>OX453004.1:14771489-15971489 GCA_949699075.1 Asteroscopus sphinx | reverse complement strand
GGACATGGGACGGGACGGGACGGGACATGTAACATGGGGGACGGGAAACGGGCAGGGACATGGGCCGGGACGGGACATGGGGCATGAGACGGGACATTGGACATGGGACGGGACGGGCATGGGACGCGACGGAACACGGGACGGGACGGGAGATGGGACGCGACGGGTCATGGGACGGTACTGGACATGGGACGAGATAGTAAGGTATTGAGATAGTGAGGTAGTGAGATAGAGGGATAGTGAGATAGTGGACTGGACTGGATTAATAGGATCCGTCACGTGGGTTAGCAGAATTTAACGCAAGCGGAGCTGCGGGTAAAAGCTAGTTATTTATATTAGGGCTTACCCTTACTTTACTTACTACCGTTACCGTTACTTTTATGTTACATTAGGCCAATAAAGTAACAGTAAAGTAAGTAAGTAGTAAGTAATAAATAAAGTAACTATAAAGTAAAGGTAGCTAGTAACTTAAAAGTTTTTAAAGGCATTTTCAGAACAAATTTTTCAAGCTTTGTACCACTTTTATGATACGTAATTTAAAAAATTGAAAAAAATGGTAGCATAAGTCACATAAAAGTAACTTTAAACCAGACCTCTCGTCAAACATTCTCAATTTTATGGAATTACGACGTAAATATAGGCGCGTACGCAGCTTCTAACTATACCTTAAACATTACATTAATTATATAATTTGTGTTTTCAAGTAAAATATTAATATTTTCATTTAAATTAACCAGTACAATTTTTTTCGACGACAAAAATCTGCACCTCACCAAACAAAATAATGCACAATCACAAAAATGGCTGACTAGTGATAATTTTGTAGCACAGATATCATACACAATAGTGCAGCCAAGGTATCAAAGCAGATTGTACTGCTCAATTGATATTTTTTTGGGAAAATTTTGGTAACATAAAATAAGTAACTTAAAAGCTTTAAATATGCGGACACGAAGTAATTTCCCAAAATAATCATTGTTTCATTTATCAAAATGGTCGTAACATATGTCATATTTTAGAAAAGGCGATAATCATTAAGATAAACTATAAATTTCAATTGAAATACAACGAAATGTCCAAATTCAATAATATTTGTACAAGGGTGAAAATTTGGGACACTTTTATTTGTTCTAGAAAATGTTATGTTCCCACGATATTTTATTTAAAAAAATACAAAGAAAATGTTTTTTAGATGTTTGTGGCATTTCAACAACTAGATAAGAACTTCCTTAATGCAGGAAAATAATAATTTTATAGGTGACTTATCGTTTTCATATTAAATAAATACCGGACAAAAAGCTTAAGTGAAATAATACCTTTTTAACGGCCTTACCCATTAACGGTTTCACTCACGTTATTCCATCGGGTCGGGCGGTCGGGCACACCTGATGGAATAACGTGAGGGAAACCGTTTATACAACATTACTTTTTGCTAACGCAATTTGAGAAACTAGTTTATTCAGAATCACCAGGAGAATCGATTGGGATAGTTTTTATAACATGTTACATTTTAACAAAAGAAAAAAAATTGACACTCAATTTTAGACTACATTGCGTTGTCATTTGTAAGAATTTATATAGTTTTCGTAACACAAAAATAATGCGTTAGAGTCATCTGTAATGTGGCGCCATGGGAGAGCTGTAAGCCTCTATTCCGTAAGCTATCGCTACTAAGGGCCGGTTTTTTGATCCGTTGTTAAGGGTCGGATTTTTGATCCGATGTTAAGGCAACCAATGGTTAGAAATAACAACAAATGGTTAAATTCCAGTAAAATCAGTTTTTTGATCCGTTGTTAACACGACCAATGGTTAAATAAGTAACCATTGGTCATAATAATTAACCACGACTCCGTCGAGGGTTTAGCAAGATGGCGTCTAGTCAACTCTTTGTACCTGCAGCTGTTTCGGGTGATTCTATTGAAATTGAGTGTATTGTGTTATTTTTTCGGACATTACGGCGTAATTTTATACCACTGGCCATATGCTACAATGTTTCGGTGTCAAAATGAAGCATTTTATTGCGATGTGTGCGATGACAAGACACGGTAATTTTTTATAGTAAGATTTCAAAGTTCGTTGTGTGGTGTATGGAAGCGGACATGACAATTTAACATAACATTTGTGTAGAATAAAATTATACTCTGTCAGAAGAAATTATGATGCAGGATATGAAAGAAAAATATTACTTTCTATAGTTATCATTAACATGGACAGCAATAATTAATTGAGACATATAAATTTTTCACCATTGCTAAACTCAAACGAGTAGTTAATATATACCTAATTAAATGTTAAATGTAGATAAGTACATGCAAATGCTCAATTATTCAATGCAAATAATTAAAAAACATGAAACAACCAGCTTATGCCCGCGGCTTCGCCCGCGTGGATGTCAGTTATCGTGCATTCCTTGGAAAATGTTCATATTCCCGAGATAAGAAGTAGCCTTTATGTTAATCCGGGTTATGTTCTATCTATATGCCAAAATTTCATCCAATTCTGTTCAGCCCTTATAGCGTGATTGAATAACAAACATGCAAACATCGTCACAAACTTTCACATTTATAATATTAGTAGGATTTATTTATAAATTGCTCCTTTAAAAAATAATAAACTTAAATCAAAATCAATTAATTGAACGTGTACCTACAGATATTTTAATATCAGTGATGAAAATTACCACGATATAAGTTTCAAAATTAACCGTAACAAGCAACTAAAATTTGACAACAAAGGCCACTTTACATAAACGCCCGTGATAACCGTCAAAATGCATTCAGCTGTGCTAGTGTTGCCATAAAAAAATAATGACTCCTTACGTAAAAGTACTCTGCAATGGGTCTGTCAGTGTTCATTGCAATGGCAACATAGTTAACCATAAGTCATCTACACCAATAGTTAAATGAGGATCAAAAAACGTAAACTCTATATAACAATTGGTTAGTCCTAACCAATGGTCAAATTAACAAATGGTCAACACGATTTTTACTACGGATCAAAAAACCGGCCCTAAGGCAACCAATGCCAATGGTTAGAAATAGCAACAAATGGTTAAATTCCAGTAAAATCAGTTTTTTGATCCGATGTTAACACGACCAATGGTCAAATAAGTAACCATTGGGCATAATAATAAACCGAGGGTTTAGCAAGATGGCGGCTAGTCAACTCTTTGTACCTGCAGCTGTTTCGGGTGATTGTATTAAAATTGAGTGTATTGTGTTATTTTTTCGGATATTACGGCGAAATTTTATACCACTGGCCATATGCAACAATGTTTCGGTGTCAAAATGAAGCATTTTATTGCGACGAGTGCGATGACACGACTGACACGAGTCACGACGCGTTATTTTTAACCGACGAAAAAAAGGAGGAGGTTCTCAATTCGACGCGTATATATATAATTTTTTATTTTTTATGTATGACCACGCATAACTTTTTAAAGAGTGGTCCGATTTTGATGATTCTTTTTTTAATGGATAGGGTATATATCGAAGTTGGTCCCATTTAAATTTCAAAATCAAAATCCACCCCTAAGGGTAGTAAAACAGGGGATGAGTGTTTGTTCACCCACTGAATTCTTACCTGTTAACCGATTCTGTTGAAATTTGACACATAAATAGGATGTTTCTTATTATGTCATTTATCTGTGATTTTTAATTACAAAACAGCAAAAAATGTAACTCTTTATTTAACCTGTGATTATCAAAATAATTAGCTAGATATAAGGTATATTTTTCTTAATTGGTAACGAATAATTACTAGTTAAAAGTAATAATGTGTTATATACACGCAACTTCTGATTTTTAACAATTAGTTATAAGTATAAATTATATGATCAAGTACACAAATTGTGATTTTTAATTATTACTGATATGTGAGTAAATTAAAATTTCCACTAATTAATAGTAATATAAATATGAATTCAGACAAGAATATGAAGCAAAACATAATATAAATAAGTAGGTACACAATAAAAAAATAATAAAAAATTATACCTATACATAATAAAATTAACTGTTTCAAGAAGTTTAGTTTTGTATTATAATCTATAATCTTTTAAAGTATTTCATTAGAACAGTTTAATATTTTTAGTAACCATTTTTTTCTCGTCTGTACAAAAACCAGAAATACATTAGATTGTTTTAACTTTTGATAGTGGTCCGAAACGGCCAATGGTAAAAGAGTACTGGGGTGTTTCACACCGCGGTCCGAATCAGCCCATTATAAAAAAGGTCTTGGTCGATTCACACCGCGGTCCGAAACAGTCCATTCAAAAAGAGTACTTGGGCGATTCACACCGCGGTGCGAACCAAGCGTGGTGTGAAACGCCCCACTACCCGCTAAAATAGAAACTTTCTACCAATTTTTTTGAAAATTAAGTTATTAAGACTGTGTTTTTAGGCATCAAAATTATAGATTATTCTTAGGAACTGACCACAGATCATAATTTTTAATATTGTTTTTCTAAAAAGTAAATAATATTCTTTGAAAATTTATCCAAACTCGTGGGACACACCCGAAACACGGATGTACACTTTTTCTGAAAATGACCCTTATGTACACACAATAACATATGAAAGGTGACAGCATAGTAATTCTTATTTTTTTAACAAAAGAATGCTTCCTTTGAGTAAAATTTGCTACCTTCAATATTTTATGTACTTGTCCTCCATGCCCGTTCGTTTTCTCCACTCTGTATCCTACTAATATTATAAATGTAACACTTTGTGAGGATGTATGGATGTTTGTTATTCTTTAACGCAAAAACTACTGTATGGATTTTAATAAAATTTAGCATACAGATAGAACTTAACCTGGATTAACATATAGGATACTTTTAATAAATAAAAGGGTGGATAAAAATCATGTTTTTTTTTGTTTAAGACAGATTATTTTGATTAAAAAAATCAAAAAATCATGTTTTATTTCATATTTTAGGGTTCCGTAGTTCTTACAAAGAAACCTTTATAGTTTCGTCATGTCCGTCCGTCTGTCCTAATCCTTTACAGCTTAATAACTTCTACAGTTATAAACATAAGAAAATGAAAGAACAATGGCGTAATCATCAGTAACAAAAATGTAAGCGTTTAAGAATGTGATCTTCAGTAATTTATTTTCTACGTTTTTTCAGCACATTAAATTTAGCTGTAGAAGTCTGTTGAAAAAATAAGTATTTTATGTTATATTTTATTTTATAAATAAAATAATGCTATATTTTGTTGTCTATGCATGGCATCATGCCATTAATGTTTTTTTTCTTTTACGGTACTTTGGGCGTATGGCTTTTTAGCTACGATAAAAAAAATAGTTTTTGGTAGTGAAAAGCAACAAAATATCAAGCGCGAATACGGGAACCTATTTTTGTTATAAACTATAAATAAAATAAAAACTTTTTAACAAAAAATAAAACCGACTTCAAAAACCTTAACTAAAAAGTAAAAAATAATCATTGTATACATACTAAAAAGTAAAAAATAATCATTGTGTTACGATGGAGGGTTAAGCAGAGTGGACTGAAATACTTCAACCTCGATTTTACTGGACTTAGAGACGTTTTCAGCAGGCTGAAATGCATTTTCAGTCCGTATCAGAGGAGGATCTATCACATACCAAAGAATCGAAATTTTGAATAAGTTGCCGTCGTTTTCAGGCGCCTGAAACATGTTTTCAGGCCGTTTCAGGAGCCAACAAATCCGATGCCGAAATTTCCTGAAAACCAGTTTTCAGGCGTTTTCAGGACCCCTTATGGCCATTTGACACCCACATGTAAAATTGTTGATGAGTGAGCGAGATAGAGCTAAATATCAGACAAGGATAGACGAAGAACCTTCTGGTAGAGAGTGAGCAGGATAGAGCTAATATAAGACAAGGATAGACGAGATTCGACAAGCTTCGAGAACATTCCATTCTAGAAGTGAGTGAGTGAGATAGAGGATAGATGAGGTTCGAAGAGGTTCGAGAACTTTCTATTTCGAGAATGTGCAAGTGAGAAAGAGTTATCTTATGACAAGGATAGATGACGTTCGAGGACTTTCCAGTACCACGACTCGCGGCCTATATAAACGGCGCAGCTGAGCGCCAGTGGACCCCTAAATCGACCCAATCAAAGGCCGGCCTTTGATGATGACGAAAAAGCCGAATGCTTAGCCGACAGCTTGGAGTCCCAATGCACTCTCAGTACGCTTGCCGTAAGCCAAACCCACCTTGACAAGGTAAACTCAGAAGTAGAGCGTAGGTCAGCCCTCCCCCCCCCCCCAATAGATGACCCTGATGACCCGCTCCCACCGATCACCCCTGACGAAGTTCTTTCTATAGTCAAGGATCTTAAGCCCAAAAAAGCCCCCGGCGCAGACGGCATCACCAATAAGGTGTTGAAACGTTTCCCTGCCACCCTAATCGCTCTAATGACCGTCATCTTCAATGCGGCATTTAAAAACAACATCTTTCCCCAGGCTTGGAAACAAGCTACGGTAATCGGTATTTCCAAACCGGGCAAACCCAAAGCCGAGCCGAGTAGTTACCGGCCGATTAGTCTCCTCAATGTCTTCGGTAAAATCTACGAGAAGCTTATTTATAAACGACTCAAAGATTTCGCCGACTCAAATAAACTCCTTCCCGACGAGCAGTTTGGCTTTCGTACAAAGCTGCGTTAATCAACTGCACCGCATTGTAGAACACATCAGTGCAGGCTTCGTACGCGGTCAAATGACCGGCACTCTCTTTTTCGACGTAGCAAAGGCTTTCGATAAAGTGTGGCACAACGGCTTATTATATAAGCTGTACACTATGAATGTGCCACATCGTCTCGTGCTCATCATCCGAGACTACTTATCGAATCGTACCTTTCGCTATCGCATAGAAGGGGCTCTCTCCTCCCCCCATCCCATTCACGCCGGTGTGCCACAAGGCTCCGTGCTCTCCCCCCTACTGTTCACGCTGTACACCAGCGATATTCCAAAATGCGGTGCAGCCCGTATGGCCCTTTTCGCCGACGACACGGCAATCTATTACTCCGGCATGACCCATGTCGCCATTTCTCGTACCCTCCAATCCGCGGCCAACACCCTAGGTGAATGGTTCCGGAAATGGAGAATCGAAGTAAATCCCGAAAAAAGTGCAGCGGTCCTCTTCGATAAGAGACCCCTGTCACAGTATCGTAAAGAATTAAGCGTACCAGTCTCAATGTTCGGAAAACAGATCCCATGGCAACGAGAAGCCAAATACCTTGGCGTGATCCTTGACCGTAGACTGACTTTCAGACCGCATATCCGCAAGGTGAAAAACCGTGCCGCCTTCGTCCTCGGACGTCTCCACCCCCTACTCAATGCGCACAGTAAGTTGCCCACTCCTCTCAAAGTAAGGATATACACCACCTGTATCCGCCCCATACTCGCCTATGCTAGCGTTGTGTTCGCACACGTTAAGCCGGTGAGAATTCACATACTCCAAACCCTCCAAAACCGTTTCATGCGAAGGGCCGTAGGCGCCCCCTGGTACGTACGCAACGTCGACCTCCACCTAGACCTCAAACTGCCGACCATCAAGCAGTTTTTCAAGCGTGTCTCAAAACGCTATTTCGATTCCGCTCCCAAGCACCCCAACCCCTTGGTCGTGGCGGCCACCGTCTACCAGCCATCTGCTATTAGCAAAACCCGACGTCCCAGACACACACTCATTGAGCCCGATGACGCTATTACACTCCTCCAGGAGTCAGATAAAAGTACAAGCACACTCCGACGCCATCGTCCAAAATATCGTCCCCGCCGGCGAGGACCGACGCGACACACACACAGAATCCGAGAGTCCGACTCTCGAGAAACAGAAACACATGCCGACGCAGCACCGGCTGCTGGGGGGATCAGTGGCGGGGTCCCCCTGCTGCACCCTGAGTCGAGGTCCGAGCTCCCCCCTGGGGACGCCCTCACGGTGTAAGCAACCGGAGATAATCTCGTCACGCGAGACCGGCCCTATGCTCTAGAGTAGTTCCTAGGAGCAGGCTATTGCGTAGCCACTGTTTAGGTTTTAGGCAGGTCTTAGCCTCGCCGGCGAGGCTTGCCGCTTCACGGCGTTTAGCACGTCACCCGATAGAGACCGAAAGTCCGCTACTTTCGAGGTAACCAATTCGATGCAGCAACGGCTGCTAGGGGGACATAGGAACTGCGGGGTCCCCCTGCAATGCCCCAGCGAGGTTCGAGCCCCCGCCTTGGGGGGCGCCCGCTTGCGCGCGGTATTGATGCCGCGCGCATCTAGTTTGTAAGTATGTAGGGAAAAAACCTTCGGCGAATGGAGTCCCACATGGGACTCTCCGCCAACTAAGTCCGGTTAAGCAGAAATGGGACTTCGGTCCCACCTGCGAGAGCCCATTCGAAAAAAAAAAAAAAAAAAAAAAAAAAAAAAAAGCGCCAGTGGAGTTCAGTTTGGATCAAGCGATACAAGCGATAACATCGAAGCGATATTCGGAGCGATTTAACTAGTAACTTTGTGTGTTAATAAGCGATTCAGTGTAATTGTTCAGTAATAAAGCGTTCTCTACGCAGTTGATTGGCTTTCTATCCATATACGAACCCCCAGCTCGTAACAATTGTATACATACAATGATTATTTTTCACTTTTTAGTTAAGGTTTTTGAAGTCGGTTTTATTTTTTGTTAAAAAGTTTTTATTTCATACTTTTTAGTTGATAATTGCGAGGATTGATTCATAAATGTTTATTTAACCAATTTGAGAATATATTTTTTATCAACCTTTGCTATCCCACTGCTGGGCAAAGTCTCGCTCATGTTCTTCCAAACGTCCAATCACTATCGTGAAAAAAAAAACACGCATATCGGCCAAGAATTCTCAGAAAAACGAACCGATAAGCAGATCATCTAGATAGGCGAAGCTAAAATAAACTGATTTATTGAAGCTGGTTAAAAAACTACTCAACCTAAGTCAATAAAATTTATATGGGACCACCGCGCGGGCTTCCTCTACCAAATAAAGCAACAACCACGTAAATCGGCCCACAAATCTCGGAGTAATCGGTGTACATACATGAAAAAAAAATAAAAAAAACCCACCGAATACATAACCTCCTCTTTTTTTGAAGTCGGTTAAAAATGTTTAGGTATGCTCTGACTGTCTAGGGATCTATTAGGCGGAAAGGATGGAAATAGCAACCGATGGACACTGCTGTGCTAGATGCATCACTTCACCGCATGCAAATTCAATTGGTAAGCGCGGAATAGTATCCACTGTAATTGATGAAACGACTGGAAAAATATGTACAAAATAATCATTGTAATCATCATAGTAAATATTTCAAAACGTATCATTTTTTAACATGTTTGGAACGAGAATCAAGTACTGCTAGCTTATTCACAACTGTCCGAAAGTGACCTTTCCGAATCCGTGAGGAGTGTTATCGAACGTGTCCTCTAACTAAACGCTATTCACAAATCCGAGACCCGGAAGAGTTTCAGTAAATTGACGTCACTCATTAATGAACTCGTCGTAAATTTTCAATTTCGGATTTGTGACTACCGTTTAGAGGACACGTTCGGTAACGTTTCTCACGGATTCGGAAAGACACTTTCGAACGGTTGTGAATATCCTAGCAGAACATCCTTCTTCATTAAGGCCCAGAACGCCCGCGCGCAGACTACTGATTTCACTCCCACTTCCTCAACGCCTCGCCCCTACAATAAAATTCTACACGATTCTTGCAATATGCGTAAAGCTATATTCTGGTCGGAAAAGTACCATCTATATAGAAAGTAGAGAACTACAATTGATTCCTGAAAGCTCTACTTGTGACCACCATCTATACATAAACATAAGAACTACGTTTGTAACACAAGTTTATATGATGCATAGGGTTGCCAACCATACTTTATAATAACGTATCCTACTTTATTTTTGGTAAATATACATTGTACTTTTGCTTAAAAATAAAGTATGTGAAAATACTCTAATTCCAATCTTTACTGTAATGAGTAAAATGAAACACATAAATGGATAATTACTGAACTATTATCGATACTTTTAAGTTAAAACAGAACGCAATTGTGTACGATTAATAAAATTTAAAAAATATTAATTCATTATTGAACTAAACGTTAGATGTCATTGTCAATGTGACAAATAGATAAGTTATCTGTCTGAGGTGTCAGTGACATGTCTCTGATGTCCGTCACCGATACCGACGCACAGTGGATGAAAAATCGAGTTTCATAGACATAGAGACTTGAATTTTGAAGGGTCCACAAGTTAATTGTTTCCTTATGTAATACCTTCTTTTTTTTGTTGCCGTGGGGAAATCCTCATGGACGCACTCCGCCTGGGGGTCCGGGGTTGGCGGAGCCAGTGTCAGACTCTTACCGACTAAAACCACGACGGTGTTCCATCAACTACCTTAGCCGGGGGCGTGGGGACCAGTGAGTATTCACACAACCACCCCCGACAGGTCTTGGCCCGCCACAAGCAGGCGAGCCCCTTCTCCCATGCGGCCTAACGTTGGCCGCACCCTCCTAGGCAGCGCACACAACGACCGGTACTGTGCCTTCCGCATCCAGCGGATTCCCGCGACCTTCACCAGGTCGTCGGTCCACCTTGTGGGGGGCCTACCCACGCTGCGCCTTCCAGTACGCGGTTGCCACTCCAGAATGTTACTGCCCCATCGGCCATCCGTTCTGCGAGCAATGTGCCCCGCCCACTGCCACTTAAGTTTGGCAATTCTTCGGGCTATGTCGGTTACTTTCGTTCTCCTGCGAATCTCCTCATTTCTGATTCGATCACGCAGGCCATAAATAAGTATGGCTAAGTCTAATTTACAATATTTTTTAAGCCATAGGCCAAAACAGTCTAAGAAATCACTAAAAACCGGCCAAGAGCATTTCGGGCTATGCTCAGTATTATAGGGTTCCTTTAGTAGGTCTAATTACAAACGAATCAAATCGAATATTAATCATTGCTATTTTAGTTTTTGCAAACAGCGCCACCTAGCGCTAAATTTAAGAACCTAAATTTAAGAAGTGTGTCATATCAATATAACACAAAGTTTCTTTTGTGATTTTTTTAAATAGAAAGTAACTAAAGGAGCATTATTTGCTAATATCATTTTTCTCTAAGGTCAAGGACCTATGAACTAGGACGTCTTAAGTATTTTTCAGTTTTCTCACTATAACTCAAAAATTTATAAATGCATTATACTCGAAATAATTTTAAAAGAGAGCTTTTATAAAGCTTACAGGACTATAAGTTTCTACGTTGCATAGTTTAGAAATGGCAAGGGGGGAAACACTTTGCAAGCCACTTTGGCGAACTGTATTTCACAGATGGTATACCTGATAGAAAGTTATGTATGAAACATTACCTTCATTTTAGTAGACCTATTCAATGACACCACATACAAGGGGGTGCAGCGAAAAAACAAAATTTATCCCCATTTCACGTGTAATGGCGCCACCCTTAAAATACGTTATCAAGATTTTTTTATTCTTTTCAAATTGAGATCTATATCTAAACCATTTTTGAACAAAATGTCATTTACTTATGTTTATAACTGTAGAAGTTATTAAGCTGTAAAGGATTAGGACAGACGGACAGACGGACGGACATGACGAAACTGTAAGGGTTCCTTGTAGGACTACGGAAGCCTAAAAACGTTTTACTTAATTGAAATGACATGGAATTTGAAGGTTGTTTTGAATTTGAAACCTTTTGAAGGTTCCTACTTAATCATAGCAAAAAATACATTGCGATTCTTTAAAATGAATTGTTTTTGTTTATGATTCTTCTTCCTAGCCTTTAGTTAATCCCACATTTCGTAAGGTATTAGAAATAAAATGAGTAATTATAAAGCCTCGGTAAATTATATTAATCCAGTATACGTTAAGGTTTCAAATGCTAACATAGCTTAGTACTTTCCTAGTATAATGAGTCAAGTGATGGAATTTCAACATTTTACTATTAAGTGACATTTTAATAAAATGACAATCATATTTCATAATATTTTGGTGTAAACCATTGATTTTGATGTATAACGTACATGAATACAGGGCGTCCCACGGATATGCCACATGGGGGGAAAGTACCTTGAATATTGTAGATGGAACATTTTACTCAAAGAAGACATTATTTGAATTTAAACTGCATTCATAGATATTTAAATAATTACATGGTTGAACCCGAAATCGAACCCGTTACATGAGAAAAATAATCACTCTGTAGCTTTATCATACCGATCGAAAGGCTTCATCATAATGATTACACTGGTCAACAAAAAAAAAATGTTTCTTTGTTTCTTGTGATTTTTTTTTTTGTTTCTATCTCAAATTGATGCGTATTTTTTAAATACGTTAACAATTTTTCTCTAACAACTTTTGTTTTTGAGTTACAGCTAACTACCCTTATTTACAATTTTAACATAACTTTGCGTTTTTTATTGGACACTGAAATATATTTTGTTGTTGTTTTCGATATGCCTTCGTCAAGATGTTGTGTGCTTAATCCCTATTGTTTTTCCTATATTTGTAGTGAATATTTATTTGCAAAATATCGAAAACCTATATCGGACGTTGTAAAAACTACGTATCAACAATACGTTAAAATAAAATCATGCAATCTGGACAAGAAGCCATGGGTTCCTCATATTGTATACCAGAAATGTGTGGTATGTCTAGGGTTATGGTCCAGTGGAAAAAGAGATGCAGTAATCCAAAGCTTGGAATTCATTTGTTTTGGTTATGGGTAATTTCCTAGACAAAAAGAAATCTGACGACCACGTCGAACTTGTTGAGTCCAAGCTATCGAACTTGCATTTTTTGAAGTGAGCTAGGGTGCAACATGAGCATAAAAATCCACTTCCTGCACTCGCATTTAGACCGATTTCTACAAAATCTGGTAAATTTTAGTGAGGAGCAGGGTGAAATATTCCATCAGGACAATGGAGGAGCGTTATCAGGGGCGGTGGGGCACACATATGATGGCAGACTACTGCTGGAGTTTACAACGAGATCTACCTAAAGTCGTTCATTCAAGGAAATCTTATAAAAGATCATTTGATAGTATTCAATAGAAATTTTGTTAACATAATGTATTAATTTTCTGTATTTTTTTGTCAAAATAATAAAACTGTATATTTCAAAAAGTATAGCTGTTAGCAATCTCTCAGTATTTTTTTCATAGTCAGGGCCATATAAATACCCAATAACAGAAACAATAATAATGAAAACAAAACTTGTGTTGACCAGTGTTATTTTTTGCTAAATAACATAGTGACACAAATAAAAGGAAGACCATGAATTTTAACATTTTTAATACAATATTTATCAAATGCTCAAAATGAGCCCCTTCCTGTTGAATACAAAGTCGCACTCCTTTGATTATTTCAGCTCGATTTGTTGCATACAACCAGGGGGTCTACTCCCGTTTTACGAACGATAAACGAAGTACGAACTTTCGTTCCGACTAATACCTACACAATAAAGATAGCCACATAAAAAAGGCACAATTAAGGTAGACTGCGGTTCATAGTCATATACAATTTACCGGAGATCAGAGAAACAAACGTCAAAAGACGATCATCGCATGCGCTGAGGGGACGATGGTTGACCGGAGTAGCAAATTGTGCGATGAATCGTATGATTTATCGAATATCGTTAAACGGGAGTAGACCCCCAGGTACCTACTAATTACGTATCTCTTTATCATTTTATCATCATCATCAGCATTTCAGCCGAAAGACGTCCACTACTGGACATAGGCCTCCCCCAATTAAGGGGGGGGTATGCCATAATCGCCACGCTTGGCAGGCGGGTTGGCGATCGCAGTTGTTTGGTTAAATACTCAGAGAACACTGCTGCCCATCTTCTGGTGAATCCCTTAGTCGCCTTTTACGACACCCATGAGAAGAGATAAGGGTGGTGCAATTCTTTAAGTCCGGCACTACACGGACTCATTTTATCATGCACTTAAATTATAATAGGGAAATGATGCGTACTTCTCAAGTGGGTACATTTATTAGTAATAGGTACTTATGATAATGTCAGTTGTATGTCCTTAAGGCAATGTCAGCTTTTCATTTTTCTGAACAAAATTTCACATCAATTGTTAAATCCATGGTCTTCCTTTTATTTGTGACACTATGTTATTTAAAAAAAAAATCCTTATGATGAAGCCTTTCGATCGGTATGATAAGGCTACAGAGTGATTATTTTTCTCATGTAACGGGTTCGATTTCCGGTTCAACCATGTAATTATTTAAATATCTATGAATGCAGTTTAAATTGTTTTTCAAAATAAAAAAAAATTAAAATCAAAATAATTTATTTGTAAAAAATAGGTATAAAAGTTAAAAACTTGGTGGAAAATTAACATATTACGTCACACTATGTTTAACCTTGAAAGGCATACAAATCAAATAATAATAATAACTTTTTTAAATCAAATAATGTCTTCTTTCAGTAAAATGTTCCATCTACAATATTCAAGGTACTTTGCCTCCATGTGGCATATCCGTGGGACGCCCTGTATATCTGGTAGTTAAACCACTTTACTATTGAGTCCCGCCGACGTATACCCAGTCATGTACATAAAATTTCAGTTTAAAACAAAAATCAGCAAAATAATTTTATACCAAAGGTAGAGCTTCCCGTGTTTATTAAAAAAACATTTAATTTATTTCGAATTTGTTTGATTTTATTAAAATATTAACGATTTGCCTTCAAATCGCTCTGCTGTAAAATTACTATAATGTCAGTTGACTCATTATACGTAGTAGGTATCCATTTGTACACGCAATTGCCTCATACGAAATTTTATTGTATAGTAATGATCAGCAGAATCCATTTCTAGTCAAAAAGGACCCTTCAAATTACCCCAAAAAATTCAAGTCTCTATGTCTATGAAACTCGATTTTCGATCCACTGTGCGACGCGACGTCTATAAATTCAATAAAAATGAGTTGCTTGTTTATTTAAATATAAATTGGAATGTAATTGGAATTTTGCTTCCAAAAATTCAAGGATAATGAAAATCTTTTAGCATGTGCTAGAAGCACATAAATATATGTCTTCAAGAGAAGAAATAAAAAAATATATAAAAAATACATAATTTTTCTTCCAAATACTTTGTTTCCCTATTTAAAAAATGTTATATGTTATTTTTCTCAAAAAAAGTTGGCAACCCTAGTGACACAGTACAACGATAAAAACATTATTAGGTCATAGGTAGTACCTATTTACACAAATAAATAATATACTTTTTCGACTGTAAAATGGCGTTAAATGAATGGTTGAATAAATTAATTAAAGTACAGTAATAAAACATACAAAATCGAAATAAAATATATTTTATAAAAACAAAAAGAGAGAAGAGTTCGTGAGGCTCGAACCATCATCCTATGCATTCACTATCAGCACCTAAAACGTTAGGCTACCGCCGCTGTGAATTACGAAGCCAAATTTACGACTACGTACACTCGGCGACACATCAAGCTAGACACCCTATATACCCATAACTGCGCTACATGCAATACAGAGAATCGTCGGAAAGGGACTAAGTATCGTGGCGTCGGCCAATCACAGCGTTTGTAGCGTTGCGCCTACACACACAGACGCACTTTTTTGTAAAAAAAATATTGCTCATTTCAGTGACGTCGTTAGTTCCCAACTATCGCTCGACTGGGATTAACGCGGCTGGGGTTATTGTTCCTACAGAGCAAAAATTCTTACGTAGTTGTTCCGTTCTCAAATTGTTTTTTTACTGTGTAAGTTTTTGTGCTAGTGAGTGTTGCGCAAATATTAATGGCGCCACAATTAACCCCACAACAGCGGCAGCTGATAGTTGTGTTGCGGGAAGGTGGATATACTATTAAAGAGATTAACGGCCAAGATTAATATCCAATCTATCCATGATTTACCTTACTAGAGATAGAAATTTGACATAAGCTCCATACAAAATATGTCAAGTTTCTATCTCTAGTAGGGTAAATCGTGGATAGATTGGATATTAATTTTGGCCGTAAAAGAAGGACCGGAATAACGGTGAGTGTTACTTTTAATACATTAGTGACAACGTGCCACACGGCGATAGATAGCCCCGACGACACTGACTAGTGACGATGAGGTCAAGGATGTATTTCGCTGGCTCAGCAATAGCCTAGCCTAGGTATTCACTCTTGCCTTAAGGATGCGTTTGCAAATCTGACAGAAATAAGCTATTTTTCGGTAGATTTTGTGACAAAATAAAGCTAAATCATATGTAACTAATAACACAGAATATCTAATAGTACTACGTACAGAACGGCCACTCACCGCCCCCCGCCAATTTAAGTTCCTCACCCGCGCCCTGCACGTGCCCTCAGTTTAGCGGCAAGTTGGGCTGCAATATTCAATGGATATCAATCGCCAGTCGAGTGCGTTACGCAATATATTTTTTGGTGTTTGTAGTTATATTTTAATTGAAAATGGTAGTGTATTGTGCTTTATACGGATGTGTGTCTACATCTAGACAAGGAAACAGAAGATTTTATCGATTTCCGAAGGATGGAATAAGGTAAGCCACAATAAAACCTTTATAGGTAGAACTACAGAACAGCGAGCATTTAATTTTACAATTAAACGATTTTTTTGTACTTTGCCAGTTATGACAAAAAGGAAAAAATAATTTGCTTGTAATAATAATAATATAATCTTTATTTTGGATCAAATTAGGTATCCATATTTTGTTAGTAACATAAAAGCTGCTTGAAAGCAGATTCCTTTGGGTACCTATTTATTGTATTTTACTAAAGGTAGGTATCTACTTACCGCGAGAGTTTAATTTTACAACTATAGTGAGAGATTGTTTACTGTAAAATTACGTACTTATGATAAGAGAAATATAAATTATTATAAATTGTAATGCTTGCAGATTTAATTTTATTACCCAGCTTCGTTAATATATCATATTCATCATACAATACATCGATAATTCGATAGGTATCATTACCAACCGCTCGTGCTATCAAGTGCCTCGGCTCAGGTCCGGGACGTACGGCCCAAATGTCAACGCCATCTCTGAGAACTACTGAGAAGCGTTTGGAACGCAGTCGGCATTTCGAGCGGCAAGCAACCCTATTCATTCACGTGTGTGCGTGTTTGTATAAGACGTAAGCTTGCGTATGTAGGCGGTGCTAGCATTCTTAATGTATTGAGTGGCCAGGGTGTGCTAATAATGACCACGGATAGATTATTTCTTTATCTTAAATATGTGTTTTTTTCTTTCTTGAAATTTTTGTTTTTGTTTGTTTTTAACATTGTAAAAACGATTTTCCGTTGGTTACCTCTTCTTACAAATTAATGATATCGGGTTGAGCTTAGGAACATTTTTCTTCTAATAGTAACATATGTAGTTATAGTTGTTTAAAAATACAGCCGGTAAGCAGACATGTTCAACTCAAAAAGGTGATTAAACTATGAAAATGTTACAAATAGTTTCCGAAAAAATAATTAAATCACGTAAATTTTTTCACATATTTTATTTTTACGCGTGAATATTTTGCAGTAAGGGTTATCTTCCCTTAATTTCACTGTCTTGATTTATAGCACAAAAAAATCTACGTAACACAAAAATATAAGAGAAAACAAATATGTATATTTTTCAAGGTATCAAAAATACCTACTTATTATTCCTGAAGCTATCTATTTATGCGTGTGTGTGTGTTTGAGACGTGTCAATAAAGAGGTGCAATTGATGCGATTCGATACCTATTTATTTTGCAAACGCGTCCTTAAGAGACCCAAGTTATATGAATGAGCTATCTATTTATTTATTATTTACATAACAAATTCGACAAACTTAGGTATACCTATGTTTTTTGCAACAGTATTTAAGTAGGTATCTGTTGATATAAAATTTAAGTTAAATATAATTTTGTTTTAGAGGACAACAATAAACTTTTGGTTGCGACGCAATGAGGAGACTGGGGGTGACCTATCAGCTCACCACCGGCAGCTCTACCAACGCGCCACCACCGCTGAGCAAGGTGTTGCTATTGTAGCGGAACATAATAATCAGCCATTTTTGAACACGCAGGTTACTGCCACACAATATAGCGTAAGTTGACTACTTTTTCTAATTACCTACGTTTATTTTATTAAATCTGAAAAAAAAAACAGACTTTCACAAGTCACAACAGTTTTCCAACAGTAAACTGCTAACAAATCAATTAAGCGCATTTATTAGTTCGCGTGTAAGATGCAAAAATCAGACAAAAACTGAGTTTTTTTAAATCAAATTATCTTAAAGTATTATGCGTCATAAACATTAAAAACATTGTGTAACTTTAACCGTTTACGCTGCGCACGCAACGGAAGCTCTAAAAGGAATATTTTTTTCCCGTTTATGCACCCTTTATCAATTATGCTCTGCATCTATTGGTCATAGCGTGATGTTATATAGCCTAAAGCCTTTCTCGATAAATGGACTATCCAACACAAAAATATTTTTTCAATTCCAACCAGCAGTTCCTGAGACTAGCGCGTTCAACCAAACAAACTCTTCAGCTTCATAATATAATACATATAATAAAATATATATATACATATATATAATTAATATATTATATATATTTTATATAATAATATTTATAATAAAATAAAAAAAATAAAAAAATACATAATATATATGTATTATGTATAGCATATAGAGTTTGTTTGTTTGGTTGAACGCACTAATCTCAGGAACTACTGGTTGGAATAGAAAAATTATTTTTGTGTTGGACAGTCCATTTATCGAGGAAGGTTTTAGGTTATACAGCATCACGCTATGACCAATAGGAGCGGAGCATAAATGAAAAATGTTGCAAAAACGGGAAAATATACTATTTATTTTTATATTAATTTAAAATATTATTATATACATTAAATATATTATATTTATGTATATTTATATTTTATATATTATATTATGAAACTGAAGAGTTTGTTTGTTTGGTTGAACGCACTAATCTCAGGAACTTCTGGTTGGAATTGAAAAATTATTTTTGTGTTGGATAATCCATTTATCGAGAAATGCTTTAAGCTATATAACATTACGCTACAACCAATATGAGCAGAGCGTAAATGAAAAATGGTGCAAAAACGGGAAAAAATATTCCCTTGAGAGCTTCGCAGTGGCGTGCAGTGTTCCGTTTGCGCCACCTAGGAGGGTGCGGCCAACGTTAGGCCGCACGTGGAGAAGGGGCTCGCCTGCTTGTGGCGGGCCGGGACCTGTCGGGGGTGGTTGTGTGAATACTCACGGGTTCCCACGCCCTTGGCTAAGGTAGTTGAAGGAACACCGTGGTGGTTTTAGTCGGTAAGAGTCCGACACTGGCTCCGCCTCAGCGGGCTGGTGAGCTCAGTATCGCGTTATCCAATTCAGTAATGGAAATTCCTATAGATCTTTCTATCTAATAGTATGAGAACGCCAAAAATCCACTTTTAGTTACTTTTATTGTCAAAAAAATGTTAAAGGGCTTTTAACTATATTAGTTGTAATTCTTTTTTCAGAAAATATATTTTTTACTATTGTTTCATGATAAGGGAGCGTTGTGGAGTGAAAGAAGATGTAGTGACAAAGATTGAGAAAGGTATGTTAAGATGGTTTGGACATATAGAGAGGATGGACGAGAGGAGATTGACGAAACAAGTATACGAAGCGAGTGTGGATGGAAGAGTTGGAAGGGGACGACCTCGGCGAACGTATCGCGATCAAATCGCGGATGTTCTCAAAAAATGCCAAGTTAAGAGTTCTCTAAACCGACGAGCATGCATGACGAGGTTAATGGACGTAGATGAAGCGAAAGAGGTGTGTCAGGATCGTAGCAGGTGGAAATCCATAGTCTCTGCCTACCCCAATGGGAAACAGGCGTGATAATATGTATGTATGTACTATTGTTTCAGGTATCAACTCAAACAATTCGACGAAGATTACAGGCCGTTGGGCTAAAGACTAGGATCCCGGCCAAAAAAATTGTATTTTCTCCTGCCCGTGCTCAGACTAGAGTAAATTTTTGTTTGCAGTATTATGATTTCGATTGGTAAAATAATGTCGTCATATTTATTGTTGACGAAAAAACTTTTAAATCCGAAAATATTGAAACGGCGAGCTAACGAGAGATACACTATTGAAAACGTAATACCTAATAGGTCGAGTGGTCGGCTGAGCTTGGGATTCTGGGGATGGATGAACTCTGTTGGTCCTGGCGAACTCGTGGAAATATCAGGCCACATGAACTCTGAACAGTATGTGGACATTTTACGAGATGTGATGGTGCCGACTGTGCGACTGCACCATCCGACAAGAGCTATTCATCTTTGCCAGGACATTAGTTCCGTTCATAGTGCCAGAATTGTTCAGGCGTGGCTCCAGGCTCAGCCGGATATTTACGTTATACCATGGCGTGCAAAGAGCCCGACCTCAAACCAGAACCTATGAGGGCAGATGGTTCTCAATTAGGATGTATCAGAAGTGCGCAACGTAGATAACTTGCGGCAAGCGGCTATCCAAACGTGGGATATGATGAGGGGGATCCTCGTGACGTGTGCTATTGGTTACTGGAATGAATGACAGGTTGTCATTTATAAATCACGATAGAAGTATGTGGTAAGTGTTAAACTCGCACTAGGCCCTCTGGTGTGCATTGGCCACGTGACGCGTTTGGTGTGGATTGTCTCATGTTACATAAACATTTGGCAGCCGCGGTTGTGCACCGCGTTCGATATGTGGAGAGCTCCTTACTTATGTTTGATTATAATCAATTGTTCTGATTCAGTTGACTATGTGTTAATTTCTAAATATCAATAACTTTGTTAATTCATGATTATAGTGATCTCATTATCATTTTTTTTTTTCAAGTTTTGATTTATGTTACTCCTATGTATTAAACTGTTGTAACTATTTTTATTGTCAATTTTTATATTTTTACTATTGTTCGGCTCCCGAGGTAAGTCATAGCTACCTATGTTAATATGGACAGTCTGTTCTATATTTGATTGTAAATATATATAAAAAATAGTTGACTCTGCTACTGTCTGTTATTTTTCAAGTCGTAAATATAACACTATTTAACTGTTTACACAAAATTACTGTAGCTTGAGGATGTTTCTCATACCCATTAGTAGAGAGGGTTGTAACTGAATGAATACGATTTATTTTTGTGTTGATTAAAATCTCTCATTTCAACTGTGTTGTATTAATATTTTTAACTATTGCTGGCTCCTAAGGCAACTTGAAGTTACATTTAGATTTTGACATAATTTATTAGTTATTTTATATAATAAAAATAAGAATACAAAAATATTCACCACATAAAGGCTGTGACATCTGATATTAAACTATACATTGGATTGTTAATTATTTTTAGACTTTTAGACTGATTTTATTTACTGTCGTGTAATTTCGGAGACACATTGATGACCCATGCAATGACTCTATTTAGGCCGATTTAGATAAACAAAAGCAAAATTCGCTGCCGCTGTGGTTAGCGAAAAATAGCGAGTCGTATTATTCCGCCTGGTAGGTAGGTATTTGTATGAACTTCCGCGGCTATCGCGAAACTAGAATATAAATACCCGGCGGAATACCACTCGCAATTTTTCGCTAATACCCACAGCGGTATATCTTAGTAGGCCCTTAGCTAAACTTTTAAGTCATAAAGTTTTATTTGCCTTAAAAGAAAGAGGTAACTAATGTTGTTATTACATTGAAATAAAGAGTTGATTTTTAATAGTTCAACGTTGTTTTTGTATTTAACCTATGAAAAATAAAGCAAGTCATCAATATTCCTCCACTTTACTGGACACGATCTTATAGTTTCAAGTTACCCCTAATCGGTTCAGTAATTTTGTTGTAAAGTGTATCAAACAGATATATTTATCTACTTACAGGCAGACAAATCGTTTGTCCCTATGAAATGATATATTTTCCCTTAGACCAACAGGATCTGTTGGTCTAAGATTTTCCCAGGCTTCCAACTACGTTTGTGCAAAATCACGTCGAATGCTCTGTTGTGAAGTTGTGACGTAAAGAAAGTGCAAACGAACACAGTTTAGCATTTAGGAATAAAATAATTGCGCAATGCAGGTCTTACACTCACATAAACACAACACACAAAACTTCGTAAAAGTGTAGTCTTCCCGTGTATGATGCCCATAACACTTTATCAAGTTATTTAGCTATTTATTTTGTTTAGCATTGGAAAACTAAAATGCCTTTACTGCATTTGTTAATTAAACGACTAGGACCTGTTTTATCAAAAAACATACCTACTTAATATGATAAAACTTAGCAATTGACACTTCTGCCAGTGCGCACGGAAGAGAAGGTGTTTTATTTTTTCATTTTAGGTTCTTGCCTAGGTTTCATCCTATTTCTATACAAATGGCATCAAAATCAGTTCAGGGGTTTAGCCGTGAAAACGTAACAAACAGAAAGACAGAAACACTCGCATTTATAATATTATATATATATACCTACCTTTTCTTGCCGTGGGGAAGTCCTCACGGACGCACTCAGCCCGGGGTAGGCGGAGCCAGTGTCGGACTCTTACCGACTAAAACCATCACGGTGTTTCTTCAACTACCTTAGACGGGGGCGTGGGAACCCGTGAGTATTCACGCGTCAGGTCCCGGCCTACCACAAGCAAGCGAACACACTGCACGCCACCTCACCTCACGGGACTTTACCAGCTAACCTAGTAAGGCTTCAAGTTATTTGTTTACTTTTATGAGTAAAATTAAACAAAAAACCCTTATTACTTTTACACTCTTAATAAGAATAATAATAAAAGAGAAAAAGTAGGTAATTGAGTGAGTTTGTGTTGAGTGAACTTAAGGGAGTAATTTTCTAATTAGTCATCGTTTTTGCTAACACTAATAAAATAATGATTGATGATAAATAATATATGTATTGGCACAAAACAAACAATAGTAGGGAATATGGTGCAAAGGCGCAGCGCATCCGCATAATATCGAAAAACAAACTTGTAAGTTTAGTGCAACCGTGTAACCCATATTATTACGAGCTCAACTTGCTTAAAAATAATATTCATGCATAATACATAGAGATGGGCAGGGAAAGAAAAAAAAACGGGTGAAAAAAAATATATGGGAAAAAACGGGAAAAAATGGAAAATATCGGGTTTTTTCCCAAAAGGCGGGAAAATACTATTCTATACAAGTGAAGTAATATGATGCTTACATTTGCCTTCGAAACGTGTGTTTAGTGCTCTAATATGATCCTAATCTAATTAATTCGTTTTTTTATAAGCAGTATATCTAACACAATTGATTAAATTAACACACTTATGTTAAATTCTTAATACTTCATCATCAACTCAACCTATCGCAGTCCACTGCTGGACATAGGCCTCTCCAAAATTGCGCCACAACACTCGGTCCTCTGCCTTCTGCATCCCCCCCCCAACTACTTTCATCAGGTCGTCGGTCCACCTGGCTGGGGGGCGCCCTACACTGCGTTTACCGATTCGCGGTCTCCACTCAAAGACTCATCTGCTCCAGCGGCCATCGGTCCTTCGACAGACATGGTCAGCCCACTGCCACTTCAGCTTACTGATCCTACAAGCTATGTCGGTCACTCCGGTTCTTCTTCGGATAGTCTCGTTATGGATTTTATCCTTCAAAGAAAATCCAAGCATAGCTCGCTCTATAGCTCGCTGAGCGACTTTGAATTTGTGGACTAGCCCAACTGTCAGTGTCCAAGTCTCGGCACTGTAAGTCATGACTGGCAGGACGCACTGGTTGAAGACCTTTGTGTTCAAACATTGCGGTATAGGTGACGATTAGACTCGGCGAAGTTTACCAAATGCTGCCCAGCCCAAACGGATCCTTCTGTCAGCTTCTTTCTCGAAGTTGTGTCTACCAAGCTGAATTACCTGCCCTAGGTAGACAGACATATTTCGTTACAACTTCGAGTACCGACCCTTTGACGAATATTGGTCTCGGCATGACATGCATATTGAACATGACTTTAGTCTTGTCCAGATTCATGCCGAAACCGACACGTCAAGAGAATCCGTTTAGGCTGTGCAGCATTTCGCCCAGTTGTTCCAGCGATTCAGCCATTACAACGATGTCATTGGCAAAACGGACACGTGAGATTTTCTCGCCGTTAACGTTGATACCCTGTCCAGTCCAGTTCAGCGTCTTGAAAACTTCCTCCAATGCGTTTGTGAAAAATTTCGGGGATATTACATCCCCTTGTCTCACCCCTCTGCGCACTTGGATTGCCTTCGTCTTTTGGTCCTGGAGCTGAACAGCCATGGTAGCAGCATTGTATAAGCATCATCAACAACATCTCTATATACCGTTCGTCAATGTGATATCACTGAAGGGCATCCAGAACTGCCCAAGTTTATATGGAGTTAAAGGCCTTCTGGTAGTCTACAAATGCCATAAACAGAGGCTGATTATACTCTTCAATATTCTGTACGATCTGACGAACAGTATGGATGTGGTCTACAGTGTTGTAGCCTTTTCAAAACCCAGCTTACTTTGGTGGCTGGAATTCGTCGAGTCTTTCGGAGAGACGATTCGTGATGACCCTCGAGATGGGTCTGTAGTTCTTCAGTAGGGTTTTATTCCTTTTTTGAAGAACAGTACCACCGCACTCCCGCTCCATGCCACCGGTGTAAAGAGCCTTGTTTGATGACGGAACTATACAGACTCTGTAGCTCCTTCAGGACCGGAGTCCCGCCTGCTTTTAGGAGTTCAGTGGTAATTCCGTCATCGCCCGGAGCGTTGTTGTTCTTAAGCTGCTCGAGAGCCGCCCTAATCTCACTCTGGTTAACGTCCGGGATATCCTCGGTGTAATGGCGCATGAGCTGGGCTCTTTTGTCGTCATTCCTAGGAACCGCTGGTCTCGCCGTTTTCGTGGAATACAGATGCCGATAAAAGTTTTCAACCTCTTCGAGCATCTCGAACTTAGAGGTGACAATTTTGCCAACCGCGGTTTTCAGTTTCTTCAGATTGGTCCTCCCTATGTGTAATCCTATCCTAATCTTCATAAAGCAATATTAATTTGGTATTTCTGGAAAAAGTCGTTTTTTTATGGACTGCTAGAGCTTGCAATTATGCTTTTGGCTTTTACATGCCATCTAATGATGTGGTATTGCTTCTCCATCTTGTATTACAAGGTAATTTCAACTGTTGGCTACTTTTTTCTAGTATACATTTTTTAATATAAAGCAGACAAAACTTGATTTCCTTTAATGTTTTTTTTTTTTATAATTTTAGTAACTATAACTATAAGATTTTTAGAGAGTCTCACTTTAAATAATCATGGCATAAGAGGTTCAGCCCAAGTGCTAGGCATCAATGTGTACAGCTAAATGCATGGAAATAACAACAAACAAAACGTGCCGGTCGCAACTATTATTTAAAATAATCTAAACATCGAAATCACGTCATAAATAATATACGTAATTTGATTTTTCTATAAAAAAATATTTTTTACATGAATTAAACATCTAAATGGTTACACATACAATGGAAATTATGTATTATTTTGATTACTTTAATCAAATATTGTCAATTAAGTATTTTCCCGACCAATGGGTTTAAACCCGAGTTTTTTCCCAGTCTGTTGGGAAAAAACTCACCTTTCGGAAAATTCCCGGGTCTAAACCCATCCCTAATAATACATATCTATAGGTATGGCATAGTATGAATGGAGCGCTGCATGAATGGCGCACCGCTTGCGCATACTGCCGCCGCCACCGCCACCGGTGCCATGAGTGGAACGACATAACAAAAATATATCGTGCCCTCTCGCACGATTCGCAGCGTTCAACTTCTAATAGTACAAAGTCCAAACAGTCTAGGTTGATGTGTAGCCGACTGTACCTACCTACGTACGTCGTCGTCGTACGTCTGTGCCTTCTAAGTACATTTAGACTAAATCGGAATTATGTAAATATTTTGTACCACATTTTTTACAAAAAAGTACCTATTACCTACTATTATTTCTTGTATGCTATTAATAACATTATTTTGCAGCTATACGAATTTTTATAATGTTACATTTACAGAAGCCCAACATTGGACTCGATTTCTACATGGGATTTTAGACCTTAGACCTGCGGGATTGTGTTCAAATATTTATGAAAGACATACCTAATATATCCATAATGTGCTATTTTTTTATTATACCCAATTTTTATTTACAAACGCGAAACAAAAATAATTCAAAAAAAATGGACAAAACAAGCACAGGTA
This sequence comes from Asteroscopus sphinx, assembly GCA_949699075.1. NCBI lineage: Eukaryota > Metazoa > Arthropoda > Insecta > Lepidoptera > Noctuidae > Asteroscopus > Asteroscopus sphinx. Next base: position 15,945,250 of record OX453004.1, on the reverse strand, counting down.
CATCTAGCAACGCGGATCACCGCGGAATGAGAGTGAGCGCGAGGCAAAATATGAGGATGGCTGGGAAGGAGTAAAGCGGCATGAAGTGAAGCTACTTCGAATGAAAATGTAATAAGCGACATATTAGAAAAACAATAATTACCCAGAAATTATGTACATTAAAAAAAAAAAAGACTTTTATAAAAATTTCATAATAATAAATCAATATTTAGGTGAAATATCATACCAAAATACTATTAAGTGTACGATATATGTACGAAACTGTTTATTTTAGAGGTATTTTAGAAATTTTTTATGGTCGCGTCAAATAAGTGCATTCGTGTTTTAAACTAGGTAATATTGTCACGTATATCCTTGAGTATCATGTCTTTTAATTTCAGTACCATACAGTGATTAGTTTTATAAGCAGGTTTGAAATTATTTAGCAATGATAACGGGTTTCGGGGCCTTAAGTCCCTCGTTCAACCAGTCATCCTGTATATTAGTATGTTCATGATTTAAATGTATGAAGAAAACGGTAAAATTAAGAAAATAATAATAATTTAAAATGAATGTACTACTAACATGGATATAAATGACTAGGTTTTGCCCGCGACTTCGTCCGCGTGGAATAGTTACTTTGAGAAGCATTTTTATTTTTCTCAAGATACTTATTATGCAAATAATATAGCGTAGGCAGCCTAACAAGCGTCATAGCCGCGCGGCATGGTAGGTAGAGGTACCTGTCCTACCTCGCAGTGCTACCGGGCGGCCGGCCAGCGCAAGCGCGCTTACCCATAGTCCGCGTAGTTTTATGTATATCTACTACTATTATAAAATTGTTAAATGTCAGTTGTCTGTTTGTTTGTTTGTTTGTTCCAGTATCACGATAAAACTACTGGACCGATTTTGTTGAAACTGTTTGTAACTAAAAACTTACTATTTGACTTAAAAACTGGTATGTATTTTACCTCGCTACGATGACGGGAACCGGTGATTATTAATTATATTTTTCTACAACATTTTGCATACAATAAGGCGCTCATATCAAGCTGTCATTCGCACGCATGCGCTCTAGCGCGCGCCTCCATAGACAAAATACGGCTGCTAAAGAAAGAAAAAAACTGTCGTATGCATAAAGGGGTACGTTCAGTATTATCGTCGGACGACGGCGGACGACGCCCGGAGCGTTTTTAGGTCGTTCAGTTACTCGGAGTGATCGTCCGGGCGTTCACACCAAACCGTTCAGTATTGTGAGCGTGCGTCGTCGGGCGATCGCACCGGTCACCCCGTGAAATAGTAGGGTAAAAGACGCCCTGCTGTCATGTTGACAGATAATAGTATGAAATGACAGATAATTTGAGGTTTCGATTGTCATAATTGTCAGTGCTTCATTGTTCTAGTGTCAGTTTCATGAGGTCGCCCGAAGTCGTTCAGTAACTCTGAGAAAATCGTCAATGATCGAGCGATATTCGCACCGGGTGACTTTCACACTGAGTGCGTAGTAAGTGAACGTACCCAAGGGGTGCGTTCAGTATTATCGTCGGACGACGGTGGACGACGCCCGGAGCGTTGTTTGGTCGTTCAGTTACTCTGAGTGATCGTCCGGGCGTTCACACCAAACCGTTCAGTATTGTGAGCGAGCGTCGTCGAGTGATCGCACCGGTCACCCCGTGAAATAGAAGGGTAAAAGACGCTCTGCTGTCATATTGACAGATAATAGTATGAAATGACGGATAATTTGAGGTTTCGATTGTCATAATTGTCAGTGCTTCATTGTTCTAGTCTCAGTTTCATAAAGTCGCCCGAAGTCGTTCAGTAACTCTGAGAAAATCGCAAATGATCGAGTGATATTCGCACCGGGTGACTTTCACACTGAGTGCGTAATAAGTGAACGTAGCCGTATTATACTGACGTAATAGAAATGTCTTTGGTCTTATGTATGTGGCGCCAGCTTGGAAATGCGCTCTTTTGAGCCAACCGAAAATCAGAATCTTTCGACTTACAGACAAGGACAGGAAGCGACCTCTAAATTATTTTTAAGGCATAGTTACTTACCGAGTAGTTTTATGAAAACTGTTGTAGTGCCATTAGTTAAAGATAAGAAAGGCGACATATCTGATATTACCAATTATAGACCTATATCCTTGACAACTGTGTTGTCAAAGATATTTGAAAGGTTATTACAGCCACAACTATTAAAATACATAAAACTTAATAATGCACAGTTTGGTTTTCGTAGTAATCTTTCCACTGATACAGCAATATTTTCATTAAAGAAGACGGTCCGCTATTATCTTGATAGGAAAACAAATATTTATGCCTGTTTTCTAGACTTGAGCCGTGCATTTGACTCAGTAAATTACAAAGTATTATGGGATAAAATGGTTAACACAGGTATTCCTTGTGAAATAATTAATGTGATGAAATATTGGTATAAAGGTCAAACAAATGTTGTTAAATGGGGAGAAACTCTGTCTGAAGAGTACACTCTCACTACCGGTGTGAGGCAGGGTGGAATAACATCTCCCACACTGTTTAATCTGTATGTTAATGACTTGATAGAGGAGCTGAGCAGTGCCGGGGTCGGCTGTTCCATTGATAATGTCTCCGTTAACAACCTCAGTTACGCTGACGATAGGGTGCTGCTCAGCCCCTCTATCAAGGCATTACAAAAACTACTAAATATTTGTGAAGTGTATGCGCAAAAACATGGCCTCAAGTATAACGTAAAGAAAACAGAAGTTATGGTTTTCAGATATGATAACAGTCCGTTACCTATACCTGATATAACACTGTGTAATACTAAATTGAAAGTTGTCAAAAGTTTTAAGTATCTGGGTCATATCTTGACAGAAAAATTGAAAGATGACGAAGATCTAGAAAGACAAAAAAGATCGTTGTCCGCGAAAAGCAATATGCTCGCCCGGCGATTCGCGAAATGTACGAAACAAGTAAAAGTTACTTTATTTAATGCGTACTGTCGGTCGCTGTACACATGTCACCTTTGCTACGACTACACGTGTACAATATAACAACGCATTTAGGTGCATATTTGGGCTCCCATGGCGGTGTAGCGCGTCCGGCATGTTCGCGGAGAATAGAGTAAATGACTTCTTCGCTGTCCTAAGAAAGTCGAGGGCCTCCTTCATGAGCCGTGTACATGCATCTGACAATGGAATATTGCGAGCCATATATGAAGCTAACCTTTTCTTTGTATATGGCTGACAATATTCCAGCTAATAATAATAATAACCTGGCAACACTGCTCGGGTAACAAGCTGTCACGTAAAAATATTGAAAATAAAATTATCAAATTGAATAAAAATACAAATTAACTGACGAAAACGATTCTATGGTTAACGTATTAACTATTAAAAATTAAAAACTCTTTTAAATAATGGCAAAAATGCGGATACATAAGGAATATGAAAAATAAAGAATATGACAGATGTCATAATAATGAAAACCCACAAATTTTGGATAATACGATGAAACTTACGACACTATGCTGACCCGAGCCCGCACCAGGGCATTAACAATGAGAACACGCCCAAGATCTCCGGACTCGCCGCTCAGCTCCGCCTCGCACCGGAACACACCTTACCAGTGAATCCAGTGATACCGGCCGCTGCAGCCGCGTCGAGCTCGAGCGACGAGTACTACTCCCCGCCGTCGTCGCCACCACCTGTACGCCGTCGGGGAGGAGCCCGGCCACCAGTTTGCTTAGGACCCCGAGGCCAACCGGCCCCGAACAGGGTCCCCGCTGCCGGTGGAAATGTGTCGCGCATGAGATGGACACAGTCCATAAATGAAAACGTCATGCGCGCATATTATGGGGCAACAGAGGGGGGAACTAATCTCACCGCGTACCGCGATAGGATGCTCTCTCTGTTTCAGGTGCTTGAGCCAGCCGTCAACGTTTCGGCCCAGCGACTGTCGGATCAAGTGCGGGTCATCCAACGAAACCATAGGTTGGACGACGTCGTACTTGAGCGGCTTCGCTCTGAAGTGCAGGGCAACCATGCCGTCACCCCCCCGTTGCAGCCCGTGGTACCGCTGCAAATACATTCTGCACCACCACGGCCCATCCACACTGATGGGGACGGAGATGACGAGGTTAGTCCTGCAAGTATACAGTGCAGTGAACAATTGAGGAGCGCCCTGGAGGGTGCGATTCGGGAGTATCGATCCACACCACCAGAATTAAGACCACGCTTGCCTCGTTTACCCATGCATAGAAAGAATAAGGCGCTAGTGTGTGCTCTGGATTCGTTGCTACCAGACTACTTTGATAGCAGTGAAGACCTCAGTGATACCCACTCGATCCTGTACTGCGCAGCGGTTGCGGCATGTCGTGTAGCTAACATCAAGTTTGAAAATAGTGATAGAGCTACACGACCAAAACCTGCTATACCTGCTTGGCAGTGCAGGATTGAGCGTCGTATTGGGGGGGCCAGAGCACTCATTGGCAAATTAATCTGCTTCAGGGAGGGCAACACTCGCCCAAGAGTGATGCGCTTTGTGAGACGGGCTTTTTCAGGGACTGATATCAGCCCTCAAGATTATATGGCTCGTGTCACAGAGCGCATAGACTTCCTGAAGCAGAAGATGTATGCATGGGCAAACCGAATCAGAAGGTATAAGCGACGTGTGGAGCGATATACCCAGAACCGCACGTTCCAGAGTGACGAAAGGCGGGTATACAGAACCTGGGAGCGTCCTGACCAGGGTGTGAATGGTGTGCACCTGCCGGATGATGATGCCATGAGCTTATTCTGGCGCAGCATCTGGTCGGTGCCCACCAGCCACAACGAAGGCGCCTGGACGCGGGACATTGAGCGGGTGTGTGAACCAATATCGGAAATGGAGGCAGTCCTCATCAGCCCCGAAGACGTGGCCAGCGCAGCCCATCCACTACCCAATTGGAAGTCTCCAGGGCCGGATGGGCTGCACAATTTTTGGCTGAAGTGGCTACGCAGTTCACACGCCTGCTTGGCGTCCCAATTTCAGTCGGCCTTGGAGTCTGGGTCGCTACCCCAGTTTCTTACAACAGGAGTTACCCACCTGCTCCACAAGTCTGGTAGTACCACGGAACCCAAAAATTATCGTCCTATTACTTGTTTACCGACGGTATACAAACTCCTCACATCCATTCTGAGAGCAAAAATTAACCATCATGTTGAAAATAATTAAATCATGTCTGCTTCTCAGAATGGATGTAGGAATGGGTCCCGTGGCACTAAGGAGCTTCTCCTCATTGACATGACTATTAGCCAGCAGGTTCGCCGATCCCGAAAGGATCTGTCGACATGCTGGATAGATTATAAGAAGGCCTACGACTCCGTGCCGCATACATGGCTTGTGAGGGTGCTAGAGTTATATAAAGTTAACACAACTCTATGCGCCTTCCTGAGGTCGTGTATGGGGCAATGGAGAACGGTCCTTCGCTATCCAGGGTGTCGGCAGCCTCAAGGTAACGGAGAACCGATAAGGATCGAGCGGGGAATATTCCAGGGTGATAGTCTGAGTCCCCTGTGGTTTTGTCTAGCCCTGAATCCTCTAAGTACATTGCTGGAGGAATCAGGGTTGGGCTTCCAGTTGAGGAGAGGAGGTCAAGTAATATCCCACCTCCTCTACATGGATGACCTAAAACTGTTTGCCCCCACTGATTTGCAACTGATTGAGTTACTGAAAGTAACTGAAAACTTCAGTAATTCTATCAGGATGGAATTTGGTGTGGACAAATGTGCGGTCATGCATGTGAAGCGAGGTGAGATTGTGGAATCCGAGGGAGTACAACTCTCGGATTCTACACTCCTTAGATCCCTCTCCCCAACTGAGACCTACAAATACTTGGGTATGGCGGAGGCGTTAGGTATCAGCCAGGCCGACATGAGGCAATCGTTGCAGGAGCGCTTCTTTGGCCGCCTGAAAAAGGTTCTAAAAAGTCTTTTATCGGGCGGAAACAAGGTGCGCGCCTTTAACGGTTGGGTCATGCCGGTCTTGATGTACTCCTTCGGTATACTCAAGTGGACTCAGACGGATCTTGACGCCCTGGATCGGAAAGTCCGCAAACTACTGACGGCATATCGGATGCATCACCCACGTTCATCGGTGATGAGGCTGTACATCCCGCGGAAGTGTGGGGGTCGTGGCTTTTTAAATGCTAAGACCCTCCACAACCGTGAGGTGTGCAGTCTAAGGGAATATTTCCTTCACTTGGACGTGGGTATGCACCGAGATGTTGTTACAGTGGACAAGGGACTGACCCCGCTCTCTTTAGCTAAAGAGAACTGGCGCAAACCTGTGGTACTGGATACCAATGACCGCAGGGAGGTATGGCAGAGCAAGGAGCTTCACGGACGCTTCTACCGGGCTCTTCATGGGCCCGATGTAGATTTTCTAGCGTCCGTATTCTGGCTGCGTTTCGGTGACCTCTTCGGAGAGACCGAAGGCTTTGTGTGTGCAATTATGGACGAAGTAATGATGACGAACAACTACCGGAAATATATTGTGAAGGATGGCACGGTTGACATCTGTCGGGCATGCCACCGTCCGGGTGAATCTATCCGACACATTATCTCCGGGTGTTCTCGTCTTGCTAACGGTGAGTACTTGCACAGGCATAATCTGGTAGCCAGGATTATCCACCAGCAACTTGCTCTGAAATATAATCTTGTGGAATCGGAAGTACCGTACTACCAGTATGTGCCCGACCCAGTTCTTGAAAATAGTCATGCCACACTGTACTGGGACCGATCCATCATCACTGACAGGACTGTTGTTTTCAATAAACCTGACATAGTGGTGATAGATCGTTCAGAGCGCCGCGCAGTGATTGTTGATATCACGGTCCCTCTTGACGACAACCTCGTGAAAGCTGAGAAAGATAAACAAATCAAGTATATTGACTTAGCTCACGAGATTGTCGACATGTGGGATGTGGACTCGGCAGTCATTGTACCGATAGTCATCACGGCCAATGGCTTAATAGCCAAGAGCCTCGACCAACACCTAAGGAGGCTCTCGTTGGGCGGCTGGATCAAGGGCCAGATGCAGAAGGCAGTACTCCTTGAAACGGCACGCATAGTGAGGAGGTTCCTTTCTCTGGGGCCCTGACCACCGGTAGCTTGGACCCTGTTCCCGATGCCGGTGGGCAACTGTTTTATATATTTTTAAATGTTTTTTTTATTTATTTAATATTTAAAAATGTAAATAATAAGTTTGTTAAGCTAATAAAGGGAATAATAATTATGTATATTTTAATTCAATTGCAATAATTATTTAATTCAATTGCAATAATTAAATATTAATTTATGTTAATGAATTTTAATTGAGCTGATTTTGTTAATTTTTGAATGAATTTTGATTTTAAAGAGATTTTGTATTTATAAATTTTTAATAATGAGTATAAATTATTAAATTGTTTTGATTATTTAATTGAATTAAATTATTTACTTAATCTTTTAATTACTATAATTTGTGTTCGTTAAATTAAAATTGTATGTGTAAGTTATATGGGTGTATGCCTGCAATAAATGATTTTTATTTATTTATTTATTTATTTATTTAAATTGCGATTTCTCTATTTTTTTGTATGAAAAGCAATAAAATTATGTTAGAATTACCTAAACGTTGTTATATTGTATCCATAATCTTATCTTCTTAACTGTTATAAAATTGTAAATGTCTGTTTGTTTGTTTGTTCCAGCATCACGCTAAAACTACTGGACCGATTTTGATGAAACTTTTTTTGTTTGAAAGCTGATGATCTGACTTAAAACTGGTATGGGTTTTGAGAAAGAAAGAAAGAAAGAAAAAAAAAATCGTGGGTTGCGTCAGACAGAATCGAAGCTTCTACGCATTGATTTGCACGAGCGAGCGGGTAGTAATGTACGATGTTGGATGGATGGATGGCTGGATGACTGGATGAGTGAGTGAGTGAGTGAGTGGGCGAGTGGGCGAGCGGGCGATTGGGCGAGTGGGCAAGAGGTGGGCGCGAGGTGGGCGAGTGGGCGAGTGCGTGAGAGGTGGGCGATTGGTGGGCGAGTGAGCAAGTGGGCCTGTGGGCCAGTGGGCGCGTGGGAGAGTGGGCGAGTGGTAGGCGCGAGATGGGCAAGTTGGCAAGTGGGTGACAGGCCAGTGGGCGAGTGGGCCAGTGGGCGTGTGGGCGAGAGAGTTGACCAGTGGGCGAGAGGTAGGCGCGAGGTGGGTGAGTGTGAGAGTGGGCGTGTGGGCGAGTGGGCAAGTGGGCCAGCAGGAGAGTGTGCGAGTGGGCGAGAGGTGGGCATGTGGTGGGCGAGTGGTCGAGTGGGTGAGTGGGCGAGTGGGCGAGTGGGCAAGTGGGTGACAGGCCAGTGGGCGAGAGAGCGGGCGAGTGGGCGAGAAAGTGGGCGAGTGGGCGAGTGAGTGAGTGAGTGGACTGGGATTGGGACTGGGACTAAGACTAAGACTGAGACTGGGGCTGGAGTGGACTGGATCGGGCTGGATCGGACTGGATCGGACTGAATCGGACGGGATCGGGCTGGATCGGACTGGATCGGACTGGATCAGACTGGACAGGACTTTGCCCGTGGCTTCACTCCGTGGTTCTTCAATTTATGCTACAGGAATCGTTTTCTTTTTTCATAAAATGCATACCTGTTTACAAGTCTAAACACAAAAAAAAACAAAATAGGTCCCGTAGTTTTTGCGTGATACTTGAATAAACAAACAAACAGATATTTACAGTTTTGTAATAGTTACCGGAAAACATCTAATTATTAACAGGATACGTCACGGGGGGATACCAGTCTCTAACGCGAGCGGAGCCGCGGGTAAAAGCTAGTTATATTCTAAAACTATGATATCTCCTAAGATATTCATTGAAATCAAATGATATCCGGGGCAATTTTGTTCAAAATTAAATACTTGTGATGAATAACGCATTTATTTGGATAAGGATTAATATCATGTTTATAAAAACACCTTCGTAAATAATGCATTATTTTAGAACAAATTTGATTACAAATTTGATTTGAACAAAAAGGGTTTTATTGAGTCAACCTTAAAAGATGACATAATGTCGCGGATTTTTTTTAGAACTTTTAAATAGGAACAATTTCATCATACATGATTTTTTTGTATAACTTTAACCGTTTACGCAGCGCACGCAACGGAAGCTCTCAAAAGGAATAATTTTTTCCTGTTTTTGTGACATTTTTCATTTATGCTCCGCTCCTATTGGTCATAGCGTGATGTTATATAGCCTAAAGCCTTCCGCAATAAATGGACTATCCAACACAAAAATAATTTTGCTATTCCAACCAGTAGTTCCCGAGATTAGCGCGTTCAACCAAACAATCAAACAAACAAACTCTTCAGCTTTATAATATAAAAGAAGTATAGAAGTGTAGATTATATATAGATTTCAATTTTAAAATACAATTATTTTAAGTTTAAGGATTATTTACCTGATTGGTCAGTGCTACAAAAACACAACACAGGTACCAATAAGCAATCCAATGAAATTGTTTATTAATGCTTCCGTCGTCATAGGTGAGAAGCTGCCATACAATTCTTGATAATACAGGTATAGTTATAGCGAAGTTATCACCATTGGTCTCAATAAAATCGTGTCTTGTAATTGATGTAGGATCGATGTGATGTTCACGAAATGGGCGCAGGAAATTCTGTAACAGGTTAAATAAGTTTTTTTTAGCTTTTTCGCATCGAAAGCTTGCAAACAATAAAGGGTAAACTTTAGAAAAATGAGGTTTCTGATTCTTGAAAGAGAATCTTCTTTGGAGTTGCGAAAGCCGACTAAGGTCAAAAGAAAGCTTTGTCGCTATTTTAAAATTAGCTGCGCAATAACGAGTCGTGGGTCGTTGTGACGACTACCTACATACAACATTCGGGTAGCGGTAGCGGACATATCCACAAATAACTATAGCAGCGAAGCTCTAAACCGTAATCCTTTTAATCCATGAACAATTGTACATGTGTGTGTTACAATCAGTGTCAGTGCAATAAATTGAAAATAATGAATAATTACCGGTCAATATATTATTATATACAATTTTAGTATTATCATCATCATTTCAGCCGAAAGACGTCCACTGCTGGACATAGGCCTCCCCAAGCAGTTTGGGGGGATATGCCATAATCGCCACGCTTGGCAGGCTGAAGTGGTAGTGGGCTGGGTCATGGACTCATGGCTGTTGAAGAACCGATGGCCGTTGGCGCAGGCGAATCCTTTAGAGGGGCCGTGAAAAACGCAGTGTATGACCATCTAGGTAAATCAACAAACAACCTGAAGAAAGTAGCTGAGTTCTACTGTATGCGGAAGTAGGATTCGGAGGAAGATTCAGTCTTGTCGTGCAACTTGGGAGATGTCTAAGTCCAGCAGAAGATTTCGATAGGCTTATTTGATTTAAATATTGCATACAATTTTGAAACTTATGAAACTAATTACATAAGCTAATTTTAAAACTGAAAATATATGGAACTGCATGCCCTTTAATGGATGTGTGCTATAAACACATAGCTGAAAAGTAACTTTGTTAAGTAATTATAAATATCGGAATTACGATATTGAGTTTCTCAATTCCGGAACTGAAAAATCGTGAAAATCTGTCCGAGATTCCGGAGTTTCGAGATTCCGGAATTTCGGAATGCATGCCCTAGATAGAAGCTACGCAATAGCTTAAAAAACGTTTTAATAAAAATGTAACCGAATAAAACAGAAACTGAAAAGCGAAAAATAAAATGAAGCTTTTTAGTCTTAATAACTGTTCTCCTAACTAAACTAACGTAAAATGAGTCGGCGCCAAACAATGCTCAAGACGAAAATACAATCATTTGTGTTTCCAGAAGTTTACTAACGAGTTTTTTAACAATAAATTCGTTATAATGCGCATATGGTCATTAGGGCATGCAGTTTCATACATGTTCAGTTTCGAAATTAGCTTATGAAATTGGCTTCATCAGTTTCGAAATTTCTAAATAATGGGCTATGTTTAAAACACCTCATAACTAATTCTATCGCTGTCTACTACTGAATATTAACTGCTCCTAAGTTGCTCCACAACAGACGAACCTTTATCTGTCGCATCCAGTCCACCCCAGCTACCTACCTTAGGTCGTCGGTCCACCTGACTGGGGGGTGCCTAACGCTGCGTTTTTGCGGTCTTCACTCAAACATTTGTCTGCTCTAACAGCCATCGGTCTTTTGGTAGACTGGCCTGCCCACTTGCACTTTAGCTTGCTAAATCTACCAGCTATGTCGGACACTCTGGTTCTTTTTGGATAGTTTATCCTTCAATTAAACTCCAAGCTATCGAGCTATCTCGCACCATAATTTGCTGAACGACTTTGAATTTCTGGACTAGCCAAACTTTTAGTGTTCAGCACGTCTCGGCATTATAAGTCAATTCAATTCTTTATTTGCGTGAATATTGATACATAGATGGTAAAAGGTCATGACAGGCAAGATGCACTGGCTGTTGGTTCTTTCTTGAAGTTATACTAACTACTAGTCTACCAAGCTGAATAGAACAGGTCCCTATGTAGACACATTCCTGCATAACTTCTAGCGTCGTTTCTTTGAGGAAGACCTTGTGAGCTCGGCACGCTGCGCGACATGCGTATTGAACACGATCTTGCCTGCCATAGTCTAGTCCAGATTCATAACAAGACCGATACGCTTACGGCCAAAATTTATATCTAATCTATCCACGATTTGCCCTACTAGAGATAGGAATTTGACATAAGCTCCATACAAAATATGTCAAATTTCTATCTCTAGTCGGGCGAATCGTGGATAGATTGGATATAAATTTTGGCCGTTAGTGACATAATTAAGGATATGCAGCATCTCGCTCAGCTGTTTCAGAGATTGTCATTACAATAATGTCATCGGCAAAGCGGAGACGTGAGATGTTCTCGTCTTTTTCGTCACTTCCCTTCCCCGTCTAATTCATTGTCTTGAAGACCTCCTCCAAAGTATCAGTGAACAGTTTCGAAAGAGTATTCAAACCCCCCCGAAGGCCTTCTCGTAGTACACAATTACACAGCAGCGTCAGCAGCTGATTGTGCTCTTCAGTCTTTCTTTCAATATATTAGAATGGATATTGTCTACGATGCTATTCAACTCAACCTATCTCAGTCTACTGCTGGAAATTTTTGGTCTCTTCCAAGATTCGTCACAATACTCGGTCCTCTGCCTTCCGCATTTAGTCCACCCCAGATACTTTTTCCAGGTCTTCGGTCCACCTGACTGGGAGCGTCCTAACCTACATTTGAAGATCTCACTTCAGTTTGTTGATTTTGTAAGCTATGTCGGTCACTTTGGTGCGTTTCTGGGATAATCTCGTTACAGATCTTATTTTATCCTTCAAAGAAGTATAGCTTGCTGCGCGTGTTTCAATTTGTGGACTAGCCCAACTGTCAGAGTCCACGTCTAGACACAGGAGGCCATGACACGCAGAATGCACTGGTTGAAGACTTCTTCAAACATTGTGGTATATAGGCGACGAGAAGTAGGCGAAGTTTGCGAAATGCTGCCCAGCCCGTCGCAGGAGGGCGTAAGTCGACCCTTTTGCGAGGAGGTGATGCTCGCTAAAGAAGCGGCGGAGGGTTTGAGAGGCGATTACCTCTCTTCCCATCCGCAGGAGACGTCCTAGGCGTCGCAGGAGGGCGTAAGTCGACCTCCAGCCACCCTAGGTAGAACTCGGAGTGGCCCGCCGGGCCGCCACCCGACCAGTCAAGGCCCGTGACGATGGCACGTTGTGTTCCGCGCGCTTAAGTCAAGAGGAGGGTGCGGCCGAAATGGTTGCCGCACGGGGAGAAGGGGCTCGCCTACTAGTGGCGAGCCGGGACCTACCGGGGATGGTTGATTGATGGTTGTACAAGCGGCCCTAAGGGCCACTTGTACCATCGTTCTTAAATGTGTTTAAATTGTATTTAAACACAATTTCTCATTTAAGTCACACATTCTTCTTGCACCAAAATATTTGGTGTACTAAATACGTTAAAGAACCCGTTAAACTTAAATGCTCTGTTGATCTTATTTAACGCTGCTAAACGCGTTTAGGAACTATCTTCAACAAAATATGGTGTGGATTTTTTGTTCGTATTGAGGTTGTTTTGAAATAAGTATGGATTTTTATGAATTGTTCTCTCACAATGATAAAGAAAATAAAATTATGTTATTTTACGGCAATTTTTAGTAAGAAACAATTTATTTCGAGAATATTTCTTCTTACAAAAACCACTCCGTATAACAATAAATAACATCGCACTTGATTAGCAAAACTGACAGATTGGTACATTTAAATATAATTTATACCTATAGCTTATTTATAAATTAAAGGTTGGTTGTTATTGTTACCTTACCTACTCATTTATTATGATTTTTTTGTATTCTGCCCCGGTTATCTATATTAGTTATTTTATGTTAGGTTACGAACAATGCTGTCTCGCCTACGAGATCCCGTTACGGCGCAGCCTCTGGTTCTTCGAATTCGTTTTTTTACGCAAAATCCCACAAACTTATCCAACCCGGTGGCCGGCGGCGCTGTGATCGACGACGACACGATGCACTATCACCAGGATAGACAAGAAAAGAACGAGAAAGAATGACAGTTTGACAAATGTTTCAAGTAGTACAATTTTTGCTCACCGAGTCAGTTATGTTTGCGGGGCTATAGAGAACTGATTTACCGACACGATAATTGCATTTAACTAAATTGACATCTGTTACGCCTGGTACAAGGCAACCCTAAATGCGTTTAAGCTAAACAAGTTTAGGGTGTTAAACACGTTTAACTAAATGAATTTGAAAAATATTTAAATAGAATTTGATACAAGCGGCCCTAAGAGTGATAGTTACATTCAAAGTTCCGCTCAAAGTTGAAGCAAAAAACAATCGATGTGTGCCGCAAGCAGCACGTAAAATGTTAGCCGAAACCTGATTACTCCGACCGACACACACATAGACGCGCGTAAGCTGTATTGAACGTAGCCTTTAACATTCAAGCTACAACAGATGACATGAATGAAAAAAAAACTCAATATTGCACACATCAGGATAGTATGAAATACCGAAATAATAAGCCAGGTCTAATGCTAGCTAATCCAAGAAAATTCTACTATTTTAAAAACAGAAATAATTATTTTCAGAGAACTGTCAAGAATTCTATAGGAATTTATGTAATTTAATTAATTTATTTTATATACTCTGGCACTTTTGTGCACTGGCCCCTATTTAGTCGTCATGGAACTTAGCCCGAACGGCAAAATTATTGAGTATTCTATTTTGACCCATTTTTGTAAACTACTTTTAAAATGTCATTTTTTTTAATAACACATAACATAAAATCACGCCTGTATTTCCCCGAAGGAGTAGGCACACACACACACATTTCGCCAGTTATGTTATAGTCTCATGTAATAGGGGGCGAGCCTATTGCCATTATTTTTCAAAGTAAATTTGTTTAAACGTATTTTTTTAATAACAGTATAAATAAACAGCACCGTTTGAATCAGTTTGTGCATTATAATTATTCAAATAAACGATAATTATTATTACTAAACAGTTTTATTTAGTTTCTTATAAAGTAGTATTTTGGCACTTAGCCCATTTGGTGATTCCAAGATTTTAAGACTTCTTGAGCTCATAGGATTTTCTAAGCCAGAACTTTTGTATTAAAATCCTTTATTTTTTGCCGGTTTTTATTCGATATGAATATGGACACAGAGCAACATATGGGACGGTGAGACCCGGGGTGAACATACCCTGCCCACCCCCCACTTTAGTCCGCTACCGCATAAATATCATATTCAACTACAACGAGTTACATTAGTTGTACCACAGGCACTGACCACAGAGAAAATAATCACTACGTTAACTGACTACAGTACAAAACATGGGCACCCAAATGAAAGAAAAAGAAGGGTCATTGTCAGTTTTTTTTATCAAAATTGAGTTAACAATGTCTGCCAGGAAAGCCAGCTGAGTACAAGTGGATTATCGTACTGATTTTCTAAAGCATGAGGTGGAATACTATCGTAAACAGTGCTGAGCTATGAAATTAAGCAATGATTTTCAGCATTAACAAAAATCACCGTTGTTGTTTGAATAATTTGGTGTTACCAAAAATAAGCAATGATTTTCAGCATTAACAAAAATCACCGCTGTTGTTTGAATAATTTGATGTTACCAAAAATAAGCAATGATTTTTAGCATTAACAAAAATCACGGTTGTTTTTTGAATAATTTGGTGTTACCAAAAATAAGCAATGATTTTCAGCATTAACAAAAATCACCGCTGTTGTTTGAAAAATTTGGTGTTACCAAAAATAAGAATCATTACTCAAAACATAGGCTGTTAGTTACTGTTTATCTAATCAAATTTGATATCAAAATGATGAATCAAGATATAAATGAATTGGCAAGAATCTTCAAATACCTGTAAGTAATGAATGACAAAGATAAGCAAATGCAAATGTAAATGTGAATATATAGCACAATATCAACAAAAACTTAAGGTTATTAATGAGATTGTCATTACTTTGCCTATAACAGGAAGATCAACTGCTCCCCAAGTGTCAGCAGCCCAATGCACTACGCCTGAAGCAAAATCTGCTGTTAGAACACCAGAAATTGCTGCTAAAAATAATGAGGCATCCGCTTGTATGTGTCTGGCCATGAGAACACCAGCACACACACACAATGTGCAACAAACCACCACACAGACCCATTCTTGTAGTCTTTTGCCTGTTAAAACAAAAATTCATAACTCAATTATTGTTTAATTTAAACCCTCTAAAAAATTTGAAAAACAAAAAGTTCCAACATCACTTGTGTGATTCAACACTTATATTGAAAAAATAACAAAACAATGTAGGTATTCTTTTCACAAACAATAAATGGTGCTTTCTTACGAAACATTATTTCATTTTGAAAGCCTCAAAGATATTGTAGTAAGAGATCCGGCCTAACATCGACCTAGCCCCATTTGTCAATTGAATATCAGATGTATTTTTTTATAAAAGATAGCACACAAACTAAGTCATAGCTCATAGCTTGCCTCATCTGTTTTAACCGGCCAAGAGCATGTCGGGTCATGCTCAGTATTATAGGGTTCCTTAAGTAGGTCTAATTACAAACTGTTATGTATCTAGCTATAACTAGTGAGATGTGTGTACACCTCACCGTCTAATAAACCAGTGTGAATTATACCGTCTTTGAGTAAACACCTCTGTAGCTTCCTATACAACATTGGCGACGAGTACCCACATTATAAAATAAAATAGAAAATGTTCGGCGTAAGTTCTACTTTGGGAGCTATTTCCAATTTTGATCATCACACTCAAGACTGGAAGCTTTACAAGGGTCAGGGGTACTTCAGCAATGGTTCATTGCCAACAGCATCGGCGTGGATAATGATAAAGCTGGAGTGAGGAGAAAAGCGGTTTTGTTAAGCGCACTCGCGGAGAACACGTACCAACTAGCGTGTAATCTCGCTTTGCCGGAAGATTTGGAAACGAAGAACTATGACGATGTCTTGAAAATCTTGGACGACCATTTCCTGCCGAAGCGTTGTGGGTTTGCGGAGAGGCACAAGTTTTATACGGCAGTGCAGCAACCCGGTGAAACGCATTCGCAGTGGGCCGCAAGGCTACGTGGCTTAGCCACCTATTGTGGGTTCAAGAATCTAGAGGATTATCTATTAGACAAGTTCGTCATGGGATTGTTACCAGGCCATGAACGGGAGAAACTCTTTGCTAAAGAGATAAAGGACTTGACGCTTAGTAAGGCTGTGGACCTAGCTGAGAGTGTACGCAGCGCGCGCGCCGGCGCTGCGATAGCGCCATCGGGGATCACAGACGCAAATTCGGATGCAGTGTTCAAGATAAATCCAGGAAAAAACACTAAGGCTTTGCCACAGAGTAGTGAAAAGTGTTTGGTTTGTGGTTACAAGAATCACAAAACGTCGGAGTGTCGTTTCTCTAATTACACATGTAAATTGTGCAATCGCAAAGGTCATCTTCGCAAAATGTGTTCGGCTAATAAAATGAATTACGTTGAGCGAGGTAATGTCGATGACGGTGAGTTACTATTAAATATTAACTGTTTTAATGAGGTGCCGATGACTGAAAATGTGAGTCTGGGGGGTCAAAGTATTAGATGTGAAATAGACAGCGGTTCGCCTGTTTCTGTTATTTCTGAAAGCTTATATAAAAGTTCTTTCTCTGAAGTTCCGTTGTCAGCACCCACTAAGAACTTATTGACTTACACAAGTACTAAAATGATAGTGACAGGGTGTATGATGTTGAACATCACGTATTTAGGTCGAACTGTCAGACTGCCCGTGCATGTTATTCGCAACGGCGGCCCGCCCCTCCTCGGTCGTGATTTTATACGTGCATTTGAATTACGTTTTGTATCCTCTCTTGGTTGTTGTAATAATATTTCTGATGTAAATAATGTTATGCACGACTTCACGAAGGCCTATCCAAAAGTGTTTTCAGATGATTTAGGTTGTTTTACTAAGTTTGAGATTAAATTGCCCCTCAAACCGGAGGCGAAACCTGTGTTTTTCAAGTCGCGCCCCGTGCCTTTTGCTTTGAGAGATAAGGTAAACAATGAATTGGATAGATTGGTAGCGATAGGTATTTTAAAACCGGTTACTCATTCAGAGTATGCGTCACCGATAGTGCCCGTCCTAAAGCGAGACGGCAGTGTTCGCATTTGTGCTGATTACTCGGTAACAATTAATAAACAGTTATTTGTAGAAAAATATCCTTTACCAACTGTTCAAGAATTGTTTACCAAACTGCACGGTGGAGAAGAATTTAGTAAACTAGACTTATCTATGGCCTATAATCAATTGAAAATTCATGAAAGTTCGCAAAACATCACTTGTATAAACACTACGCGCGGTTTGTTTAACTACACTCGTTTAATTTTTGGTTTGACCAGTGCACCGTCAATTTTTCAAAGAGTCATAGAATCCATAGTAGGAAATATGGAGGGGGTATTAGTTTTTCAAGATGACGTATGTATAACTGGTCATAATAGATTCGAGCATATGTGTCGACTGAAAGAAGTGCTAAGACGTTTCCAAGAATCTGGTTTAACCTTAAGAAAAGATAAATGTGTTTTCTTTCAAAAAGAAATATCCTATCTCGGATATATAATTGACAAGAAAGGAATTAGGAAAAATCCACAAAAAATTGATGGTATTAAGCAAGCAGCTGTACCAAAAAGTGTGAGTGAATTACAATCTTTTTTGGGTCTTATTAATTATTATAGGAATTTTACTCCAAATGCGTCATCTATATTAAGTCCATTACATGATTTGTTAAAAAAGGGCATTAAATGGCACTGGGGTTCCGAACAAAACAATGCTTTCAATAATATAAAAAAGATTTTGTCCTCTGATAAGGTCCTCGCACACTTTGATAACAATGCTAAAATAATTTTAACTGTTGACGCGTCACCGGTTGGTTTGGGTGCAATTTTGTCTCAAATAAGTACTAATGGCATAGAACAGCCGATTTCTTACGCGTCCCGCTCACTGACTGTGCCTGAAAAGAAGTATTCGCAAATTCAAAAGGAAGCAACAGCCATCATTTTTGGTGTTAAAAAATACCATCAATACCTTTTTGGTAGACCGGAACCTTTTATACTACGAACAGATCATAAGCCTTTGACGATAATTTTCGGAAAAAAGCATGGTATTCCCGAAGTATCAGCAAATCGGTTGCAGCGTTATGCAATTTTCTTGAGTGCTTATAATTATGAAATACAATTCATTAGTAGCACGGCAAACACAGCTGATTTCTTATCGCGCGCGATACCGAACAACAGCTGCGTTGGTGCATCGGAGCGCCTGTCAGAGTCAGGTGCGAGGGAGATAGCTGCGTACGTTAATTTTGCTATAGATGGGTGTTTGCCTGTTACCGTGCAAGATTTAGAAATTGAAACCGAAAAGGATTCGGTTTTAAAGATTGTTAGCAAATTTGTGGAGAGCGGTTGGCCACGTAAAGTAACAGATAATTTACTCAAACCATATTTTTTATGTCGCATGCAAATATCGTGCGAAAACGGAATTTTAATGCGAGGTCATAAAGTTATTATTCCTGAGACACTCCCAAGTTCCATATGTGCATTTTTTTTATTTTTCGTTTTTTGCATAAAAATGATCCTTGTCCTATCCTCTATGTGTTGGTAAACTCTTTTTAGTGATATTCCTACTAGAAACGAGTTTAAGAAATTCCAGATGTGTTTTTTCCGTGTAAAAATATCTTTATGTGCAGAAATGCATGCACATAAAGGATTTGTGTGTATTCAAAAGCCGTGCGGAAAACGCGTTAGAAATGTGCGTTTTGTGGCGGAAAATACTGAAACAAAATTAATTAGGCCTCTAGCCTAAAAACTAGACGTGTCCCACCTTATTACAAAATCGGGTTTAGCAATAGGTTTAGCCTAAGCCGGACTTAAAAGCCTTTTTTATGTATGAAGTTTGACGTTAGAACCGGTTTAAAGAAGGGTCTAAAACTTGTCTAAACTTTTAAGGTTCACCTATGAATGTACGGTAGTTTGGAGTGAAAAGTAATATAACAAATACCTAAAATATTAGGTACTTACCTTACTTATCTACCAAGCTGTTTGAATTTTTCAGGTAAAATGGATTTTCACTCGAATGCACTTCGAAGGTCTTCAGCTTCACTATCACAATTAATACCTAATGAATTTGGCTACAAGATAAAATATTACTAATCAGGAAACAGACTGCATCTCTTCAGATTTTTTTGTATCTAACAGTTACGATATGACCCAACATACCCAATTACTTCTAAATCATGTTAAGGCGATTAGCAAATCGTTTCGTGCATAAGGGTAGAATGAACTATGTAAGAGTGGCGCATCGCCGTGCGTCTGGTCGTCCAATGATCGAAAGGGCTTGGGAGAATTAGATCGTGCAATTTCAACGCACTATCACCGAAATGCATCCGACAAAAACCGAAAGGATAGCAACCCTGCGCCGATGCTCAATTTAATTAAATTAAATTCATTTTATTTCCAAAAATATAATAGTATTTCGAGATAAAAGAACATGCAATCAAAAACAAGAAAAATAAGCTCTAGATTTTTTAGTTTTGCGTCGACCAACGCATCGTTTCAAATGAACCTGTCTCTTTCTTTCTCCCCTCGAGAGCCGCAAGCTGATATTTGGCCGAACCATCTCAAAGATGAGAACAGTACTCCATACACACAAACTTGTGCTTAGTACAATTTGACCAGCTGATCCGGTGTGAAGTAATGACTCACCTCAGAGAGGATGCCTAGCTTTTTGGCAGCAAGTAGAGCCTTGGACTCGGTTAGACTCAATGTAAAAGTCGAAGTTTAGGATGGATGCTAGGGACATGCCAAGAAGCTCAAGGTGGTCTGTGACCTAGTTAGCATCAATCTCTCGGACTCAAGCATGGCCTCTCTTTGAGACCGAATTAGTGGGCCACCAGCTCGTGCATTGGATTATTTGGATGTGTAGCTCTCAACAACGGTGCTGTCGTCTACGTACCCAAAACCGCCAGGCTTTAGCAGATCTTCTATATGTAGCAAGAACAGCGTTGCAGTAAGCACTGATTCTTGAGGGACCCTGGAATTTATAACCAATTAGTCGGACGAGCAGCCGTTAATGACAACTGGGATCGACCGATTCCTCAAGAATTCCTATATTCAATTACATAGACCATTGCAGAAGGCAAGTCGAATGATGGGAAAGTTGCTAATAGAGCTATCGTGCCAGACCCTGTCGAAGGCCTTCGAGATGTCGAGAGATTCTCGATGGCCTCGCTCCAGATGAGGGTGGCATAAGCAAAAATATCCCCGGTAAACCGGTTTTGGTGGAAACCGTATTGCCGGTCACTCAAGAGGTCATTAGCTTCGATATATGCCAGGAGCTTGTTATTAAGTACACGTTTCACTATTTTTATTTCGAAACGAGCTAAAGGCCCACCTGATGTTAAGCGGTTACCTTTGCCCATAACAACTGCAATACCACCTAGGCTGTTGCCTAAATGGTACCGCAAGTCGGTTCGGCAAACTGAGACATGAAGATGAAAAGTCTCAGGTTACTGTAATTTCATGGCACCC
Organism: Asteroscopus sphinx; assembly: GCA_949699075.1. Lineage (NCBI taxonomy): Eukaryota > Metazoa > Arthropoda > Insecta > Lepidoptera > Noctuidae > Asteroscopus > Asteroscopus sphinx. Next base: position 15,924,123 of record OX453004.1, on the reverse strand, counting down.
GTACCCTTCACGCCGAAACATCAATGCAAGCATCATTTTTGGTGCAACACGTAAAAAATTCAAAACGCGTTGCAATCAACTGAAAATACCTATAGCTCTTACAACTAAGTAGGTACTTACCTCGATCTAGTTATGTGATTAAAGTGGTCATACTGTTTAATTCCATTTAATTTCTCAATAATATAACGAGAAAAACTGCTTAGATTGTTGTTATTGAGCGTCCGCGTGACCGCCATATATTTTATAGTACTTTGTCGGTAGTTTGAAAAACTAAAGGTTCACATCGTCATCATCATCATTTCAGCCGAAAGACGTCCACTGCTGGACATAGGCCTCCCCTATAATGGTGTGGTATGGAATAAGTTCACATAATGATATACAATAATTAGAAAATGTTTAGGATTGTCAAATAATGTATGTGTGATATTGCACATACTTCATTTTTTAGACGGATCCAAACAAGTTATGTGCACTTTTTGACAAAAAAAAATTCCTGCTCTCTAAGTATTCGATACAATTTGATAAATTTTTATTTATTTGTGTCTCTAATAAATGTTTTTCATACTGCATTATTAGTTTTCTTATTTAATGTATTGTTTAGAAAATAATATGTTTTTTGTTGTTTCCCAAAACCTATCAAAAATCACAAATGGAACTTGGACGGCGCAGCGACGATATCACTTTTGTGATTTCTTGTAATTTTCAGGAAAATAATGGGTCAGAATAAGTCGGCGCACTAGAAAGTCGGATGACGCGCCGCAAAGTGAGTCTAGAGTCTCCAGTACGTAAACGGCGTGAGACTCTGAGGAGCCTCCGAGGCGTGATGCATCGCAGGATCGCAACGTGTCGCGTGTCCGAAACGAATCGCAAAGCCGTGATGAAGGTAAATCAAGCACATCGCGCCCTGCAAGTATACCGACAGTTGAATATACTGAGAGTACTAGGGCTTCGATTCCGAGATCTCGAAATATCGGAATCTCGCTACATTTTCTACGTATTCATAATATCGGTATTAGAGAGTAAAATATCGGAATTCCGATATTTCGATATTTTCCAGAAAATGTATGAGAACATCAAAAAATCTGAGAGCTAGTTATTGTTTAGTTATGTACCCCTAATAGAGACTAATGGTGTGCCTCGAACGGAGACCTTACAACAAACTTTTTAATTTGTAATGTATTTTCCATTCATAAATCTTATATTTGTTGAATATTGATCCCTGGCAGAGTTAGAAGACTAGCTAGAAAGTGCTAGTGAGAAAATGCTTTTGCTTTTATTGCTTACAAAGTATTTTTCACTTATTAATGACAATTTTCGGAGCCATGTCTACAAGCTGTTTTCGAGAGTCATTACGAACCGACTTTCGCGTGGGTTTGACGACTTCCAGCCTCCCAAACAAGCCAGCTTCCGAAAAGGCTTTAGCACCGTAGACCGCATACATACACTGCGGCAGGTTATACAGAAGACCGAAGAGTATAACGTGCCTCTTTGTTTAGCGTTTGTGGACTTCGAGAAAGCCTTCGATTCGACCGAGATTTGGTCTGTACTACAATACAATACAATACAAATATTCTTTATTGCACAACAAGATTATATTAATTTCTTAAATAACTACTTATGCGCTAGTGTACAACTGGCGGTCTTATCGCTCCACGGCGATCTCTGTACTACAGTCTCTTCAAAGGTGCCAGATTGACTATCGGTACATCAAAGTGTGTTTGTATGAAAACTATTACAGGACCAAGCCTCAAAACCTATCCTTCTGCAGCGAAGTGTGAGACAGGGAGATGTGATCTCTCCGAAACTGTTCACTGCTGCATTGGAGGATGTCTTCAGGTTTCGGGACTGGAAACGGCTAGGCATTAACATAAACGGCAAGTATATCACTCACCTTCGGTTTTCCGACAACATATAGTCATAGCTGAGATCATAGAGGAACTCAGTTGTGACATCGAAGGAGCATTCGACAAAACAAACTTCTCCAGCATAAGAACAGCCCTCTCCAAGCACGGAGTGGAGCAAGTACTAACTGACTGGATTGAAAACATGTTAAGTAAACGTCTTGACGGAGAGCAACAGATGGCCATGATAGCCAGAGGCTGCCCCCAGGGAGGGGTGCTGTCTCCCCTTCTGTGGAATCTGGTAATTAATGATCTCATTACCAAACTCAACGCCAACCACTACTACACAATAGGATATGCAGATGACCTCGCCATCCTCGTATCGGGTAAGGTGACTGGGACCATCTGCAACCTCACCCAACAAGCGCTTCGTATTGTAGAACGCTGGTGCAGAGAATTTGATCTTTCAGTGAATCCCACCAAAACTGAGTTAGTCATGTTTACCAAAAAGCGAGCATTAGGACCCTATTGCTTACCCAAACTGTTCAGTACTGAACTCCAGCTGGCCAACGAAGTCAAGTACCTCGGTGTCATCCTAGACAGTAAGCTAAGTTGGAGTAACCACCTAGAAAACAAACTAAACAGGGCCTGCATCACCTTCTGGCAATGCAGGAAAATGATAGGTAAGAAGTGGGGCCTATCCCCTAAAATTATACTATGGCTATACAGCGCGGTAATCCGCCCCATGATTGCCTATGGGGCCGTAGTTTGGTGGCCTAGAACCAAGCTGATTACAGCTTCAAACAAACTACAGCGCATGCAAAGACTTGCCTGTGTGGCGATTACAGGCTGCATGAGGACTACCCCGACTGCAGCACTCGAAGCCATGCTGGGAATTCCACCGCTCCACCTTTTTATACAACAGGAGGCGGCGATGGCGGCAGTACGTCTAAAAACACAAAATCTATGGAGTAAGAGTAGTACACAACACACCGCGTTGATAGAGCAACTCAGAAATGAATTCCCTCTGTTGAAATCCATTAACGACCGGATTCCCAAGCAATTTATTTTCGACAAGAAGTACAAAATCCAGCTGTATGAGGATCACCGATGCGAAGGGCTGTGCCCTGCAGAGGTGCGAATCTTCACGGATGGATCCAAAACAGGTACAGGTACGGGTGCCGGGATCTTCTCGGAAGACCTCAATATACACATAGCCACACCATTGGGGGTCCATAACACGGTGTTCCAGGCCGAGTGCATGGGCATTTCCCTGGCAGCTTCGGCGATTATAGCCAGGAAGGTTAAAGACCACTCAATTCGCATACTCTCGGACAGCATGTCCGTACTACAAGCACTAAGCAGCCACACGGTAAACTCGGGGCTGATACACGAGTGCCAGCAAAACCTCAACCAGGTAGGTAATCTCAATAACATTACCATTCAATGGATCAAAGGACACAGCAGTTCCCGAGGCAATGATGCAGCTGATGAAATGGCCAGAAGGGGATCGAGTATGGTAGTCGTGGGACCTGAACCCATAGTGCCACTCCCCTTTGGATACTTACGCAACTTGGTAAGGAAACGCACCAAGGATAAACACTACAAACTATGGAAAGACCATGGTGAGTGCAGGCAGGCCAAGGAGAAACTTCCCACAATCGACGGCCGGTTCACGAAACAGGCCCTCCGATTGTCAAAACAACAGCTGCGTACAGTCACAGCTGCTATAACTGGCCACGGGTCCTTTAACAAACATCTTTTTGTCATAGGTGTTACGGACAGCCCACTGTGCAGAGCCTGCATGGTGGAGGACGAGACAGCAGCCCATGTGCTTCTAGACTGCCCTGAGGTCGCCACATACAGGGCCAAGTACTTCGATAACCCAGGTACCCTCAGAGAGATCACCAGCAACACCAAGGCGTTGCTGGCCTTTTTCGAGGAGTTAGGGTGGATCGAGTAAGTTCCCACCCGTACGCAAAATACACGCTTGGACGTGGAGTTGCGGAAACCAGCCCGTTATACTATACAAAGCTGTGAGAGTGGAAATATGGACAAGACAAAGGTTATGTCGAATTCCCAATTTCCCATTTCCGTAAATATCGGAAAATCTACACTCGAAGTTGTTGACGATTTTGTATAGGTACCTAGGACTTTGACTAATCAAAGATCTAGGACAAACTGTCCAGCTAGGTAGGTCCAACTTCGAGAAAGAGGTCAATCGTTGAATTCGACTCGGTTGGGCAGCGTTCGGGAAGCTACGCAATATCTTCTGGTCCAAATACTGCAGTGTCTCAAGAAGAAAGTCTGACCAGTGTGTGTTGCCAGTAATTACTAACGGTACTGAAACGTGGTTGCTCACAATGGGCCTGATAAGAAGGCTCAAAGTCACTCAAAGGGCAATGGAGAGGGCTATGCTCGGAGCATCCCTGCGTGACTGAACCAGAAATGAGGAGATTCGCAGGAAAACGAAAGTAACCGACAAAGCCCGAAGAATTGCCAAACTTAAGTGGCAGTGGGCGGGGCACATTGCTCACAACGGATAGCCGATGAGGCAGTAAAGTTCTGGAGTGGCGATCACGTACTGGAAGGCGCAGCGTAGGTAGGCCCCCCACAAGGTGCACCGACGACCTGGTGAAGGTCGCGGGAATCCGTTGGATGCGGGAAGCGCAGTTCCGGTCGTTGTGGTGATGCTTCGGGGAGGCCTATGTACAGCAGTGGAAGTCTTTCGGCTGAAATGATGATGATGATGACAGGCCGTACATGTTTATTAGATCATAAAGACCCATTAGTTTTCAAAAGCAACAGTTTTCGCATAATCTCCACTTTTTACTCTACAAACAAGATTAGGTTTTCATTTTAAATCAAGTCCTAGTAGTATTTAGAAATATTGTGTCTCAATATCGGAATTCCGATATTTTGAGGTCAATATCGGGTCCAATTCCGATATTGGAAAAAAGGCAATATTGAGAAGCCCTAGTAGGGCTTCGATTCCGAAATTCCGAGATCTCGAAATATCGGAATCTCGCTACATTTTCTACGTATTTATAATATCGGTATTAGAACGTAAAATATCGGAATTCCGATATCTTAATATTTTCCAGAAAATGTATGAGAACATCAAAAAATCCGAGAGCTAGTTATTGTTTAAGCAAAGACTAGTGGTGTGCCTCGAACTTTACAACAAACTCATTAATTTGTAATGTATTTTCCATTCATAAATCTTATTTTTGTTGAATATTGATCCTTGGCAGAGTTAGACGACTGGCCAGAAAGTGCTAGTGAGAAAATGCTTTTGCTTTTATTGCTTTTTAAGTTTATTTTTCACTTATTAATGATAATTTTTGTTATTGATTTTGAACTCACTTCTGAGCAATGTCTACAAGCTGTTGTAGAGTCATTACGAACCGTCTTTCACGTGGGTTTGACGACTTCCAGCTTCCCGAACAAGCCAGATTCCGAAAAGGCTTTAGAACCGTAGCCCACATACATACACTGCAGCAGGTTATACAGAAGACCGAAGAGTATACCGTGCCTCTTTGTTTAGCGTTTGTGGACTACGAGAAAGCCTTCGATTCGACCGAGACTTGGGCTGTACTACAGCCTACACTGACTGTACTACAGTCTTTTCAACGGTGCCAGATTGACTATCGGTACATCAAAGTGTTAAAGTGTTTGTATGAAAACGATTACAGGACAAAGCCTCAAAACCTATCCTTCTGCAGCGAAGTGTGAGACAGGGAGATGTGATCTCTCCGAAACTGTTCACTGCTGCATTGGAGGAAGTCTTCAGGTTTCTGGACTGGAAAGGGCTAGGCATTAACATAAACGAAAAGTACACTCACCTTCGGTTTGCCGACAACATATAGTCATAGCTGAGATCATAGAGGACCTCAGTACAAAGCTCGATGACCTCAGTAGAGCTTCCGATAGAGTGGAAATATCGACAAGACAAAGGTTGAATGTCGAATTCCCATATAGCACCCATTTCCGTAACTATTGGAAAATCTACAGTCGAAGTTGTTGACGATTACCTATATACCTAGGACTTTGACTAATCAAAGAACTAGGACAAACTGTCCAGTTATGTAGGTCCAACTTCGAGAAAGAGGTCAATCGTTGAATTCGACTCGGTTGGGCAGCGTTCGGGAACCTACGCAATATCTTCTGGTCCAAAATACTGCAATGTCTCAAGAAGAAAGTCTTTAACCAGTGTGTGTTGTCACTAGTTGTCAGTAATTACTTACGGTACTGAAACGTGGTTGCTCACAATGGGCCTGATAAGAAGGCTCAAAATCACTCAAAGGGCAATGGAGAGGGCTATGCTCGGAGTGTCCCTGCGTGATCGAATCAGAAATGAGGAGATTCGCAGGAGAACGAAAGTAACCGACATAGCCAAACTTGAGTGGCAGTGGGTGGGGCACATTGCTCGCAGAACGGATGGCCGATGGGACAGTAAAGTTCTGAAGTGGCGACCGCGTACTGGAAGGCGCAGCGTAGGTAGGCCCCCCACAAGATGGACCGACGACCTGGTGAATGTCGCGGGAATCCGTTGGATGCGGAAAGCGCAGTTCTGGTTGTTGTGGCGATGCTTGGGGGAGGCCTATGTCCAGCATTGGACATCTTTCGGCTGAAATGATGATGATGATGATGATGATGACAGGCCGTTCAGGTTTATTAGATTATAAATACCCATTAGTGTTCAAGTTGGGTATGGCAGAAGAAACATGAAAGCAGAATAAATGCAGTAGAAATGAGAGCTTTGAGAAGTATGTGTGGTGTAACTTTGAGAGATAAAGTAAGGAATAACATGATAAGGGAGCGTTGTGGAGTGAAAGAAGATGTAGTGACAAAGATTGAGAAAGGTATGTTAAGATGGTTTGGACATATAGAGAGGATGGACGAGAGGAGATTGACGAAACAAGTATACGAAGCGAGTGTGGATGGAAGAGTTGGAAGGGGACGACCTCGGCGAACGTATCGCGATCAAATCGCGGATGTTCTCAAAAAATGCCAAGTTAAGAGTTCTCTAAACCGACGAGCATGCATGACGAGGTTAATGGACGTAGATGAAGCGAAAGAGGTGTGTCAGGATCGTAGCAGGTGGAAATCCATAGTCTCTGCCTACCCCAATGGGAAACAGGCGTGATAATATGTATGTGTATGTATGTATGTATTAGTTTTCAAAAGCAACACTTTTGGCATAATCTTCACTTTTTGCTTTACAAACAAGGTTAGGTTTTCATTTTAAATCAAGTCCTGGTAGTATTTAAAATATTGTGTCTCAATATCGGAATCTCGGAATTCCGATATTTTGAGGTCAATATCGGGTCCAATTCCGATATTGGAAAACAGGCGATATTGAGAAGCCCTAGTTGTAACACAGATGGAAACATTATTGAGAATAAACGTTGGTTAAAAAATAGATCGTTGTAAAATAGATGGACACGTTATGACGTTATTGAGAATAAAGGGTGATTGAAAAATAGATCGTTGTAAAATAGATGGTTTTGAAAACGTTGTCCCAACGACACAACGTTGTGTTATGTTATCAAAAAATCACGTAACGACACACCTCTAGCTCCTATCGACGACTATCAATATGGCCGACTTTGGTGGGGTGTCATAGCGCAGCGTTGCCATTTTATTCCGCCGATTCCTAACAATATAATATTATAAAATATTATATTATTATTTATTTTTTAAATATTAACCAGTTTTGTTTTAATTTGTTTACTATTGTGACAAATACATAGGTATTTAGTTACAACGTTACAACTGACGACGTGTTTCTTTAACCAATACCATGCATACCAAAAACTCTAGTAAGGGTCGGTTGTACAATACGCGGTCATAGTAAGGTTATAGTTACATAACCGTTAAAGTTACAATTGACCGCCGGAAGAAGGCGAATTGGGTTGTACAAGTCAGGGTTGGGTAACATTTCACTATAACTTTACCCTTAACTTTAACCGGCCGAATGAGATCGGTCAACGTCAAGATAACCTACAAAATACAACAATTCTCTATCCACATTCCAGTGACATCTTGAACTGACAGTTTGATGTTATTATTTTCATTTATTTCTGCTATCTTTTATAATTAAATCGGTGCAAAGAAAGTGATAAGAGTTTTTAGAAATGTCTTTTTCAAGTTCATCATCATCATCATCATTTCAGCCGAAAGACGTCGACTACTAGACATAGGCCTCCCCCAATTAAGGGAATTAATTCCCCCAATTAATTTTTTCAAGTTATCAAACTTATATTTCAGTTACTTTATAGCGCAATGCAACGATGCGTTGGCATTGAATGCACTATGTATGCGGTTCCAGGCCAACTCTTTTGAATTATAGGAAACCGCGTCTGTTTTTTTACACATTATAACATCTTTGTTTTTATCTATAAGCACTTTCAGCCTTTCTATTTCGTCGGCAGTAAAATTTGATGACCGCTCTCTGAATGAAAAATATGTAAACAAATTGTTTGTACCTAGTCAACAAGTTATAAAATAACATTTTGATTAATTTAATTATGAGTAATATTAAACAGGTAGTAGGTACTCACTTCAAAAATGCATCCATTTTATATTTTTGTGATTATGATTGAATTCGACAAATTTGGTTAATATACCATAGTACGACAGGACATGGACATGGACAGAACACAATATCGCATCGCAATGAAGTGACAAGTTAGCATTTTTAGCTCAATGCTGCCGGTACAAAAAAGTCTCCCACGCAAAAAAAGGTCGAAAAACGGGGAAGGGAATGGTCATTTGTCTAGCAGCCCCTTTACCTGACGTTAGTTTTGACGAGGGTTAAAATTGGCATTGTGCAACGCTATACGTAACTTGACCTTCGGTAAAGGGATGGTAGTGGTTATAGTTTAGTTAAATTTAACGTCGGTTACAACGTTAGCTAAAATGTACCAACAACCGACCCTAAGAAAGGATTGTCTAAGGTCACCATAGCGTCAGCGGACGTTTAACCATTACTTCTTCATATATATACTCGTATATATCACATATATACAGGGTGCTTTGTAATTCGACCTATTCCTTGAAAGGGGTTATACTAGAGCTCAAAAATGATCCCGTGAACCACGGGGCGCCCGTCATTTGTTTTCGAGTTTTAGCAGTTTTAAGTATTTTTTTATATTTTCCGTCTTCGGATGGAAAAATGCAAATTGTGAAAAATCTATCCTACTCTGGACACTCAATTGACACTTTTCTGAAAGCTGGTGAATAAGCAATTACTATTATATAAAATTCATGTTTAACATTTTCATAACCACGGAAAGAAATGGTCATAAATCACAAGTTACAAAACAAAATCATCTAAGTACCCTTTACATTGCAGAGAATTACTAGAAAAAAATGTATGACATTTGGCGTACAAATTACAGGAATAACATCCTCATTTTATAAACTATCCAAAGTAGTACAGATGTGGTCAAGTTTCGCATTGGCTTGGAAAAAAAATGCAGTAATTGCAGAATTTGGAGCACTTTGCTTGAAGTAATTTTCTAAATTTATGTCTTGTTCGAGGGGAGTGTGGTTATACTGTTGTGTAACCGACCGTGATTATGAAAATGTTAGCCATGAATTTTGTATGATAGTAATTGCTTATTCACAGCTTTCTGGAAAATGTCAATTGAATGCCCAGAGTAGGATAGATTTTTCACAATTTGCATTTTTCAATCCGAAGACGGAAAATATCTTAAACATCTTAAAACTGCTATAACTAAAAAACAAATGACTGGAGCCCGCTGGTGTATGGGATCATTTTTGTTGCAAATGAGCTCTAGTATAACCCCTTTCAAGGAATAGGTCGAATTACAAATCATCCTGTATATATATATTATTGTTATATTATTTTAAATATTTTATCAAAAGTAGATTTTGCTTTCAAAAAAGTGGTTTTTAAACCATTAAACCATTCATTTTGCCATACATACACAAAATATACATATTACATGCAAAGGTAACAGGACAAATGCGTTTGCGTTTTTATTACGCAGTGTATAATTTAAATTAAGTTAGTGTTGTGTGTGTGTTAGTGGTTCCTATAACAAACAACAATCTACCTCCGCCAAATTTCATCCAAATCCGTTCACCCGTTAGAGTTATCGAATCACAAACACACACCCCTAGACCCTACACACAAACATTCTTTCGCATTTATAATCTATGGTAAAGTAATGTAATTTATATCACAAATAAAACTACGTGCAAGGAATCAACTAAATAGTGCCAATTCAATCGATCTACTGCATTGTTTATACTGTGGCGTGGACAGGGTTGATGAAAATCATGATTTTTTTGTTTATGACTGATTAAAAATCAATTTATATTTGATTTTTGATTGTATTCACTTTTTATTCGAATTTGAAGGATTTAAACTTGATTTTTATTATTAAGATACTCATAACTGATAATATTCCAAATATTGTCTAAAAATCCCAATGGTTCCGAAGAAAAAACTAAATAACAACTCCAAAACTAGTACTCATTATTATATGGTTTTCATAAATGTTAATCTACTGACATAGAATCTTCCATATTTATGACAAGAATTACTATGTCAAGATAAAAAAAAAACTTGAAGAAGACTTACTACTCCTTATTTACATATAGGAACTCTTAGGTACTTGTTCACTTATTATGAATATTTTTACGAAAAGTTTTATTAGTATACAACTTTGTCAGAATTAAAAAAACAAATAAGTAAATCTTAGTATGACATACACCTCTGCCTACCCCTTCGGGGAAATACAGGCGTGATGTTATGTTATGTTATGTTAGTATGACATTAGCAAAGTACAGAAATGTAGGAAACAGTTTATTATTACTTCTAAAACTTTACTGGTCTATAATCAGTTCCGAAAAATAAATTCAACATCTAATTCAAGCATCTTCCCACTCTTTTTTCTTAGTGGCTATTTGTAGTTTGCTATTGCCATTTATTAAATATTTAATAAACAATAAAAACCGGCCAAGAGCATGTCGGGCCATGCTCAGTATTATAGGGTTCCTTAAGTAGGTGTAATTACAAACGAATCAAATCGAATATTAATCATGGCTATTTTAGTTTTTGCAATAATCGGCAGAATTCGTGACTCAAAGCGTGTTGTTAGTAGCGCCATCTAGCGATAAATTCAAGAAGCCAAATTTAAGAAGTATGTCATGTCAAAGTTACTTTTTGTGATTTTTTCAAATAGAAAGTAGCTAAAGGAGCATTATTTGCTTTGATCATTTTTCTCTAAGAAGACCTTTGAACTAGGACGTTTTAAGTATTTTTCAGTTTTCTCTCTATAACTCAAAAAATTATAATCACATTATACTCGAAATAATTTTAAAAGAGAGTTTTTACAAAGGTCTATCAATGTGGAAGATTATAACTTTCTACGTTGCATAGTTTAGAAATGGCAGGGGGGGGGACACATTGCAAGCCACTTTGGCGGGCTATATTTCGCAGATGGTACACCTGATAAAAAAGTGGTGTATGAAACATTACCTTCATTACCCACGACGGAACGGAGAAGGTATATGCGTTTAGGGTGAGAGGTTGTTTGTTTGTTTGTGTGTGCAAACGAATGTTCCCATTTATTTTTTTATTTTATTTATTTATGTACACACAACACATTTTATAACAGATAACATACAGAAGAAACACTTGAGCACAAAGGTACTGCTTATCTCTAAAAGAAATTTCTTCCAGCAGGCCTGCGACAGGAAAGAAGGATAAAAGAAAGACGTAGACACAGTGTGTGACATTAAATACATACTAAATATAAACATACTTACGATAATAAATTATAAACTACGTAAACATATAGTTGCCGGCACGAGTCGTGAGCACAGATTCCACTGCGTAAGTGGTCGAATCTCTGTTCACAGTACAACAAATCAGAAACAGGAACTTGCATTGGCTTAATTACATGATAATGCATAATTGAATATATGTAGAAAACGGAATACTAGAATACAGTGACAACAGAGACTACTACGCTGGTACAATTTGTGCTCACGTCTCGTGCCGGGAACTATACCTATACCAATAAAAATATATATATAATAAATAAAAAATATGATATTATAATCAACACCGAGAGAATAAACAACTTATTTAATTAGACGATCAATGTACTGAGGAAAGGTAATGTTCTTTGACATTTTTCTTGAACACAGCTATAGTTTTAGAATCACGTATTTTAGGAGGAAGCAAGTTCCACAATCGCACTGCATGGACAGAAAAAGAATAGGAATAGAAGTCAGATTTATGGCAAGGGATTTAAGAATGGTTCTAAGGTGGGATCTGCAGGGAGCATCGAGGTTACGCATGTAGGAAAATCGTTCTCGAAGGTAGTGTGGACACGCAGGGTTGTGAAGAATGTTGTATAACAGACATAAAATTCGAGTATTCCTACGAAGACGGATCGGGAGCCACTTGAGTTGCTTGCGGAAGTGAGAAACATGGTCATACTTTCGCAGACCGAAAACAAAGCGAATACATAAGTTTTGCAGGCGCTCAAGCTTGTTTAAAAGCTCCTCTGTAGCATCCAAGTAGCAGGCATCTGCATAATCAATAATCGGCTGAATAAGTGTTTGGGCAAGAGAGATTTTAGTTTTAAAGGGCAAGAAGCTCTGAAGGCATTTTAGCGAGTGAAAGGAAAAGTGCGCCTTTCTACTGACTTAATTAACTTGAGAACGCCACGTAAGATTAGAGTCAAATAGAATACCAAGGTTCTTAGCGGTGTCAGTGTAAGCAATTGGTGAACCATTGAGAGTCAAAGATACTAAAGAGGTTAAATCTAGCGAATTGCGTATATATCTACTGCCTATAATCATGGCCTGTGTCTTAGCTGGGTTGATTTGTAAGCCATAAACCCTGGCCCACTCGCTAATGCAATCCAGGTCGTGGTTCATAGCATCAATCGCATGACCAGCGTCAGCCAACGAAAAATGCCGATAAATCTGCAAATCGTCTGCGTAAAGATGGAAGTTGGAAGAAATAACCTTAGTAACAGTGTTAATGAAAATAGAGAAAAGAAGAGGAGAGAGAACGCCACCCTGAGGCACACCGGCAGTGAGATCACACCAATCAGAGAAAGTCTCTTCAAGGCGGACCCTCTGAGAACGACCCCGAAGATACGAATCAAACCAGGCTAAAGAAGATGGAGAGAAATTAATACATCTAAGAATTCCCAGTAAGATATCAAAATCTACAGAGTTAAAAGCGCAGCTAAAGTCAAGTAGCACTAATATTGTTAGAGATTTATTCTCCATCGCTAAACGAATATCATCTGTGACTTTAAGCAGAGCAGTAACAGTACTATGTCCGACACGGAAGCCAGACTGGAAAGGAGAAATCAAATTATTAGAGGTCAAGAAAACTGAAATTTGTTTATGGACAATGTGCTCGAGAACTTTAGAAAGGAAAGGAAGAATGGAAATTGGTCTATAGTGAGATAAAGGAGACGGTTTACTTATTTTAGGGAGAGGAATAATATGTGCCTGTTTCCAAGCCAAAGGAAAAATGCCGGAGAATAGAGAGTAATTTATCTCCAAAACGGTTTGTCCGATTTGGATACGGTTTTCTGTAAAGGGTTTGTGATTCATCGGCGATGGTTTTTAGATATGTGTTATCGTGTTAACTCTTCAGGGGGCGCTGCAATCAATATTTTTCGTACGTTAAAATGAGGTTTGACTGATTTGGATACGGTTTTCTGTAAAGGGTTTGTGATTCAACGGGTATGGTTCTTAGATAAGTAATATCGTGTTAACTCGCCAGGAGGCGCCGCAATCAATGTTTTTCGAACTTTTTTTTTATCCCAGGAAATACAATAATTACTTTGTATTGACTGATAACAGTAATCATATATTATTATTATATATATATTTTATATTTAACAGTAATCACTCGCTCTTGGCAGGTTTTTAATATTTTGTTAGAAACATAGGAATTCTCTAAAAAGTTTAAAAAAAAAAGCAAAATTAAAAAATTTGAAAAAAACCCACGACGTATGTAAACTTAGTCGAAAAAGGATTAAATAAAAAATTTGAGAAACCCCCGACTAAAATAAAGTAAGTAACGGAAGATATATTACAAACCTAAGAAAAACCGTCGGGGGCTGCCATTCTCTGCCTTAAAATGAACTAAATGCTGCAATTTAAGACTTTGTGACTGAATAAAATTACGTTGGGTACGTAAATAATTGTATCTTTAATTGATATTGCTGCATCTCTACGAGATACATAATAGCTACTACATTTTAATTGTAATCGCGAACAGATGTGCAATGGCAGCCCCCGACGGATTTTCTTAGGTTTGTAATTATATCTTCCGTTACTTACTTTATTTTAGTCGGGGGTTTCTCAAAATTTTTATTTAATCCTTTTTCGACTAAGTTTACATACGTCGTGGGTTTTGTTCAAAATTTTTAATATTGCTTTTTTTAGTAGACCTATTCAAAGATACCCCACACGAGGGGTAGCAGCGAAAAAAAATATTTCATCCCCATTTCACATGTATGGTCGCCACCCCTAAAATACGTAAAAACGATTTTTTTATTCTTTTAAAATTGAGATCTATATGTAGACTATTTTATAACAAAATTTCATTTACTTATGTTTAGAACTGTAGAAGTTATTAAGCTGTAAAGGATTAGGACAGACGGACAGACGGACGGACATGACGAAACTATAAGGGTTCCTTGTAGGACTTCGGAACCCTAAAAACGGTATAATTTTTAATAAGTATTTTTCTTTTCTATTCTCATAACATTATGATTTAAATATTTCAATGAAATTTTATAGAAAATAAAACAACATTATTATATGTATTATGATTTAAATAAATCAATCACTGGGCGTGGATTTACCGCAGGGAGTGAATGACCGGAGCGGAGCGGAGGTACCGTCGCGTTTCGTGTCGCCTGCGACTAGGGCATGGCGGTATTGGAGATTTTTTAAATACCGGTTTTCATTCGGTATTGAAATTTTAAATACCGGAATTCCGGTTATTTCGATATTTTCGGTATTTTTATAAGAAAATTATAAATTTTCAGAAAACAATACATAATCGTGATTTTGCTACTTTAAAAACATAATAAAAATCAAGTTCTTTTTATTAATCTACTTTTAGGTAGTCTAAATTAATGTATTAATACAAAATATAACATAATACAACATAAATAAAAAGATTGAATGAGAAAAATCTTTATGAGGGAATATTGTGGAGTGATGGAAAATGTAATATCAATGATTGAGAAAGGAATTTTAAGATGGTTTGAGTATGTAGAATAGGGTGGACGTGTGGAGATTGACGAAACAAGTTTACGAGATGAGAGTGGATGGAAGAATTTGAGGGAGCCAACCTCGGTAGGGCACGCTACCATGGCGCCCTCACCACCGGCTAACGCAGATGCTCTCGGGGCATGGTTGCTTCGGGAAGTATCTGTGTTGCTTAGGCCGGGAGCTGCCTTGAGGACACGGCGCAGCACACACTAGCGGAGTGCTAAGCTCGGGCCAGTAGCACTTCCGCTGTGACCTCATCTATGCAGTAGGTGGCAGTGATCTCTCGCTTCCGTCTGTAGTTCTGTCCACGGTTGGGAGCGAGAGCGCTTGGTAAGGTACCGTCTCCTACTGAGGGGAGGTGATGCTCGCGAAGGAGGCGGTGGTGACTTATCTTCCCACCCGCAGGTGTCGGAATGGGCACTGCAGGAGGGTGGATGCCGAACTCTAGCCACTCTAGGAGTGGACCTGCGGGCGATGGTTTTGGGGTAGCCCACTGCCCAACCAGTCAAGGCACGTGATGGTAGTGCATTGTACTCTGCGCGCGCCTATCAGGAGAAGGGTGCGGCAGATGTTGAGGCCGCAATGGGAGAAGGGGCTCGCCTGCTAGTATCGAGCCGGGACCTGTCAGGGATGGTTGGACAAATACACATTTTCCCACGCCCCGGCCAAGGGTCGTTAGAGGAACACTGTGGTGGTTTTGTTCAGTAAGAGTCCGACACCGGCTCCACCTTTCTCAGATGAAGTGTGTCCATGAGGATTTCCCCAAGGAAAACAAGGGCTGAACTCAGTCAAGCTCCTGTAACCAAGTGGGCGTTCAAAAAAACCGGGTTAAGAGCACTTTTAACTGACGTGCATGCATGTGGCATGATGAGATTAATGAATGTAGATGAAGTGAAATTGTGAATCAGGCTCGTAGTAGGTAGAAACCCAGTCTTTGCGTACCCCAATGGGAAACAGACGAGATAGTAAGTATGTATGTATGTATGTTATAAAACAATAAAAAAAACAGTACTGTAAAACTCTAAAGCTGTCAGGTGTTCAACTTGAAATCTTCAAAATAGGTATAGTTAAAATGATGAGTTAGCTAAGGCTCTTTATTTCAGCTCAATAGTAGTCAAGTCTCTTTTTGAGACCATTAACAATCAAAGTATCACAAATAATCAGTTGTAAAAATAATCAAGTTATTCAACACTAAACTTTTCAAATTGTCTAATATAATCATCTAGAACGAACAAACAATCAAAAAGTGTGATAATAAAAGTTCGGCGTGGGTCTCCAACGGAATGGCAATGTTTCGTATATAAATCGCACAAACTTGTTTAAATGCGTGCTACAAACATCTGGATCTTGTTGGGCAGTCGACGTGATATTGAACTATATTTACGGGACTTGTCGCGCACAATAAAATCAAAACATAACAAACATTAGTCGACGTGGTGTCGGAAATTATGAATTAACGCAAAATACCGAAAAACCGGTATTGGCGATTACAATACCGGTATTAGGAAATGCCAAAAAATCGTCGGTATTCCGGTTTTTCGGTAATACCGAAAACCGGTATCCATGCCCTAATACTAATGCAACACGACACAATACATAATCCTACTAATATACAGGATGATTTGTAATTCGATCTATTCCATGATAGGGGTTATACTAGAGCTCATTTGCAACAAAAATGATCCCGTGAACCAAGGGGCATCAGTCATTTGTTTTCGAGTTATAGCAGTTTTAAGATTTTTCATGGCCTATGTCCAGCAGTGGACGTCTGTCGGCTGAAATGATGATGATGATGAAGATTTTTTTGATATTTTCCTTCTTCGGATGGAGAAATGCTAAATGTGAAAAATGTATTCTACTCTAGGCAGCCAATTGACACTTTCCTGAAAGCTGATGAATGATCAATTACTATCACACAAAATTCATGGCCAACATTTTCATAACCTCGGAAATAAATGGTCATAAATCACAAGTTAAAAAACAAAATCATCTATGTTGCAGAGAATTACTGGAAAAAAATGTATATGATATTTGGCGTATAAATTACAGAAATAACATCCTTGTTTTATAAGCTATACAAAATGCTACATATGTGGTCAAGTTTCGTAAGGGCTTGGAAAAAAAATGCAGTAATAGCAGAATTGGGAGCACTTTGCTAGAAGTAATTTTCTACATTTATATCGTGTTGTTGTTGGGCCGGAAAGTAACATAAGCTACTTATATACAGATAGTCCCATTGCGAAAGTGTTTGTTGGTTTGTATCCCTTTCACGCAGTAACGGAGCAACAGATCAACATCCGGTGAAATTACAGTCTCATGAGACTTTCCATCTTCATGTTTCAGTTTGGCGAACCAGTAACTCAGTTTGGATCTAGACTCTAGATCCATGATGGATCTATTGAGAATTATTTTTCACATTAGAACCAATTTTTGAAGAAGTATATCTATTAAGAACTTTATTTCTCGTTAGATCTATTGTGTATATCTATGAGATCCATGATGGTTCTATCGAGAATTATTTTTCTCATTAGAACCAATTTTTAAGAAGTAGATGTACGGAGAACTTCCTTTCTCTGTAAATCCATTTCTTTGATTGCTACCTTGAGAATCACACTTTCTTCCGAGTGATAATTAGTGCTTTATACTACACATTCGAGGAACATAAAAAACAAAATCTTTATTAATTGAAGTTTTCTCGCTTTTCCAATGTCAAAAATCTTGTTGTATTTATTTCTAGACTACTCAGGCAATGATTGAATGCCAAGCTCCAGGTGTGCTAGGGGTCTTGACTAGTAAATGAAAACTCTTAGACTGTATTTCAGGACTGGTTTTATAAAGTTTTGTTGTGGTGGTATAAAGGATTAAGAATAAATAAATAATAATAAATAACTCAATAATTATGATAACATTTAATAATGTCCTGAAAATTCGAACTTGACAGATGGTCACTCGATCAATAAATACAAACATATTTTAGATTTCAATTATCGTCTCAAATACACGGCTGATAGACACAGGACTCAAACTGCATTGATGTACTGCTGTATAGGAATGATAAGATCGCCTTCTTAAAGAAATTGATATGATATTGAGAGTGATATTAACAACTGAAAGGGGCCGGGCCAGCCGAATTTAAATTACTGATATTTATATATTTAGAGGGTTTAATTTGAAAAGAAAGCAGTACAAGTGTTCTAAATTCGCCGGAGATTATTTCGTACCTAGGATAGGTATTGATAGCTCTCGTGGTTATCCAGTTAAAGCTGTCGATACAGTTTTCAGCCCGGCCCCTTTAACACCTTAATATCTCGGAAAATATTATGTTTTTTAAGATTAAATTAAGCACTATGTACGTGTATTTTACGGAGTACATCACTTCTGTGGCACCACTTTCTCAGCAAGTTTGGTAGTTGTCGTGGTATAGATGGGGCCGGGCTGAAAACGTCAGGCTGGCCCGGCCCCCTTTAAATGCTTCTATTTTTTTTATTAGAGAGGTACATTGAAAATGTAGTAAGTACAAATGCTTCTGAAGAGGAGTACATTCGGATAATACATATCTCGCGACCTAAAGCCACCGGGGCCGGGCCAGCCTGACGCACGTAAACTAACCCTGTATAAGTCAATAATATTACGAGAAAAAATATGATAATTTTCATTTAATTTTACAGCCAGTTGATCACGGGGTCAACGGCCGCGTTACGCGTGAATAAAAAAAGTAATTCTTACGTATTGAAAGACAATTCTAGTGTTATGGTATGTGAATTTCATAAAAAATACTATGTACATCTACAAGGTCACGCGTCCCGTGACTGTTAATCCCGTGATTAGCTGCCTTGAATGAAATGATGAGTTTAGAAAATCATATCTTTTCTTGTTTTATTGTCATTAGATATCGATACCCATCACGTCTGTGAATTTTCGCCAGGTCATCATCATCATTTCAGCCGAAAGACGTCCACTGCTGGAAATAGGCCTCCCCCAAGCATCGCCACAACGACCGGTCCTGTGCCTTCCGCATCCACCGGATTCCCGCGACCTTCACCAGGTCGTCGGTCCACCTTGTGGGGGGCCTACCCACGCTGCGCCTTCCAGTACGCGGTCGCCACTTCAGAACTTTACTGCCCCATCGGCCATCCGTTCTGCGAGCAATGTGCCCCGCCCACTGCCACTTAAATTTGGCAATTCTTCGGGCTATGTCGGTTACTTTCGTTCTCCTGCGAATCTCCTCATTTCTGATTCGATCACGCAGGGACACTCCGAGCATAGCCCTCTCCATTGCCCTTTGAGTGACTTTGAGCCTCTTTTGAGTCTCTTTTTTCGCCAGGTAATTTGATTTAATCTTATAGAAATCTTGTCGATAAATAACTTTCGAAGTCCCGTCACTAGTTTGATTGAACTTGATTTATGACTTTTGAGTTGACCAATCATAACGCGCCGTCCGCACCTGTCCCCCGCAAACATTTTACGATTGCGTTCTTGAGCAAAACTTTGTACATGAAGCGTCTTTTAGGCTTACTTGTCTGTGCCTGCAACCAACCAACAATCATGATCGCTACTTTGTATGCAACTTAATACAATAGAGGGGTCAAGCTGTATCGCTGGATCTACTCAACCGATTCAGATAAAACATACCCTATATTTTAAGTTAGACTAATACCAATACAAATGCTAAGTTTCATTGCGATCCGTTCAGCCGTTTTCACGTGATGAGGTAACAAACAGACAGACAGACATAATTTTTTTAAACGATTGATTCGTGTTCTATTGCTTATTTCTAGTCCCCCTAGCCGGTTTTCGCTAAAAAAACGTTCATCAGTTAATGCAATTTCTTTAGCAGCCGTATTTTGTCTATGGAGGCGCGCGCTAGAGCGCATGCGTGCGAATGACAGCTGGATATGAGCGCCTTATTGTATGCAAAATTTTGTAGAAAAATATAATTCATAATCACCGGTTCCTGTCATCGTAGCGAGAAAAAACTTTTTAACAAAAAATTTAACCGACGAAAACAGAAACTGAAAAGCGAAAAATAACAAATTATGAGTCTGCGCCAAACAAACTTTTAACAAGCAAAGTGCGTGCAAGTTGCAAGTGGCTGAGCGACGAACGAATTTTTGGAAAGTTATTGTTTATCGTTGAAAATTTCACGTTGTATTTGATGTTACGTTGTTTTTATTATTTATTTAAAGTAATTTAATGATCTTCGTTGATTGTTTGTTTGGCGCCGACTCATAATTTGTTATTTTTCGCTTTTCAGTTTCTGTTTTCGTCGGTTCAATTTTTTGTTAAAAAGTTTTATTTTAACTTTTTTTGTGGTCAAAATCTAACTTCAGGTCTCCATTATGTCGAAGTGTCTAGAACTATATTTATGTGTGCCAAGTTTCAACAGAATCGGTTAACAGGTAAGAATTCAGTGGGTGAACAAGCACTCATCCCCTGTTTTCCCACCCTTAGGGGTGGATTTTGATTTTGAAATTTAAATGGGACCAACTTCGAGATATACCCTATCCATTAAAAAAAGAATCATCAAAATCGGGCCACTCTGTAAAAAGTTATGCGTGGTCATGCATTAAAAAAAAAAAAAAAACAAATATACGCGTCGAATTGAGAACCTCCTCCTTTTTTTCGTCGGTTAAAAATACATACCAGTTTTCAAGTCAAATCATAAGTTTTTAGTCACAAACAGTTTCAACAAAATCGGTCCAGTAGTTTTATCATGATGCTGGAAGAAACAAACAAACAAACAGACAACTTACATTTAACAATTTTATAATAGTAGTAGATAGATAGTATAGAAGATATTGATTGTCTGGTGCTCATAATGCAGGCTCTGCTTAGACTAGATGGTGCTGTGTAAAAATAAGTATCCCAAATATTTATTCATTTAGAACGGGTACTTATAAAAGATCAAATCTAGTTGCACTATTTCAAATAGTCCTATGGAGAAGATCCAGCGAGAAACTCCATGGATATAATCTTTTGAAAATCATTGGTTAAAACAAGTAGGTAGCATTCAAGGATTCTTTACCAACACTAAGGGGATTTGAAGACAGTGTTATCAAATGTTTGTGTAAATGTAATGTCGAAGTAGAAATAGATTCAGTCAAACGATTTATAGAAGCCCTTGTTATTGTTATCCAATAATTTATTAAAAGTCCCTTTGTTTATAGGGCAAACATTAGCAGAGCAGGGTCATAATGTGGTCCAGACAGAATACACAGGTGATTTATTTATTGAACCAAGTCTTTGCCAAAGTCTACACACAAACAGTACGATATCTATAGTAGCATAGTTCGGGTAACTAATGGTTGTTTTAATATTGTTATTATGGGCCTAACTCTGAGCATACCTTGACTAAAGACTTCTATTGCTTCGTACACTATCTGTGAATGGGATAAATATATTATACATAGGTACATAGACCAAGTAAAAACTCAAGACAAATTCCAGCGTAACATTGAATTGATGCAGGGTATGCAAATGTATGAGTGACATTGACAGCGATGGGAGTGTTGCTAGATAAAATCTTTTTACCCCTGATATCAAACAACTAACCACGACTAATATCAAGTCTTTAAATAATTAATACGATCCAATTATGGATAGTCACGGAAAGGGATTGTTTAGCAAATTGACTGTCAATTTGAATTTTCCGTAGGTATATTAATAATCACAATTATTGTCATTCGTTCAGTATACCTACGACTAGGATCAGGGCTAGAAAGGCAAAATACGGCAAAATTTGTGTCTCAATTTTCTAAATAATTCGTGTCCCTGGCCGTACATAGAATATAACTATATAATAAAAAATAGTTATTTGCTATGCAAGACTGTAAAGTTGTTATTTAGCGCGTTTTCTTCTATTAAAGCAAGCGAAGGATTTTAAGATTGAATTCTAAAATATAATGAAAAAAATGTTAAGGCACGAGACGCAAATAATTTTGCAGCCGTGCAAAACACACAACTTTTCATATCACTGCAGCCAAGAAAATGCTAGATGTAAGAAAAACAATTGAAATATAATTAATCAGGGTTTAATTATTCATAGTAGTTACTTACAAAATGTAAGGGTTCCGTACCTCTCAACGACCTGATACCCCATAAAAACTGATTTAATTTAAGAGTTAATGTTAATGTGTAGTGATCGCGAAAGTTAAGCCTAAGAAGTTATTAATTTACGAGAGTTTATCAAAAGACATCAACGCACAGTGCGCGAAATATGAATTTTTGCATGTCTTTCTTACGCAGGTACCACCACATAAGTCTATGTTTGTTTTATTTTTACTATTTGTTGCTGAACTACATAATATGTACTATAATCTGACCAAGTTTGACGATGGTATATATTACCGTTTTGAAGATAGA
Organism: Asteroscopus sphinx; assembly: GCA_949699075.1. Classification (NCBI taxonomy): domain Eukaryota; kingdom Metazoa; phylum Arthropoda; class Insecta; order Lepidoptera; family Noctuidae; genus Asteroscopus; species Asteroscopus sphinx. The sequence goes on along the minus strand of OX453004.1, from coordinate 15,901,621 downwards.
GCAGGAACAAAAACGTTGAAAAAATGCATGTTTTTCGAGGTTTCTTGTATGGGGACCCCTTTGGTTTTTGTTTTTTTTTTGTTTTTAGTATTATAGCAACACATATTCTGAGAAAATTTCAACCGGTTTCCTATTACCGTTCAAAAGATACAGCCCTGTGACAGACAGACGGACGGACGGACGGACAGCGTAGTAATAGGGTCCCGTTTGGCACCCTTCGGGTACGGAACCCTAAAAAAACGATTTCTGAATAATCGATTTTTCTAGAAATAATAATATAAATAAATAAATATTTTTGGGACATTTTTGCACAGCACCATCTAGTCCCAAACTAAGCAGAGCTTGTAATATGGGTACTAGACAATGGATATGATACTTATATACTTATTTTTTTGTTGTAAATACATACTTATAATACACTAGCTTTTACCCGCGGCTCCGCTCGCGTTAAATTCTGCTAACCCACGTCAGTCCAGTCCAGTCCAGTCCAGTCCACTGTCCCACTGTCCCGCTGTCCCGCTGTCCCGCTGCCCCGCTGCCCCGCTGTCCCACTGACCCAATGCCCCGCTACCCCACTGCCCCGCTGCCCCACTGCCCCACTTCACCGCTGCCCCATTGCCCCGCTACCCACTGCCCCACTGCCCTGCTGCCCCACTTCCCAGCTGCCCCGCTGACCTACTGCCCCGCTACCCCAATATACCACTGCCCCAATACCCCGCTGCCCCCCGCTGCCCCTATGCCCCGCTACCCCACTGCCCCGCTACGCCGCTGCCCCGCTGCCCCGCTACCCCACTGCCCCAATGCCCCGCTGCACCAATATCCCACTGCCCCACTGCCTGCCCCGCAGGCCCCCGCTGCCCCGCTACCCAACTGCCCCACTGCCCCACTTCCCGACAGCTCGCTGCCCCGCTGCCCCACAGTCCCGCTGCTCCGCTGCCCCACAGCCTCGTTGCCCCACTGCCCCGCTGCCCCGGTAACCCACTGCCCCGCTGCCCCACTATACCACTGCCCCGCCGCCCCACTATCCCACTGCCCCACATCCTGCCCGCTGCACCACTGCCCTGCTGCCCAACTGCCCCACTGCCCCACTATCCCACTGCCCCAATGCCCCGCTGCCCCGGTAACCAACTGCCGCGCTGCCCCACTTCCCCGCTGCCCCACCGCCCCGCTGCCCCACTTCCTGCCCCGCTGCCCCACTCCTCTACTGCCCCGCTTCCCCACTGCCCTGCTAGCCGGCTGCCCCGCTGCCCCGCTGCACCACTGCCCCGCTGCCCCAATGCCCCGCTGCCCCGCTGCCCTGGTAACCAACTGCCCCGCTGCCCCACTATCCCACCGCCCCACTTCCTGCTCCGCTGCACCACTCCACTACTGCCCCGCTGCCCCACTGCCCCGCTGGCCCGCTGGCCCACTGCCCCGCTGCCCCGCTACTCCACTGCCCCACTATCCCAAAGCCGCGCTGCCCCGCTGGCACTCTGCCCCGCTGCCCCACAGCCTCGCTGCCCCACCCCGCTGCCCCACTGTCCTGCTGCCTCGCTGCCCCACAACCCCACTGCCCCACTGTTCCACCGTCCCACCGTCCCACTGCCACTGTCCTACTGTCCCACTATCTCACTGTCCCACGGCCCACTGGCCCACTGTCCCACTATCTCACTATATCACTATCGTCCCGTCCCATGTCCCATGTCCTGCCCCATGTCCTGTCCCATGTCCTGTCCCATGTCCCATTCTATGTCCAGCCCCATGTGCCGTCCCACTGTCCTGTCCCATCTCATGTCCTGTCCCATCTCATGTCCCGTCCCATGTTCCGTACCCTGTCCAGTCCACTGTCCCGTCCCCAGTCCCGTCCCCTGTCCCATCCCCAGTCCCATCCCCAGTCCCATCCCCTGTCCACTCCACTCCACTCCATCGTACATTACTATCCGCTCGTGCAAATGCATAGAAGCTTCGATCTGTCGGGTGAGTACGCAACCCACGATTTTTTTTTTCTTTTTTTCTTTCTTTCTTTCTTTCTCAAAACCCATACCAGTTTTTAAGTCAGATCATCAGCTTTCAAACAAAAAAAAAATAATCAAAATCGGTCCAGTAGTTTTAGCGTGATGCTGGAACAAACAGACGTTTACAATTTTATAATAGTTAAGATAAGAAACACCCAGACCAACACAAACACTCATGTCACATCACACAAATATTTGTGTCCTGTGGGAATCGAACCCACGACCTCGTGATCAGCAGTCCGACACTCGAACCACCAGACCACAGAGGTCGACAAAAAATCGCCCCAAAAAATCGATAATAGTAGTTTATGAAACTGTTGCATAATAGGGGTTATTAAAACACGAGTGTGAGTTTAAAAACCGAGCCGTAGGCGAGGTTTTTAATAGTATCACACGAGTGTTTTAATACCTAATTATGTCAGTTTCATACACTATTTTATCTACACTCATACAATTTTAAATAAAATAGCAAAGTCAAAATCTTGGTAACATTGTCGTTGTTTTTCTAAAAGAATGTTCGTCATTTACGTTGCTGCATCCAGAAATTCAGGCGGGGTCATATTCTCCTCAGTTCAGTATCACTGCTGTAGTCAGATATTTTTGCCCAGAATAAAACTTTCGACACACAAAACCATAATAATAACGTAAACAATAACAATAAATTTACAAGTAACGATGTCCAAATCCAGTAGGCCGTGGCGCGCGGCCGCTCACGCGCGCTGGTGCGCGCCTACACAGATAATAAAATATAGTCTGGCGAAAACATTATAATCGGAACTAATTTTCTATCCTTGTCAGGATTCCGTCAATCTCTGTTTTATCATACAAAAAATATGCCTGTTAACACTTAAATATAATTAAAAGCAATATGACAATCAAAAGTTCTGCCAAAAACGCGATTTTAAACGATAAAATTTTTCAATTAATGACAAGTGGCGCCACCCTGAATTTTGTGTACTCATTGGTAGCAAACTGTACGACTGCTAAAAAAAGGTTTGAAAACTCCTTGGTTAGGTCGAAGTGGCATTAAAAACTCCTTAGTTGGGCTGAAGAGTGCGGTTATGGAAAAAAAATTAAATTACCGCATTGTTTTGTTCAGCAAACTGTATCGTAATGAAACTTTTTAAATTCGTTACAGGTGCATGTGCGTAAAGTATGTCATTATGACATTACTTTCGAGTTCATAATTCGAATTTTACGATACGAGTGTAGATAAAAAAATAAAAACAATAGATTTTTTTTATAATCGATTACATTTAGCATCCCTGTATAGTTCTATACAATGTAGTTTTATCTATTCTTCCGTTGACGAATCTCTTGTCTACAACACAGACAGTAAATAGTAGTTTATGAAACTGTTGCATAATAGGGGTTATTAAAACACGAGTGTGAGTTTAAAAACCGAGCCGTAGGCGAGGTTTTTAATAGTATCACACGAGTGTTTTAATACCTAATTATGTCAGTTTCATACACTATTTTATCTACACTCATACAATTTTAAATAAAATACCAAAGTCAAAATCTTGGTAACATTGTCGTTGTTTTTCTTTATTTCTCTGGTAAAAGATTGTTCGTCATTTACGTTGCTGCATCCAGAAATTCAGGCGGGGTCATATTCTCCTCAGTTCAGTATCACTGCTGTAGTCAGATATTTTTGCCCAGATTAAAACTTTCGACATACAAAACCATAATAATAACGTAAACAATAACAATAAATTTACAAGTAACGATGACCAAATCCAGTAGGCCGCGGCCGTGGCGCGCGGCCGCGCACGCGCGCTGGTGCGCGCCTACACAGATAATAAAATATAGTCTGGCGAAAATATTATAATCGGAACTAATTTTCTATCCTTGTCAGGATTCCGTCAATCTCTGTTTTATCATACAAAAAATATGCCTGTAAACACTTAAATATAATTAAAAGCAATATGACAATCAAAAGTTCTGCCAAAAACGCGATTTTAAACGATAAAATTTTTCAATGTATGACAAGTGGCGCCACCCTGAATTTTGTGTACTCATTGGTGCCAAACTGTACGACTGCTAAAAAAAAGGTTTGAAAACTCCTTGGTTAGGTCGAAGTGGCATTAAAAACTCCTTAGTTGGGCTGAAGTGTGCGGTTATGGAAAAAAAATTAAATTACCGCATTGTTTTGTTCAGCAAACTGTATCGTAATAAAACTTTTTAAATTCATTACAGGTGCGTGTGCGTAAAGTATGTCATTATGACATTACTTTCGAGTTCATAATTCGAATTTTACGATACGAGTGTAGATAAAAAATATTACTACATCTGTGGTCTACAGTGGTCATGTCATGCTACGCCTGTAGGCGATATAAGATTATCTGTTTCGGGATGATGTTTAATTATTTTTATAGGGATGACTGGTTTGGGATCTGGAGGTGAATTTACTGGAGCTGAACGAGGAAATGTAGAAAAGAAGGATAAGACGGTTGTGCAATTTAATAAACAAAACAATTTAATAATACAGAAAATAGAGATTACAAATTATTATTATTATTTTATTCTGTGTCTCTAATCTTATTCTATGGTTATTTTATTATTTTTTAACGTATTTACGCATGGGAAAAATTCGTGAACGATTTTTTCTTCCCGCAATTTAAATCTTTAAGGCGGCGATATACGTGAATTGGGCTTTTTTTCGGTTTTTTAAGTCACTTTTCCTCCGTAAACTTTATCGTAAAAAATCCAAAAAAAAAATATGTTAATCTACATCATATAATGCAGGTCCTCTTCGGCTCAGAAAATTGAAAATATTATTTGAAATATCTGAAATAAATATGCAAAGTAACCTCTGTGTAAAATTTTTATCGTTTTTTTCTCCTAAACTATCACTCACAGGATTTTTTTATTGCAATCAGCATATAAAAAAATACAATACCGAGGGCACCTTCGGCTTACTTTTTCAAATTACTTTCCTAATTATTTTTTAACGATTTTTTTACGTAATCGATACTCGCAAATGGCTTGAAATCACCTCGCTCGCCCGTTTAGTCAGTGCGGGACGTGTCGCTGTGCTATACGGACCTGTACTACGTTCTCTCATAATTTTCGGTGTGAAAAATACGAAGGATTTTTATTATAATTTTATTTAGAATGGCGCAGCTGCTGAGCGTATAGGTGGCGGGTTCGATTCCCGCATGGAACAAATATTTGTATGGACTATGGCCTACGTATAGTTGCTACTTTTAACATTGTGTTATACGTATTAATAACTTTTTTATGTAGGTATGTTATATAATAAAAAAAAGTGTACATAATAATTAAGAAAAACTCCCTAAAACTTTATAGTATAATTGCTACTTTTGTAAAAGTAAATACGATCATTTCATCATAAGTAAGGAAGTGCTACCCATAGTCACAGACAGTAAAAAATATAGACGTAATGCTGTGAACAATCATAGTGAAGCCAAAAAAACTATGCTCCTTCGTGTACAACCAGCGGTCACGTACACACCATGCAGTTGAAGTATATTTGCTTTCGCGATGCTTACTTGCCGATGTCGCGACATGTGTACTGAGAGTGAGCACGGTTTCAGGTGCATGTGCGTACGGAGCACTGGTTGTACACGAAGGAGCATAGTTTTTATTGGCTTCACTAAATTATTCGCGGCACTTCTTTTATATTTTTTACTATGTCTGTACTTGCACGTTATTTTTGAACCAGCGCGGTAATGAGTAGGTACTTTATTTATAAGAAAAATAAGTAAAAACATAAATTCAAATAGTAAATAGGTATGAATCGATCTCAGACTAAAGTAATGAGTATTAGTATAGTATTAGGTAAAGTGGGTTAGTGGTCAATCCGCACGAATTTGATTGGCACGAAACGTGCGGATCGACTCTTTTAAATATTGTTATTTTTTTTGGGAGTAGTAGGCTATTGGCACACATTGTTTTTTATGGAACAAATTTACGAAAAAAGGTACTGTAGCGCACAAAAGTAGTACGATTAATAATATTTTTTAAATGAAGTGACACGAATTAATCAAAAATATCTATGTTAAAAATATAAAATTTTGATAAACGTCTAGTCTTAGATTTCGTTGTGACATGATTTAAAACTTTAAGTTGCCAAAATTAGTACATTTTAGTATACAGCATGACTGGATGAATAAGGGACATTATAAAATTCAAGAATATGGTAGAATGACCGTACGTATAATGAATAAATATGTTAAAAATACTTCACGATAAATTACGTGAAAAAAATAAAGTAAAAAAATCGCCTACGCTCATCACGGCTGAATGCGACTTTCAAGGGGTCTGCTGACTAGTGCAAAAGGCAAAGAGGGTGGAAATACCAACCAATGGACACTTTCGGCTACTTACATCACCTTACTGTATGCAACTTTGATTTGTAAGTGCAGAATAGTGGTCACAGTAATTGCTAAAATCGATTGAAAAAATATTTCAAAAATTAAGGTCGGTACCAGTTGTTTACATACAACATGTTGATCTGTATTCGTGCCATGTTTAAGGAGGTGACAATACCACTGATACTGAACACGAATCAATAAAAAAAATCAATACCTTTTTTTTACTTAAATACCTATTAATAAACAAATAAATTCCCTCTGTGTGTCACGTGCGACACAAAAACGAGGCGTGCGAATCCACTAAAACAATTTACAGATATTTCCACCCTTTGACAATGCCGCCGATGACTTATTTTCAGAGTCGTTCGGGATTTATTCTCAAACTCTCTCTACAATTCGAAGTGAAAATTTGGGTATTAAATAATCGTAGAACTTTTCAAGTATTTTTAGATGACTAAGCAGATAATATATCATTTGCTCTAGAAATATGGCACGGTTACAGATCAAAATTTTGTATTTGGAATGAAAATCAGTGACTGAATATTTTCGTTTAATAAGTTCTTTGTTCAACCAATCAAACTGTATACATAATTACATACATTTAATATTAAACTAGTTTAAATCCAGGCAGTAAAATATATAGACAAAGTGCTGCGAACAATCATAGTGAAGCGAAAAAAACCGTGCTCCTTCGTGTACAACCAGCGCTCACGCACACACCGTGCACCTGAAGGATATTTGCTTTCGCTATGCTTACTGGACGATACCGCGACATGTGTACTGAGAGCGGTGAGCACGGTTTGAGGTGCATGTGTGTGATTTTGGTTTCAGCCTTTTCACCTTTCCTAGTTGACGGTTCTTCCGCCATTATATTAAGTACCAGAATACCAACGTCAGGTATAATACCTGGCACATGCTGAGCTGGACACCCATTTGGTACAATACTGAGACACATATCACACTGTTTTATTGTATTTTTACTTGTATGTCCTGTGTCTTGTTTTTGTACTAAATAAACGTTTTATCTATCTATCTAAGTAGGTATTAATGAACTTCGAAGCTATCTGAAAATAGCATAATATATTCGATATGAGAGCAATATTAATAAAAGAGTGAAACAATTTACAGCTTGCCGGTTCATTAATTAACTTTGTGATTGATAGTGTAGAGATGCGTCCACTAGGGGGCGCTGTAATATATTACTTCTAATGGACATTGAATACTCTAATACTACTAAATAAATACTGATTTATTAATTCTAATTATTATAAACATCATTTAATTCTTATAAAAAATGTGCTCTGACAAAAGAATGGGCCGGGAAAAGTACGATTTAAAAGCGCCGCTAAAAGACAGCGTTTTAAAATAATATTAAGATAAATTCAACAAAATTTACTTATTATTTTATACCAATCTATTTCTTTGTTTTAGTTGCAGCACTTAGCACTGGTTCACATTAATGATGATCAATATGTTTAAAAAAATTTAAGCTCACACATTTATTTGCTAAGGAACATTATTGCATATGCAGCGTCAATCAATGGCAGATTAAACTTCAGTGTTACCATGTCTAGCCGGGTCGAAGTAGCCAAAAATATGGCGCAAAATAGCCTAATTTCGCCTTAGTTTTTTTTTGTAAAATTGCCTAAAATCGCCTCATTGAAAGTCGAGTAGTCTACAAAACCAATTTTTTTATGATAATGATAATTTATTTAACCAAATTAAGCATATTTTACAAGGTACACTGCTGGGCCCCACACTAGGATTCTCTGTGTCGTGGGCACCAGTATCTTCCAAAATGATTTGACTATTTAACATACATGCTATAGTTACATTCATACAAGCTATAGTTATATTAATTAGGTAAGTAAAAGATACAGTATTTGTGAGTGTGTGTGTGTATATGTGAGAGTTCATTAATTTTTCGATCTTTTTTATCGTCGTGTGTTCACGACTGTACTATTATTTACAATATGTGCCAAGCCTACTACGTATACATATATGAAGGTGGCGATCCGCAAGAAAATAAAAACGAAAATTCTAATATTTAAAAGAGTCGATGCGCACGTTTCGTGCCAATCCAATTCGTGCGGATTGACCACTAACCCAATTTTTTATTATTATTGATTCGCATAATTATAAATTGATAAAATAGTATGGAAATTATTATTGGCAGGTCATAGCAGCACTTTTTTTTGTTATTATAACTGTAACTACCTATGTATCACAATATACAATAAATTGAATTGAATTGAATTGAAATTATTTTATTGCATGTTAATTTTAATTTTAATTTGTTTTTAAATATTATGTACGATTAATTGAAAATCAAAATATTTGCACGACTGAAATGTCGAAAGTAGTGAAACCCAATTTTAGCTTTAGACGAACTCAATGTTACCTATGTTCTTGCAAATAAATATATCATTAATATATCATTCATTCATTCATTCAAAGTAAAGTAACACAAAATAAAATAATTGTATTTTGTGTATATTTGATTGCAAGTATGTGCTCATTATTTACAAACTTAAGTAGGTAATATAACTTATTTCTAAATAAAAAAATGCAAAAATATAAATTCTAAAAGAAAAGTATATTAATGGGGATCGATCTCAGACTATACAGACCCGAAGTCGACCCCTAAATCACTAGACTACGTATACTGTTACGAGACATCCCAAAATAACCGTGCATATTGTAAAAATCTACAAGTTACTTGCCGGCTAAAACTTTTTTCATTCGAACTCGCAAGCGAGCGGCGGCGCGGTCACAGGCGCGGCGCGATGTTATTATGAAGTGTCCCCGCGCTCCCTTTGCATCATTCTGATCGGCAAATATTTTTGTATGATAGCCAAAATTACACACAATAGAGGATTGATATCATACTTTCAAAGGAAACAAAAATAATCTTTTTATTTTATAGGGTTTCCTAGAAACTTACATGTTCAGTTTGGAGGTTAGTTTGCAATAGTGATGCAACTCGAGTCCACTTTTACTCGAGTGACATCGAAAAAAAACGCACTCGAGTGAAAAAAATATAGATTCGAGTTCACGTGGACTCGAGTCAATCGCGAATCACTCACCGAGACATGCGATACGATGTATTTTTATTCTTAAGAACGCTTTTCCATGTTATGTCTACTATGTTTTAAGCCTCAACTTATTGACAAAATAAAAAATAATTAATACAAGGATTGCGACAGGTGATTCGATAGAGGCGAGTGGTCGAGTGACTCGTGAACCACTCGAGTAGAACTTGAGTAAAGTAGTAAAATGACTCGAACGACTCGAGTGGTAAAATCGGACTCGAGTCGCATCACTAGTTTGCAATAGCTATGAGCGATTCGAATCATTTAATATTCGAGTTACTCTTTGAACTCGTTGATTCGAATTGTATTTCTTCAAAACCGAGTTGATTCGTTTTACGTAGCTATTCGCCGGCGCTCGGCTCGGTGACTCGCTCTCCCGGGCAAGTGGCGATAAGCGAGCGAGTTAGGCAGCGAATAGCTGAGAATTGCGAGTTCAAGTGAGAAAAAAATATAATGCGGTGCGAAATCGTCACGATTCGTGTACACGAAATAAATCAATCGATCCTTACGAATCACATGATTCGCCCGATTCGACGCCGCTCGCTAACTCGGTGACTCGCTGTTTGTAACCGAGTGCAACTCGGTGGCTCGATACATTAGAACAGCGGTACTCTAAGTGTGTTCCGCGATACCCCTGTAGGGGTTCCGCAAGAATTTAGAAAAAAAAAACAAAACACCTCTCTCTGGTCACTGGTCGAACGTTTTGAATCCGCCCGCCGCGCGTATACTTGTGAGCGCGCAGTCCCTTTGATAAAAGCCGCCTCTGAATTAGACGCTATAGTTGTGAACAAGCGACTTTCGGCTCTATCTTCAAAAGCATAAAGTCGAGATTGTTTACAACGCATTTTTTTGTATTTATATTTTTATTTCCGCTTTTTCTTTATCAAAGGCGCCGACTCGAGTATTTTTGAGAATGTTCGAGTTCGAGTCTAGGACTAAGTATAAAAGCGCTATTATATAAAAAAAGTCGCGCCTCGTCAGTCAGTTGACGATTAGCGTTCGGAGCGATAAGTTCGTACCTACCTACTTACAAGCTGGCTAGCCTGCTGCCTTCTTGTAAGTTCTACTGCCCGCTGTATTCTGATTGTATCAGTTTTGTACATTTCTTCTTTGGACTAAACTTTGTCTCATAAACGCAGTAACGATTGTGCATTATTTTGACCCTACCATCCTGACGTGTAACATTATTAATAAAGAAGAATGGAACGTTGGCTTAAAGGTGTTAAACGTGTTGCAACGACATCTTCTAATGACGCTGAATGTTCAAAAGCAGTACGCGCGGAGAATACAGCAATTACCGATCCAGACGATGATGCCACGACGTCAAGCTCCACGGTTTCAAAGACGAAAAAAAGGAAGTATGATGAATCATATATCAGTTTCGGATTTGTTGATTCCAACGGCTCACCTCTCTGCATGTTATGTAGTAAACTGCTTCCTAATAGTTCCATGGCACCTGCCAAATTACGCAGACATTTAGAAACTGTACACCCCGAGTCTAAAGACAAGAATAAAGAATTTTTTGTTCGTAAAAAAGAACAGTTATTGGAAAGTCAAAAAAATATGATGCATGTAACACAAACTATCAATGAAAAGGCCACGGAGGCATCATATTTAGTTAGCTATCGCATTGCACAAGCAGGTGAAGCGCACACTATCGCTGAGAATTTAATAAAGCCATGTGTGTTAGACATAACAAAATGTATGCTCGATGAAAAATCTGCAAAGCATCTTTCTACTGTACCGCTATCAAACGATACTGTTTCACGGCGAATCCATGATCTGGCAAGCTACGTCAAACAAGAACTAGTTGCACGTCTACAAAAAACACGATTCGCCTTGCAAATGGATGAGTCAACTGATGTCACTGGTCTGGCTATCTTGCTGGTTATCGTGAGATATCCATATGAACGTTCTTTTGAAGAAGACATGCTTATGTGTTCACCGCTGCCCACAAACACTACCGGGGAAGAAATTTTTAATAAAATAAACATATTTTTTAAAGAAAATAATCTTAGTTGGAACGATTGCATTGACATTTGTACAGATGGGGCCAAGGCGATGACAGGTAAAACAGCAGGAGCAGTATCACGAATAAAAAGTAAAGCGCCTAATTGTAGTTCCAGCCATTGTATTCTGCATAGACAAGCACTTGCGATGAAGCAAATGCCGTCAAATCTAAAATTAGTTATGGATGAAGCGGTAAAAATAATTAATTTTATCAAATCACGACCACTACAATCCCGATTGTTCTCATTATTGTGTGAAGATTATGGCAGCAAACATAAAACACTGCTGCTCCATACAGAAGTGCGATGGCTGTCTCGGGGTAAAACTTTAACAAGGCTATTTGAACTTAGAGCCGAGTTACAAATGTTTCTTTCAGCAGATACAGTTTCTTTTAATTTGAAAGACCGTTTGTATGATAAAACTTGGTTGTTCCGATTGTCTTTTATGGCGGATATCTTTCAAAAACTGAACGAATTGAATTTATCATTGCAAGGTAAACAGACAACAGTGTTCCAGGCCTATAACAAAATAACTGCCTTCAAAAGAAAATTAGATTTTTGGATTATTTGCGTTGGTAAGAGAGAAATAGAAAGCTTTACGTCACTCAGTGAGTTTGTTAGCGATAACGACTCGGAAATGTTTCAAGATGATGTGTTTGAAGAATTGGTCCAATATCTCACTTCGATGCGCGCATCTTTTGTAAAGTATTTTCCCGAAGAACATAATACAAAAATGAAGCTGAATTCATGGATTCATAATCCTTTTTTACCCAACTTGCAAAAGCCCGAAAGTATGTCAAACGAGATATATGAATCTCTTTTAGAAATGTCATCAGACACAAGTATGGAGTCACTGTTCAAAACGACGCCTCTCAACGATTTTTGGTGCAGAATCCGTGATGAATATCCAATGCTTGGCAGAATGGCTCTGAATATTCTTCTCCCGTTCCCAACAACATATTTGTGCGAAACAGGATTCTCAACCTATGCAGCCACGAAAACAAAATATCGCAATAGACTGGACGCCGAACCTGATATGAGACTTCAAATGTCTTCTATCAAACCTGATATCAACCAATTGATGAAAAATAAAAAACAGTTTCATACCTCCCATTAGTTAAGATTTTTTCATTTTTAATATCTTCTATTATTGTACTTGGCATGTGGTTAAAGTAAGTAATAATTAGTAACTGTTACATTGTACTTTTATTATGCTTATATAATAAAGAATACACTTTTAAAAACTATTGTTTTATTGTAGGGTTCCGTCAAGTATTTTGCTTGTCAAAAGGGTTCCGTGACCAAAAAAGTTTGAGAACCGCTGCATTAGAACATACGCGTCGCATTCGCACCACGCGTTTGGTACTGCCAACTAGGGCATGCAATATCGGAAGGTTTCCAATTCCGGAACTGATTTCCGATATTGGGTACTGAACTCCGGAATTCCGGAACTAGTTCCGGAATTTGTATATTTTTTATAATAACTTTATTTAGAAACTTTATTGTTTTAGAAAGTTCAAATTTTCGATTAGACTTTATTTATAGAAACACGGCCGTGTCATGTTAAATCACCGAATCCAAATCAGCTCTATAAAGAGTTTTCTCAGCGGCAGGCTACATTCGCAACTGACTGAGAATCTGTCTCTCAGCAGCAGCATACTAAAAATCCAACGATCCCAAGAACCCATTTTCAACAAGAAACAAAATCCCAAAATATAAGATAGATTTTTACCAAACTTGATACCGTAAGTACTTTTTTTTTGTATCTATGAGATTTACAAAAGTGAAAAAGTACCCATCTAATCAAACTTATAGCCGCGGATAAAAATATTTGTCCTCCTAAGATTGAGATGCTTGAAGAAGTTGAAAGTTTCCCGTGAGAACAGCAAGACCAGCGGTTTCTAGCAAAATTCACGCGCCATTTCAAGAATCTCTGAAAGGTTGACCAGTGCGTTATTAGTGCGGCCCTTGGGCAGATAAAGAACAAAAAACCTTCAGGTGATGATGATGACGGTATTACCACTGAACTCCTTTTAGAATTGCAACCGTGGCTCTGGTTTTGAAAAAGCTAGTTTGATTTAGTCCGCCATTCAACAAGGCACTACACAGAAGGCATGGAGCGAGAATTCGGTGGTTCTGTTCTTCAAGAAAGGGTAAATAACCTTGCTGAAGGAAAACAGATGCATTTCACTCCTGAGTCGTGTATACAAGCTGTTCTCGAAGCTCGTCGCAGAGTGTACAGAAGACGCTAATTTGTATAAAACTAAAGCTAGAATTGAATTAGCCGCTTTAAATTATTACGTTTTTTATTTTATTTTTTAGAAGAACTTCTGGCAATTCTGAATGCTCTTAAACGATGCCACATTGAAAAGCAGTAGTAGCTGATCCTTGTGAGACAGGGTTAAGTAATGTCACCGAAACTACACTGAAGCTTTGCAGGTCATCTACAAAATACTGGACTAGACTGGAAAGGGTATCAACGTAAACGGCGAGAACATTTCACAACTCCGCTTGCCGGTGAGATCGTTGCAACGGCAGTCTCTAGAACAACTATAGCATAAATGGAGCCTCTTGGCTTGTTGGTCTTGGGATGAATCTATAGACAAGAAAATCTTGCGCTGAGGTCGGTTCTTGTCGAAGAGAAAGCGCTCGAAAATGTGCACGAATATGTCAGGGCACTAAAACCAGATTATTCAGCTTGGTAGACACAACATCAAGAAAGGAGCCGACTGCATTTAGCAACCTTCGTCGAATCTTCTCGTCGCTTCTACCGCAAAGTCTGAAAACAAGTCTTCAGCCAGTACGTCCTGTCTGTCGTGTCCTACCATGCCGAACAGTGGACACTGTCAGTTGGACTAGTCCACAAGTCACTCAGCGAAGTATGCTTAGATATTCATTAAACAAAAAGATCCGCAATGAGATTATCCGGAAAATAAACGCAGTGACTGACATAGCTTGCAAAATCAGCAAGGTGAAGTGGTAGTGGGCTGGATCATGGACTCATGGCTGTTTAGGAACCGATGGCCGTTAGAGCAGCCGAATCCTTTAGAGGAGGCCGTGAATAACGCAGCGTATGACCATCTAGGATAATGAACAAACAACCTGAAGAATGTAGCCGAGTTGTACTGGATGCGGAAGGAGGAAGATTCAGTCTTGTCGCGCAACTTGGGAGATGTCTATGTCCAGCAGAAGATTTCGATTATTTGATCTAAATATTGCATAAAATTTTGAAACTTATGAGACTAATTACATAAGCTAATTTCGAAACAGAAAATATATATGAAACTGCATGCCTTTTAATGGATATGTGCTATAAACACATAGCCGAAAAGTAACTTTGTTAAGTAATTATGAATATCGGAATTACGATATTGAGAGTCTCAATTCCGGAACTGAAAAATCGTAAAAATCTGTCCGAGATTCCGGAGTTTCGAGATTCCGGAATCTCGGAATGCATGCCCTACTGCCAACCGAGTCGAATCAACTCGAATTGTGATTTGAATCAACGAATACTTCAACTCGAATGATTCGAGTTGAAAAAAATACGATTCGTCCCATCGCTAGTTTGCAAGAAAAAAGTACTAGTTAACAAGCAAGCAACACATTAATATAGTACGGTTTAATCCCGAATGATATGGCGCAAAATAATGTTTAAAATTAATTTTAATAGTAATGAGATGACAGAAACACGACTGTAGTGGTTCTAATGACAATTAAAAACTATTGATTGTTATTGTATGAAATAATAATATATACTAAGATTAACACAGATTTAAAATGTAACAAGTGATTTAATGTATCGAAAATATTAAAATAATAATAATATGTATGTATGTATGTATGTGTATGGTTGTTTCTTATGTATTATAAGTATGTATTTACAAAAAAAAAAGTATATAAGTATTATATCCATTGTCTAGTACCCATAGCACAAGCTCTGCTTAGTTTGGGACTAGATGGTGCTGTGTAAAAATGTCCCGAAGATATTTATATTTATTTATTTATTTATATTTATGTAGGAAAAATCGATTATTATTTTTAAAAAATCGATTTTATTGGAACTTAACAGAATCGATTATCGTTTTATTATTAATAAATCGTTTTTTTTTTTACCGCTATGTCACACCCTATACGTAGATCTAAAAGTCTGTTTTTTCTCTCTGGGCCGCGTTCAGACATATCATCCGACGTCGTCGGACGACGCTCAGAACATTCCTTGGGCGTTCATTTGTATGATCGCTCACAACATATAAGTAGTTTTTTTAAGAAATGTATGTATGTAATCTTGTTGTGCAATAAAGAGGATTATTATTATTATCGCTCTGAGTAACTGAACGACCAAAGTACGCTCCGGGCATCGTCGGACGATAATACTGAACGCACCCCTTGTCTTATTTAGTAAACATCTTGACACGTCTCTTTATTCAAATAACGACTGATAAAATGTTATTTAATGTGTTAAATTGTTAACATAATGTCTTTTATTAATTATTATTGACGAATTGAATTAAAAAGGTTGTTTAATAATTATGACAAGTAAGAAAAAACAGAGATATGGATCCGGAATGAAATAAAAGTCGTTCGTTATCTAAATAAAATGAAAATATGAATCTCACAAAAGATTTCTTTCAACTGATCTAAGAAGAATTATAAAAATATGTCATGAATTATGAATGTTATATGAAGCCCATACTAAAATAAAGGCGAAACTATCCATGGGCATTCTCCTTTCACTTAGCATGCACTTACGCGTAACGCATTTACAATCTATTTCCTTTCATACTTTGACGACCTCTGTGGTCTAGTGGTTCGAGTGTCGGACTGCTGATAACGAGGTCGTGGGTTCGATTCCCACAGGACACAAATATTTGTGTGATGAACATAAGTGTTTGTGTTGGTCTGGGTGTGTTGCTTATGTATTATAAGTATGTATTTACAAAAAAAAAAAGTATATACGTATTATATCCATTGTCTAGTACCCATACCACAAGCTCTGCTTAGTTTGGGACTAGATGGTGCTGTGTAAAAATGTCCCAAAGATATTTATTTATATTTATTTATTACTTTACAGGCTTAGGACCGTCTATCCAAATAAAAAAAAGAAAGGCATATTTAAAAATCAAGTATTAGGTACAATGATTATCGAAAATCAGTTTTTTGTTCCATATTGTTGTCGTCAGTGTCAAATGTTGGCAACAGAGTTACTCGGATGTAGGATATGTTTATTTTTTTTAAAGTGAATGAGTGATACATATCCGCCTTGGGATATATATCTGAAGATATAGATGTGTCCGGAGTTACCCATGCCTATCACTGATGTACTCATGTCAGCTTATCGCTGTGCATTCCTTTAAAGAGTCAAGGTTACACTACTCTGATTTATCTTTGGTCATTGCTATGTATTTACTGTAGGAACTATAAAACTAAAAGTTTGGTTTTATAGTGTTGAGTTGGAAATGCAATATTATGGAAAAAAAAAAAATATTAGGGGGATACTAGAGGTATTCTCAAAATAAAAACTATCTTGTTGTTTAACAAATGGGGTAGGTCGATGTTAGGCCGGATCTTAGACCATTGTAAGTTTCAAGCCACAATAATGAAAGCATAGTCAGCATTAAAAATATTGGTACAAACTACAAATGATCTGTACGACAAAGAAATTAAAACTATATTGATATATATTGACATCTCAATGACACAAGGAGTGTTTCAGAATGAAGACAGTATACAGCAGTTGTCATTCTGGAAATAATTTTATCCTATTAGATAATGTTATATTTCTTTAAACATGCCTTGACTGCCTCGTTGGTCTTGTGGTCGCAAGCGCGACTGCTGAGCGTGGGGTCCTGGGTTCGATTCCTGGGTCGGGCAGTGTTATTGGGTTTTTTCATTAGGAAATTAGGATTTGTGACCGGTTAATAGCTATAGGCTCACCCCCTATTACATGGGACTATAACATAACTGGCGAAATGTGGAAACATTTTGCCAGTTATAGTTAGTTAGTAGTTTAGTTTAGTTAGTTAGAGGTGTACCTCTGCCTACCCCTTCGGGGAAATACAGGCTTGATGTTATGTTATATTTCTTTATTGTTGGAGTAGGTAGTCTGTTTGTCCCAATATATTTGATGCTGACTGAACAGGTATGCAAATCATTGGTCAGAGTGTCGCCTTAGGGGCGGAGTAAATCATTATTAAGTAAGAACAATTGTGCATCTTTCAAGTTACTAAAGTATAAATAACATACTAACAACTGACCTGGACTATAAAGTTCAGCTAGTTCTTGAGCTCCACGATGTCGAGGGCCCCAGCGGGGTTGCTTGCCTACCACACTTGGTACCTGCGTATTAGCATTGGGGTCGTCTTCAGACATAGAATGCTCAAGGATTTCACGTTCAGTTTTGACTGGTGTCAATAATGATGTAGCCATACTACTAGCATAATCAAAATGTTCGCAACTTAGGCCACTATGACCATCTCTTTTAGCACACGGAGGTATAGGTAACGGCAAAGCCATCACTTATGTTGCCAATGACAATGGATAACTGAAACAATTCAGAATAATAGAACAATAATAAACGTTTTTTTTATTAGCGCGTTGTCAACACGAAATGTAGTGGTCAGAGTGTCACCCAAAACGTAGTGATTATATTATCTTTGAGTGTCACCTATGTCACCTTAGCGCGGAAGTGCTTGATGATAAGTGCCAAATAGAAATTCATAATCAAACAATTAACATTCATTATTTTTACAAGTACACAATGACAAATAAAACAAATTACTTTACAGGTCAATCAGGTCATACCATACAGGCAAATAAAACGTAGTGATTATTTTATCTTTGCAAGCAAAGTTAATAAATAAAAAATAAAGTGCTTGATACACTGACTGTGAGTTGTAAGCACAGACTAAGAAGTGTACTACGTACAGACGACCCACTCCCATACAAAAAAATGGCCCGTAGTAGTTGGAAAAATTGAACATGACAGTTCGTTTTTTTTTTAATTCTTTTGTTGAATTTTGGGCAAAGGCTCACACTGTATGCCTTATTTAAGCTGTTGTATATTGTTATTTCAACTTTAGTTCGTAAAATATAGCTAGAGTCCTGTAACAGATGTCAAATACGTAAAAATACATTTAAAATTTACGTATTTGACTTCTGTCACAGGACTGAAGCTACATTTTACCAACTATACATTTTCGAAACGAGAACTGAGAATATGTAAATGAAACAACATATTTTGTTCAGATTTTTATTTATTAAATTATAGTTTTTAATACAATATGTCTTATTTTGCATTCTCGGAAGAGATTTTCTAATCAGCCTAGATAAATCTGTGCCTTTCAATATTTTATATGAACACCAGTTGAAAATTAAAAAAATTACCATGCCAAGGAAGAGCACTTCAGTTTTTTACCCGACTGCGCCAGAAGGAGGGTTATGTTTTTCGTGTGTTTCACAAGAAAGGAAGTCAAATGAGTAGGTACTTAGACAAAGTTTGGCTTGGTATGGTGAACCCGATGTACAGGCTACGTGAAAGTTTCGCTCTTGATGTCTTACTATTCAAGCTAGCACAATTCTCCAAGTTGAAAAGATTGTCAAAAAAGATACTGTTTCAGCAGTATTTTTTAGGATGAAACTATCTTCTTTTCCATGAGCATATTGAGCTAGAACAAATGACACTTGAATTAAACTTGGTACAAATGGTAAATTAAAGTTCGAGATTTAGAAAAATATAATTATATTATATTTTTATATTAACATTCATGATGATGAGACTGGTTTAAATAAATTAAAACACTAATGTTTACTTTTATTTCGTAATAGTAATTAGCAGGAACTGTCTCTTCTCATGGGTGTTGTAAAAGGCGACTAAGGGATTCACCAGAGAATGCCCGTCATTCTCTGAGTTTTCAAGCAATCAACTGCGATCGCCAACCCGCCTGCCAAGCGTGGCGATTATGGCATAACACAGCAAACCTTTGAGTGATAAAGATAGATTTTAAACTATCTTGTAACACTCATTTTACATCAATATGGGATGATGGATCAGTGATCAATACCGTTTGGCATTAACTTTGCAGGTCTCAGTCAGTCTACTGCGTCAACAGCATATATTTCACTACAGTAAGTTTGCCAATAGTACATGATACCTGGTCTAGTGACACGGCCTGTTAGAAATTCCAATAAAAAGCAATCGGTACTCGCTACCAAACTTGAGCGGGTTGGAGTGGATATGAGTATACTAATTTTTTTACTACATTAGCTGTACACCTAACATTTTATAAGTAGATTACTGATTACGTACGAACCTTCATAAACTTTTGTATTCCTGTAGTTATTTCATCGGCCAAAAACAATGTAGGATAAGCACCAACTTTAAGCCGATACTTCTCATTGATGAACCATTTTTCAATGCTTCTGACACAAACATAGTTTGTGAAGATCTTGCACGCTAAACTGCGCAAATAAGCCACTTTAAGTCCTATCTCACTAACGGGAAGCGAATACATCTTAGCGTCCTTTCGTTTGATATCACAATGTTCGATACAACAATACAACACTTGTTGTTCATCTTACTTGTACTATCACTGCAAAATATCACAGTTAAGAAATCATTAAGAGGATAAGTACAGAAATTAATCAACGCAAACTTTAATCAACAACATTATATGGAAAAATCGAAATCTTACAAAAACAACCAAAATTTACGTAAAAAATTAACAATGACCTCAGACTACATAGAGATACTACGTATGACGGTCGAAAATTATCTATGGTCTTGGCAAAGGGCCTAAACGGGGTGAAGACTGTTACAAGGGGGCGAGGGTCTCCTGTCATGTATGAAATTTCTAACCATAGAGTACATCTGTATACGGTTGAAATTATTTGTTCCAAGTTTATCACCCGTGGTTGTAAGCAACTAAGCACAGACCACAGACTACTTAGAGATAGCACAGACTACTAGGGGATACTACATGCGTAGCATCTCTACTTGGTCTGTGGATACTACGTATGTTGTAAGCAGTAAGCAGAGACCACGTAGTACACTTCTTAGGCCCGTATTACAGAAGCTTCCTCAAGTACAGTTTAAACTCCAATCACGTGATCACTACTTAAGTATAGAATCGTTACTTGAGTATCGGTCTTATTCCAGAACGGTAATTATAAACTTGAATTCAACAACATAACACACGAATTTGACCTGAAATTGAATAGAAATCTCTACTCAAGCGTAATCTGGACCGCACTAGAGTGATTACAGATCAAATCTCAGCTGAAATTCTGAAACAGGTGACAGTATAAAATAAAACTAAACTCAGCTGAACTGTGATCAATAAATCTCTGCTTGAGGAACGTTCTAAAATCAAAGCTCAACTCAAAACTAGTTTTAAACTGAGATCAACGCTTGAGTATCCTTCTGTAATACGGGCCTAAGTCTGTGGCAGAGACTAATTATATTCTCTTTGGCACAGACTGTCCAATACAGTAAAGTTTTCTAGTTGCCTCTCTAGATGGCGTTGTACCGTTCACCTGAATCGCGCTATGGTTACGTTACCGGCGATTCATAAGGTTCGAAGAATTTTTTACTTTTTGTAGAGTTTGAGCTTGGAACATACTAGTGTAACATATATATAGTGCAGTCAGGAACAGTGTTACCAGTAAGAAATAAAAAGTGTAAGTACATTCAGCGAGTTTTAATTTGAACCCTTATTCAATCGTGTTCATGGTCCTTACGAGTCGGAACAGTGCGCATAGTGTTGTGTGTGTGCACATTTTTGGAAGAACAGCACAGAAACCAGTGGTAGATCGCCACTGAAGTGCTGCGCCTACAGAGGGCGCTACCGAAGTACTGCGCCTATAGAAGGCGCCATCACTGCACCGGAGCGACGAGCTAGGTGCAGAGTCTACAGCAGACATCGAGCGAAGTACCGCGCCTGTAAAGGGCGCCACCACTGCACCGGAGCGACGAGTCAGGTGCAGAGTCTACAGCAGACAGCGAGCGAAGTACCGCGCCTGTAAAGGGCGCCACCATTGCACCGGGATCGACGAGCCAGGTGCAGAGTCTACAGCAGACATCGAGTTCATCAGGAGCTGAGCGACAAGGAGGCGACTAGCGCCCCCTAACGGACGTTTTCAACATTGAAGATTAGTGACGTGTGTGAGGTACAGAAGACGGAAAACCGTGAGTAAACTTTATTTGTAAAGTGTTGGGACTTGTAGAATTTTAATTATAAAATTTAGGACTTAAAATATTTATATGTAAAAGTGTTAATACGGGGAACCTATGCCCAATTTTCCTAAGTGGTAAAATATAAAAACACTTGTGAAGTTTTTTTGTAATTCTGTTCATCGACTTTAATAATAATATTGTTTTAAAAACACTTGTGAGATTTTATGTCTTGTAAAAATTTGCGACATTTCAGTTAAAAACTTTTGTTGTTCTAAAGTCTTAGTAATTTTGTATAACGTTACTTAAAGTCATGGAGTCTTTAATAAGATTACAAACTGATACAAAAAATTCAATAGAAAAAGGCAAGTTAAACTTTAGAAAATCTCCTATAGATCGCATAACACAATCTTATTTAGAAACTAGACTCGAATCATTGGAACAACAGTGGGGGTCTTTTGTAGAGACTCATAAAAACATAGTACAGAAAGCAACTGATATGACACACAGTTACTTCACTTCAGACACTTATGATGTGACTGAAGAAATTTATATAATGTATAAATCAGAATTAAAAGAAAACATTTCACAAATGATACCAACAAAGAAAACTTTAGATAATCAGTCAACAAATAAAAATAATAATGTTAAATTACCAAAAGTCATCATTCCTATGTTTTCGGGTAGATATACCGAGTGGACATCATTTCGTGACATGTTTTTATCATTAATACATAAGAATGATGCGATTGATGATGTACAAAAACTGCACTACTTGAAAGGTCATTTATCTGGAGAAGCGGAACAATTGTTGCGGCACACCCCAGTAACAGCCGCAAATTATCAGGAATGTCGGCAAATGTTAAATAAGCGATACGACAATAAACGGTTTTTGTCTAATTCTATGCTGAAGAGATTAATTAATCAGTCGAATGTATCCGAATCATCAACCGCCATAAAGGAACTTTTGGATACAACTGTGGACTGCTTGCACGGTTTGTCTACTCTCGGTATTACTGTGAATTCTTGGGACGCCATAGTAATTTACATTGTAAGTTCTAAGTTAGATAGCGAATCGCGTAAGTTGTGGGAGACAAATATCAGTTCGAGTGAAAAGTTACCATCCTTTGAGGAGTTTAAAACATTTTTAGAGTCAAGATTTCGATCGTTGGAGTATCTAGATATACCTAAGAGTAAACAAAAACCCACAGCTAGTAAACCAAGAGTCCTACATACGGTCAATTCAAATGAAGAGAATCCAGTTAAAGTGAACTGTCCATTCTGTAAGCAACCTCACAAACTTAGTCATTGTAAGCAGTTTTGTAAAGATGATTACAAGACTCGTTGTGATTTCGTCCGAACCCACGGTTTATGTTTTAATTGTTTAGGTGCAAACCATTCAGTCAAAGTATGTCGCGTCAGTACAACTTGTCAGATATGTAACCGCAAACATCATTCCTTATTACACCCCAAGGTTTCCTCAACATCAACGTCGCCTAGAGATCAATCAGAGGAGACATTAACAGTCAAGTCAGCCGTGTCCGCATTGGGCACAGCTACAGGTGTGGTGCAAGAATCAGAGATTCCCACCATAACGACTCACTTTTCGAAAAAGGCTGTCACAAGTCAGGTTTTGTTAGCAACCGCTCTTGTTGAAGCACAATCTGAGATTGGGGATAAACAACTGCTGAGGGCGTTATTGGACCAAGGGTCCCAGGCTTCTTTCATAACCGAATCAGCAGTACAATTGCTTGGACTTAAGAAACTACCTACTGAAGGTATAATCGCAGGCATAGGAGGTGATGAGAGCGCTCTGGCCTCTAAGTTCATAGTTTTCGTAACCATCAATTCACGTCACAATCCTAGCTTTACTATCCAAGTAAAAGCACATGTGCTAAGCACTATCACCTCATTATTACCAACTGATAAGATATCAGTGCCAACCTGGCCTCAACTAGAAAGTATAGTTCTAGCTGACCCAGAGTATCACACGCCAAGCAAAATAGATATTTTGTTTGGCGCTGAAGTATATGGGCAAGTCCTTAAGGAAGGTCTAATAAATGCTGTTCAGGCCCCATAATAGCACAAAATACAGGTCTGGGATGGATTTTATCAGGACGCACACACACTGATTTCGATCTCAATTCAGCACATTGTCATAACGCTATAGTTAGCATGCATTCACATATCAATGACAATGAAACGCTCAAACGATTTCGGGAGATCGAATCAGACATTTCTTGTTGTAATAAAATAATGCTTACCCAAGAAGAACAATCTTGCGAGGAATTCTACAATCAAACCACTCAAAGAGATATCACTGGTCGACACGTTGTAAAGCTACCATTTCGTGAAGACAATCCTCAGTGTTCTTTCGGACAGAAAAGAGGTATTGCAATAAAAAGATTTCATCTTCTTGAACGCCGTTTCAAGAAAGATCCAGATATTAAGATCAATTTAGTTACTGCAAAAACAAAGGTTGCTCCCACGAAGCAACTTTCGATTCCACGTCTGGAGTTGATGGCAGCAGTTCTGTTAGCTAAGTTAATCACTGAAGTAGCCGAGATATTGAAAATATCAAAGTGTAATGTACACTGCTGGACCGATTCCTCAGTTGTTTTGGCTTGGCTAAGCAAACACCCAAGTCAGTGGACAACATTTGTTGGAAATAGAATTTCGGATGTTTTAACTTACCTCGACAACTTTCATTTGACTCATGTTAGGTCTTCCTACAACCCCGTGGACATAGCATCTAGAGGTATGACACCTTTAGCACTTTCACAGTCATCACTGTGGTTTCCCGGTCCGTTATGGTTAAAAAACGAAACAATTGACTACATCAAGCCGAAGTCAATTACAACCGAATTAGAGATAAGATCAACAAAAACCTTAAAAGTGCACTTGACAAGTAATCAAGATGATCCAGTGTGGACAAGGTTTTCATCATTACAAAAGTTAATTCAGTTAGTAGCATATTGTAGAAGGTTTTTAAAAGTGAAACAGCAAAGAACAACTTACCTGACGAGTAAAGAGTTAGCAGAGACTCTAGAAATGGGGCAATTACCTACTTGTAGAGTAACTCCAGCCAGACCATTTCTACATAGTGGTGTAGATTTTGCTGGTCCTATCAACATAATAGTATCCAAGGGTCGTGGCAACAAGTCGTACAAAGGATACATATGCCTATTCGTGTGCATGGTTACGGGAGCTGTACATTTGGAAGCCATAACTGATCTCACTTCTCAAAGTTTCATTGCCGGCTTTAAAAGATTTGTCGCTAGAAGAGGTCATTGTAGTGACATTTGGAGCGACAATGGAACAAATTTCATTGGTGCATCCAAGGAATTACAAAAATTTGTCACGGCAGAGCAATCAGCGGTTGCTGATGAAATTAGATCATGGCTCAGCAGTAACAGTGTTAAGTGGCACTTCATACCACCCCACGCTCCTAATTTCGGCGGACTTTGGGAGGCTGGGATAAAATCAACAAAATTTCATTTAAAGCGGGTCATTGGTGAGTCAACTCTCACTTATGAGGAAATGGCTACCCTGCTTGCCCAAATTGAGGCTTGCCTTTATTCTCGACCAATGACACAAAATCAACCAAACAAAGATGATGAAATGCCACTTACACCCGGTCACTTTTTAATAGGTGAACCTATGATTCTTGTACCTGATCATAACTACGAGAGCTCCAGTGTGAGTACCTTAACAAGATGGCAACTATTGCAAAGAATGACACAACATTTCTGGCGACGTTGGTCTCAGGAATATTTAACATCCATGATACATCGCTATAAGTGGTCTCAGAAGGAAACAGAACCAAATATAGGAGATATCGTCCTAGTAAAAGAGGACAATTTACCTCCTGGTAGATGGTTACTCGGCAAAGTCTTAATAAAACATCCTGGTTCGGATGGACTCACTCGAGTTGTGACCATTAAATGTAAGAATGGTGTGTTAAAAAGACCAACATGCAAATTTTGTGTTTTACCAATAACAAAGTGATAATTGTATTTTATTTTTATTAATTAATTTTTGTTAGTATAAGTAATTTTTATTCCTTATAACTTATTAACATCCGTTATGCCAATCAACCCCTCTTGACCTCATGGTGGGCGGGTTTTCAGGTAAAGGCCATAAAATCTTATATTATGTCCTTGGTGGGCGGAATGTCCAATACAGTAAAGTTTTCTAGTTGCCTCTCTAGATGGCGTTGTACCGTTCACCTGAATCGCGCTATGGTTACGTTACCGGCGATTCATAAGGTTCGAAGAATTTTGACTTTTTGTTGAGTTTGAGCTTGGAACATACTAGTGTAACATATATATAGTGCAGTCAGGAACAGTGTTACCAGTAAGAAATAAAAAGTGTAAGTACATTCAGCGAGTTTTAATTTGAACCCTTATTCAATCGTGTTCACAGGCAGACGTACTAGAGATGTTACGCATTAGGAGTAGGACTGTTGATCAAATATCGACATATCGGAATATCGATATTTTTATTTAGAAATATCGATATTTATTACTTATATTTTTTTGGACGATATATTGAAAATTAATTCGATACTGAAATGTAGATATCGATGGTCAATATTTTTATAAATTTTCATTTTTATTTATTATTTCGTAAATTATTTAATCTACAAAATCATCGTAAACTTCATTTACTCTATATTATGTTTTTTTTTCTAGTCCTAGTTAACTTATTTACTTATTATCTTAAAAACGATTTGTAATTTTGTATAGATATACCTCTGTGGTATAAAAATTACTACAATCTACGATATGGTTTGTTGAAACCAGCGTTGCCGGCACGGGTATTTTTACCCGATTTCGGGTAATTTAGGCCTAAGCGGGTTCTTGGCGGGTAACGATGACTGCCGGGTAATTTCGGGTATTTTTGCGACAATCACAAAAAAGAGCATGGCGAGTGTTATGATCAGTGTTATGATCTGGGTAATTCTGAGTCCCCCCCATCATTTTATTGTGTCCTTTGCCAATTGTCACTAACTGTAATATGTAGGTCATAACAGTCATTGTAGGCACACGGGACAGATAAGATACTAAACAAAAGTAAGTGGGGTAGGAGAGTTCCTTGTCAACGAGCCCTTCCGGGGAAGTACTACAACCGCACCTGTTTCTGCCGGCAAACGAAGGGTACGGGTGCCGGCAAAATCACAATCACATACTATCTTTATGGTTCGTTTGGCTAACGCAATTTTAGTAAAAAATAGTTGTAGTTTTATTATTGATGGATCACTGTCTTTAGGTTGCTTTATAATTCTACATCATTCTGCTTCATTAATGTGCTCCTCGGATATTATTATAATTTAATGAAGAAATAATAATATTTGAAATGCATAAATCTTTGTGAAGCGCTATCTCACTTTGTTGATGCATAGTCCGAAAAATCGCGCTCGCTTCGCTCGCGCTTGTTGTTCAGGCCTACGGCCATGTGTTGTACACAAATATCCTGTTAGTTTGTACACATTATTAAAAAGAATTATAGCCGAAAGCACCAAAGACCACATAAAAAAATTCGCGCTCGCTTCGCTGGCACTGTTAGATGTACTTCTGCTGATTTCCTCTTCCTTGCCATAACTACACATAATGCAAGTAACTATTGCGCACAGACATAGTAAAAAATATAGACTAAGTGCTGCGAACAACCATAGTGAAGCCAGCAAAAACCGTGCTCCTTCATGAACAATCAGTGCTCACGCACACACATGCCCCTTAAACCGTGCTCACCCCTCTCAGTTCACATGTCGCGGCGTCATCTATAATATCGTCGTCAATATCTTTCAGGTGCGTGGTGTGTACGTGAGTACTGGTGGCACGGTTTTTGTTGGCTTCACTATGGTTGTTCGCAGCACTTAGTCTATATTTTTAACTATGTCAGTGCTATTGCATTACATTTTCATTCATACTTTCTTCATGTTTTTGCAAAACTTTTTAACAAAAAAAAAACCGACTTCAAAAACCTTAACTAATAAAAAAATTTTAACAAAAAAAAAACTGACTTCAAAAACCTTAACTAAAAAAGTAAAAAATAATTCATGTACGTATTTCAAAATCTTTTCATAAACCAAAATTTTGAAGGCGGCGCGTGATTGACCCTTTGCGTGATAATGTACAGTCGAGCGCATTATCTATACTTAGTAATAAACAGTATAAGTGAACGTACATGAAAATCACGCACCGCCTTCAAAATTTTGGTTTATGAAAATATTTTGAAATACGTACAAGAATTATTTTTTACTTTTTTAGTTAATGTTTTTGAAGTCGGTTTTTTTTTTGTTAAAAGGTTTTTATTTCATAATTTTTAGTTGTTTTTTTTGTGGTTGTTGTTGTTATTGTTCCAATAATTGTCGTAAAAAAACACGCAAATCGGCCAAGAATTCTCAGAAAAACGAACCAATGAGCAGATCATCTAGATAGGCGAAGCTAAAATAAACTGATTTATTGAAGCTGGTTAAAAAACTACTCAACCTAAGTCGATAACCACTGCACACACTTCCACACATTTCACATAGGTACCTACTTCGATTTAAATTAATATAATAAAATATGTTTTCTTTTTAATTGCTAAATTGTTAAATTTTTAGGCTAAATAATGTAACTTGTCTTGGAAGGACACTGCCTCCTAAGATACAGGCTATTGCCTAGTTTAGGAGACAGGGGTTCAAATCATACAGCACAAACAGCCTCCTATTTACTATGTTGCATGCGATTTAGCTATAATAATTTGAGAAATTGTTTTCTAATCAATGTTCAATTATAAATTTATGTAAAAGGCTTATATGAATAAATAAATAAATGAAATGAAATAAAATAAAATTTTTATGGGACCACCGCGCGGGCCTCCTCTACCAAATAAAAAAACAACCACGTAAATCGGCCCATAAATCTCGGAGTGAGTTTTTTTTTTTTTCCATGTATATACACCTATTGGTGTATATACATGGAAAAAAAAAAAAAAAAAAAAAGCCCGCGGAATACATAACCTCCTCCTTTTTTTGAAGTCGGTTAAAAAGCAAGAAAAACAAAACGAGCTCACTGCGCTCGCACCCTACTATCTTTCTTATGATTAATTGCCATATTGCAAAACGTTTTGGTGTTTGATTATGTAGGAACAATCAGAAGGTAGGAGTAAAACTATGGCATTCTTTTAACAATACGTTTATTTTTCAACAGATTAGGGTGTACGATCGTAGGGTATGGAAATTGAATATAAACATTTTGCCAGGCATAATATAATTATAATTATTTTAATACGTAGCACATTCTGCTGAATATCTCAAAATATTATCTACGAATCCACAAAAATAGAATAAAATGACGGTCACAGTAAGATTATTATTTAAAGAATATATAACCAAATGACATTAACTTACATGAATTCCTGCTACAACTGTTTACTATTACGACCACACAGCTCGGACGTCCATGCTCGAATGCCGCGGTTCTCCGTTCCCCGCCACGTACAATACCAACGAGTGAATATTGATCGAGTCGATGGTTAAGCGAGTGAATGAAATCAGCCAGGAATCGATGTGTAATCGATTTATTTTTGGCGGAAACAGATTTTTATATAAAAACAGTGTTTATAATTCTGAATTATCTAACAATTATAAGAGAAGAATCGTCCCTTACTTTTGGGTAAGCAAAATCCTGAATCCACACAGAATGACATTCTTGAAAAATATACAAAAAAATATTCGCCACCTGCCCCCTAATATTTCAATCACGTCATTGTGGCGTGGTGCCCCTTAGATACCTGATTTAAAATTATAAACGAAAAGGTAAAAAACATAATACTTTATTTTTTTCATGTTTTGTTTTTGCGTTTTGGTTACGGAACGGAAGTATCGGAAGCCTAACTTTATACTGTTTTACTATTTATTATTTTAAACACACATCACATCAACAAGCTTAGTATCAAATTGGGTTCACTGAAAGCTAATAGGGATATCAAAATAATTTTCAAGAAATAAACTTCTAAACTTACCTCGAAATTGGTTGCGGTTGCTGAACGTCGAAAACATGCCGTTACGAAGGTGCGTGTTGGTAAGCCGCCGATCGCCGTCAAAATGGACGAAAAAACTACGGACGGAATCCTTTTGACAGGATTTAAAATTATGCCCATTAAGATAAAAAAATGCATAGCAGTAGTTTTATTGCCATCATCTCGCTAAAATTGTAATTATTATTGGTTAAGTATAAAACATTAGGTGTAAAAGATAATACAAAGAATTTGTTACAAATATTAAGCACGCGAGGCGCAAGGATGCGCGTGAGTCACTCGCGGGGGTATGTAAGCAACTGCCAGCCTGGCGCAACTCCCTAAGAAAAAATTGAAACATGATAATGTATGAAACGAGCGCTAAAAAACATGGCGGCTATCGCTGTCTTGCTTTAACATATATTCGACTCTATCGCACGCATCTACTTGAACATAGCCGGTAATCGCCATTCTTGTTTGTTTTGGTTGTCATAAGATTAATGTTTTTGCTTTAAGCCGTTGTTTTTTACTTTTATCGTGTGTTTCGCGGATTAATCACGTAAATTCGTGTTATGATTGTTTGTTGTAGTACATATATCATTAATCTGTGATTGTTTATGTGTACGTATGTGAAGTAGTTTTTGTCAATCGAATGTAAAATGTGTGAAATATGTAGTACCTATAAAATCTAGCCGGACTGATGGCCAAAAGCGAATCTTCATGGCTAAATTCCCTTTGAATGAATACAGGTAAGCATAAATTGGCAATTGGTAGGCTATTACAGAAAAGGAATTACGTGTTTTACAGTTTTCTGTTAAAAATCAAAGTCTAGAATTGATAAAATAACTTAACAGTAGATTCACTAGTGTTTGTCGTTTTTTTTTATCGACTGTCGATATTTCCATTTTTTATAAATTTACTTACAAAAAACAAACTTATATTTTTAGTTACAATAAACGTAATTAGTATCTGGCAAAAATGCCTATAGGTACTCGTTTTTTTTTAAATTGTCAGTATTGTGTCAGTCTGTGTTTTATCATGCAAATGTACCTGTAAACACATGAATAAATTAAAATGAATGAGACCATCTAAAGCTTTGCCAGAAAAGCTAATTTTTGTAATGTAAGACAACTGGCGCCCCCATTTATGTACTTTTATGCCAAATTGTAATTTT
The DNA here is from genome assembly GCA_949699075.1 of Asteroscopus sphinx. NCBI lineage: Eukaryota > Metazoa > Arthropoda > Insecta > Lepidoptera > Noctuidae > Asteroscopus > Asteroscopus sphinx. The sequence continues at coordinate 15,870,837 of OX453004.1, read as the reverse complement.
CTTTGCTTAGTGTAATGCACTGCTAATAATAATAATGCAATAAATGTTTTTTTCTAGATGTGAAGAATGGATTAAAGTTACTGGAAAGTGGATTTGGTGTACGTACCCATGAAAAAACTACACCAATTAAAACATTTGAGGCAGTCATTTTTTAACAAAGGATTTCAAGAAAAAGAGGAACCAAGTAAGAAAAAATGCTGTTCCATCTGTAAGACTTACTGCAGTTGGCAGATGAGCTACCTATTCATTGGATTTCTACTACACACCGCTAAAACTAAACGAACCGGTAAGATTTAATTTTAGGCCTGGTTCATAGAATGCGACTTGCACTTTTCTGATTTCTTTAGTAAGTAACTCAAGTTTTATTATATTTACAGGATTGTCTTCTGTTATATCTATGATACGTGGGACACTCAGAAAGTTTTGCGAAACTAAAAAAAAATGTTCTATACGTACATATATTTTTATCAAATCTTTTCAAAGTACTTTCCACCAGCCTCTATACAAAGATTCATGCGCCTAAACCAGTTTTCAAAACACTTTTTCCAGTCCGCCGCAGACACCTCATTTACAGCCTGCTCGAACGCAGCCAGCGCATCTTCCGGCGACGAAAATTGTATCCCTTTGAGCTGATTTTTTATTTTTGGGAATAAAAAGAAGTCACACGGTGCTAGATCAGGGCTGTAAGGAGGGTGACCCAGGAGTTTGACTGGCGTGCTGTCCAGGAAGTCCCTCGTTTTGAGTGCGGTGTGCGCAGGTGCATTGTCGTGGTGGAGCAGTAGCCCGCGGAGCCCTGTTTGGTCGCTTGTTGCTTATAACAGAGAAAACTTCTGGCAAACATTTGGTAGTATACCATTCGGCATTAATGCTTCTTTGATCCCGTAAGGGAATTGATACCAAGTGGCCAGTCAAATTAAAAAAGCTAGCGATCAAAATCTTACCCCCGCTTCTAGATCGCTTCACTTTGGTAGGCGTTGGCTCATTTTGAAACACCCAAACAGTCGACTGGCGCTTGGTTTCTGGGTCGTATTGATAAATCCAGGACTCATCACCTGTAACGATGTCGTAAACACGCCGAGACGAGCCTGCTTCAAATTTGTTAAGCATATCACGGCACCATTCCACCCGGGCCTGCTTCTGAGCATCGGTGAGGTTGTGCGGCACCCAGCGTGATACTATCCTCCTCACGCGAAGATGGCTGTGTAGAATCTCGTGAACGCTTCCCGATCCAATCTTCAATATGTGTTGAATCTCCTGATATGTAATTCGCCTATTGTCTTGGATTAAATTTTTCACTGCTAGCACGTTTTCTTCGGTAACAGCCGTCAAAGGGCGACCGCTTCTTTCGTCATCCCCCAAAGTTGGTCGACCGCGCTTGAATTCGTTATACCAACGATACACGGTTGCCTTGGAAGGGCCTTCATCCATGAATGCCATTTGAAGTATATCGTACGATTCATCCGGTTTCAGGCGACACTTGAAATCGTATAAAATCATAGCTCTAAAATGTTCCCGGCGCAGATCCATATTTCAGTGAGACACAATACTTTGAATTAACTCGCAAAAAATGTGGAGGGAAATTTTGAAATTGGAACTTACTTATTTTTACTTATAAATAATCATATTTTCGAAAAACATTATAACTGGCCAGTCTCCCATATATAAAAACTTTTTTCCGCAATACTTTCTGAGGGGCCTGGTACCTGTGGCTCTTGGACTAGTAAATCTTGTAAGTTTTATTTTTTTTCTGGGATGCCTTCACTTGTTAGAACTTAGTGAACTTATTGAATGACTCATTTTTTAAATTGCAGATTCTTCTACATTTACTTCCGAACCGAATCACGAATAAGACGTAGAAAAATCTCAACACGCCGTTGATAATTAATATACAATTTTGGACAATTTCGTTCTTCCAGTTATTCCCGAGGAGGCACAAGTTCTCGACGAAGAGATTGAGAACTTTTTCAAATCATTTGACAAATAAGCAACAGTTTACGTAAACTGATACATAAGCGGCTTCAGTGCTCTTAAAAATGTAATTTTTGAACAGTGCATTAATTGTATGAAAGTATAAAACCTAAGTTTCTGCAGATTGTGCGAAGAAAGTGCAGATTAGGAAAATAAAGCCAAATGTTTTGTTTCATTTTAAAATCGTAATAGCAAATCTCATTGTATATTCAGGTTTAATTAGACTAGATTTTGACTATACAATGGAATGTCTCTTATTCCTACTTTCGCCAACGCGAACTTGGTGTCTTTTACCGAGTTAACGTTGGTGTAAGTAGGCCTACCCTAAAATTTAACAAGAACGAAAAATTGGGAGGCCCTATACGCATTTTTTGTTGTAGCAATTTATCGACAAAAATATACGCGAGTAGTACATCCCTATTTGGTTATTATGTTGGCAGCTCCGCCTTTACGTCATGTAACTAATGTCAGATTCATTTTTGTTTTGTTGGTAACATTTTTAGCGCTCGTTTCATATATTTGACGTTTTCCATCTTTTTCTATGGAAGTCCCGTCTCTTAAACGTAGTGGTTATATTCTCTTTGGCAACTGCCACGTGGCAGCATACAGCGAATAGGGTTGGGACGACAAGTCGCAACTAGTCCCGTAGCTTCGCTGGCACGCGACGAAGCCTAGAGGCGCGGGGAGTTGTTTTTATGGTACGCGCTATAATTTTTGTATATCTCTATACAATTTAACTACCTTAACTTAACCTTAAATATCATTGCTTTATATTTATAATTAATTTAACTTAAACTTAACCTCAACCATCAGTGCTTTACATTTATAATTACTTTAACTTAAGTGCTTTATATTTATAATTACTTTAACTTAACATTAACCATCAGTGCTTTACATTTATAATTACTAACATTAACTATCAGTGCTTTATATTTATTTGTAAAGTTTAGTAAACTATCTTACTAATTAGTATAATAACATTTATAATACCTAATAATAGTTTCTACATACAAATATGAAAATAGTCTTATTCTAATCTTAATATATAAAACAAAGTCGGGCTAGTTACATCATTTATAACTCAAGAACGGCTGGAGCGATTTTAATGAAATTTGGTATAAAAACATATAGGCTTTGTATCCCGGGAAGATGAACAGTTCCCGAGGGATGCGCGATAAACGACATTCACGCGGGCGAAGTCGCGGGTATAGGCTAGTTTATAATAAACGCTATTGTGAAATACAAAACATTTTACAATATCTTCTTTTTAGCTCCGAATGCTCTGATTATACCTTATTAGTAAGTTTATATAATCTGTGTTGTCCCCTTTTGTCATGTCATGTGATCATGTTGTAGTTACCTGAAAACAGATGTGTAAGTATTAGTTCCATGCAAGATAAACCACATTTATTTTTGATACATAGTTACAAAAATAATTAATTGCCAATATATGAAGTTAAATGGTTGATTATAGAACCAATAAATGAAGTCATATTTAATTAAATCAATTTTCATTCAGAAATATTTATTGATAAATTGCCGTTCATACGAGCTTTTAAGTTAATTTATTTACCAAAAGGTAAAGAATAAAGTATAAATTAATAAATTAGTAATTAAATGATAGCAAACTGCTTATACGTTACGTATTGTATTTCAGTATCTTTGTGTATTGTGACGAACACCGCTTGTACTTCGGAATCCGTCATTGTTACTGACTACCGCTTGTACATCGGCCTCGGTCGTCTTAATTATTGTGACGAACACCGCTTGTACTTCGGAATCTGTCATTGTTACTGACTACCGCTTGTACATCGGCCTCGGTCGTCTTAATTATTGTGACGAACACCGCTTGTACTTCGGAATCTGTCATTGTTACTGACTACCGCTTGTACTTCGGCCTCGGTCGTCTTCATTATAGTGACGAACACCGCTTGTACTTTGGAATCTGTCATTTTTACTGACTACCGCTTGTACTTCGGCCTCGGTCGTCTTCAGTATTGTAACTGAACACCGCTTGTACTTCGGAATCTGTCATTGTTACCGACTACCGCTTGTACATCGGCATCACCAGTTGTGCAAAATGGAGCACATACTGGCAAGTGGCTCCAGGGCAGCATCATGTCTTACGATCACGTCAAGACAATTCTGCAACAATGAAACAGGAAATGGTTTTTGGGAAGGAAAGTCGGGAATTGTCAGCTATGTGTAAAAGTCATTAAAATATTATCACTGTCTAGACTCTAGACTAGATCACTACCTTGTTTAGAATCCAAGTTGTCACTATGTTCGTTATTTGTGTTGTTTTCATGAAAGTCACCGTCTTAACTGTCGGTCTTGAAAGTCCATCCATCGTTTAAGTTAGTCTGCGGGATAAATACTTTTGTATTTGCGTATTTGTGTATTTTTATAAATACTTTTGTTTTGTTTAGAGTAACCTTTAATACTAGAGACTTCATAACGAACGGTCATTTTGTAGAACGGCAGTTATTTTGAAAGGACCCCAAAATTTTGGACATAACTTTTTACTCTTGTCATTTGCTGGGTTATGATGATTAGGGATCATTACCAAGTAATTCCATTCAAAGAATTTCGTAATTCGTAAAACATAATTATAAAACTAGAAATAAAAAACAAATAGCTCCGTTGCAGTTCAGATTATCTAAAGTACAGACATCTTTCGTGAGGTAGTGTGTACAATTTTACAACAAAATACCTTCTAATATATTGCAATTAAATAAAAGAAAATTTGAAACTTATATTGTACACTTTGTAAGCAATCATATTATGAATTAATTGAATATATTGAAGATAAGAATGTTTGGAAATATGCTGATCGTGCTCCATAGGACAATCTAGACAAAATCAAACTGGTTGCTAATTTTATTATATAGTTCTAGTTTATTGTTTTTGTGACATTGATTATTTAAAAATGATGATATTTATTCAATTTTGTGATTATTCTGGTTATAATTTATACAATTGATCCTATTTGAAATACCGTCTACGGCTACAATTTTAAAATGTGACCACCATGTTACTATCATTATAATTACTTGCAATGGCTAAATTTGTAATATGCTGTTATTATGTATTATTTATTTATATTTATTTAAATATGCTTTATTGCACACCATAAAAAAACATTATATTGAATATGCATTTAAACAAAAATAATATATAATATATATATATTATTAGCAACAAGCACGTTTATAGGATAAAAATGTATAGGTGTGACCATACTTTTACAGTTAAAGGTAATGTCTGCTTATCAGGGGCTAGGCGGGTATGTTCAATAATAGTCACATTAAGACTCTCAAAGCCAACCATGAGAGCACTGTATTTTTAGGTTAGGTATTAGTAAGTAATTACATCAATATTCGATATTACGAAATAAAAGGACAAGTCGTGTCGGGCTATAGAACGTCCGTCTTGTTCAACGACCCGTAGCGAAGTGCGCGCCCCGCTCCAACCGCCGGACAATCAATATGGCCGACTTTGGTGGGGTGTCAATTTGTCATAGCGAAGTGTTGCCATTTTATTCCGTCGATTCCTAACACGGCCTCTCCTGACACTGCGTCGTCCTCGACCGCACTTGCTCTGCTGACTCCAAGAATTGGCAACACAGCGCGACCTCTACATTTTCAGTGTTCAGATCATCAGACTCATCTGTAAAACAAATAAAACTTTGAGGCATACTAGCACTTGTCTAATTATTCACTATCAAGACATACTGCATCAGACAACTCTCTTCTCGCTCATTATTTTACTCGTATACTGTCGATATGTACATGAATAATACAACACGTTGACAACGTGTCTGCAGTACTAATATCCGATACACATTACTATATGCCTGCAAACAAACTACTGTGTCTGCATATACCCTATCATGTGTCTGTAGGACTAAGATCCAATACCCACTACCATGTGTCTGCATACACACTACCATGCGTCTGCAGGGCTAATATTCGATACACATTACTATGTGTCTGCTGCATATACACTACTACGTGTCTGCCGGACTAATATCCGATACTCATTACCATGTGTCTGCATACACACTACTGTGTCTGTAAGACTAATATCTGATACTCATTACTATGTGTCTGCATACACACTAGTACGTGTCTGTAAGACTAATATCTGATACACATTACTACGTGTCTGCATACACAGTACTACGTCCCTGTAAGACTAATATCTGCTACACATTACTATGTGTCTGCATACACACTAGTGCGTGTCTGTAGAACGGATGTCGAATACCCCCATACACGTAAACAACGTGTCTGCAGGACGGATGTCCAATACCCCATACACGTAAACAACGTGTCTGCAGGACGGATGTCCAATACCCCATACACGTAAACAACGTGTCTGCAGGACGGATGTCCAAACCCCAATACACGTAAACCACGTGTCTGCAGGACGAATGTCCAAAACCGAATACATGTAAACAACATGTCTGCAGGATGAATATCCAATACACATTACTATGTGTCTGCAGGACTGATGTCCAATACCCTATACACGTATACAACGTGTCTGCAGGATGAATATCCAATACACATTACTATGTGTCTGCAAGACCAAAGTCCAACAACCAATATACGTAAACAAAGTATCTGCAGGACGAATGTCCAATACCCAATACACGTAAACAACGTGTCTGCAGGACGAATGTCCAATACCCAATACACGTAAACGACGTGTCTGCAGGATGAATATCCAATACCCCATACACGTAAACAACGTGTCTGCAGGATGAATATCCAATACACATTACTATGTGTCTGCAAGACCAAAGTCCAACAACCAATATACGTAAACAACGTATCTGCAGGACGGATGTCCAATACCCAATACACGTAAACAACGTGTCTGCAGGACGAATGTCCAAAACCCAATACACGTAAACAACGTGTCTGCAGGATGAATATCCAATACACATTACTATGTGTCTGCAGGACTAATATCCAATACACGTTAACAACGCGTCTGCAGGACCCGTGTCCAATATACGTCAAAGTCAGATATAAAGGTCAGACGTCAAGGTTAGACGTCAAGCTTATACGTCACCACAACCATCAGCGCAGGCATCGGAGTCCAACCATCAGCGCAGGCATCGGAGTCCAACATCAGCGCAGGCATCGGTTTCCAGCCATCAGCACAGGCACCAGTGCAGATCAGCGCAGCCATCAGGTCTAGCAACAAGGCCGCACCACAGCCCTCTATCAGGTCCAACCAAGACACCGAGATGCTTCAAGCTCCTTGACCTGAACAGAAAAAATAAACAGCACAATACCACTCGGCCACACCTGACTACACATCATCAATCATTTCGTCGCTCGTCTCTATAGACTTAAACCGTAGTGTAATTTAGCCTCAAAAACACAATAAAAAAGAAAGCCTCTAGTGCTGGTATCACCATCATTATCATCATCACCATCATCATCACCATCATCATCATCACCATCATCATCATCACCATCATCAACATCATCATCATCTCAGCCGAAAGACTTCCACTGCTGGACATTGGTATAAAAGATTCTAATCATTTACGTGAGTTCGTGCCGGCATGAAAGAGTCTACAGAATGAAGTACCCAAAGGACGCCACTAGTCATTGAAATATTCAAACATTCCAAATATAATATCGGCAATAATCACAATTTCCACAGTAACCTTACCGCATTGTGACTATCACTTTAACGTTCGAGTAACAATAGCACTTAACCAATTCTCTGCATCCTTAACCAGCAGTGAAAATAATCCAGTGCCCAACCAGCACTAACCAATCCACCGTGGACTATAGAACACATTTATTTTTTGTTAAAATCAGCTGCACCCACTGATTTGCAAACTGCCATAGTTTCAACACGATAATTTCTAAAATCATGATTTATTTTTTTGCAACCTTTATCGATTATTTAAAAATCGAATGCAATGGTTTTCCATTTTCAACTGTTTTCTGTTTTTAAAATATCACAACGGCAATAATCACAATTTCCACGGTAATCTTACCGCATTGTGACTATCACTCTAACGTTTGTCGTAGTTAGCACTTAACCAATGCTCCGCATCTTTAACTAACAGTGAAAATAATCCTGTGCCCAACCCACACTACACTATCCACTGCGGAATAGCAAACTGAAACAATTGTATAAATCAGCTACACTCACTGATTTGCATATTGACACTCGAGAGTTTCGATTTCCTTACAACTCGACTAATTTCTCAATTCTTAATATTTTTGCAACCATAAAAGTTATCAGTTATTTGAAAATCGAATGCAATCGAAAACAAGTTTTTGAAACGGTTACGTTTTCATAATTAAATCGTTAGGGGAATACGTAACGATAAACCAACAGATTTTTACTTTTTTTTTTCATAAGCTGCACCATCACATCTACTATTTCAAATCTATCACCATCAAACTTTATTGATTTGGGAATTGAATGCAATGGAATACACGAGAACAAATTTTAAAAACGATTACGTTTTCATAATTAAAACTTCATGGGAATACGTTACGAATAAGGAACACCTTCGTTTCGTTCAAGCTTCTTTTTTTTACTATTATTTTTTTTACTTTATTTTCCAAAAGCAGCTTTATTTTCCACAGATCTACTATGTCAAATCTATTACCATATTTAAGCAATAATTTTGTGACGAATAAATAAATTCTGCTCAACGAAACTGAAATTACCACAACTTTATTCGGCACACACAATCACATAATACAGGAACACCATAAGAGGTAGGCATAATAAACTCGTTACGACTCACCAGATAAATAACATCAGTCTCTCGTTCTAAGCAGTCAAGTAATTTTTCGGTCAAAAAATGTCAAACTACAAAGGAACGTACAGGATGAACAAACAATCACTTGTGGGTATGGATTTTTTTATCCCAACTCTGATATTAGCAACAAGCACGTTTATAGGATAAAAATGTATAGGTGTGACCATACTTTTACAGTTAAAGGTAATGTCTGCTTATCAGGGGCTAGGCGGGTATGTTCAATAATAATCACATTAAGACTCTCAAAGCCAACCAAGAGAGCACTGTATTTTTAGCTTAGGTATTAGTAAGTAATTACATCAATATTCGATATTACGAAATAAAAGGACAAGTCGTGTCGGGCTATAGAACGTCCGTCTTGTTCAACGACCCGTAGCGAAGTGCGCGCCCCGCTCCAACCGCCGACAATCAATATGGCCGACTTTGGTGGGGTGTCAATTTGTCATAGCGAAGTGTTGCCATTTTATTCCGTCGATTCCTAACAATATATACAACGTTATTCTTTCTTTACCAACATCCCTATACACCCCAATTAGTTAAAATATTCAAAAAATTATGGGTGAAAAAAAAATTGGCTTACTATGAACAGTTTTTTCATAAACAGCTGATTTAATTATCCGCTTTTCGTACGTAAGATTTGGACACTGCCGCGCCGCGCCGCTCGGATCAAAGTGCACCTACATACTTAATTACCGGCTAAAACGAAATTTGCTTGCCCCAAACAAAATGCACTGACAGTAAGGGTCTATGCCCTCTTAGATAGGTAGGTACCTAGTAAGGTAATTCGATCAATGAAACGTAGGTACTTATTTTACGTAAGATGTTCGACTTGTTATGGGACAGCTGGTGCTATGTTAATAACTTAAATATTGCTAATGTTCATTACACATAATTATTTAACAAAATAAGTACATAGGTACTTATGGCTCCGCATGCGTTAAAATAATAAATAATTACGTAGGTAGTCGACAGCATGACAGTGGTGGTCAGAGTGTCGCCTTAGGGGCATGCAGTCGACTGTACATGTTAGTCGGTTTCAAAGTAGGTAGGTACTTACCATCTCCGTCGGTTTCGAAACACCTTGCAGTAAAGAAAGAGTAGGTATCTACAACGATGTCCCCGGACTGTTTTGTAAGTAGATTATTGTACACTGATCACTATCACTAGGTGTCTCATCGTTACACATTACACAGTTTAAACGTATTGTAGCATTCGCTCAAATCGCAGTCCACCTGTTTGAATGCAAAGTCGAGCACATTTAGGTAGGTACCTATCTATGTAAATTTCTGTTTAGTTTTATTAATACGTAGCTATCACTTTTTAATACAGCAAAGCTACTTCCGATGCGACCGGTAAGTTCTGTCACCGTAGATGGTTCAGTTGTGTAAACTAGGTAGAAATCAAGTGGAGTGAGATCAGGGGACCTCGCGGGCCAGGGAACGGGGCCTCCGCGGCCGATCCACCTGTCACCATATTCCTGATTTAGGAACTGCCCGACTGACTGATAAATGGCCGCTGGCACCATCGTGTTGATAGTGCATTCCTGGGCTTCGAAGAACTGCGAGGGAGGTTTTCGGAGGACTGTTGGTTTGTGTACTGAAATGCCATTGTCGAAAAATATGATCACGAGATCGCAGCGCCCTTCCACACTCTCTTGTACACTAAACACCTGAGCGAACTTCGTAAGACTGGCGATTTGGCGAAATTCTCCCTCGCTCTCGGCGCAAGCGGCGGCGGCGAGCGGGGGCAGGGGAGGGTCAGGCGGCGCTCACGGCGCGGCGCCGGTGTGGCGTGCGGCGGCGTTCGACTGGTTTTCGGTCGGCTACATCAAAGCGGCGACGGCGGCTCGCGGTGCAGTACAAATAAAATCAGCGTGCCGACTCGCGGTGTAGTACAAATAAAATAGGTATCCAAACTTTGAATAAAGTTGAAGATTTTTTTCCAAAAATATAACACTATGTTTTTTCACTATAAATCGATTGTCCTAGTGATTCTGAACAAAGTAATTTCAGGATGCAGGTATACAAAGAATAACGTTGTATATATATATATATATGCATATATAATATGTATATTTTCATATGCATTTTTTTTTAAATTTATTTATGTATTATTAAGTTAATAGATTTAATATATGTTATCAATAGTAAATTACATGGCATTTTATCTTTTTTTTTTTTTAATGTTAAATTAAGACTGATTTAATATTAAAAGTATTGTTTTGATTTTGTACTGCCGACTGCATTCGGGGATGGCAAGACAAACCAATCGGAGCGCATTGTAGAGAATGTAAGAATAATGGTGGGGGTAACCCCACTTGGTTGTCCTGCCAGCTGGCGAACGCAGTCGTGGATGGGACATCAAGGTACGAGTACCAGATTTCCAGTAGAAAATTGAAGAATAATCATAACCTGTGTATTTGGTAATTTGTGTGTGTTGAAAAATTATATCAAGTAAGTACATTGACAAGTGTTTATTATTTCTACTCCTTATTTTACTTTCAAGAGTCAAGAACCCGAATAACAGTTAATCCTTCATATTTAAATTATTTTAGATTCCGTACGAGAGTCTACATGTTGATATACAAAATATTGTTAAACGATTAATACAAGATTAACCATGGAGTTTCTTCTGTCCATTCTTCTCCATAGGAATTTACATTTTGGAATGGGCAATTTACAATTTACTTTTCACTGTAGACATTCAAAAGTGCCTGTTAAATGGTCTAATTGAAATAAATGATTTGACTTTGAATAACCAACGCGCAATACGTGGCATCAAATCTCGTTTTGTAAAACTCAACGCGTTGCAGTTGGTGAATACTTTGAATGGAATACCGATAAGGTATATACGAAACTTTAGTGATAGGATTACCGCGGGAGTTTCTATTGGGCCTATGAAGTAGGATGCCGCCTACCCCTAATTTACTAGCATCGCAATGTACTTCGGTTATAAAAGTTACAGGTCAGACCTGTGTAATCCGTTCCTAAAGAGATATCTACACCACTTATTCCGGCTATATAAACATCTGATTTAACATAAACTTTAGTTTTTCCGCCTCGGCCATCTCCCGAGTATAGCATCATACTACTGCTAGTTTTGCACACTAGCAATTCGGGTAGTTCAGTTAAATTTTTACCAATAAGTAAATCAGTCTTTAAATATACTTAACGCGTCTATTAAACTTTGCATGACATTATTTTCTTTGTAACTTCTTCCACGTCGTGTAGAACAACGTGATTTGGCTGAAGACCGGACCGTGCAGCGCGATCTACGCTTGCTGCCACAAGATTCAAAGGAACTTGATGTAAATACATAGCTTGATGGTGATCTACTGCCATCACTTAGTTTCCAGTCTCTACCGCGTGAGCGATGTCGGCAAGCGTGCCTGTTTTCCAATTTAAGAGTAGAAAGTCTCTCGGACGATTGTGACGAGTTTGTGCTTCTAACGTAACTCATACTGAACCGGGAAATACGCGCACGGTTCCTTCGCTTCGATCCCTCATGCCTATGAGACGCGAACGTATAACTTTAGAAGAAACCGACGACGGCCTTTTAGAGCTACGTCTGGCAAAGAGAATATAACCACTACGATCTGGTTAATTGTGTATATGGGTTCGCTAGTTCTGCCATAATTTTTTTTTTTTTGACAGGACTTAATATATTAATCTTTATTACTAGTCAGTATTGAATGTTTCTTCCTGGTGTTAGTTGAACATTGCGCCATCTATTGTAATTTTAGAATAACATAGCTTTCCATAGCTTATAACATTAAAATATTAATTTATACTCTGACTCTGACCAATTATTGTTTAATTATAGCAATTTATTATTTATTGTTCCCTGTAAGTTTCATAAATTGTTATAGTTCTCTAACTATTGTTATATTTCTATCTATATCGCATAAAGTTACTATACTGAGTATAATTAATGTCTGTGCTATATCGATGCTTACAACGCCACCTACTGCCATTTTGAGTAACTGCCCGGCAGTTTATACGATTAATTACTTTTATATTATGAAATTGTTTGAAATAAATATTCTTTATTTCCAGAATTTGCTATGTAATTTATTAATCATGAAATTCTGTAAATCATACTGATTTCTGTTGTATTTGTTGTACTTTGCAAAGATCATCAAAGAGGATACCTTTTTATATTTACAAGATTTTGTTTAATTAGATCCATGTTATAAATTATGTTAATATTATGATAATTATAATTCGAATATTCTAATTAGATTAATGAAATGATTAATTTAAATGTTGTTAATTTAATTTTGTGGTTCTGATAATTCCGCTTTATATTGTTTCATATTTAAATATCTGGTATGATTTGTTGGTTTATATAATGTTTAGAGATTATCTAAATTAATATTAGTTTTTATTTTAGTGTTCATTTATAAATTAAAATTTATTAGTGATTATTTGTGTTGTATACCTACTGTACCTAGTAATATCAAGATGGAAACTGCGCGGGTACTCATTCTGCTTGAAAAACTTTTTCTTCTGGGCAGTTCATGTAATAATCGGGAAAATACATAATTTGGAGTAATGATGATAATTACATGGGACTATAACATAACTGGCGAAATGTGGGTGTGCTATTACACCTCTGCCTACCCCTTCGGGGAAATACAGGCGTAATGTTATGTTGTTGTTGTTGTGGAGTAATGTGAAATTTATTTCTTGATGAATCTTGATGAAACATTGGGCTACACGCGCCGACATGTACGTACCAGTTTAGTTTCTTTAGATCGACGTTTCGCCTTTCGGCCGACGTAGCTTGTTCGATAGTATATGGTGGCGTCAAGCTCTCTTGATCAGACGTTGTTGTAATCAAACAGTCTAATAAAGTCAATTCAAGTCCCAATCATATGGAATAGTGATAGATCGGTAATAGGAAAGTAATATGTAATTAGAATAATGTTTACACAACAAAATACACAGCATGATATTGCTATTCAATGCAATATCAATCATATATTAATATTATCATTATTTATTCTATGAATCATATTCATCAGAAAGTAATTTTAAAGTCTGATCGAAAAGGAAAGACATAAATGAAACGGTTTATTTGTACGAAACATTGTACATACTGGTGTTACATAAGGTAAGTTCTGCATGTACCGCCAGCCAGCTGGCATACAAAATAAAAGATATATGAAGTTATTTATAAACTAAAATAGCAAAGCAATTAAAAGTGGCAGGCATAGATTATGTAATAGTGCTTATAAACATAGTTGTACTATAATTTCATTTACTGTATGTATACCCAGAATAAAAAAAAACTATTTTAAGAGCGCTTATATGAGCCCGGAGTGCAGCCCCGGCATGATGCGTGCGGAAACCCCTCAAAGCTATACTTCTACCTACCTACACCCCCATAGAGTATCCATGGCTTGGTGTGTGTAGGGAAAAACAAATACGGAAACGTTCTTATATGCATTTAACACCTACATCTCCATAGAGTAGCCATGGCAAGACGCATGCGTTTATGCATCGTTATAAACAGGGAAAGCGCGTCACAACTCCGAATACAAATTCGTATTATAAAAGCGCTTTAACCAAACAAAACGAATATCCCGCTCGTACCCCGGAGTGTAGCCCCGGTAAGGTGCGTGTGAAAACCCGTCAAAGCCATATTCTTACCTACACCCCCATAGAGTAGCCATGGCTTGGTGTGTGTAGGGAAAAGTAAATACGGAAACGTTCTTATATGCAATTAACGCCTACGTCTCCATAGAGTAGCTATGGCAAGACGCATGCGCTTACGAATCGTTATAAACGGGGAAAGCGCGTGTACCTCCAGAGAGTAGCCCCGGCAAGGTACATACGGGTTCCCCTAATACTAGCTGCCTGCGTCACCATAGAATAGCCATGGCAGGACGCATGCGTTTATGCATCGTTACAAACGGAAAGAGCGTGCACACTTCCGAATTCAAATTGTATTATAAAAGCGCTTTAACCAAACCAATATCCCGCTCGTACCCAGGAGTGTAGCCCCGGCAAGATGCGTGCGGAAACCAGTCAAAGCCATATTCCTACCTACACCCCCATAGAGTAGCCATGGCTTGGTGTATGTAGGGAAAAGCGAATACGGTACCACTGTTATAATGCAATTAGCGCCTACGTCTCCATAGAGTAGCCATGGCAAGACGATTGCGCATATGAATAGTTATAAACAGGGAAAGCGCGTGTACACCCAGAGAGTAACCCTGGCAAGATACCTACGGGTTCCCCAATACTAGCTGCCTACGTCTCCATAGAGTAGCTATGGCAAGATGCATGCCCGTACAAAATTAAGATCTCAAAGAGTGGGTACACAGTAAAATATTAAAATGGTTTTTATTTTCACTTGTTTTACAAACACATATTGCTTTGCTATATTTTAACCGTTATTTTATCCGAAAAATACTAATGTTGCAATGAAATTAGAAAGTTAGTGAGCGTTGTAATCCCAGTTCTGATTTGTAGGAACAATCAGAAGGTAGGAGTAAAACTATGGCATTCTTTTAACAATACGTTTATTTTTCAACAGATTAGGGTGTACGATCGTAGGGTATGGAAATTGAATATAAAAATTTTGCCAGGCATAATATAATTATAATTATTTTAATACGTAGCACATTCTGCTGAATATCTCAAAATATTATCTACGAATCCACAAAAATAGAATAAAATAACGGTCACAGTAAGATTATTATTTAAAGAATATATAACCAAATGACATTAACTTACATGAATTCCTGCTACAACAGTTTACTATTACGACCACACAGCTCGGACGTCCATGCTCGAATGCCGCGGTTCTCCGTTCCCCGCCACGTACAATACCAACGAGTGAATATTGATCGAGTCGATGGTTAAGCGAGTGAATGAAATCAGCCAGGAATCGATGTGTAATCGATTTATTTTTGGCGGAAACAGATTTTTATATAAAAACAGTGTTTATAATTCTGAATTATCTAACAATTATAAGAGAAGAATCGTCCCTTACTTTTGGGTAAGCAAAATCCTGAATCCACACAGAATGACATTCTTGAAAAATATACAAAAAAATATTCGCCACCTGCCCCCTAATATTTCAATCACGTCATTGTGGCGTGGTGCCCCTTAGATACCTGATTTAAAATTATAAACGAAAAGGTAAAAAACATAATACTTTATTTTTTTCATGTTTTGTTTTTGCGTTTTGGTTACGGAACGGAAGTATCGGAAGCCTAACTTTATACTGTTTTACTATTTATTATTTTAAACACACATCACATCCACAAGCTTAGTATCAAATTGGGTTCACTGAAAGCTAATAGGGATATCAAAATAATTTTCAAGAAATAAACTTCTAAACTTACTTCGAAATTGGTTGCGGTTGCTGAACGTCGAAAACAGACCGTTACGAAGGTGCGTGTTGGTAAGCCGCCGATCGCCGTCAAAATGGACGAAAAAACTACGGACGGAATCCTTTTGACAGGATTTAAAATTATGCCCATTAAGATAAAAAAATGCATAGCAGTAGTTTTATTGCCATCATCTCGCTAAAATTGTGGTTTCGGAAGGGAATTTTCCACTTTAACGAATTTATGTCCTCACAAATTAAAATTATTTTAAATATTTTGATCGACATCACACCGTTCCTGTAATTTTATTGTGAAAACAATCATACTTAACTATACTTTCTGAAATATCAAACACACCAGTATATTTAAGTCAACAAAATACATTAAAGGTTATTTTTCTGAAATTGGTAGTGGGACAGCGCTAAAATAGAAACTTTCTACCAATTTTTTTGAAAATTAAAAGACTGTGTTTTATGGCATCAAAATTATAGATTATTCTTAAGAACTGACCACAGATCATAATTTTTAATATTGTTTTTCTAAAAAGTAAATAATATTCTTTGAAAATTTATTCAAACTCGTGGGACACACCCGAAACACGGATGTACACTTTTTCTGAAAATGACCCAAAGATCATGTTGTGGATTTTTTTATCATTTTCCAAAATTTGTGTTTTTTCGAGTGTTAATGTGTAATAATGGTGGATTATTAAATGTTAAGTGCTCGTTAACGTGTACAAGTGTGGATAAATGGTACAAAGTTGAAAAACATGACTTTCGTATTATCTCATCCCCTCAGAAACCTAGTAAAGTTTCCATCACTTTACTAGGATACAAGTTCAATGATTACGATTGAAGGACATGTACCCATGGTCACGAATAAAACACCCCACCAAAGTCGGCCATGATTGTCTTGTCGCCGCTTGTCGCTTTGAAAATGGAATCTAGTTTCTAGTATCTATCATTAATCTGTGCTAGTATCTAGTTCTATAGTCAATCAAAGGCAGGGTGCTCAATCTTAGAACAAATAATCGGGTACAACAGCTTTTACAACGCTGCAAAAAAACGTAGTACTTCGAATGCTTGTAGATGACAGGTAAGATGGTGGTTTTTAATTTAGTAGCATTATATTTGTTACTGTTACGGACTAAAAGTAATAGATGGCAGGTTTTACAAATTTAAGAAACGAGATATTGTAATAGTTTATTCAATATTCGATAGATGTCGCTACATGACCCCATATTGGATAATTGTTCCAAAGAGATTAAGATTTAATTTTACGACATAATTGTAGGTACTGATTTTTCACGAAATATTACATTATTAAATAAGTATCTATTTCAGAGCCATTTTTGTTGATTTTTGAATAATAAAGTATTCTACTTTTATTGGTTTTGACTGGTTGATTATAGTGCTAAAATTCGCAGGTAAGTAATTAGTATTCGTAGCAGTACGATCCTGTGGTCTGATTTATAAAAGCAGGACGTGCGTTCGATCCTCACGAAACGTTTGTTACAAACTGTGGATCAGCCAACCCAGAGACAAGATACTTATCAGCGGAAGGAACGAATGAAGTCACCATGTCTTGTATTTAGTCGATTATTATACTTTTAATTCATCGTATTTATATCCAGTCAATTAAATTATTTAATAAATCTAGTCATTAGCCAACATGATCATATTATATAATATTAGCTTAATTATCGATTTACTTAACAATGTATCGATTTGAGAATTTCATGTTGGCTACACTGATTCCTAGAAATTATAAAATAACGTGCAACTGTCATTTGGCGCGCTGTCCATATTCAACCATCGAATAAACAACATGTCTTGACGCTTCGTATTACTGCATTCTTTACCTATACCCAGGTTCAGGAGAACCCGCACACCAAGGTTCACTTCCAGCAACCCCTTCGTTACATCTCAGAAGTGGGATTTACCATCTGTGCCTTTTCTAATACCATGTTTTCAAGTTTCAGAGTGAATCGTGTTGGTCTTGAAGGTCTCCTCCAGGCTCTTCACAATGTGATCGCCCGCTGGCATTCTTGGTCTGCAATAGAGCAGCGAGCTACAGTGGCGCAGAAATGCTGGTATGCTGCCGAGACATCGCAAAACACTCCCGGTACAGCGAAGTACACCGCGTCCCAATAACAGGGATCACAGACGCCTCACCGAAAACTACAGGTACGAAATGTACTTACGATTTTTTTTTATAACCGCTGATATTATGGAGAAATGGAAATTAAACTTACCCTCAAAGATTGGCGGGATTGGTATACATACTGCCACTAGGAAAAGTACAATTTAGACTTCATATTGACGATTTACAAAAGATGTGCAGAAACCACAACGCTAATCTTTATATTAAAGATCTAATTATTTGGAAAAACTCGTATGTACTTCGCTAAATATATAAAACAAACTAAAAAGAGTTTTGTTTTAAATCAAGAAAATTTTTTTTAAAATTTTTTTTATTCACTAACACGTGTTATGGATTTTTATTTTTTTAACAAAAACATGAATTAGACATCGAGTTTCTCCGGGCTGTAGTTACGATGTTTATATTGACACTGAACGTAATACAGATTCAACTATCTACTGCTATTTACTACACCGCTGCTCCCGGTTTGATTTCCTTGTATCAAGAGTGATAAATATTGGCGATACAATTATACAGTGGATGACGAATGGATTAAATTTATGCTCACTAGCTCAATCTCAATATTATGAGGATGTATTAATACCTTGCATAATATAGTTAGGTTTACCCTCACAAGAAAAAAATGTAATGTCTGATACAAATTTTGGTGAAATAAGAACCAAAGATTCAAAGATTTATTGCATACTAAGTGTAGGTACATAATTGGTGTTACATTTTATTGTTGTGCTTAGAACTTAGTAGACTTTTGCAAGCGTTGCAATATTGAGGGCTTAATACTAATATTATTCTTATTTTTAAATATAACTATGTCTAACATACATAAAAGTGAAAGATTTATCATGCATTCTTATTACATTACATTACTAACATTCAAATATTCTTCAATTGAGTAGTATGTAATAAAAGAGTGTAATGAGTCTTGTTTAATATCAGGTGAGGTGGTGGTCATACGAAAGCCCATTCGATAAAGAAAAATGATTCGGTGCAAAGATAATTTAATAATTTTGCGGAATGCAGTTGTGACCTTGGTACTATTATTTTTTTATAGAAATTAAAGAGGTAAAATAGAAATCTTTCTTAGTCCAATATACCTTCCTACGACGAAAATAATCTAATAAAGAAAAAGAGCCACGGTATCGACGAAACAACTACTCACTGAAATAATACTACTTAACTACTACTATTAATTCTACTTTACCGAAACAATGCGCAGATGAATTAATACTACCATTTTATGAACGAATAAACCAGTCTTTTGAAGGCGTTTTTCCGAATTAAAAAAAAAGCTCTTATTACGTTGCTACCTGTATAAGGTAAATAAAGAAACTGACCCAAATAATTAGCGTCCAATTGCCCTCTTACCAACAGTCTCAAAAATAATTAAAGAACCTTACCTAAAAAAACCTTTATGCAAATGGGTTTATGCGTTTCGTTTACAAATATATCCAAAAAAAACTCATAATAAAAATATACAGTAGGAGTACTGCTTGAAGTGACACAACCTTACGACAAAGCATAATTTGAAATATTATTAACTAACAATATACAGCATAGGAATCCGCGGCAAATGTCTCAAATGGTTCACATCTTATTTAAAGGATAAGAATAATAAAAAAAACAACTGGTGGAAATAGAATTTTACAACCACATAACAAATTAAATATAATGTATCCGGTCCAATAACAAACCAATAAACGCCTTAATTCCACAAGTTTAATTGGATGTGTACTGTTCTTTGCATACGTCAACGACATCAACGACGACAACGACCCTCCTAAAAATATAACTGACCCTTGTTTTGTTTGCGGATGATGTTATCAATACTTGCCTCATGTGAGTAGTTAGCAAATTCACCCTTATATTTTAAGACATAGACTCGAACATTAATAGAGTCGCATTCAAAATAAGAGCAATATCAAAAAAAATCCTAAGACATCCGAAAAATAAACAACTAGTTACAGACCTATAACTGCACTTGTTACCTACTCCGCGTATGCCTATGCATGCCTCAAATATTGAGTCATGGGTTAATAGTATAGACGCGCCCACAGTATGTATCTTACAGAGAACAATTAGAATTTTAGTAAACATTTAAGAAACCGACAGTTGTTAACTCCTATATTCGAGAACTGAAAATGCTAACCTTACCCTGTATTAACATTTTTGAAATATGTAAATTTGTGCTTAAATACCCGGGGTTCTATACTGAATGATAAGACAAACAAACTAGAATTAGAGACACTTAGACATAAAAATAAAATAAAAATCCAAATAAAATCGCGGACGTTCTCAAAAATGCCAGGTTAAAAGTTCTCTAAACCGACGAGCATGTATGATGAGGTTAATGGACGTAGATAAAGCGAAAGAGGTGTGTCAGGATCGTAGCAGGTGGCAATCCATAGTCTCTGCCTACCCCAATGGGAAACAGGCGTGATAATACGTGTATGTATGTATGTAAACGTAAAAATAGACTAAACCTACTAACTTGGCGACTGGAAATACATTCCTCTAGTACCTTTGCCATGTCTATAAAACTATACAATTAGTCAACAAATCTATTTTAAAATGTGAATACATATAATAGCTTAATAAACGAAAAAGCAAGAGCTAGTATAGTATAAACGAATATGATGATAAAATAAACTATCAATTTAATATAAATGTTCTTAAAAACTATACAGCTATTTTAACATATTAATTGGCTATGTAGTATAGTATTATATTATCTGTGGCTATGTTTTAGTATTCCAAAAAATATGAAGCATCTGTAACCAAACCTAATCCCCTCGAATTACACAAAATTATCGTAACCATTGAAATTAATATTAGCCTGTTATTTTCATTCAACCGTAAACATGTCCTCTCTTTGTTTACGATGAAAGTGTATGTGAGTGAAGTGTGAGAGGGTGAGTATGAGCGTGTAAGTGTAAGTTGCATTAAAATAGTAATGAACATTCAACATAAATTTGTGGACGTGCTATCTGTGAATGATTTGAATGCATCCATTAAGTTTGTCAGCGTAATCACTGTGCTATATGCAGTAAAAGTTCAGTCTCCTCATAGTTCAGTTTTAGTAGATATTCACACACTTTTTTCTTATATTGAATTTATCTTAAGGGGGTATATATTTAAGGCTCTATTTAGTTTATTATACAAAAGGGTCCAATAAAATGTTTGGATGTTTGTTATTTAATCACGCGTTAACCGTTGAACAGATTTAGATGACATTTGGCACACAGATAGACCATAACCGGAATAAATGTATAGGTTAGAAAAAAAAAGAGACATAGTAAACATCTTGTATATGGTACCCAATTAAATATATTATTCATTCACTTAAATCCCTATTAAAGTAAAAAAAAAAAAACCAATAACTTAATAAAAAATAGTAAAATATCCTTTAACAATATATAAATAAATACTTAAATTACATGTAAATTAAAAAAAAATCTTGTCTTTGAATGATAACAATGAATAAAATATCCTAGAACGACTTATAAATAATGAATAATAGTTCAATAAATCAAATATAAGCAAGAAAGAACATTAATAACCTGATTTAAAAAAATTGTACTACAGTAAATATTTACCTAATAATTTAAAAATAAGTAACCACACAATTCATCAAAATGATAATTTTTAGTAAAAAAAAGCAAAGAATTATAAATAACAGAATAATTGGATAAAACATTTAATTGCAATCAAACACGCTTTTCCTCTTCTCGCCTACAAAACTGTACTGTGCCTGACAGGGTCCATTAATTGATCCTTAGTCTACCAAATGTTCGAATATTACTTAAATTATGGAATGCAATAAATAATTGAGTATTGAGATTAAACATAGGTATAGATGGGCTATTAGGAAATTTCTATATGAATACTTTGATCCTATTCTGTGCTAAGACTAGTTTTGGATAGCAAAGGCACGTTAGTTTAAAAACTAAAACGTGTATGTTTATTTTGATAAAAGACTTAACTAATTCATGTATAATGTCTGTGTGACCTACGTAATATCTGTGTGACCTACGTAATGTCTGCGTGACCTGCGTAACGTTGTTTGACCTACGTTATGTCTGTGTGACTTGCGTAATGTCTGTGTGACTTGCGTAAAGTCTGTGTGACTTGCGTAATGTCTGTGTGACTTGCATAATATCTGCGTGACCTACGTATTGTCTGTGTGACCTACGTAATGTCTGTTTGACTTGTGTAATGTCTGCGTGACATCGTAAGGTCTGCGTGACTTCGTAATGTCTGCGGGACTTCGTAATGTCTGCGTGACGTACATAATGTCTGTGTGACCTAGGTACGGTCGACCGCACGTCGGTGGTAACCCTTTGGTATTAGCAGCAGCATCTTTATTTCGTCGGCAGCAAGGGCGGTTTTCGAACTGAAGTGTTACCACTGTCATGCGGTCTACTGTACGTAATGTCTGTGCGATATAGAGTTATATGACAAATATAATACATAAAGAATTGAGCTAGATCTGTATGACCATTGAGTTAATTGAAAAATATAATATCTAGAAAATTGAACTAGGTCTGTGTGACCACGAGGTAATTGACCAATTTAGTATCGAGGAAATCAAGCTAAAACTATGTGACGAGTTATTTTAAAAAACGTAGCTAATATCTAGGAAATTTCAATTTGTATGACCACGAGTAATTTGGAAAATATAATATCGAGGAAATTGTTGTTTAAATAATGAGATGAAATTATTTATTCTACAAAATTGGATATTAACATTACTTCTTTATTTCAATTTGAAAACTAGATAGCGTCGTCATAACTACTTTAATAACATATAGTAAACTAAGCTATCTGGAACGGTAGACTAGATCTGTGTGAACTTACTTGATGAAATCATGAAATGATATTATTTATTCTGCAAAATTGTATGTTGGAATTACATGTTGATTTTAAAACTAGATGGCGTCATCATACTTTAATATGTTGTAGTCTACTAAGCGGTACAACGGTACCTACCTTGTCTTCTTTGTCTAGAAGAAGTAAAGGCAGAAAATAAAATGAAAAATACTTATCGAGAGCAGATTTATTAATACAACAAAAAGTAGCTGTTAAAAAGTAAAGTCTTCAATTAGTCGATCTCATTTTAAACACTATTAAATGAAAGCTTCAAACTGGTTATGTTGAAGTAAAACAAGACCTAGTTACTATTAAATAGTTCTGTTCTTGAAAGGAATTATGGTAATAATACAAGAGTATCTAACTGCAGCATATTTATGAAGTCGAAGGAGTACAATACGAATAGGATAAAGTAAAAGAGTATTAAAAAAAAAATCATTTACTGCGTAAAATGTTTTATTGTTTCAGACTGTGGTGACAACCTGATTGATCGCCGTGGGTCACGGCTGTTGCAGGATGGCCGAATGTTACAAACTGTGGATCAGCCAACCCAGAGACAAGATACTTATCAGCGGAAGGAACGAATGAAGTCACCATGTCTTGTATTTAGTCGATTATTATACTTTTAATTCATCGTATTTATATCCAGTCAATTAAATTATTTAATAAATCTAGTCATTAGCCAACATGATCATATTATATAATATTAGCTTAATTATCGATTTACTTAACAATGTATCGATTTGAGAATTTCATGTTGGCTACACTGATTCCTAGAAATTATAAAATAACGTGCAACTGTCATTTGGCGCGCTGTCCATATTCAACCATCGAATAAACAACATGTCTTGACGCTTCGTATTACTGCATTCTTTACCTATACCCAGGTTCAGGAGAACCCGCACACCAAGGTTCACTTCCAGCAACCCCTTCGTTACACGTTTCTCTTTTTGCATTCTTTATTTTTAGATTAGGTGATAGTTTCACACTGAAAGTATCAGATGGCGCTAGTAAGCGGTTACCTGTTTTGTGGTTGAAGATTGGTCTCTATTTCAGTATATTACAATGTACTCTGTGATCAAAGGCTTGTCGGCGGTTTTTTTTCATATTTTTTTTTAATGGCTTTCAAAGCTTTGCACGGTTTGTGCATTTCGCCATTGACGGTTTGGTAGATTTTTAAGAAGAACGACGATAATAAAAGGTAGGGAAACAAAAATTTAAAGGAAACAGAACGGATTTAACGTGGATAGGATCAGGATGGTTGTTCAAAGATGAGATGGAGATGAGCAATTTTATTTACAGAAATAAAAGACGCGCGGTATGAAAACACTCGAAACAAAAATTTTTTTTACAACTTTCAGATGCTGTAACTTTTAGCTCCACCGCTACTTGAGTAGGTGACCATCAGATCGCAGATCTATGACGGCAAAACTATTAGCGTTATGATTTTCAGCCAGTATGAAATGACTTATTGAAATACAACGCTGCCTCCCCTACTATTATGTTATGGGAATGGGACGAAATAAAACTATGAAAAGTACGTTTATGAATTTTTTACCGTCGCTCAAAGTCAACTTCTTGGCATCCGAACAGCCTACAGTAGGGGACTTTTTCAGTTTAATAAATGTAAAAATAAATATAATTCGCAGTAATTAACATCTGTAGACCAAAAATATATCGGAAACAACCAAATTACATTGAAAGCGTTACAAATTACATTGATACGTAGTATCCCCTAGTAGTCTGTGATTGAAAGTTTTGATGAAACCACAGACCAAGTAGAGATGCTACCTTTGACTAGTTCATTTTCAAATTTTCAAAGGATGCTACGCATCGACGGTGATCTTCCATACAAAAAATATCGCATTACGAATTAGTGACAATGAAAGTGACGTTTGTTATTTTTTTAATTTTATCGCTCGTTGTTGTACCTGAATTCGGGCCTTTTCGCTTGTCACGGCCAGAATAGTTTGGATACTAGCCTTTTAAGCCTCTGAAAGGAGGCCCCCCCCCTCTGTGCCCCTTGTTTTTCATAATTTTGGATATTTTAGGATTTGTTGACTAAAATACTTTGAATATTATGAATTATTTTTTATTTTGGTTTTACATTCGGTTCATGCTTTCTGTTACATTGGAGGCGAGCATTTTGCAACAACAATACATCTGTGCTCTTTATTATTCTATTAATTATATTGCACCAATTTAATACTGCTGATCTCTAAACTTAATTCGAGAAAGCATTAAACACAACATGCCTGTGTAGTTAACAATCCAGGAAATCAAACAAATGATTGGATTTTATTTTATTTAAAAAAAAATGTTTCCTGAGATCTAATTTCCAAAGATTTGTTTGCTTCGTGAATTGTACAGCTAAAACATTAATATTCCCTAAAACCACGAAGAAAAGAAAGGAGGTTTCACCGAAATACGATCCACCGAAACACGTTTTACCGACAACTATTCGTCGAACGTATCATTCCCCGATGCAACGCTTGGTCGAAAGTACATTTAGCCGACGCACGTTTCCCCGAATTTTTTTTCGTCGAAACACTATTTGTCGATGGCTTCTTTTACCGACGTACCTTTGACCGAAGGCTCAGTTTGTCGAATCGTGGTTTGGGTATATCTAGAGTATGTAAACTGTATTTTTATAATTTTATAGATAAAATTATAAAAATAGTATAGATATGTCATACCCTAACAAAATCTACGAAAAATATGTTCCGTACGCAGCGGCAGCACAATACACATAAACTAGTGCAAAATAAATAGGGGTGCTAGCCAGAAAACCTCCACGTGTGCCTGACGGCTGCTTGTCCTTCTGCTGCCCGACCAGCAGCTGGCGTAGCTGGCACAGCCGGCGTAGTTGGCGCAGCCGGCGTAGTTGGCGCAGCCGGCGTAGTTGGCGCAGCCGGCGTAGTTGGCGCAGCCGGCGTAGTTGGCGCAGCTGGTATAGGCCCATGAGGTGAGGTGGCGTGCAGTGTTCCATGTGTGCCACTGAGGGTGGGTGCAGCCGACGTTAGGCCGCACGGGTAAAAGGGGCTCGCCTGCTTGTGGCGGGCCGGTACCTGTCGGGGGTGGTTACGTGTGAATACTCACGGGTTCCCACGCTCCCGGCTAAGGTAGTTGAAGGAACACCGTGGTGGTTTTAGTCGGTAAGAGTCCGACACTGGCTCCGCCTAACCCGGGCGGAGTGCGTCCATGAGGATGTCCCCACGGCAAAAAGAAAAAAAAAAGTGCAAGTAAGTTAGATCCTTTTTTTTTTATCGATAAAATTATAAAAATACAGTTTACATACTCTAGATATACCCAAACCACGATTCGACAAACTGAGCCTTCGGTCAAAGGTACGTCGGTAAAAGAAGCCATCGGCAAATAGTGTTTCGACGAAAAAACATTCGGGGAAACGTGCGTCGGCTAAACGTACTTTCGATCAAGTGTTGCATCGGGGAATAATACGTTCGATGAATAGTTGTCGGTAAAACGTGTTTCGGTGGATCGTATTTCGGTGAAACGTAGTG
This sequence comes from Asteroscopus sphinx, assembly GCA_949699075.1. Classification (NCBI taxonomy): domain Eukaryota; kingdom Metazoa; phylum Arthropoda; class Insecta; order Lepidoptera; family Noctuidae; genus Asteroscopus; species Asteroscopus sphinx. Next base: position 15,844,172 of record OX453004.1, on the reverse strand, counting down.
CTCCCGTTTAATACATATGTATTTATTATGTTTTTTAATGGTAGGGTAAAAGAAATGTTGATAAAGAACAAATAAACATGAAAACATAAGACATAATTTTTGAATAACATATAGTTTTGACATGGTGCCAAAAATGGGCCCATCCGTGGGCAATGTCCTTTTATAGTGCGATACATTGAAAAACCAAAAAACTGAAACTCGCCAGTTTTTTATCAATCAATCAATCGAATCATTTATTCTCCACAAGATATCAATGATTCCATAAATCGTAGGTATAAATTGTATGAAATATACCTAAAACTTTTTTTACAAAAAATTTAACTGACGAAAACGGAAACTGAAAAGCGAAAAATAAAATGAAGCTTTTTAGTCTTAAATAACTATTCTCCTAACTAAACCTATGTAAATAACTAATTATGAGTCGGCGCCAAAACAAACAAGCAAAGTAAATAAATATGTAATAATTGAAGAATGTATATGTTTACACTGGAATCGCTGTTCAGTACAACGATCATGGCCGACTCGCGTAGTACGCGGGTAGCGGGACGTATGTTTTGTTTTCGAAGAGTATAAAATCAGACAAGTCAATGCGCCACTCTCAAGATGGGGCGACGCGACGCACCGACAAGCTTCCTACAACTCTACAACTAGTTTGTTCCCTTCGAATATTCTGTCATGTTTTGATATATTTTTGCAGAATCGAAATACATACGACCGGCATGTTTGTATCCGCTTTTCAATAATTCAAATACGAATTAATAAATAAAAACAAAGAGAAGACAAAATACGTTTTTGCACTTCTAATAAAGAGTTTAATCAAAAACCTTAACTAAAAAGTAAAAAATAATCATTGTATGTATTTTAAAATCTTAACATAAGGCGGCGCGTGGTTGACCCTTTGCGTCATGTAATGTACAGTCGAGCGCAATATCTATAGTAAAAACAGTTTATGTGAACGTACATGAAAATCACGACGTGCGTCAGGCTGGCCCGGCCCCGTGGCTTTAGGTCGCGAGATATGTATTATCCGAATGTACTCCTCTTCAGAAGCATTTGTACTTACTACATTTTCAATGTACCGCTCTAATAAAAAAAATAGAAGCATTTGAAGGGGGCCGGGCCAGCCTGACGTTTTCAGCCCGGCCCCATCTGTACCACGACAAAACGAAACGTAGTGCTCCCGTGCGACAACTTTTGTTGCACGGAAGATAAAAGATGTCTATATAGATAAAAACCTGTTTGAACCGGTGAGCTGGAGCGGCGACAGATCCGCGGTGAGTCGCAGAGTCAGCGAGCGAGCGCAGCTCAAACAGATCGAACGGTCTTTAAGCTCAGCGACTCGCATCACAGATCAAACTCGAAGTAGGCAGATAAACAAATTGAGCTGATCTGTGAGCCGGTTCACAGCTCCGGCTCACTGACCTGAACCGTGAGCTGAGCTGCAGCTCACGCATTTTTGTTGAGTTACCCATGTCTAATTAATTGACTTCGACATTACTGAGCAAGGCGATATCCGCCATTTTTTATAAACGTGTAACTCGCACTTTTTAGGGTTCCGTACTAAATAGGTGCCCAACGGGACCTTATTATTCTCGCTACGCTGATTGTCCGTCCGCCCGTTCGTACGTCTGTCTGTCACAGGGCTATATAATCTTTTGAACGGTAATAGGTAGCCGTTTGAAAATTTCTCAGAATATGTGTTACTATGACAAATACTAAAAAAAGTAAAAAAGTCTAAAATCAAAGGGGGTCAATATAGATACCTCTAAAAACATGATTTTTTTCTCAAAATTTTTGTTCCTGCCCTATCTTCAAAACTGTAATTTATACCGGCGTAAAATTTGGTTTGAATATAGTGCATACTGTTATTTAGCAACAAATAATAAAAATAGGGTAAACATAGATATATGGTGGTGGTATCTGCGTAAGAAATAGATGCATAAATTCATGTTTCGCGCACGGTGCGTTGATGTATTTTGATGAACTCTCGTAAATTAAATCAGTTGCTATGGGTATCAGGTCGATGGGTGGTACGGAACCCTTACTGCATGATTTTAATTTCGGAAGTTGTAGTCGTCGTAGTTATAGTATGGCAGAGCTCTTTGTGAAGAAGCTCGTACGCAAAAATACTACCCTAGGACCATACCTATTTCCGCGACCAAGTAGCTTTGTTGTGTGCTGTTGTCATGAGACATTTCACCTTTGTCTCTAGGATTGCAATGCACTTTCAACGCCTCTGTTATTGCAGATGTCCATAGGCGGCGGTGACTACTTACCATCTGGTAGGCCGGCCGTCTGCTTGTTTGCCGCCCAATAGCAGAAAAAAAGTTGGTGTCTTTGGTTTTGTTTGTTTTTTTTTGCCGCCACCGACTTCCGAAACTAAAATGACTTTTCACTCTGTAGTCGCTTTTTCGATAAGTTTTATTGTAGTCAATTGTTTTTTTGTAACGTTTTTAGGGTTCCGTAGTCTTACAAGGAACCCTTATAGTTTCGTCATGTCCGTCCGTCTGTCCTAATCCCTTACAGCTTAATAACTTCTACAGTTATAAACATAAGTAAATGAAATTTTGTTAAAAAATAGTATAGATATAGATCTCAATTTTAAAAGAATAAAAAAATTATGATTACGTATTTTAGGGGTGGCGCCCATACATGTGAAATGGGGATGAAAAATGTTTTTTCGCTGCACCCCCTCGTGTGGGGTATCATTGAATAGGTCTACTAAAATGAAGATAATGTTTCATACATCACTTTTTTATCAGATGTAGCATCTGCGAAATATAGCCTGCCAAAGTGGCTTGCAATGTGTCCCCCCCCTGCCATTTCTAAACTATGCAACGTAGAAACTTATAATCTTCCACATTGATAGACCTTGTAAAAACTCTCTTTTAAAATTATTTCGAGCATATTGTGATTATACATTTTTGAGTTATAGATAAAAAACTGAAAAATACTTAAAACGTCCTAGTTCAAAGGTCATTGACCTTAGAGAAAAATGATCATAGCAAATAATACTCCTTTAGCTACTTTCTATTTGAAAAAATCACAAAAAGTAACTTTGTGTTCTGTTGACGACACACTTCTTAAATTTGGCGCCATCTAGCGGCGTCTAACAACACTCTCTGGGTCGCCAATGCTACTGTCTATTGCAAAAACTAAAATAGCCGTGATTAATATTCGATTTGATTTGTTTGTAGTTGTTTAGGACAATAGCTACGGATCAGTCGTGATGTCAGCGACCAATGAGAGTGCGTCTAGATGACGCGATAAAACGCACTGATTGGATAAACAATTGTTCCCATACCCCTTCTTTCCTTGACCGCTGTATTAAAAATATAGATACTTTCTACCAGTCATTCAGACAGACCATTGCATTTTTATTTAACCAAAAACAAACCCCTCGTAGGCTGAGCAAAGTAGCATAACAACAAGCAATACATGTAGCTATAATACGCCGCTACATATCTGGACCTTCAGAGCCGCATTATTCGTGAATTTGGAGAATCACACCGAATTCATAGTGAGGAGCGACCTTTGGACTGCTACATTGTTACGGCCACGCGGCTAAACAAAGGCGATCAAGAACGAAGATTCTTCGGTATATTCACGCAAGGGCCTTCAATTAATGCGATAATTGAGGACAATCGAGGATCAACGGTGCGTTCATCAAGTTCCGTTCTTCAAGATCTGCCGTGTTCATAGTGTAATACCGTTTGTGATCTGATTCCAGTGAGATTGGTGAGGGTTGCCCACTGCGCAGAGCGACACTACAGCTGATCGTGCCACACTGCTGGCACCAGCTGATTTCGCACGCAGTCACTACTTGCACGTGAGTACTCCTCTTTTCACAAGCCATCAGAATGCCTAAAGATGTGGAGGGCCCTAGTAGAACCCGCGATAGATCTCCGTATAAGGTTGTTAGTGATGGAAAAACTGAGCTAATCATGCGCGATTTGGTTAGGAAACGTGGTATTGTCAAAGGTAGATTGACTAAGTTCGCTAATTATTTAAATACTATTAGTGTAACGACGTTAACTAGTGAGTTGAGAATAGATTTAAGATTACGCGTAAAGGGTGCAGGGATTTTGTTCTCAGAATTTAATGAAATTCAGTCTAAAGTTGAGGAAATTGTGCCTGACTGTGATATCGATGAACAGTTAGATCAGCGTCAGCAGTTCGAAGATAGTTACTATGGTACTCTTGCCCGAGCTGAATCTATTCTTTGCGACAGTGAAGAGGTCACTAATTGTTCCAAAACGTGTCATCGTTCTAACAAACCACTGTCAATTAAGTTACCTATAATCACGTTGCCTACATTTGACGGCTCGTATGAACACTGGCTGGAGTATAGGGACACCTATTTATCTTTAGTACACAATTCAACAGACATAAGCGATATTCAAAAAATGCACTACCTAAAATCATCACTAAAAGGTGGGGCACAATCAGTGATAAATGCTATAGAAATATCATCGGATAATTACTCTGTTGCGTGGGAGCTCCTTCTTAATAGGTACGATAACACTAGATTATTAGTACACAGTCACGTAAAAGCATTATTTTCGATCCAAGCACTGTCTAAAGAGTCACCTTCGCTACTTAGGAAACTGATAGATGTTATTATTAATAATTTACGCGCTTTAAAAACACTCGGTGAGCCAACAGATTCCTGGGACACGTTAATAATATAAATTGTTGTTTCCAAGTTGGATAAAATTACCGAAAGAGAGTGGGAAGAACACAAAGGATTATTGCTGTCAAATACCAACTCTAAAGTAATTTTAAAGGTTGACGATCTGATCAAGTTCCTAAAAGACAGGGCTGATTTGCTGGAAACATTAGCAGTATCGCACAGCAAAGATCAGCACAATAACACAGACACTAAAAAATCCATTTCAGTCGTCAAAAGTAATGTATCACATTGTAATGTTTCCTCCAATAAGCCACCGCCTCCTAAATCACACCGATTTCAATGCGTAGTGTGCAAAGGGAAACACCCAATTTACACATGTTACAAATTTCTTAAAATGGATTTGCAAACAAAACTAAAGATTGTTAACGACCATAACTTGTGTGAAAATTGCTTGCGTTCCGGGCACACTTTAGATAATTGTTTATATGGACCGTGTAGACAGTGCAATGCTAAACATAATTCACTAATTCATCCAAATGAGTCCAATCATGCCACTAACTATACCGCGAAGATTACGACTGTGGCTAGCGAGACTTCTGAGGCAAGCGCGTCGAGCGCGCCCCTCTCATGCGACACGGAGACGGTCCGTGATCACAACAAACAATTCATTCAAGTTAGCAATGTTCGTACTGACACGCACACAGATAGGCAATGCATAAATGTGCAACCAGTTTTGTTGTCCACTGCTTTAGTCGAGATTCCCGATAAAGATAATAATTATCATGTGGCATGCGCATTACTCGACAGCGGTAGTCAAAGCTGTTTTGTCACACATTCGCTTGGCAAATCATTAGATATTCCGTTATTACAGTCCACTCATGAGATACGAGGAGTAGGTAATTTAGTAGCGCAATCGACACAATCGTGTGATATTGAAATTAAATCACGTGTCAATTCCTACTCGATGCGCATTAAATGTTTCGTTCTATCGGAAATAACGGCCACTTTGCCCGCTATGCAAGTACAAAGCGCACAGTTCAGGATTCCTGACCACGTACAGCTGGCAAACACGCAATTTTTAGGGCCGCAAAAGATAGATATTTTAATAGGCGCGGACCGGTTCTGGGACTTGCTTATCGATGGCAAGATACGTTTACCAAGCGGTCCGTTCCTGCAAAATACGAAGTTAGGTTGGATAATTTCAGGTCCTATCAATCATATTACGCACAATGATGGACATGTCCAATGTAGCTTCACACAATCCATGGACAATCAGCTACGTCAGTTCTGGGAGCTGGAGGAGTTGCCTAAGCCTCGGGATACGCACACAGATGAAGAGCAGGCGTGTGAACAATCTTACATCACAACTACTACGCGCAATAGTGATGGAAGATTCTGTGTTCACATTCCACTCAAAGAATCGCCCGATGTTTTGGGTGACTCATTCCTTCAGGCAGAGCGTCGTTTTTTGTCCTTAGAAAAAAGGTTATCACGCACACCTATTAGTTATAAGAAATTATATACTGAATTCATACGCGAATATATTAATCTAGGTCACATGACTAGGGTTGATTCTTACATGAATCCTCACTTCATTCTGCCACATCACGCTATTTTTCGAGAACACAGCACGACTACGAAGCTTCGTGTTGTGTTCAACGCTAGTGCAGCGACTAGTAGTGGGAAATCTTTCAACGATATTCAGCTCGTAGGGCCTCCTATTCAGGGAGATTTGCTAGGTATCTTGTTACGCTTTAGACAGTTTAAATATACAGCAATTGCAGATTGTGAAAAGATGTATCGGCAAGTTCTTGTACATCCTTCTCAACGCGACTTGCAACTTATTATATGGCGTGACGATCCAGTAGGTCTACTCGCGTTTTACGAACGACAAATGAAGTACGAACTTTCGTTGCGACTAATGCTTACATAATAATGATAGAGACATAAAAAAGGCACAATTAAGATAGACTACGGTTCATAGTCGTATACAATTTACCGGAGATGAGAAAAACAAACGTCAAAACACGATCATCGCATGCGATAAGGGAACGATGGTTGACCGGAGTAGCAAATTGTGCGATGAATCGTACGATTTATCGAATATCGTCGAACGGGAGTAGACCCCCAGGAAAGCCGCTCGAGTTTTATCGACTAAATACCGTTACATACGGCACGGCATCGGCGCCGTTTCTTAGTGTGAGGTGTTTGAAGCAATTGGCAATCGAATGTACTGACCTCGAGGTCAAAAGAGTCATAAATGATGATTTTTACGTGGATGACCTTTTGACCTCGTGCGACGACAAGGTCAAATTGATAGATATTTGTAAAAGCACTGTTGAGGTGCTTAAGTCCGGTTGTTTTCCACTGCGCAAGTGGATTTTTAACTTTGAACTCGACGGTGAGTCACCAACGTCACCAAACGCACACACTACGTTCCGAGATTTAAATCTAGGTGATTATAGTCAGTGTAGAACATTAGGTTTGGGTTGGTGTAACGTTGCCGATGAATTCAATTTTAATACGCACATTCAAAACGACACTAACAATCCTGTCACCAAGCGCATAATATTGTCAACGATTTCACAGATCTTTGACCCACTAGGGTTGTTAAGCCCGTCTGTTATTATCGGCAAAGTATTATTGCAAAAACTTTGGTTATTAAAATTACAATGGGATGATCCGCTTCCCACTGATATCATCCATACATGGAACCGGTTTGTTAACAGCCTGGCTTATCTTCGCACAATAAAGGTTCCGCGACACGTCTATCAATGCAACCCTACGCGGACAGAATTACACATATTCACAGATGCTTCACAAACTGCGTACGGCGCTTGCGCTTATGTGCGCACTGTATGCACTAATCAGGTGGCAGTAAAATTGCTTATTTCTAAGGGTAAAGTAGCTCCATTAAAACCCATAAGCATACCCAGATTAGAGTTGTGTGGCGCGTTGTTAGGTGCTAAGCTTTACGATAAAATTCATAGTTCACTTACTCGTAAGTTTGATGACGTAATGTTTTGGACCGATTCGACTATTGTGTTAGGCTGGTTACAAATGGCACCTAATTTACTTAAGACTTTCGTGCAGAACCGAGTCGCCGAGATACACGAACTGACGAATGAGTGTTCCTGGCAACACGTAAGTGGCAAGGAAAATCCTGCTGACCTGGTTTCGCGTGGTGTTAGTCTTGAAGACCTGTCTTCATCGACTTTATGGTGGGACGGCCCTATGTTTTTGCAGAACTTAGACTTTGATAATAATTCAACTTCACACTCAGTTTCAAAAATTAATGACATTTCGCCTAAAGAGTTGCCTGAACTTAAATCAAACGTCATAAATTCATTCTTAATCAAGCATAAAAATGATGCGTTTTTTTTCCATTTAACAGATTTTCGAATTTTAATCGCATGAGTCATGTCGCTGCATACGTACTTCGTTTTATCTTTAACTCGCGCAACAAAACAAATCAGTACTCTCGCTAGATTGTCTCAAATGGAGTCATTTCCATTTGAGTACAATTTACTTAAAAATGGAAAGAATGTCAAGTCAAACAACAGAATTGCAAGTTTAAATTTATTTTTAGACATTGATAATTTGATCCGAGTAGGAGGTAGATTAAAAAATTCACCTGATTTTAATTACAATAAAAAACATCCAATTCTTTTGTCTTCGGAACATCATTTTACACTTTTATTGTTTAGACACATACACAACCAATCTCTCCACTGCGGGCCGCAAGCGTTGCTGTACCGCTTGCGCGAGGATTGGTGGCCGCTGTCAGGCAGAAAACTGGCTAGGAAGGTGACTCATCAATGTGTTGTCTGTACACGCGTTAGGGGTAAAACCTTAAGCCCACTTATGGGCAACTTACCCAAAGAGCGGATAACCGCTAGTCATCCTTTCTTTCGTGCAGGGGTGGATTACGCAGGGCCAGTGTTCGTTCTAAACCGGAAAGGCAGAGGCGCGAAATTAATAAAATCGTACATTTGTTTATTTATATGTTTTACTACACGCGCAGTTCATTTGGAACTTGTTAGCGACCTCTCTTCTGACGCATATTTACTCGCGCTTAAGCGTTTTATTTCACGGCCCGGTAAACCGTCAGAAATTTATTCAGATAATGGTCGCAATTTTGTTGGTCTTAATAATGATTTTGCTCAGTTTTTATCAAAATGTAGGAAGGAAATTATTGAATACGCAAGGGGTCAAACAATAAAATTTTCCTTCATACCTCCATATTCTCCTCATTTTGGTGGCTTGTGGGAAGCTGGGGTCAAGTCGTGTAAGTACCATCTGCGCCGAGTAGTGGGCAACGCCCACTTAAATTTCGAGGAATTCACTACGGTATTATGCCAAATTGAAGCTGTATTGAATTCTCGGCCATTGATACCCATGTCTTCGGATCCTCGAGACTATCTTCCCCTCAGCCCTGGACACTTCTTGATCGGCCGACCACTTACCGCGCCGGTCTGTGAAGATGACCTGCGAGAATTGCCCGTCCATCGATTGACTCGTTACCAAAGAGTTGAACAGCTTCGTCAGCAATTTTGGTCGCGCTGGGCCAGAGAATACATTTCGGAGCTACAGACCAGGACCAAGTGGAAGGAAAATACGACTGACCTGAAGCCTGACACGCTCGTCATAATTAAGGACGTCAACCTTCCGCCATTGAAATGGCATATGGGGCGGATTGTGAAGACGATACCGGGAAGCGACGGCATATCACGAGTGGCCGATATCCAGACATCGTCAGGCATCGTGAGACGCTCCTACACAAAAATCTGCCCTCTGGTGTAATTATAAAAATCATAAACTTTTAAAAGCTAATGCTTTCAAGGCCGCGGGCATGTTTAGGACAATAGCTACGGATCAGTCGTGATGTCAGCGACCAATGAGAGTGCGTCTAGATGACGCGATAAAACGCACTGATTGGATAAACAATTGTTCCCATACCCCTTCTTTCCTTGACCGCTGTATTAAAAATATAGATACTTTCTATCAGTCATTCAGACAGACCATTGCATTTTTATTTAACCAAAAACAAACCCCTCCTAGGCTGAGCAAAGTAGCATAACAACAAGCAATACATGCAGCTATAACACGCCGCTACAGTAGTTAACACCTACTTAAGGAACCCTATAATACTGAGCATGGCCCGACATGCTCTTGGCCGTATTTTTTTTAATAACTACCATAAAAGTACCTACGAACTACGAAATCATCATTTCAACCAAAAGACGTCCACTGCTGGACATAGGCCTCCCCCTTAGCATCACCACAACGACCGGTCCTGTGCCTTACGCATGCAGCGGATTCCCGCGACCTTCACCAGGTCGTCGGTCCACCTTGTGGGGGGCCTACCCACGCTGCGCCTTCCAGTAGGTACGCGGTCGCCACTCCAGAACTTTACTGCCCCATCGGCCATCCGTTCTGCGAGCAATGTGGCCCGCCCACTGCCACTTAAGTTTGGCAATTCTTCGGGCTATGTCGGTTACTTTCGTTCTCCTGCGAATCTCCTCATTTCTGCAGGCGTAGCATGACCACTGTAGACAAGTGATTTGTCTACGGAAGAATAGACAAAAATACATTGTATAGAACTTTAACTGTCATTTTGTTTATTCTTTCGTAGACAAAACGCTTGTCTACAATGGTCATGCTACGCCTGCTGATTCGATCACGCAGGGACACTCCGAGCATAGCCCTCTCCGTTGCCCTTTGAGTGACTTTGAGCCTTCTTATCAGGCCCATTGTGAGCGACCACATTTCAGTACCGTAACTAATTACTGGCAACACACACTGGTCAAAGACTTTCGTCTTGAGACACTGCGATATTTTGGACGAGAAGATATTGCGTAGCTTCCCGAACGCTGCCCAACCGAGTCGGATTCGACGATTGACCTCTTTCTCGAAGTTGGACTTACCTAGCTGGACAGTTTGTCCTCCTAGGTATACCTACATAATCGTCAACAACTTCGAGTGTAGATTCTCCGATGTTTACGGGAATGGGTGCTATATGGGAATTCGACATAACCTTTGTCTTGTCCATATTCATTTTAAGACCCACTCTATTAGAAGCTCTACTGAGGTCATCGAGCATTGTACCGAGGTCCTCCATATTCTCAGCCATGACTACTATGTCGTCGGCAAACCGAAGGTGAGTGATGTACTCGCCGTTTATGTTAATGCCTAGCCCCTTCCAGTCCAGAACCTTGAAGACATCCTCCAATGCAGCAGTGAACAGTTTCGGAGAGATCATATCTCCCTGTCTCACACCTCGCTGCAGAAGGATAGTTTTCGAGGCTTGGTCCTGAAATCGGACTGACATAGTGGCGTTTTTATACAAAGACTTTAAAACTTCGATGTACCGATAGTCAATCTGGCACCGTTGAAGAGACTGTAGTACCGCCCAAGTCTCGATCGAATCGAAGGCTTTCTCGTAGTCCACAAACGCTAAACATAGAGGCAAGTTATACTCTTCGGTCTTCTGTATAACCTGCCGCAGCGTATGTATGTGGTCTACGGTGCTAAAGCCTTTTCGGAAACCGGCTTGTTCGGGAGGCTGGAAGTCGTCAAACCTGCGCGAAAGACGGTTCGTAATGACACTCGAAAACAGCTTGTAGACATGGCTCAGAAGTGAGATGGGCCTATAATTCTTCAGTAGAGCATTATCGCCCTTTGTGAAGAAGAGTACCACCACACCTCTGCTCCATGCCTGTGGCGTTCTTCCCTCGAGAATGACGGAATCAAACAACTTCTGAAGGGCCTTAAGGATCGGTTTTCCACCCGCCTTCAAGAGTTCGGCCGTAATTCCGTCATCACCCGGTGCCTTGTTGTTTTTGAGCTGCTTCAGAGCCATCCCAATCTCATACAGGCTGACGTCCGGGATATCTTCGGTATAGAACTACGAAATAAAAGTGCCAAATTGCCAATTTATGGAACAAAAAGGCTGATTTTTACAATTTCTCTATAGAAAAACAAAAATCTAAAAAAATACATAATTATATAATTATGTTGTTGCTGTAGTTTTTTTTAGTGTTCCTTAGAGTATGCCTTAAAAATATGCAATAACGGTCTTGATTTACTATGATAAATTAATAATAAACATAAATTTCAATCAACGTTTTTTAAGCTTTGATTCCCCTGTCGTCTTTATTGATTCCCCTGCCTAATAAAACTGTAAATTGTGGTATATCTTTGGAACGGCTTGGCCAAAATTGGTGCCAAAAAGATTAATGTGTTTATAATTTAGTTAAATTTCATGTTTTCTTATTACTTGTAAGAAATTCACTAAAATAAAATATGCCAAGGGAATCAACTGAATACGCCCATTCTCAAGATTCACCTATTTGATATAATTGCATTATGACTTGCACGCGCGTGCTGTCAGATACGGTCATAGGCGTCATAGCGCCAAAATACTGCGATGTATTTGGGTGTAAGAGTAACTCAAAAACAACTCCAGACCATAGTTTCTATAGTTTGCCCAAAAATTTGGGAATTTAAGTGATATTTTCACAATTTTAATTTATTTTTTACATTCTCATATAGTTAAGTAGGTATCTATTATTTTCTAGATTCTCCCGTTCATTTAAATATTTTAACTTGTTCGTAACGCAACATTTTGGAAAAACTACTTTAAAAATAAATGTACTGTATAAATTACTACTGTACCTACGTGTGCCTACCTACATAGTTAAATGTATGTTTTCTGTGTAGATATGTACATACGTCGCAGTAAGATAAGTAAATCCGTGATATAATTATATCCCTAGTAATATAAGTATTTAGGTAGGTAGTTTATTTACCGTAATATAATAGATATGCGCTTTCCGCATCCGCTGGATGTTCTAACTAAACCAACAGATAACGCATTAAATATTTAGCACCTAACAGCCTAGAGTTGTGTCACTCATACATGAGGCACCTCAAATGTCCCATACAAAACGACAGAATGTTGCAACACCTCAAAAATAATTTTTGTACCACTACACTGGGACAAACACAAATGAACCGAGATGTGACGACTTGAAGCATGTACCATGAAAGAACGGCGTTGCTTCATAACTTCACTCACTCAGACCGACTGTGACACTGACGCGTGCATGAATAGGACAATATGAGGGACTATAGGACAAATGAAGTTCGTAACATTGAACATTTGGAATATTCGACAATTTTCGGTTGTTTGGTGTCGCTGGTCATAGCCAAAGTTTTGACGGGGTTTTTTTCGTTTAGTTTGATTTAAATTTGATTTCCAATATGATCCTTTTATTTTTGTTTTCATTATTATAATTTTTAAATTAATAATATTATTTTTAAATACCCAAGACTCCAGTTTATTTTTCAATAAATTTTTTCGTGTAATCGGCTGTTTAAGCAGAGAATTAACGTTAACGAACATTTGTGTAGGCCGGTCTTCATCAAAGTTAATTCTCTGGTTAAACAACCTTTTACCCACGATTCCAGTTATTTTTCAATTAATCGGCTGTTTAATTAAACGCCAGCCTAAGAGCAGCATTCACAAAGTTAATTCTCTGGTTAAACAACCGTTTACCTACGATTCCAGTTATTTTTCAAGTAATCGGCTGTTTAATTAAACGCCAGCCTAAGAGCAGTATTCATCAACGTTAATTCTCTGATTAAACAGCCGATTATATTAAAAATGTATTGAAATCGGTGCTAAACGTAGGTTTAAGCAGAAAATTCTCGTTGTTTGCTGATTAAACGGCCGATTATTTGAAAAATATACTGGAATAGTGGGTGTGCGGTTGTTTGACCAGAGAATTAACTTTGATGAAGACCGGCCTAAGACAAGTGTTCGTTAACGTTAATTCTCTGCTTAAACAGCCGATTACACAAAAATGTACTGGAATTTTGGCTAAACTGTCGTTTAACCAGGGAATTGTAGTGTGTTGCTGATTAAACGGCCGATTAATAAAAAAATAAATTGGAGTCTTTGGAATTAACAATGTTGATATTGTATCCTATAACGCAACGCACGCAATACCTTTGCCAACCAATATAAGAATCGGATCTATATCGAAAACGACGTACCTATACTAACTACCAAACTATGCTCATCTGTCGATACTTATATAGTTTCAGAAAATGTATAGTTTCAAAATCCGATATCAAATATCGATATATAGTTTCGATTTGATACTCGGCAAAAGCTATATTACCCACTCTTATCTTAGACAATGTAAGCTCAACTCAATGTATTTCAGTGTATTTTAGGTCTCAGCAACATGACATTGTCCCATCTCATTTGAAGTGTGACAATGGTGTCGATTCTCTTGTTCACGAACTAAACTTATTTTAAACTATCGCTCTCTTTTACTAAAAGTAGATACAAGAAAGGGATGGCAACCATTTTAGAACTGTCAAATTAGTTTACTTGTTACATTTCTTTGTATTTTAGTGGGCACGTTCCGAGATCACGACTAAACTTGTATGGAAAATTTAATTTCGTCTAATTTGACAGCTCTTAAATGGTTGCCATCCCTTTCTTGTATCTACTATTAGTAAAAGAGGGCGATAGTTTAAAATAAGTTTAGTTCGTGAACAAGAGAATCGACACCAATGTCTTAATGTATTTCAGTGTATTAAATGTTACAGCAACATGACATTGTCCCACCTCATTTGAAGTGTGACAATGTCCCACCTCATCATGCAGAATGAGTTACTCATACAAACTCATTGAATTTGCGTGTCCTACCCAACTCTATAACAGCCCTGGCAGCACGCGTGGACGACAGAGGGACGTTACTAGCTGAAGGGGGGAAGTAGGTATTTATAAGGCGGCATTTGGGGTTGGTACATGAGATTCGTTTCTATACTTGTATTATTATCTACTTATGCTATGGATGTGAACACTGTTTCCTCGTGGTCATACTAGTTTGTCATATCAGTATGACCACGAGGATATACATGTCCTCTTGGTCATACTGTACATAATATTTTCAGAAAAAAGGGTTTCCTTCCCCCTGTATACATAAATACTTTTTCGCGTGTTGACTTAATAATGTAAGAGAGTTGGCAATTAAGAAAAATAATGTGTGTGTATGCCAGCCCGTACTTTTAAGCGAGCCGTCTTACTAAGTATGGGTGCTTCATTTATTGCTTAGCGAGATTCCGTCCGCCTTTTTTTATTCGTCATGTATTTGGGCCATATTATTTCAAGAAAAGTCATTAATCATATATACTTAACTTTTTATAATGGTGCTCTTACTACTTTTATTGTTATATGATGTTAAATATTAAAACATACAATTAGGAATGTTTCCAAGCAAGAATGAAATTAAACAATCTGACATTTATAATAGATATTTCTAGCTCTCGGTCGAATAAAAATGGCGGACGCAATCTCGCTAAGAAAAGATTGAAGCAATTAGTTTTTTCCTAAACCCACTATAATTTCGAGATAATTTTTACACACCAGATATATGTATATTGTTATTTTATTTATGACACTACGACAATGACTACCGTCACACGAGATTTGTTGCGTGATCGCGGCTTTTTGTCTTACTATGGGTGTGCATGTGTGCGTGCCAGCCCGTACTTTTAAGCGAGCCGTCTTACTATAGATGCCTCACTTTTTGTTTAGCGAGATTCCGTACGCCTTTTTTTATTCGTCCAAGTCTAGCTATTACCATTTAAGTCAACATGTACTGCATTTTTTTTGTAATATGTGAATTTGAATCATACCTACCTACTTTAAATATAGGCAAATGTTTAATTGGAATGAAAACTATTTAAATGCATGAACTAGGTTTCTAATACACAAATCTATACTTTAACTATGTTAGTACTAGGTATTTGATATTCAGTGTTTTAACAGTAATACTACCTATACTTAAAATCATTACTACAGTAACGAAATACACAATTATACAAGTTAATAAAACAAAAGTATACAGATGCTTTTTTCATATACCTAGTTATTTAGTTTAATTCACATCAATAAAAAATAGAACATTACACCTTGATTTTTATGCCCTTTTTAACAGTATTTACAATAAAGGGTAGAACTGAATACTATACTGGCAGCACGCTATGATGGCATTTTTAACAGTATTTACAATAAAGGGTAGAACTGAATACTATACTGGCAACACGCTATGATGAGGCATTTTTGATGTTTGCCCGCTCATGAAGGAACAATTGCTGTACTTTATAGTCAATACTGATGTACTACTACAGCTATAATTTATCGAATCTATTATTTTAGGACACCATCATTAATTAGTATTTAATGTTATTTCTTTTGTTTTTTTAGTATAGGTACATTAGATATTAACCAAAAATTATACATATTTGTAAGACAATATTGAAAATCTTTTGATGTTGACCTTGTTTTATGCGTCAATGAATTACAATTGACACTTTTAAAAGTAAAATACAATATAATAGTTTGCAAGCACATAATGTTAATATAAATTTGTCAATCCGGTCATTACTGTTACTGAAAACTCACGACACTGCTCAGTGCAAGGCAACGGCAACAAGCAGTTTCATCTTGAAGTTGCTTCGGAAACAACAACCTCTGAGAGGGCTGCAATTACGATATTGTTTTGACCTGGCTTTAAATATATTGATTTATACAACTCATACTCGACTATATTTTTTTCTATAATAATTTGAAATTTGTCACAACACTATTGAAAGATGTCAAAAATGCCATCATTGTGTGCTGCTACAATAAGTACATTAATCACTTCTATATTTGCAATGATCAATAAGTTTTTTTTTTCATTCCTGGAGTTCTACACTGATATCAGTGTAAACAAGTCAACATTGACACACTGAAAAACAATTAAACATCTTCTGGTGTAGGTAACCAAAACGCCATGTTGGTGCAAGCAGAGGCTAACATCATAAACTTAGGGTTGAATTGTACACATTGTATTGGGGCAGGATGATCACCATTTAAGACACACACTTTATAACCTGTGTCAGCATTCCAGACATGGACTCTTCCATCTGTTGAGCCACTGAAGATATATTGTGAGTCAGGACTAAATGATGCTTCTATAGGTATGCCTTTATTATTAAGATGACCAGTGAAGGTCTGCAACGGGGTCCCATGGTATGCATCTACTAATCTAATTATGGATCCATTTGTACTGATCAACATTGTTTTGCCATCACGAGAAAATTTTAATCCTGTCCAGTCGCATTCCTTTTCTTGATTCAATTTAAATGTGACAAAGGGACCTTTGTCAAATGATCTTAAATCATACAGTTTGATGCTTTCTGAATTAACCCCAGCTGCAAATATCAGACCTTCAGGATCATAAGCTGCTACAGGTCTTCCAGACAAATGCATTAAACCTTGGCAGTTAGGTGAACGTAAATCCCATAAGCGTAGAGTTTTGTCTAAAGATCCAGACAGAAATGTATCTTCAACGGGTGACAAGCAAAGAGTCACAACTTTTTTAGTGTGTCCAGGAAAGTATCTAATATATTTGTTGTCGTGAAGAGATAAATATCTTATAGTATCATCAACTTTCGTGGAACTGTGGATAGCAGTGTTCTTAGCATGTGTAAAATGTATTAGATCGACACCATATTTTTTACTGTTCACTGTGATCATCTGTGTGCCTTTCTCGCAATCATATATAACGATTTGATCATCTTCACTACAAGATATTAAAGTCTCGCCACTTGGAGAAAAGTCTATACTGTTTATTTTGTCCGTGTTTTCTCGAAACACCTTGGCCACTTTAAAGCTTCGAACAACTTGATCAACTAATTTCATCATTTATATTAATTTTATTAAAACGTTGGCCTTAAAAACAATTCCTTTTAGAATAAAAACATTTATTATTCTAAGAATAAAATGCGAAGCGAAGCGCCTCAGATTAAAAACCTCGAAGCGCACAACAGAAACAGCACATATTGTTTTTTTTTTTTTAATGTTTTGTGGCCTGGTTGCTAAGACCTTTAAGCCAAGTCTTTTTTTTTATTGGACACAACATTTTAACACAATATGAATAGAATATATTACACTATTTGTTAAATTTTTTGGATAGTACTTTTAACATATTTGTAAAGTGGTTTAAAACAGTTCAAATCTTTTAATAAATGTTTAAGCGACGGCGGGCGGGAAGAACTATTTTCACTTAAGTTTTCTAGCACATCACTAAGATCACTGGCTAAAATTAGTCTGTCAATCAGTATCCCCTAGTAGTCTGTGGTCAATCAGAAATTTCTGACATCTGAAGAATATATGTAGTTTCTCCGTCTACGGTTCCATGTCTCCGTCATTTTCTTCACAATATGGACAAGTACAGCACAGACCAAGTAGAGATGCTAAGTACTGGTTTGAATTATGCCAAGTCTTGCAAGGTGTGATGGCATAGTGTTGTGGCCAAAACGCAGTCTATTAATGGTGGCACAGACTAAGAAGTGTACTACGTACAGACGAACCACTCCCATACAAAAAAATGGCCCGTAGTAGTTGGAAAAATTGAACATGACAGTTCGTTTTTTTTTTAAATTCTTTTGTTGAATTTTGGGCAAAGGCTCACACTGTATGCCTTATTTAAGCCGTTGTATATTGTTATTTCAACTTTAGTTCGTAAAATATAGCTAGAGTCCTGTAACAGATGTCAAATACGTAAAAATACATTTAAAATTTACGTATTTGACTTCTATCACAGGACTGGAGCTATATTTTACCAACTATACATTTTCGAAACGAGAACTGAGAATATGTAGGTAAATGAAACAACATATTTTGTTCAGATTTTTATTTATTAAATTATAGTTTTTAATACAATATGTCTTATTTTGCATTCTCGGAAGAGATTTTCTAATTAACCTAGATAAATCTGTGCCTTTCAATATTTTATATGAACTCCAGTTGAAAATTAAAAAATATACCTTGCCAAGGAAGGGCACTTCAGTTTTTTTACCCGACTGCGCCAGAAGGAGGGTTATGTTTTTTCGTGTGTTTCACAAGAAAGGAAGTCAAATGAGTAGGTACTTAGACAAAGTTTGGCTTGGTATGGTGAACCCGATGTACAGGCTACGTGAAAGTTTCCCTCTTGATGTCTTACTATTCAAGCTAGCACAATTCTCCAAGTTGAAAAGATTGTCAAGAAAGATACTGTTTCAGCAGCATTTTTTAGGATGAAACTACCTTCTTTCCCATCAGCATATTGAGCTAGAACAAATGACACTTGAATTAAACTTGGTACAAGTGGTACATTAAAGATCGAGATTTAGAAAAATATAATTATATTATATTTTTATATTAATATTCATGATGATGAATCTGGTTTAAATAAAGTAAAACACTAATGTTTACTTTTATTTCGTAATAGTAATTAGCAGGTCCTATCTCTTCTCATGGGTGTTGTAAAAGGCGACTAAGGGATTCATTCACCAGAGAATGAGCATCATTCTCTGAGTTTTCAAGTCAACTGTGATCACCAACCCGCCTGCTAAGCGTGGCGATTATGGCATATTCACTTTTTGGGGAGGCCTATGTCCAGCAGTGGACGTCTTTCGGCTGAAATCATGATCATGAATCAGCAGGTACAGTCGGCTACACATCAACCTAGACTGTTTGGACTTTGTACTATTAGAAGTTGAACGCTGCGAATCGTGCGAGAGGGCACGATATATTTTTGTTATGTCGTTCCACTCACGGCACCGGTGGCGGTGGCGGCGGCGGTATGCGCAAGCGGTGCGCCATTCATGCAGCGCTCTATTCATACTATGTCATACCTATAGATATGTATTATGCATGAATATTATTTTTAAGCAAGTTGAGCTCGTAATAATATGGGTTACGGTTGCACTAAACTTACAAGTTTGTTTTTCGATATTATGCGGTTGCGCTGCGCCTTTGCACCATATTACCTACTATTGTTTGTTTTGTGCCAATACATATATTATTTATCATCAATCATTATTTTATTAGTGTTAGCAAAAACGATGACTAATTAGAAAATTACTCCCTTATGTTCACTCAACACAAACTCACTCAATTACCTACTTTTTCTCTTTTATTATTATTCTTATTAAGAGTGTAAAAGTAATAAGGGTTTTTTGTTTAATTTTGCTCATAAAAGTAAACAAATAACTTGAAGCCTTACTAGGTTAGCTGGTAAAGTCCCGTGAGGTGAGGTGGCGTGCAGTGTGTTCGCTTGCTTGTGGTAGGCCGGGACCTGACGCGTGAATACTCACGGGTTCCCACGCCCCCGTCTAAGGTAGTTGAAGAAACACCGTGATGGTTTTAGTCGGTAAGAGTCCGACACTGGCTCCGCCTACCCCGGGCGGAGTGCGTCCGTGAGGACTTCCCCACGGCAAGAAAAGGTAGGTATATATATAATATTATAAATGCGAGTGTTTCTGTCTTTCTGTTTGTTACGTTTTCACGGCTAAACCCCCGAACTGATTTTGATGCCATTTGTATAAAAATAGGATGAACCCTAGGCAAGAACCTAAAATGAAAAAATAAACCACCTTCTCTTCCGTGCGCACTGGCAGAAGTGTCCATTGCTAAGTTTTATCATATTAAGTAGGTATGTTTTTTGATAAAACAGGTCCTAGTCGTTTAATTAACAAATGCAGTAAAGGCATTTTAGTTTTCCAATGCTAAACAAAATAAATAGCTAAATAACTTGATAAAGTGTTATGGGCATCATACACGGGAAGACTACACTTTTACGAAGTTTTCTGTTTTGTGTTTATGTGAGTGTAAGACCTGCATTGCGCAATTATTTTATTCCTAAATGCTAAACTGTGTTCGTTTGCACTTTCTTTACGTCACAACTTCACAACAGAGCATTCGACGTGATTTTGCACAAACGTAGTTGGAAGCCTGGGAAAATCTTAGACCAACAGATCCTGTTGGTCTAAGGGAAAATATATCATTTCATAGGGACAAACGATTTGTCTGCCTGTAAGTAGATAAATATATCTGTTTGATACACTTTACAACAAAATTACTGAACCGATTAGGGGTAACTTGAAACTATAAGATCGTGTCCAGTAAAGTGGAGGAATATTGATTACTTGCTTTATTTTTCATAGGTTAAATACAAAAACAACGTTGAACTATTAAAAATCAACTCTTTATTTCAATGTAATAACAACATTAGTTACCTCTTTCTTTTAAGGCAAATAAAACTTTATGACTTAAAAGTTTAGCTAAGCGCCTACTAAGATATACCGCTGTGGGTATTAGCGAAAAATTGCGAGTGGTATTCCGCCGGGTATTTATATTCTAGTTTCGCGATAGCCGCGGAAGTTCATACAAATACCTTTTTTTTTTTTTTTTTGCTGCGAGGAGGAAACCTTCAAAAGGCTACCGGCCTCATGGGGTACGGAGGCCGGGGTGTGTGGGATTCTTACCCACTAAAACCCCCTCAGTGGCCGTCTACAGCATAATAAGGGGAGACTCCGGGAAATTAATATACCTCCGGAGCCCTCCTTATGCTACGCCTGTAAGGCACGTCTTAAAGGAGACTATTTGTCTCCTTGTGTCCTTCCCGGTGCACATGGCGGCACGTGACCACAGCGTGCCGCCGCCATCCCAGAAGTCACTTAGTGGACAATCAGAGCCCCAACTCTGAATGCCCGTGACCTCGAAAGCCCCCCGCACTTCGGTCGAATCGATCGGGCGGGGGTTACGACGATAGCCCGGAAGGGCTAGGTGCTGGAGCGGTTGCCTCTCCGGCGCCGCCTTCTCCGAGCAGGATCAGCCCTCTCTCGATCCCGCTCAGCAGCCTCTTTCTGAACCATGACGGTCTCACAGAAAGAGGCTACTTCCCTCCAATTTGTCGTCTCTGCCAGCATAGCCGACACTACTGCTGGCAGAGAGAGATCTTGCCCGATTTTGTCAACCAGGATCCGCCGCTCAGAGTTCCACGCAGGGCAATGCGCGAGCGTGTGTTGGGCGGTATCCTGGTCACCTCCACAATGGTGGCAATTTGCCGTAGCCTCGCGTCCGATCCTATTCAGGTATTCACCGAAACAACCGTGTCCGGTGAACACCTGAGTAAGGCGGTAGGTGACGCGCTCACTCCTACTCAGCCAGGCCTCGAAGCACGGCAGGATGGCTTCGACCACGCGCTTGTGCGCATACTGCGGCTCTAAAAGCCGCTCACGCCACCGCTCGAGTGCGTGTCGTCGCTCCTGCCGCCTCAACCTTTCGAACGCCCTACTGGGCGCACTCTCGCCACTCTGGCGGACAGCGCAGATCCGGTCATAGACCCTCGCGTCCATATCCGCCAGTATGTCTAGAGGAGGAAAGCGCGCCAAGAGAGTTGCCGCCTCGAAGGATATCGTTCTATATCCTCGTACGATACGAATGGCCACTTTACGCTGCAGGCTATTGAACTTAGCTCTGCAGCGCCGGACGCCTGACAGTCTATTTGACCACACAGGCGCCCCATAAAGAGCCATCGACCGCACGACCCCCGCATAGAGGCGACGAACTTCTTCCCGTGGTCCCCCGAGATTGGGCAGTAATCCGTGCAAGGCACCCATTGCCCTCTCGATCCGGGGAATAAGGCGTCCGAAGTGTTCTTCAAAGCCCCATCGACTATCTAAGGTTAGGCCGAGGTATTTCATACACCGGCCCACCTGGACTTGCGCGTCACCGACGCAAACCGACGAGCTGGGCGGTTGTCTACCTCGCAGTTTGTGAAACCATAGCGCCTCGGTCTTATGAGACGCTATCTCAAGACCCAGCTCGCGGATTTTGGCCACGACTATTGCCACCCCGAGCTCAGCAAGCAGGATGGTCCCCTCAAAGGTGTCCCCGCTGGCAATGACCAATGTATCATCTGCGTAGCAAACGACGCTCACGCCAGCGGGAAGATCGATACGTAGGACCGCGTCGTATGCTAGGTTCCACAAGAGTGGGCCCATAACTGACCCCTGTGGAACGCCGCACGTAATTTCCCTCCGATGGACTCTACCGTCCCTACCCACATAACGTATGTGCCTATCGCGAAGGTAGGCCCCGACAATGCCCTGCAGGTAGGGAGGCACCTGATGATATACAAGAGCCCCCCTAATCGCATCCCAAGGCAGGGAGTTAAAAGCGTTGACAATGTCCAAACTTATCGCCAACGCCACCCCACCTCGAGATACTGCCTGCTCCGAAAGCGAGCGGACACGAAGTATCGCGTCTACTGTCGAACGTCGCTGCCGGAAACCAAATTGGCTATCGGCGAGGTCGGGACCTACCCGCGACAAGTGCTTGACGAGGCGAGCAGCAACCATTCTTTCAAATAGCTTAGATGCCTCGTCAAGCAGGCATATGGGACGATATGCAGAGGGAGACTCCGCGGCCCTACCTTCCTTCTTCAAGAGGACCAAATTGGCTTCCTTCCAACCGGCGGGGAACACACTAGAACGGAGGCAGCTGTTGAAAAGCCGCCTCATGCGGTCCCCTAGAGCATCCAAAGCCAACACCCACGCCCGACCAGGAACACCGTCAGGCCCTGGCGCGGTGTTACGAGCTTTCAGGCGACTAATGGCTCGGTCTAACTCCCCTTCCGTCACCCCTAACTCATCGGACCAATCCGGCAGAGTCAGAGGTAGCGAAGAACTGTCCTGGACTGCAGGGAAAAGTGTATTAACAACTCTTCCCAACAAGTCCGGGTCTAGGGTTTCCGTTAACGGGGGGACCCACGGGCGAAGCTTGCCCATGACAATTTTATAGGGACGCCCCCACGGATTCCTATTAAGCTCCTCGAGGAGCTCGTTCCAGGACCGAGACTTTGCAACCGAGATGGCGATGTGGAACGCTTCCCTAGCCGCCCTGTAAGCTTCGTAGGCTTCGGATAGCTCTTCGGCTGTAGCTCGACGTCTGCGCCGAGTTCGAGTGTACCGGCGGCGGGACCTCAGACAGACCACGCGCAATTGCGCAATGTCTTCCGACCACCAGTAAACCGCTCGACGCGTGGTGCACCTGGCCCGGGGCATTGCAGCGTCACAAATCAGCGTCATCGTTTCCCGAAACCAGGTTGCCTCCTCCTCGGGGTCGGGCAAGATCCCTTCAATATCCCTTCCCTCTGACCACGCCGCAATGTAGGCAGCCGCGACAAGCAAATCTTTGTCGAGCTTTTTGAGGGCCCAACGCCGTGACGGCGGGCCAGAGCCCGGATGGCTTGAACCAGTAGGGGGGTGGAGGGCCACGTCAAAGACAATGTGGCGGTGGTCGGATAGAGTGACTATCTCCTCCGCCACCCTCCATCCTGACACCATGTTGGCGACAGAAGGAGTCGCCCATGTCAAGTCCACAATTGACTCCCCCTGCCACCGAACGCATGTAGAAACAGACCCCTGGTTTAAAAGTCGGAGGTCAAGTGATGCCGCCCACGTTTTCAAAGTCTCTCCCCTTGGCCTGTCCTGGGTGCTCCCCCACAGTCGAGAATGAGCGTTAAAGTCACCCAAGACAAGCACCGGACGAGGTGAACATTTGAGACGTATACAATTTGCCACCCCGTCCAGGTATCGCTCGTAGTTGGCGAGAGACACGTTGGGAGAGACATAGCATCCTACCACTGAAAGAGAACCCCATTCAATGGCGACGAATCCTGGCCCCCTTTCCAAAAGGGAGCAGGGAGGCCCACCAGCCCAGTAAATTGCGACAGAGCCCTCAGCGTCCCCGAACCATCGAGGATGGTCCGGGACACGGTAGGGCTCCGCCATCACCGCTAGGGCAACTGACCGCTCCGCAACAGACTGCAGCAACAGGTTCTGCGCATTGCGGCAGTGGTTTAAGTTGCCTTGTAGGACTTTTAGGGCTGGGAATGTAACGTTTCCATCGCCTCTAGTGGGCCACTTCCCGACGCTGACCTGTTACCAGCCACGGTGGCAGGAGAAAGAGGGGCCTGTTTCCCCTTATGTTTTCGCTTCTTAGGAGCGCAATTTTTGCTCCCAAGCTTGTGGTTGGTAGGACGGCCAAGATCCGCACATAAAGGACATCGAAGGACCAAGGCCGAGCACTCTTTCCTCTTGTGACCAGGCTCGCCACAGGCATAACACCGGTTACTCCGGTCGGTCGTGCTAGGGCACTGGCTACGAGCGTGGCCCAGCTCTAAGCATCTGAAGCACATCATAGGCCGGGAGGCCAGCACTTCAACCCGGACCGACATCCACCCCACGCATATGCTTTTAACCGACGTTAACTTTTTAACAGTCACCAATGGGCAACGGACCCAGGCGGTTCCCAGCTAATTTTGTGATCGGTATATTTCTCCCACCTTCACTTCGTCCACAGAGCATCCACCCACCTCTGCAATCGCAGCTGCCACCTCAGAAGGGGTAATGGAATCATCTAAATCCATGACCCTAACCTCGCTGGTTTTAATTGGACGTGCAATACGCACGTCCATATCAGCAAGAACTTCCCGCATGCGATTAGCAAGTTGGTCAGCCTTCGTGCTGCTGTCGGCACCGGACACTTGTAACACTAACCCACCGTTGGCAGCCTTTTTCGACTTTAGGTGGCCGATAAGTCCAAGATCATCTAGGGCTATATGCTGTTTGGCTGCAGCCATCGCGCCCGCTAAGGTAGCGGTAGATCCTTCAGGCAACGATACAGTGATTGCTGCCATAGTAGGAGCTCTAGGCAGCTTAACTGGCTGCTTTTCCTTTTGCCCCTGTGTCGACTTGTCCAGCGTCTTCTTTGCCTTCTTTCCGATAACAGTCGACCACTGCGACTGTGTGGCAGTAGAAGCTGCAGTCTCCGAAGCCTGTGTGGGCACGGCAGGCAAATCTGCTACCGGATCAAAACCACGGTTGTTCTTCTTCCCTCTCTTCTTTTTCTTTTCTTGGGGTTGTTGAGGTTCACTGGGCTGCGTCTGGATGATCGTCGCAGTGTTGACCCCTCTTACATCCGCAGCAAGTGCTGGGCGGAGACGCTGTTCAGGGAGCAACCTGCCCTCGATACCAGCCAATTTGGCATCCATCATTCCGCCAATTTTGAGCATGAGTGAACGCTCAAATTCCCGCAAGACGGCTTCTGGCGCCAATTCCGCTGATATGACTGCCGTATGTTGCGTAGTCGATGGTGTGACGTCACTGCTTAAACCCGCCGCGAGGTCACCCTGCTGACGCAAGAAGTTCATGTCCTGCGTTAGCTTCTTCATCTGCGTTGTAAGGCTGATAATATCTGGGACCGCAGTTCCGCATTCTCAGCTTCCAACCTCACAACGTTGACCGCAACGGCTGAACGTTGCGTCATCTCCACCACTGCGGCTTGCACCGTTAGAGTTGCTTCTTTGAGGCTTTGAACGAAGCACTTTTTAAGGTTGCGGGATTCGTCCGCAACCTTTTCCACCATTAGCAGATTCTCCATTATGCAAGCGCTAAGATCGGCTGTCGGCTGCGCCTGCATTTTTTTGGCCAGTTCTTCAGGCCTGGGAAGATTCGGGCTCTGCTTAACCCGAGTGCTTGTGAGATTTCCATCCCCTTCCCCACTCTCACTCGAATGCCTGCTCGGTGCAGACTTCTTCGTGGCTTTGAGCGACTCGTCACTTCCCGTTGGTCGCGACCGCTTGCACGCGCGAGTTCGCTTTGACATTGACGACGTTTGGGAGTGGAGCGATATTTGCGAGCAGTAAGACTCACCACTATCACTCATTGCCCCATCGGCAACCGGAGTGGGTGGGCGCACAAAGGGTGTTCGGGTTTTACCAGCCTTTGGCATTGACCGTGCCTCCACAACAGGAGCGCTCTGAACCACCTCTTTCCTGCAGAATGACTGAGCTGAGCCGTCCTTCCTCCGGGAGTCGGAGAGTAGGTCGACGCTCACCTGCTGTTCGGGTCCCGATGATGCGGACGTGTTGGGCACAGAACCCAACGACTCCACATCACAGGGACGTAAGCCTCCCTGGCTTAATGCGTCCTTAACGGACGGAGAACCGAATATGTCCGGTACGGACAAAAAGCGATCGTTGTCCCCCCCAGAATACGTGGGACTGACCGAACTCTGTTCGGTGAGGGATTCTCCGACTGCGGAGCAGTCGGTACCCTCCTGGGGTAATTCTTCTTTTCGATGCGCTTTCATGATAATAATAATACAACACAGTACAGTGATTTCATTTTAATACAACACAGTTGAAATGAGAGATTTTAATCAACACAAAAATAAATCGTATTCATTCAGTTACAACCCTCTCTACTAATGGGTATGAGAAACATCCTCAAGCTACAGTAATTTTGTGTAAACAGTTAAATAGTGTTATATTTACGACTTGAAAAATAACAGACAGTAGCAGAGTCAACTATTTTTTTTATATATTTACAATCAAATATAGAACAGACTGTCCATATTAACATAGGTAGCTATGACTTACCTCGGGAGCCGAACAATAGTAACAATATAAAAATTGACAATAAAAATAGTTACAACAGTTTAATACATAGGAGTAACATAAATCAAAACTTGAAAAAAAAAATGGTAATGAGATCACTATAATCATGAATTAACAAAGTTATTGATATTTAGAAATTAACACATAGTCAACTGAATCAGAACAATAATCAAACATAAGTAAGGAGCTCTCCACATATCGAACGCGGTACGGGGCGGCACAACCGCGGCTGCCAAATGTTTATGTAACATGAGACAATCCACACCAAACGCGTCACGTGGCCAATGCACACCAGAGGGCCTAGTGCGAGTTTAACACTTACCACATACTTCTATCGTGATTTATAAATGACAACCTGTCTTTCATTCCAGTAACCAATAGCACACGTCACGAGGATCCCCCTCATCATATCCCACGTTTGGATAGCCGCTTGCCGCAAGTTATCTACGTTGCGCACTTCTGATACATCCTAATTGAGAACCATCTGCCCCCATAGGTTCTGGTTTGAGGTCGGGCTCTTTGCACGCCATGGTATAACGTAAATATCCGGCTGAGCCTGGAGCCACGCCTGAACAATTCTGGCACTATGAACGGAACTAATGTCCTGGCAAAGATGAATAGCTCTTGTCGGATGGTGCAGTCACACAGTCGGCACCATCACATCTCGTAAAATGTCCACATACTGTTCAGAGTTCATGTGGCCTGATATTTCCACAAGTTCGCCAGGACCAACAGAGTTCATCCATCCCCAGAATCCCAAGCTCAGCCGACCACTCGACCTATTAGGTATTACGTTTTCAATAGTGTATCTCTCGTTAGCTCGCCGTTTCAATATTTTCGGATTTAAAAGTTTTTTCGTCAACAATAAATATGACGACATTATTTTACCAATCGAAATCATAATACTGCAAACAAAAATTTACTCTAGTCTGAGCACGGGCAGGAGAAAATACAATTTTTTTGGCCGGGATCCTAGTCTTTAGCCCAACGGCCTGTAATCTTCGTCGAATTGTTTGAGTTGATACCTGAAACAATAGTACATACATACATACATATTATCACGCCTGTTTCCCATTGGGGTAGGCAGAGACTATGGATTTCCACCTGCTACGATCCTGACACACCTCTTTCGCTTCATCTACGTCCATTAACCTCGTCATGCATGCTCGTCGGTTTAGAGAACTCTTAACTTGGCATTTTTTGAGAACATCCGCGATTTGATCGCGATACGTTCGCCGAGGTCGTCCCCTTCCAACTCTTCCATCCACACTCGCTTCTTATACTTGTTTCGTCAATCTCCTCTCGTCCATCCTCTCTATATGTCCAAACCATCTTAACATACCTTTCTCAATCTTTGTCACTACATCTTCTTTCACTCCACAACGTTCCCTTATCATGAAACAATAGTAAAAAATATATTTTCTGAAAAAAGAATTACAACTAATATAGTTAAGAGCCCTTTAACATTTTTTTGACAATAAAAGTAACTAAAAGTGGATTTTTGGCGTTCTCATACTATTAGATAGAAAGATCTATAGGAATTTCCATTACTGAATTGGATAACGCGATACTGAGCTCACCAGCCCGCTGAGGCGGAGCCAGTGTCGGACTCTTACCGACTAAAACCACCACGGTGTTCCTTCAACTACCTTAGCCTAGGGCGTGGGAACCCGTGAGTATTCACACAACCACCCCCGACAGGTCCCGGCCCGCCACAAGCAGGCGAGCCCCTTCTCCACGTGCGGCCTAACGTTGGCCGCACCCTCCTAGGTGGCGCAAACGGAACACTGCACGCCACTGCGAAGCTCTCAAGGGAATATTTTTTCCCGTTTTTGCACCATTTTTCATTTACGCTCTGCTCATATTGGTTGTAGCGTAATGTTATATAGCTTAAAGCATTTCTCGATAAATGGATTATCCAACACAAAAATAATTTTTCAATTCCAACCAGAAGTTCCTGAGATTAGTGCGTTCAACCAAACAAACAAACGTTATTCCGGTCCTTCTTTTATTCTCTTTAATAGTATATCCACCTTCCCGCAACACAACTATCAGCTGCCGCTGTTGTGGGGTTAATTGTGGCGCCATTAATATTTGCGCAACACTCACTAGAACAAAAACTTACACAGTAAAAAAACAATTTGAGAACGGAACAACTACGTAAGAATTTTTGCTCTGTAGGAACAATAACCCCAGCCGCGTTAATCCCAGTCGAGCGATAGTTGGGAACTAACTGACGTCACTGAAATGAGCAATATTTTTTTTACAAAAAATGTGCGTCTGTGTGTGTAGGCGCAACGCTAGAAACGCTGTGATTGGCCGACGCCACGATACTTAGTCCCTTTCCGACGATTCTCTGTATTGCATGTAGCGCAGTTATGGGTATATAGGGTGTCTAGCTTGATGTGTCGCCGAGTGTACCATATAAATAGAGATTTAAATAGTTAAATTAATCTTACCAATTTATAACGGCAGATGGGTAGATATGGTCATCATGTTTCCTTTTACAAGAATTATTATTATCACGATTCTGACATACATCTGAAAAAATAAATACATTAGTATTCCATAAACTATTCTCATTCTTTATTGTACACCAGAAAAATACAGTACCTGTTAAATTATAAATAGAAATTAGGTACATGTATGTACGAGCGGGCAAGCTTAACTCAAAAATGAGTTTTTTACCAGCAAACCTTTGAGTGATAGAGATAGATTTTAAACTATCTTGTAACACTCATTTTACATCAATATGGGATGATGTATCAGTGATCAATACTGTTTGGCATTAATTTTGCGGGTCTCAGTCAGTCTACTGCGTCAACAGCATATATTCCACTACAGTAAGTTTGCCAATAGTACATGATACCTGGGCCCCAAGTCTGCTAATTACACTAAAAAACCAACCATCGCCATTCCACCGACACCCTACTGACACTCATAAACAACTGTGACAAAATGGGTAGTCTGCTAAAACTTAAATCTCGACGGAATGGCAATAGAATGGTAATGTCAAATCGATGTTGCCAATTAAAATCTACCATTAGTTGTATTGTTTTTTATCAACCTTTTTTTTAGTTTTTATCAATGAAATATTTAAATTAAGGATTTTATTGATATTACCTACCTCTTAAAGGGTCATTATACTCATCCGTATGAACAACTTTTACATTTACGTTTTTAGCGTACTACGCGGCAATACTATCGACATACGTGTTATTAAAACCTCTTAAGGGGTCATTATACTCATCTGTTTGAACAACTTTTACTATGGGACCAAGCCTGAAATCACAAAAAACGCAAACGTAAAATTTGTTTATAAGAATGAGTACAATGACCCCTTAAGAGGTTTTCAATAACACGTCGTATCTCGATAGTATTACCGCGTAGTAAGCTATTGATATACGTGTTATTGAAAACCTCTTAAGGGGTCATTGTACTCATCCGAATCATCATCATCATCATCATCATCATCATCATCATCATCATCATCATCATCATCATCAGAATAATAGTTATTTAGAGACCAATGGCTATCCAATGACTTTCAACTGAACTACAATAAAATTAAAAACCATAAAATCAAAATCAAAATTAAAATCAAAATAATTTATTTGTGAAACATAGGTAAAAGTTAAAAACTTTGTGGAAAATTAAAATATTAAGTCACACTATATTTAACCTTGAAAGGCATACAAATTACATAGTATAGAACATTTTCATTTTTATTCCATTCGTTTCTACCATTCAACTGCCATTGGACTATTTGCTATTCTGTAAACCAATAGTGTATCAATGTCTTCTCGATAGCTTAAGTTTCGGTAGTCTACTCGTTATTTGACGTTTCTGACAATCGTCTCTCAATGACTTTTTGCCATCGAACTACAACTGAGAGGTCATTTTGCAAACATACCTTTTTTGCAGTTATTGTTATAACAATTGAACTTTTTTTTTGTAAAATAAAGATGAATTGTGTATTGTAGTAATTTATTTCGACGATAATATTCAATTTTAGATAATAAATGCGACCTTGAGAATCAGTTACACAATCGATGGGCATGTACTATTGACTATTGACATATTATAGCAATACTATCGTTAGTGTCTATATAGTATTTGACACTAATAGTGCTATGAATAGTATTGCATAAAAAGCTATCAATACGGTCGATAGCAACGATCGCTTCGATAGTATCTAAAGCTAACCTTGAGAATCAGTTACTCTATCGATAGTATCGATAGCATGGCACCTGCCAATATTATCGACATATATATTATCGTCAGTATAAACAACTTTTACTATGAACACAACCCTGAAATCGCGAAAAAAAACAGCTTATCCCTACATTTTCCTGATTTCGCGGCCCTACATTTGTGTTCACATAAATCGACGAAATGTAGAGAACAGCAGTTTTTTTTACGTTTGAAATGTTTCAATTATTTTTCAACACACTTACTCGTTAAGTGGCTCTTATTGCACCACTTTTAGGTTCATAATGTAGCTTATAATAACGCCCGCGTGGTTTTTACTTTATATTATCGCACTAGTGCTTTTTAGTTTTTACTTTAGGTACTTACAGTTTATTTTTTAATTTTATAAAAGCAGCAAAATATTTTGATGTCTACACAAAATTTAAAAAAATTGTGAACAAATCAACTATTTAATTTGTGTTAAACATTTAATTTCATTAAATTATTTATGTTTGTCAACAAATTAACATTAATTTGTGTTATAAATAATAAATTATATTTTTAATATTAGGCTGTTTGGCGGTTTGCTTCTACCAACTGCGCGCGCATACCTATACATCACCGTGCGATTACAGTGATCCGCTCGCCATTATTCACAAATTCAATATTTGCCTAAAATACGTTCATATGTTTTTTCCTCGCAAGTGTGTTGAAAAACGTCGTATGACACGCGTGAGCATTATAATAAATAATAATAAATAGCCAACTTAGCTTAAGTTACTTGAAACGAAGTTCACTACGTCGCCGCGTCGTTTACGTAACTATTGGAACATGAAGCAACTACGTGAATCCTTAATTGATAAAAACCAACCATCGCCATTCCACCGACATCCTACTGACACTCCTATACAACTGTGACAAAATGGGTATTCTGCTAAAACTTAAATGTCAATCTCGTCGGAATGGCAATAGAATGGTAATGGGATATCAATTGTTTTCAAATCGATGTTGCCCATTTAAATCTACCATTAGTAGTTGTATTGTTTTTTATCAAACTTTTTTTAAGTTATTATCAATGAAATATTTAAATTAAGGATTTTATTGATATTACCTACAAAATTTTCATGTCTATAAAATAATTAAAACACATCAAACGTAAAAAAACTGCTGTTTCCTACATTTTGTCGATTTATGTGAACACAAATGTAGGGAAGAGCTGATATTTTTTTGGCGATTTTAGGGTTGGTCCCATAGTAAAAGTTGTTCACACGGATGAGTACAATGACCCCTTAAGAGGTTTTCAATAATACGTATATCGATAGCGTACTACGCTACGCGGTTATACATCGACACACGTGTTATTGAAAACTTCTTAAGGGGTCATTGTACTCATCCGTAAGAAAAACATTTACGTTTACGTTTTTAGGGTACTACGCGGCAATACTATCCACATAAGACGTGTTATTGAAAACCTCTTAAGGGGTCATTATACTCATCCGTAAGAGCAACTTTTGGTACTTTTACGTTTACGTTTTTAGCGAACTACGAGGCAATACTATCGACGTACAACGTGTTATTGAAAATCTCTTAAGGGGTCATTATACTCATCCGTATGCACAACTTTTACGTTTACGTTTTGAGCGTGCAACGCGGTAATGCTATCGACATATGACGTGTTAATGAAACCTCTTAAGGGGTCATTATACTCATCCGTCATTGTACTCATCTGTATGATCAACTTTTACTAAGGGACCAATCCTGAAATCGCAAAAAAAACGAATATGTACAATGACCCTTTAAGGGGTCATTGTACACATTCGATGTATGAAAAACATTTATTAGGGACCAAAGTTAAAATCACCAAAAAAAAATTATTTAAAAAAAATATGATGGCAAAAAAATCATCGTAAGACGATTGTGGGAAACGTCAAATAGCAGAATAGCAAATAGTCCAATGGTAGTTGAATTGTAGTCAATGGCAGTTCAGTGGAAAGTCATTGGAAAGCCATTGGTCTCAAAATAACTAGTAGAATACCAAATGGCTAAAACTATTCCACCGACACTCTACCGACACCCAACTGAAGCGTTTGTCAATTAGCAGACTTGGGGCCCAGGTCTAGTGACACGGCCTGTTAGAAATTCCAATCAAAAGCAATAGGTACTCGCTACCAAACTTGAGCGGGTTGGAGTGGATATGAGTATACTCATTTTTTTACTACATTAGCTGTACACCTAACATTTTATACGTAGATTACTGATTACGTACGAACCTTCATAAACTTTTGTATTCCTGTAGTTATTTCATCGGCCAAAAACAATGTAGGATAAGCACCAACTTTAAGCCGATACTTCTCATTGATGAACCTTTTTTCAATGCTTCTGACACAAACATAGTTTGTGAAGATCTTGCACGCTAAACTGCGCAAATAAGCCTCTTTAAAAAAATTTTTTGCGAAGGTTGGTTCCTATTCCGCACTTAAGCAAAACATTACAGAGTGATGGAATAACAAACAGACAAAAAATTACAGGCAATCTTATTTATTTTTATTGCCTTTTAAAAGATTGGTCACAGACTAGTGGAACGCAATTCAGGAATCTGTTATTATTATTATTTATTTATTTATCAGACAACTTCAGCAACTTCCAACTTCGTTATACAAGTAGGAAATTGCTGAGGGAAATATGTATGTACCTAGTGCAATAATGAAAACATAGCTTGACTTACGAGTTATGCAGCTTCGAACGCAACACTTTCTGGTCGACATATTATGAAATATCAGAATCAAAACACTGCAGCACTGCAATGATCCAAACAGTCGTTCAAGAGTAGCTTTTTTCATATTACACAAAAGTACTCTGTGGTAGCAATTCCGCCAAAATCCAATAGTTCCCCAGGTCAGTTACGAAAAGCGGTATCGTCGAAGTCAATAACAGTAGCCAGCTAGTCAAGAATCGTACATATTTGAAAATATTTTGTAAAATAAACACTAACACAGACAGGTTATACCACAGACTAAGAAGTGTACTACGTACAGACGACCCACTCCCATACAAAAAAATGGCCCGTAGTAGTTGGAAAAATTGAACATGACAGTTCGTTTTTTTTTTAAATTCTTTTGTTGAATTTTGGGCAAAGGCTCACACTGTATGCCTTATTTAAGCCGTTGTATATTGTTATTTCAACTTTAGTTCGTAAAATATAGCTAGAGTCCTGTAACAGATGTCAAATACGTAAAAATACATTTAAAATTTACGTATTTGACTTCTATCACAGGACTGAAGCTATATTTTACCAACTATACATTTTCGAAACGAGAACTGAGAATATGTAGGTACATGAAACAACATATTTTGTTCAGATTTTTATTTATTAAATTATAGTTTTTAATACAATATGCCTTATTTTGCATTCTCGGAAGAGATTTTCTAATTAACCTAGATAAATCTGTGCCTTTCAATATTTTATATGAACACCAGTTGAAAATTAAAAAATTTACCTTGCCAAGGAAGAGCACTTCAGTTTTTTTACCCGACTGCGCCAGAAGGAGGGTTATGTTTTTTCGTGTGTTTCACAAGAAAGGAAGTCAAATGAGTAGGTACTTAGACAAAGTTTGGCTTGGTATGGTGAACCCGATGTACAGGCTACGTGAAAGTTTCCCTCTTGATGTCTTACTATTCAAGCTAGCACAATTCTCCAAGTTGAAAAGATTGTCAAGAAAGATACTGTTTCAGCAGCATTTTTTAGGATGAAACTATCTTCTTTCCCATCAGCATATTGAGCTAGAACAAATGACACTTGAATTAAACTTGGTACAAGTGGTACATTAAAGTTCGAGATTTAGAAAAATATAATTATATTATATTTTTATATTCATGATGATGAATCTGGTTTAAATAAAGTAAAACACTAATGTTTACTTTTATTTTGTAATAGTAATTAGCAGGTCCTATCTCTTCTCATGGGTGTTGTAAAAGGCGACTAAGGGATTCATTCACCAGAGAATGAGCATCATTCTCTGAGTTTTCAAGTCAACTGTGATCACCAACCCGCCTGCTAAGCGTGGCGATTATGGCATATTCACTTTTTGGGGAGGCCTATGTCCAGCAGTGGACGTCTTTCGGCTGAAATCATGATGATGAATCAGCAGGTACCATATAAATAGAGATTTAAAATAGTTAAATTAATCTTACCAATTTATAACGGCAGATGGGTAGATATGGTCATCATGTTTCCTTTTACAAGAATTATTATTATCACGATTCTGACATACATCTGAAAAAATAAATACATTAGTATTCCATAAACTATTCTCATTCTTTATTGTACACCAGAAAAATACAGTACCTGTTAAATTATAAATAGAAATTAGGTACATGTATGTACGAGCGGGCAAGCTTAACTCAAAAATGAGTTTTCTACCAGCAAACCTTTGAGTGATAGAGATAGATTTTTAACTATCTTGTAACACTCATTTTACATCAATATGGGATGATGTATCAGTGATCAATACTGTTTGGCATTAATTTTGCGGGTCTCAGTCAGTCTACTGCGTCAACAGCATATATTCCACTACAGTAAGTTTGCCAATAGTACATGATACCTGGTCTAGTGACACGGCCTGTTAGAAATTCCAATCAAAAGCAATAGGTACTCACTACCAAACTTGAGCGGGTTGGAGTGGATATGAGTATACTCATTTTTTTTACTACATTAGCTGTACACCTAACATTTTATAAGTAGATTACTGATTACGTACGAACCTTCATAAACTTTTGTATTCCTGTAGTTATTTCATCGGCCAAAAACAATGTAGGATAAGCACCAACTTTAAGCCGATACTTCTCATTGATGAACCTTTTTTCAATGCTTCTGACACAAACATAGTTTGTGAAGATCTTGCACGCTAAACTGCGCAAATAAGCCACTTTAAGTCCTATCTCACTAACGGGAAGCGAATATATCTTAGCGTCCTTTCGTTTGCTATCACAATGTTCGATACAACAATACAACACTTGTTGTACATCTTACTTGTACTATCACTGCAAAATATCACAGTTTAGAAACCATTAAGAGGATAAGTACAGAAATTAATCAACGCAAACTTTCATCAACAACATTATATGGAAAAATCTAAATCTTACAAAAACAACCAAAAATTAACAATGACCACAGACTACATAGAGATACTACGTATGACGGTCGAAAATTATCTATGGTCTTGGCAATGGGCCCACGGGTGATAAACTTGGAACAAATAATTTCAACCGTATACAGATGTACTCTATGGTTAGAAATTTCATACATGACAGGAGACCCTCGCCCCCTTGTAACAGTCTTCACCCCGTTTAGGCCCTTTGCCAAGACCATAGATAATTTTCGACCGTCATACGTAGTATCTCTATGTAGTCTGAGGTCATTGTTAATTTTTTACGTAAATTTTGGTTGTTTTTGTAAGATTTCGATTTTTCCATATAATGTTGTTGATTAAAGTTTGCGTTGATTAATTTCTGTACTTATCCTCTTAATGATTTCTTAACTGTGATATTTTGCAGTGATAGTACAAGTAAGATGAACAACAAGTGTTGTATTGTTGTATCGAACATTGTGATATCAAACGAAAGGGCGCTAAGATGTATTCGCTTCCCGTTAGTGAGATAGGACTTAAAGTGGCTTATTTGCGCAGTTTAGCGTGCAAGATCTTCACAAACTATGTTTGTGTCAGAAGCATTGAAAAATGGTTCATCAATGAGAAGTATCGGCTTAAAGTTGGTGCTTATCCTACATTGTTTTTGGCCGATGAAATAACTACAGGAATACAAAAGTTTATGAAGGTTCGTACGTAATCAGTAATCTACTTATAAAATGTTAGGTGTACAGCTAATGTAGTAAAAAAATTAGTATACTCATATCCACTCCAACCCGCTCAAGTTTGGTAGCGAGTACCGATTGCTTTTTATTGGAATTTCTAACAGGCCGTGTCACTAGACCAGGTATCATGTACTATTGGCAAACTTACTGTAGTGAAATATATGCTGTTGACGCAGTAGACTGACTGAGACCTGCAAAGTTAATGCCAAACGGTATTGATCACTGATCCATCATCCCATATTGATGTAAAATGAGTGTTACAAGATAGTTTAAAATCTATCTTTATCACTCAAAGGTTTGCTGTGTTATGCCATAATCGCCACGCTTGGCAGGCGGGTTGGCGATCGCAGTTGATTGCTTGAAAACTCAGAGAATGACGGGCATTCTCTGGTGAATCCCTTAGTCGCCTTTTACAACACCCATGAGAAGAGACAGTTCCTGCTAATTACTATTACGAAATAAAAGTAAACATTAGTGTTTTAATTTATTTAAACCAGTCTCATCATCATGAATGTTAATATAAAAATATAATATAATTATATTTTTCTAAATCTCGAACTTTAATTTACCATTTGTACCAAGTTTAATTCAAGTGTCATTTGTTCTAGCTCAATATGCTCATGGAAAAGAAGATAGTTTCATCCTAAAAAATACTGCTGAAACAGTATCTTTTTTGACAATCTTTTCAACTTGGAGAATTGTGCTAGCTTGAATAGTAAGACATCAAGAGCGAAACTTTCACGTAGCCTGTACATCGGGTTCACCATACCAAGCCAAACTTTGTCTAAGTACCTACTCATTTGACTTCCTTTCTTGTGAAACACACGAAAAACATAACCCTCCTTCTGGCGCAGTCGGGTAAAAAACTGAAGTGCTCTTCCTTGGCATGGTAATTTTTTTAATTTTCAACTGGTGTTCATATAAAATATTGAAAGGCACAGATTTATCTAGGCTGATTAGAAAATCTCTTCCGAGAATGCAAAATAAGACATATTGTATTAAAAACTATAATTTAATAAATAAAAATCTGAACAAAATATGTTGTTTCATTTACATATTCTCAGTTCTCGTTTCGAAAATGTATAGTTGGTAAAATGTAGCTTCAGTCCTGTGACAGAAGTCAAATACGTAAATTTTAAATGTATTTTTACGTATTTGACATCTGTTACAGGACTCTAGCTATATTTTACGAACTAAAGTTGAAATAACAATATACAACAGCTTAAATAAGGCATACAGTGTGAGCCTTTGCCCAAAATTCAACAAAAGAATTAAAAAAAAAACGAACTGTCATGTTCAATTTTTCCAACTACTACGGGCCATTTTTTTGTATGGGAGTGGGTCGTCTGTACGTAGTACACTTCTTAGTCTGTGAATGGGCCTAAACGGGGTGAAGACTGTTACAAGGGGGCGAGGGTCTCCTGTCATGTATGAAATTTCTAACCATAGAGTACATCTGTATACGGTTGAAATTATTTGTTCCAAGTTTATCACCCCGGAGATTGTCGTCTGATGCGTACTCAGATGAAAAACCTCCAGATAGTTAATCACTGACATTACGGCCAGTTAGATAGAGAACGTTAAATTACGTAATACCTATGAAAGAAGGAGATGCTAGATTACTATTTTGTCCTTATCGTCCTGGCCGGTTTTTATACCGCTTTACTGTACTAAGTGTCAAATGTGACACATAGTACATTTGTATATATGAGATAGAGTGGTCACTCTAAAGATGTAGCACAGTGGCACCGGCTGGTGGTCGGAACAGGCAACTTTTGCTATTATATATACATGCATATAGTCTCTGCAGTCTACTGTACTTATTATGTTTTAATTTTATAGTACATAATCGGAAATAAAGGATAAACATGTTACCCTTGATTGCCAACTATGTACTATATTATTTTCCTTTATAGGCATGTAGAAAATAAAACAAACCGTTAAAAAGCAATTATTTATTTCTTTAACCGATGTTGAGAGTGAATCAATTATAGGTCCTTGGGTGTGAGAGCCATGTGGGCCAGTACAGTTTGTTAACTCTTGTAAAGGTTTCCTTCTTAATGACTGATAACCTGAAACAAGTTTATAAATATAAATAGTTAGGTAATATTTTTATAAAATAACTGCTGAAAGAGGGAGTGGGCCATAATTCATGTAGCCCCAGTGATGAATGACTCACATTTTAGTTTCTGTATAGCATCACTATTATAATCATTAAAATATATTTTTGCGAAGGTTGGTTCCTATTCCGCACTTAAGCAAAACATTACAGAGTGATGGAATAACAAACAGACAAAAAAATTACAGGCAATCTTATTTATTTTTATTGCCTTTTAAAAGATTGGTCACAGACTAGTGGAACGCAATTCAGGAATCTGATATACAAGTAGGAAATTGCTGAGGGAAATATGTATGTACCTAGTGCAATAATGAAAACATAGCTTGACTTAAGAGTTACGCAGCTTCGAACGCAACACTTTCTGGTCGACATATTAAGAAATATCAGAATCAAAACACTGCAGCACTGCAATGATTCAAACAGTCGTTCAAGAGTAGCTTTTTTCATATTATACAAAAGTACTCTGTGGTAGCAATTCCGCCAAAATCCAATAGTTTCCCAGGTCAGTTACGAAAAGCGGTATCGTCGAAGTCATTAACAGTAGCCGGCTAGTCGAAAATTGTACATATTTGAAAATACTTTGTAAAATTAACACTAACACAGACAGGTTATACTTAGTGATGCGACTCGAGTCCAATTTTACTCGAGTCACATCTTAAAAAACCGTACTCGAGTGAAAAAAATATCGACTCGATTTCACTCGGACTCGAGTATAGTTGTAAAATAACGGTAGACTACCGTTATTAAACAAAAATTTCCGTTAGCTACCAATAAACAGCCGGTTAGCTACGGTTATTTATCCGACTGCGACGTGAAAAGGGTGGTTATGTTGAACAGTTTTTCAAGCATGACTTATTTTTAATGCGTTCGTTTACGAATATTGTAGCTACTCAAATATAAATGTTAATCAAATGTAAATTTTACTATTTTTATTATTATTTTAATTATTAATACTTATTCAATAAATAAATTAATAAATATCTCAAATAAATAGATAAGATTTGATTTAATTAATTAATAATGTGCAGTGATCGCGAAAACCTAAGAAATTAATAATCAATTAAAAATATTATTGTTTTTTTTTTTTAATTTATAGAAATTATAATCGAAAACAGTTGATCATACGAAAAACTAAACTAGAAAGAGAGTATGTAGAAAAAATATTATATATTTAAATTTTATTTTATTTTTAATTTGGTTGATTTTATTTGATTTTATTTGATTTGATAAATAGATGAGATATAAGTAGATTGTGTATGTTTGGTAGCGAGCAGTGGAAGTGTGAAGTCTTGTCATGTGTGATTATGATGACGACGATGATGATGACGATGACGATGATGATGATGATGACAATGAAGATGACGACGATGATGACGATGGTGATGACGATGATGATGGTGACGATGAAGATGATGACGATGGTGATGATGACGATGATGATGATGAAAGCAGCTACTTTCAATGCTCCAGTTCAATTCAATTCAATTCTTTATTTGCGTGAATATTGAATACTCCATATTCTATACTCCATACCAGAACGGCCGCTCCTCGAACCAATAGGAACTTTACTACCACTAGCAGCTTTACAATTTTTGTGTTAAAACTAACACGTTTACAATTATGTAATTATCAACATGTCATATAAATGACAAGGACTGTAAAGCACTTATAGCGAATATCCTATTATTGTCACACTTCGAATCAGTAATTTTTTCGAACTTAACCACAAAATACTAAATAATAAATGTCCAGGGGTAAGTCTCCCGGGCACGATGGGCTCAGCATTGAGCATCTTCGGTATGCTGGTCCTCATTTGCCGCGAGTCCTGGCCTTGTTCTACAATCTATGTATGAGTCATGCGTATTTACCTCATGATATGTTAAAAACAATCATAGTGCCCGTAGTTAAGAACAAGACCGGTGACTTAACGGATAAAAATAATTATAGACCTATATCGCTGGCTACTGTGGTTTCTAAGGTGCTGGACAGCGTGCTTAATACACAATTAAATAAGCAAATCCAACTGCATGACAACCAGTTTGGATTTAGACCAGGTTTATCGACGGACAGTGCGATATTGGGTCTTAAGCATGCTGTAAAGTACTACACTGACCGCAGTACGCCTGTTTACGCATGCTTCCTTGATCTGTCGAGCGCTTTTGACCTGGTTTCGTATGATGTTCTTTGGGAAAAACTAAATGATGTTCGACTACCACCTGAAGTTACCAATATTATTAAATATTGGTATGGGAACCAGGTCAACAGTGTTCGATGGGACGGGGCATTTTCTCGTTCATACGGATTGGAGTGTGGGGTGAGACAGGGGGGTCTTAGCTCTCCCTCACTCTTTAATCTTTACATGGACCAACTGATTGTGGAATTGAGCAGCACCAGACTAGGATGCTATATTGATGGCATCTGTGTCAACAATATAAGCTATGCAGATGACATGGTGCTGCTCAGTGCCTCAGTTTGTGGTTTAAGGAAGCTTGTTTCCATTTGTGAAGCATATGCCAGAACGCACGGTCTATTGTATAATGTTAAAAAGAGTGTCGTTATGGTATTTGGGGCTGGTGGAAAGTACCCGAAAACTGTGCCTCCGATCAGGCTGAATGATGTACCCTTAAATAGGGTACATCAGTTCAAGTACCTTGGACACGTATTGACCGCCGGCCTCAAGGATGATGACGACATTGAAAGAGAGCGAAGGGCGCTGTCGGTGAGGGCAAATATGGTTGCCCGCAGGTTCGCGCGTGCCTCTAAGGAAATGAAATTAACTTTATTTAGAGCCTTCTGCACATCATTTTATACCAGTAGCCTGTGGGTACATTTTACTCAAAAGTCGTACAGCGCCCTTCGCGTCCAGTATAATAATGCCTTTAGGGTGCTGATGGGGCTGCCTCACTTCTGTAGCGCATCAGGGATGTTTGCTGAAATGCATGTAGATTGCTTTTTTGCTACAATGCGAAAAAGGTGTGCATCCTTGGTGCGCCGGGTGCGGGCTAGCTCCAATAGCATCCTGGGCATGATTGCAGGCAGATTAGATTGCTGTCTTTTGAATCGCTGCTCCAGAATTTCTGCTGGAATTCTGAAGCAGTGATTCAAAAATCTTTATTGTTAAGTTGAATTATATTATAATTATATTGAATTTTAATTTTGTTATTACTAACATAGTTTTTAAGTAAATAATGTTACTAACCCTATGAGTCTTGGTTACTTGACACAAATAAATAATAATAATAATAAAAAAAAAGTAAAAAAAAAATAAGTACCAAAAAGTGCGAATTACTGGTACCTATTTTAAACAATTAGTTATACGGAAAGAGTATTTTATTGTCCTTCAAATACCCTGGGTTTGGTTGTGCGACATCAACTTTTGATGGGTAGACTAAGTGCCATACATTAGAGGGTATTGTGCTTTAAAAATATTTTCAATAAAACAAAGTAGGTATATCTTTTATCTAATAATTGCATGAGGTGAAATTTCGGTTCGATAAAAGAAAACATGTTATTAACCGTAGTAACCTGAAAAAGTGGTTAATAACCGTTAATATCAAAAGGAACCGTTAGCTACCGTTAGGTTAAAATCGTTATTAACCGACTTAGCATCTGTAGACTCGAGTCACTCGCCCACCATTCGCCGAGACAATCAGGTTTAAACCTACTCTTTAAAAGAGATACGTTAAAGTGCGTTGTTGTCGTGTTCGGAAAAGGGGGCCCCCAACCTCCGAGCCCGATTCCTCGCGCCCCTTGCGGGGCGCTGAGAAGAAGACCCGTTGTTGTCACACTTGTTTGCACTTTTTGCGTGTAGTGAACTCAAGTGAACTGTTGTGTTGAATGAATTATCGACGTTCATAAACGTAAATAAGATAGAAATTGTTTATTAAAGTGATTGTTTTGTCTCAAAATGAGTGACGATAATTAAGCAGCTACAACAAAGTCACTAGTGTGGAATTATTTCGAAAGAAAAAAAAGTGATTTGTAAAATGTGTAAAAACAATTGGTAATACAACAAAGCTGATTACACATATACGAGGAAAACATCCACTTAAATACAAAGAAACTTAATAAATTCAAAGACTGTGACAAGTGAATCGAGTGAGGTGAGTGACTGAGTGACTCGTGAACCACTTGAGTGACTCGACCACTCGAGTGGTACTCGAGTAAAACTGTAAAATGACTCGAATGACTTGACTGGCAAAATTGGACTCGAGTCGCATCACTAGGTTATACTTTACCGGTGTTGCCAATGCAAGTCTTTAGGCGGCCGTGCACGTTCAGTAGAAAAGCCGTATTTGTATGGAAAAAGAATTAACGGTTGGCCGTAATCATAGAAATTTAAATAATAAGGTAATAGAAATGATATCTAATGTCTTTTTCTTCCGGAACGCATGTCGCCGGTTTTCCGCCACCAACACATAGATACGCAATTACGCCCACCATATTTCCAGCATTCAATATACAAAGTAAATTAAGCCTAAAAACAATTTCGCTGTTAGGGACTTTACTCATGACGCGATGCGATGCGAGCGATATCGCATCGATTGTCGACTCGAGTTGTACGTACGTTCTAATTGATACCAAAAATATTTCCAACAGATTACTTGTTGCGAAACAGAAGTCGCTCATCGATATCCCGTACAGAGAATCGCATGCAAGTCGAAACAAGTGCCATCGCTCGCACGCCCACGTACATTTATTTGAAATAGGATCGCAGATCATTAGAACGTTCATGCAATTCGATATCGACCAGATCTGTAAGCGATACCGTCAATCCATGCGATCTTGTCTGAAGA
The DNA here is from genome assembly GCA_949699075.1 of Asteroscopus sphinx. Classification (NCBI taxonomy): domain Eukaryota; kingdom Metazoa; phylum Arthropoda; class Insecta; order Lepidoptera; family Noctuidae; genus Asteroscopus; species Asteroscopus sphinx. Next base: position 15,800,206 of record OX453004.1, on the reverse strand, counting down.
CATTTGCGATTTTCAATACATTTTCTTGGAACACAAGTTGTTGCGATATCTAACCGATATCGGTAATCGATGCAATTCTGCGTCTAGTCGCGCCATGAGTAAAGTCCCTTAGATATGCGACAAAATATAACTTTAGTGACTCTGCGTCCAAAACAGCACTGGTGATCAAGCAAACGATTCACGCACTGGGGTCTTATGAGACACCTGTACGCGGCGACAAGTTCACGCACTTTTACCATTTCTATTACCTTATATTATTTTGATTTCTATGCCAAAAATGAAGTACATTTCAAAATCAGCCAAATGCTGCTGTTTTTAAATTTTTTATGCAAAATTAATTGATCATCAATTACTCTTTTTTTGGTTTGAAAAAAAAGTAGGTATGACAACATTTAATTTTCAACGGGAATTCTAATCGGGAAATCCCCGTCCATATAACAGATAACTTTGCAAGGTTAGAATTCGAATTCACAAAGAAAGATGAACACACACAAAATGTATTTCGTTGGATACATGCAATGATATATTGATCAAAAACATGATTACCGTCAAACTTTCTGAAAGCCCTTGATTTTGCTACGGCCATAGGGTTATAACCATAGGCCGTGGATTTTGTATTTTTTGGCCTGAAAACCGTAGAACACGGTAATTTCCGTAGCATTGGCAACACTGTACTTTACTGATGTGCATCTATGGGTTGGCGGGAAAATTCGGAAAGATCGTGTTGTGGATTTTGTATTTTTTTCCTAAATTTGTGTTTCTTCGAGTGTTAATGTGTAGTAATGGTGGATTATTAAATGTTAACCCTTAAGGTCATTTTGTATAGTATACCATACACAAAAATGTAAATAATCTGCTAAGCGCATAAAAACTTTTTGACAGAATTTTCTTCACTTTAAGTGGTTTCTGTACGTTCCTCTTATAAAAAATAAATAAAACGATGTATAATGTGCAGAAAGTTTGACAGTTGTGACGTAAATGTGAAACAATGCGGAGAAATTTTGTGCACGCCAAAGTGAAAATTATATTATTTCTTATTTACTCCTAAAATCTGTGATATGTGTTATGGATTCAAAATACTGATATCTGAAGCCTATCCTAATGCTAAAATATCTAACTAACAACTAAATTTTCGACGCTTTTACGAACATTTTCTTGGGTGTATAGCATACTATACATTGCGAACGTTTCCTAAAAATACGTCTTCTTTGTATTGTATATTATTCTATACACTGCCACCAAAGCGGTGACGGTGACGCTGCAACTTTTTTTTTTTCAAAATCAGTTTTTTTATTTTTATAAAATAGCATGGTGTGGGTTTTGCATTGATGCTTGTTTGTAACAATTTTATTATAGCCTGGGCAACGTGATCGGTGCAGAGCAGACGCATACTAATGTTTGTCCCTGAAGTCAATGCTAGTTTCGACGTCAGTGGCGGTTCAAGCAATGAAGACGAAGTAAACATTTGTGACTCTTCTCCTGCTCCATCTATAAATTAATGGTTATAAAGACACGATACAACAAATAGCCCAGTTTCATCTAGTAACTCCTGTATAGAAGACTTGAATGAAGATTTTCCATCAACGCTCGATCTAGGCTTTATATTTACTAATATTCCAAGACACTCAACTGCTCCTGAAGTCGCAGAAGTTCCTCCTCTACTTACATCAGTTCTAGCAACAGTGTTTCCTTACGATACACAATGCAATTATAATGCTATACCTTCTATCACATCGCTACCCTCCGTTCAGCCATCGCCATCTACGCCATCATCTTCATTTGCACAACGTGTCCCAAGAAAACGGAATGTTAGTTATTCTTATTCTTTATTGCACACAAGAAAATCACAACAATACATAATAGTTTTGAAATTACATGTTCAAAGTTACTACCAACAAGGTAAAAAGAAAGCATATACAAAGATTTAAACTTACTTTTGAATGGACAAACGGAAAGATTCAACATGAAGCTGAATTAGCTGAACTTGTTTTCACGGAAACTGTTCCATCTGATTGGTCGGCGGTAGATTATTTCTACCGATTTTTCCCTGAAGATCTCATTGCTGATATTGCAAATCACACAAATTTGTACAGTCTTGTTTGTAGTTTGTTGTATTCTCAGTAGCAGCCCGGAGTATGGATTTGTGCCCGGTAATGGCAATAGGCTCGCCCCCTATTACATGGGACTATAACAGTAAGTAGACTAACTGGCGAAATCAGGGTGTACTATACACCTCTGCCTACCCCTTCGGGGAAATACAAGCGTGATGTTATGTTATGTTTGTACAGTCTACAAGAAACTGGGAAGGTCGATAAATGTTACAAAAGAGGAAGTGACAGATTTTTGGCTACCAATATATTGATGGGTGAGGTTGTTAGGCCATCTTACAAGGACTATTGGAAGGCTAGTTACCGGTACGCAAAAATAGCAGACGTGAAGCCTATAAAATATTTCAGCAAATAAGGCGAATAAGAAATAATAACAGTTATTTGTTCGTAACAGACTTCATTTTACTCTCATGTTTTCATTATACTTTGAAGCATAAACATATATTTCATTAGTTTTATTTTATCAAGCAATCCAAAAACTACATATTTGGTGATATTCTGTAACAAAAAGCCATGAACTATATTTTTATAGTGTAATCTGTGTAAGACAACATCCCATGAAATGCGACTAATAGTGTGACTGTGCCTATTATACTATACATCCCTAATAGATAAGATTTATTGGCATCAGGGGCAAAGTATAGTATAATATACATTAAATATCTCAGATTACAAAATACTGCGATTTTATTGCATATTTTTCTTATCTTTATTATAGGTCTAATAACCATAATCAGGTAAAATTTGCAAGTTTTAATTCGATTAAGTTTCATGCGACCTTAAGGGTTAAGTGCTCGTTAACGTGTACAAGTGTGGGTAAATGGTATAAAGTTGAAAAACGTGACTTTCGTATTTTCTCATCATCCGCTCAAAAACCTGGTAAAGTTTCCATCACTTTACTAGGGTAAATAAACTAAAGACTTGGCTGGAGGGTCTAAGCAACCAGGCCATAAAACTACTCACATATAACAAATAAATGACTTGGCTTAAAGGTCTTAGTGACCAGGCCATAATAATTTAAAAAAAAAATGTGCATCTATCTATTCCGTTTTACGAAGAAAACATTATTTTAGTGTTCAAGTAATTTTTTTGTCAAGAGTTAAATTATATTAGAAAAGTTAAAAATGCCATTAAATAAAAAAATTAACATTGTTAAATATCATTAAATATTTAAAATACATAGTTTATACATTTTGTGAAATATTTAAAATTGAACAAATCTCCAACTAGCGGTCGGAACATGCAACTCTAGGATTATAACCAGACTAAATGAAATATTTTGACAGATAGAAGTAAAGACACTAATCTACTGACGTATGTAAATTTGTTGGTTTATAATTCACCTCTTTTCTTCTCAGTTATACAGCGTTGCCAGACGTACGATAATTATCGTAAATATACGATAATTTTGGCTATGGTACGATACAAAATTGATTAAAATACGCAGAAATACGATAATTTTGATGCTGAAAATCATTGTTTTTGTTCGTAGCTCAGCACTGTTTACGATAATTTTTCACCAAATTCCTTGATATACGATAATTTTAGAACATCAGTACGATAATCCACTTGTACTCATCTGGCAACCCTGAAGTTATACCACCATGCAGAAGGTTGGCGGGAAAATTCGTAAAGATCGTGTTGTGGATTTTTTATTATTTTCCAAAATTTGTGTTTCTTCGAGTGTTAATATGAAATAATGGTGGATTATTAAATGTTAAGTGCTCGTTAACGTGTACAAGTGTGGATAAATGGTACAAAGTTGAAAAACATGACTTTCGTATTATCTCATCATCCCCTCAGAAACCTAGTAAAGTTTCCATCACTTTACTAGGATACAAGTATAATATGTTCAATGATTACGACTGAAGGACAAGTATCCATGGTCATGAATAAATTGAAAAAAAAAAAAAACCACCATGCATAGTACATAAATAAATCTTTACTTTAGATTATGTTCTGTATATTTTTGTGATTTGTGTGAGTATTTTTGTGTTCCGAGACAAAGACTCAATAAATATAAAAACGCCGTCATCAAGTGAGTGTGTTGATAATGGGATATTGCAGTATCTTGTGCTGCAAAAGTCACAACGCACAAAAAACTGCCGGCGTATCATTTCACTTGTAAGTAGACGAAATTCAATATATTTGGGTTATGGGTAACATAGTAGGTATCAATAAAGATATCGTTAATGCGGATAAAGTTCTCATTGCTGCAAATATTGGGGTTTAATGCATATTTGCTCTTAATATTCGTAACTTTATAATAGCAATTTCAGAATCGGTGTTGCTAGTAAATAATTTTATTTACCCTATTAAGGGTGGTACGCCACCGGTCAAATTTCTTTGTTCAATGTTACTTTGATCAAAGAAATTGGATGATTATTTTATTATTTTTAACGCATTTACGCATGCATAGCGAAATCTAACGATTTAAATTGTGGAAGCCAGGAGTCGCAGGTTCGAATCCTGCTCGTTAGCGATTTTTTCTTTCCACAATTTAAATAGTTAAATTGGATGATTTTCAGATTTAAAATTGTGGAAAGAAAAAAAAAAAGAAAAAAAAAAAAAATCGCTCAAGAGCAGGTTTTTTTTTTTCTTTCCACAATTTTAAATCTTTAGATTTCGCTTCGCATGCGTAAATGCGTTAAAAATAATAAAAATTATTGGATGATTTTCATCAAATGTTGTATGTATTTTAATACTGATCCTCAAAAAAAATTCGATTGGATAAAGAAATTGGACGAGTGGCATACCACCCTAAGTCGAAATTATTTCTAGTGTTCAAAGGAATTTATTGTTCTTTAAATATTTCAGGTTTCCCTCTGATCCAGTAGTTTAAAAAAAAAGGGATTAATGCGAAAATTGGGAGCCCAAAAAAACCATGGAACTCAAACAGTTCATTACTTAATAATCGAGATTGTATTTTTCATTATTAAAAATATATGTGTTGAATGGTGTGTTGTACCTTAATACTTATTTCTTCATCCCTATATTTTTTGGATTATTAGGTAAACGTTTTAGACGAAGCAGAGATCTCACCTCTGACTTCGAATTTTTGTATGGATCAGAATTTTATTATCATTTAGGTGAAGAAAAACATCGTGAGGAAACCCGCATACCTGAAAGTGATCTATACAGGCCTCGATGGTATAGGTATGCAGTCCGCCAACCCGCACTAGGCGTGGCCCTAACTAAGGCCACAACACTAAGGCCTTAACATTTTCATTCTGAGAAGAGGCCCTTGCCCAGCAATGGGCTGATTATGTAATCTTTAGTCGTTAAAATATTTATCCTCAGAATCGATTTTATTACCCTAAAGTTAAGAGACATGTGATTTTCTGGCAACCCCTATTCTCCGAGCGAGAGCGCGTATAGTGGCCATGCGTATTGCAAGTCTAGTAGGTCTGTGGATGCGTAGCATCTCTACTTGGTCTGTGCCTTAAACGTAGTGGTTATATTCTCTTTGCGTAAAACAGAATATTGTACATGACCACAGATTACAACAAAATTTCGACTAGAAAAATGTCAAACTGCTTTTTTCTTTGCGCGAGTCAGAGATAGAAATATACAATGTGAAGTTCGTTTATGGGAGCCAGGCTGTGCCAGGCTTTTCGAAAAATCGCTTAGACTCCAATCGAAAAATTGATCTCGTACTACCGATTGCATCAAAACTATTTTGTGTGCACGTGCTCACGAATTAAGGCCCGTATTCCAGAAGGATACTCAAGCGTTGATCTCTGTTTAAAACTAGTTTTAAGTTGAGCTTTGATTTTAGAACGTCCCTCAAGCAGAGATTTGTTGATCACAGTTCAGCTGAGTTTAGTTTCGTTTTATATTGTCACCTGTTTCAGTATTTGGGCAGATATTTGATCTGTAATCACTCAAGCGTGGTCCAGACTACGCTTGAGTAGAAATTTCTATTATATTTCAGGTCAAATTCGTGTGTTGTTGAATTAAAGTTTATAATTACCGTTCTGGAATAAGACCGATACTCAAGTAACGATTCTATACTTAAGTAGTGATCTTGTGATTGGAGTTTAAACTGTACTTGAGGAAGCTACTGTAATACGGGCCTAAGTATTGCTTTATGTGATGTGTCAACTCGTACTAGACACAGTACTATACTAACAATTTTGGAAGGTAAGCACCATGTAGGTACTGCACGGCCGCTTTTTAGTAGCTATTCAAACTTGGTTGGTTTATTGCGCTTCTCGTTGGTTTTTTGATTATATTTCTATAATTATTAAGTGTATTAGGCTACAGATGGATAATTGAACTAATACACTAATTATTTCGAATTAAGAAATTCGATACTTTTTCGCTGGGAAGACGCACACAGGTAGGTATAAGCATAGGTGGCAACAGTGAACCAGTTTAATAGAAATGAAAAATAATTGTTGAGTTATTGAATTAAATTTTCTAAATATTTAAAATTTATTAAATTTCCCAGGTATTGGTATATATATGACTCTGTTTTGTTCATAGATATTAGAGCAGCGACGCTTCAAACTTTTGGTGGTTCACTAATTACCACCCGACCTATTACGGTGATTCTAATGTCGGGGGCATTTTAGGGACCGCTACGAACTATATGGTTAATTAAGGTGTGGGCACACAGCAGGCGGTACGGAACTGAGGCGGAGCATCGACTGAACGTGAACTGAGCGTGCATGTCACACTGCGGGCGGTACCTACACGCGCGCGATTGAACAGCAACGAAAATTTCGCCGCGAAATGACAGTGCCAGAAAAAACCGCTGTCTGTGTGACTAGCTACTATACATTCTCATATAATACAACAGCACCTTATCGGTTGCGCACCGCCCGGCCTTGTTTTTCCGAACTGCGGCGGATCTGTCACGCCATCAAAACACCCAGTAGGATGGTTCTGTGTGCACTGTCTAATACAGTTCAGTAAATTACAACACGATGTGACCCGCCGACGAGACGCTTCAGTTCCGCTTGCTGTGGGTTTGCAGCTTTAGTTACCCAAGGTGATAGTACAGTCGACTGCATGACAGTGGTAACACTTCAATTCCAAAACCGCCCTTGCGGCTTACGAAACAAAGATGCCGCTAATGTCAAAGTGTTACCACCGATGTGTGGTTGACCATACCTACTTGCTTATTTGCAAAATAAAATATCTGTTACCTTTTTTCAACATTTTCTGATTACACAATTATTATTTCGTAACTCCATTCTATCTTGAGGAACATTACAATCATTCTGAACTGCATTATTCAACCTATTAGACTTTTCTAATTCTTTTTGATTAAGTATTAGTGCAAACATATAGACAGGATATATGCCATTAGGAAAATTGGTTTGTTTACATTGCTTGATCCTTTTTAAGCAACACTTTTTAAATATTCGAATATATTGGTTAAAAGTTCGAGTGACGGATGAATCAGTTAAATCCTTTTCAATTTTTCCAGATGAAGTTACATTTTCTTTGACTACAATGACACCATTGGTAGAGAGAGAATTCCTGCAATGAACCATTATATTACAAGGTATAATTAATTTGTTATTCCACAATAATGAATTTTGGCAAATAAGGTACCTGCATCGAATTAGATAGGCCTCTAAATCTTGATCCGTTAGATATCCTAATACCCACTGATTCCAAATGACATCATATTTTCTTACAGGTGTGAACTCTTGCAATCCAACTCTATACAAGGTGCCCAATTTCGATTTAAGTTCTCCCACATATTCTTTAATAGAATTGATAAATTTTTCATCAGGTTCAACAATGTCAACTGATTGAAAATGCGGTATTAATAACTGTTTTGTTATCCTACCAATGCCCGCGCCACAGTCAAGCGCAGTGTTTGTGAAAGGGGCACTTTTAGAAGAAAGTAGAGATTTCAGGAACAGTTCTGATCCCTCAATGTCTGCACTTGAAATATATCCAAATCCTCCTAGTACTCCATCGACCGTCGGCGGTATATCGGCCCAATATTGTAACGATTTCTCATAATTGATATTAAAGACGTCGCTGTTATCATTCATACTGTGTAGGTAGGTAATGAATTAAGCCTGAAATGAGAAACTGAGTGGTATACATAACCCTAGGGCCACACTTTCGGGCTTCGGCGAAGGTTCGTGTTATCGCGATAAGTGTAGCCAATAAATTCGTCAGAAGTTGCATACATTTCTTGTCTTCGGGCTATCGCGATAACACAACATTCGCCGAACTCCTACATGTTGTGACCTTCCTTAGGGTAAGTTGAATGTAGTATCCACTTATGTACAAACATAGTGTACAAAGATAAAGAAACACTGGACCGGTAGGTACCTAACAAAACACCAAAATATTGTTTAAGCACTACAAAGCCTAAGCAAGTAAAAAATATTTAATTACTTCAAAGACAAAGAAAATATAACATAACGACAGAATACAGATCAGTGTGACCGTTTTTAAAATAGGTAATCCACTAAAAAATAATGTTTTCAGTACTAAAAAATACTAAATTTACTAAAATCATTGTCGTCTGGTGAAAGAGATCGCATGCTATTTGTATATTCTCTGTTTGGCAACATCTTTACGGGATGTCAAAATACCTAGAGGTTGGCGGGAAAATTTGGAAAGATCGTGTTGTGGATTTTGTATTATTTTCCTAAATTTGTGTTTCTTCGAGTGTTAATGTGTAATAACGGTGGATTATTAAATGTTAAGTGCTCGTTAATGTGTACAAGTGTGGGTAAATGGTACAAAGTTGAAAAACGTGACTTTCGTATTTTCTCATCATCCGCTCAAAAACCTGGTAAAGTTTCCATCACTTTACTAGGGTGAGTAAACTAAAGACTTGGCTGGAGGGTCTAAGCAACCAGGCCATAAAACTACTCACATAACAAATTAAATGACTTGGCTTAAAGGTCTAAGCAACCAGGCCATAAAACTTAAAATAAATAATAATCAAAATACCTACGCCACGTGGCAACCCCGCTTACCCCGCAATGTGGCCCATAGTACATGAGCTGTCAAGTAAACAAACTAGGGCTGTTGATATTTTTTAAATATCAGATTTTCGATCTATCGATATTTTTTAATATACAATCGGAGTTCGATATATTGAAAAAAAAAAAGATATTTCGATATATTGGCCAAATTTCATGATTCTAGGTCAATGCGAAGTACCCTATAGGTTTTTTATGTGAGTTTGCGAGTATCAAAATGTGATATAGCCGTATGATTACCTTGACTTAGAAGCTTGATTTTTTATGTCCTAGGGACAGCCGAACTTAGTATTTGATATAATTGCATTATTTATTACTATTTGAAAATGATTTTAATCAGCACACATCTCTGGTACGAAACACGAGCATCGATATCGATACTTTTTAGTTTTGATTACTTACTTCCCTAGCTATGTGGCCACCATAACGGTGGCCCGGATATTGTAGGTATATATGGGCGCGCTAGTGTTGCCATCTAATTCTAATTTTGGTTTATGGCTCCATCGTGTCAACGATGATTCTGCCAATGTCAAGGTTGAATAAAACACGTATAAATTTACTATGATTGACCGGTGAAATAACAAAAGGTTCGGTCATAATATTATAATATACTCTGTGGGTACGGTTTTCGCTGGATGTCACAGATGTGGTTGGGTTACCAAAAAAAAAATACAACAGGTAAGTTAGTAAGATAAGTATATTTTATTTTAGAATAGACGTACACAATGGACATGATAAAATTACGTGCGTCAGGCTGGCCCGGCCCCGGTGGCTTTAGGTCGCGAGATATGTATTATCCGAATGTACTCCTCTTCAGAAGCATTTGTACTTACTACATTTTCAATGTACCGCTCTAATAAAAAAAATAGAAGCATTTGAAGGGGGCCGGGCCAGCCTGACGTTTTCAGCCCGGCCCCATCTGTACCACGACAACTACCAAACATGCTGAGAAAGTGGTGCCACAGAAGGGATGTACTCCGTAAAATACACGTACATAGTGCTTAATTTAATCATAAAACCTAATATTTTCCGAGATATCGAGGTGTAAAAGGGGCCGGGCTGAAAAAAGGTATCGACAGCTTTAACTGGATAACCACGAAAGCTATAAATACCTATCCTAGGTACGAAATAATCTCCGGCGAATTTAGAACACTTGTACTTCTTTCTTTTCAAATTAAACCCTCTTAATATATAAATATAAGTAATTTAAATTCGGCTGGCCCGGCCCCTTTCAATCGCTAATATCACTCTCAATATCATATCAATTTCTTTAAGATGGCGATCTTTGCATTCCTTTACAGCAGTACATCAATGCAGTTTGAGTCCTGTATCTATCAGCCGTGTATTTGAGATGATAATTAAAATTTAAAATATGTTTGTATTTATTGATCGAGTGACCATCTGCCAAGTTCGAATTTTCAGGACATTATAAAATTTTATCATAATTATTGAGTTATTTATTTATTCTTAATCCATTATAACACCAGGACAAAAAAAAACCGGCCAAGATCATATCAGGCTATGCTCAGTATTATAGGGTTCCTAATTACAAACGAATAAAATCGAATATTAATCATTGCTATAATAGTGTTTGCAAACAGCGCCACCTAGCGCTGAATTTAAGAAGCTAAATTGAAGAAGTGTGTCATATCAATATAACACAAAGTTACTTTTTGTGATTTTTTTGAATAAGAAGTAACAAAAGGTGCATTATTTGCTAAGATCATTTTTCTCTAAGGTCAATGACCTTTGAACTAGGACGTCTTAAGTATTTTGCAGTTTTCTCACTATAACTCAAAAGTTTATAATCACATTATACTCGAAACCATACATCACTTTTTAGGGTTCCGAAGTCCTACAAGGAACCCTTATAGTTTCGTCATGTCCGTCCGTCTGTCCGTCTGTCCTAATCCTTTACAGCTTAATAACTTCTACAGTTATAAACAGAAGTAAATGAAATTTTGTTAAAAAATAGTCTACATATAGATCTCAATTTTAAAAGAATAAAATAATCGTTTTTCCGTATTTTAGGGGTGGCGTCCATACATGAGAAATGGAGAAAAAAAAATTTTTTTCGCTGCACCCCCTCGTGTGGGATATCATTGAATAGGTCTACTAAAATGAAGGTAATGTTTGATACACCACTTTTTTATCAGATGTACCATCTGCGAAATATAGCCCGCCAAAGTGGCTTGCAATGTGTCCCCCCCCCTGCCATTTCTAAACTATGCAATGTAGAAACTTATAATCTTCCACATTGATAGACCTTTGTGAAAACTCTCTTTTAAAATTATTTCGAGTATAATGTGATTATAATTTTTTGAGTTATAGAGAGAAAACTGAAAAATACTTAAAACGTCCTAGTTCAAAGGTCATTGACCTTAGAGAAAAATGATCATAGCAAATAATGCTCCTTTAGCTACTTTCTATTTGAAAAAATCACAAAAAGTAACTTTGAAATGACAAACGTCTTAAATTTGGCTTCTTGAATTTAACCCTAGATGGCGCTACTAACAACACGCTCTGAGTCGCGAATGCTGCCGATTATTGCAAAACCTAAAATAGCCATGATTAATATTCGATTTGATTTGTTTGTAATTACACCTACTTAAGGAACCCTATAATACTGAGCATGGCCCGACATGCTCTTGGCCGGTTTTTATTTATCAGGTGTACCATCTGCGAAATATAGCCCACCAAAGTGGCTTACAATGTGTCCCCCCCCTGCCATTTCCAAACTATGCAACGTAGAAACTTGTAATCTTCCACGTTGATAGACTTTTATAAAAACTCTCTTTTAAAATTATTTCGAGTATAATGTGATTATTAATTTTTGAGTTACAGTGAGAAAACTGAAAAATACTTAAGACGTCCTAGTTCATAGGTCATTGACCTTAGATAAAAATGATCTTAGCAAATAATGTTCTTTAAGTTATTTTCTGTTTTAAAAAATCACATTAACAAACTTTGTGTTATATTGATAACACAAAGTAACAGCGCCACCTAGCGTTAAATTTAAGAAGTGTGTCATATCAATATATGACACTCTTCTTAAATTTAGCGCTAGGTGGCGCTGTTTGCAAAAACTAAAATAGCAATGATTAATATTCGATTTGATTCGTTTGTAATTAGACCTACTTAGTGGATCCTTCTGAGTTTTAGCGGCAGGAACCCTTTAATACTGAGCATGGCCCGACATGCACTTGGCCGGTTTTTTTCGATGCGATATCGCTCGCATCGCGTCGCGTCATGAGTAAAGTCCCTAAGAGTAATTGCTGTTTAAATAAATGTATAAAAATAAATAAAAAAATTATTAAAATATAAACGTTTATTTAGAGTCCCACGTCCAAGCTATACATATAATAAGCTCCTCGGTTATTTATCAATACTTATGATAAATAAGGTCCTGAAAATTAGCATTTGACTGATAGTCACTCGACCAGTACTTGTTTAAATATTGATTATCGTCTCAAATACAAGGCTGATAGACCCAGGACTCAAACTGTATTGATGTACTGCTTTATAGGAATGCAAAGATCGCCGTCTTAAAGAAATTGATATGATATTGAGAGTGATATAAGCGATTGAAAGGGGCCGGGCCAGCCGAATTTAAATTACTTATATTTATATATTAAGAGGGTTTAATTTGAAAAGAAAGAAGTACAAGTGTTCTAAATTCGCCGGAGATTATTTGGTACCTAGGATAGGTATTTATAGCTTTCGTGGTTATCCAGTTAAAGCCGTCGATACCTTTTTCAGCCCGGCCCCTTTTACACCTTAATATCTCGGAAAATATTAGGTTTTAAGATTAAATTAAGCATTTTATACGTGTATTTTACGGAGTACATCCCTTCTGTGGCACCACTTTCTCAGCAAGTTTGGTAGTTGTCGTGGTACAGACGGGGCCGGGCTGAAAACGTCAGGCTGGCCCGGCCCCCTTCAAATGCTTCTATGTTTTTTATTAAAGCGGTACATTGAAAATGTAGTAAGTACAAATGTTTCTGAAGAGGAGTACATTCGGATAATACATACCTCGCGACCTAAAGCCCCGGGGCCGGGCCAGCCTGACGCACGTATAAAATTTAGTAGATAGGTTAGTGGTTAATAACATATAATTAATACGTATAGTAGGTATAACTTCAGATTCTAATATTATTCACAGTAAGAAATTTACAAAAGACTTTAATAAAGGGAGATCCCACAAGAGTTAGTAGGAAAGAAATATTGTGATCAGGGGAATGGCAGAGTCTGCAGTAAAAGATGTGATGTCCGGTTATAGTATTTATTGCAAAAGATAGATATTTAAAATAACGCTTTAACTCTAACAGACAATCATTGACAGACGGTAGTAGCCAATGAGTGTTACCATACCTACTAATAAGAAACTCTATAACCATTGGCAACTCAACACACCCCCTCAATGGTTAACTCAGTAACTTGATACAATTTGAAACAAAAATAAAAAAGGTTGTCTGGTAGAGAACGCCTATGGCGTTAAGACCGCCTTTGTACCCTGTTGTGCATAAAGAATTAAATAAATAAATAAATAAATAAATAAAAAATAGTACACCCCCTTAACCGTTTCACTCATAATTAAAGCAGAACACAAAAAAATGTATATCCACACAGAAAAATAAAAAATTGCCTACCTCATATATAACATAAGCCAAGACCTAATCGAAACTTTTCAAATTTTATTTTACCTAAAGGCTTGGTTAAAATATCGCTTATTTGCTCATTTGTACACAAATATTTAACTTGTACAATATTCTTGAAAACATTGTCACGAACAAAATGAACCTTAATATCTAAGTGTTTCAGCTTATGATGAAAACTTGGGTTATTACAAACTTTAATGACAGACTGATTGTCTTCATACATAAGAACAGAAACATCCTCAAGTTCAAGATACTTTTACATATTTCTTATCCAACATGCTTCTGCAGTTGCCATACTCAATGCTACATACTCTGATTCGGTTGATGACAAAGCGACAGTTGCTTGTTTTCGTGTATTCCAAGTAACCGTGCACCCAAAAATCTTAAAAAGAAAACCACTAGTTGACTTGCGATCACTCTTGTCACCAGCCCAATCCGAGTCTACATAACCAATTATTTTATTTTCTAAGTTATCACTTATGGTAAAAACTAAACAAAGATTAAGAGTACCTTTGATGTACCTAAGAACTCGCTTTACGGCACACCATAATTCCTCACTTGCACATGCCTGATATCTACTTAGTAAGCTTATACTTAAGCACAAATCAGGCCTTGAGCATAACATTGCATACATAAGTGATCCTATTACCGTTCTACATCTACTCTCTACTTCTTTACTTTCCACACAATCCCTTTTTAGTACACTATGATCAAACTTTTCATCTATAGGTGTAGCTACTGCTTTGCACTCTTGCATGTTGCATTTTGTTAATATATTTTCAAGGTATTTTCTCTGGCTTATTACAATCTTTCTTTCAGATACATTTTGTACTATTGACATGCCCAAATAATATCTAACAGCACCCAAATCTTTAATTTTGAAATGTTTGCTTAGCATTGCTATTACATTTACGGGTTCATTCTCTACAGTACTAGCTAAAAGAATATCATCGATATACAGCATAAGGTAAGTTTTGCAACCGTTTAGATTCCTGACATACAAACAGTATTCAAAAACACATCTTTGAAAGCCTAACTTTGAAATTACACTATCAAACTTTTTATTCCAACATTTAGGTGAACTTTTTAGACCATACAATGACTTGTTCAACTTTAACACTGTATTTTTATCATTGGTTACACTTTCACATCCCTTAGGCAAGGTAATAAATACATCGCCCTCTACTTCCCCGTATAGAAAAGCACTACAAATGTCTAGCTGGTGAAGTTTTAAACCTCTTTTATTACAAAAAGCTAGGAATATCCTTACAGATGTTAATCTAGCTACTGGGCTATATAATTCAGATAATGAAACATCTGTTTGTTGGAAACCCCTTGCTACAAGTCTAGCTTTATAAGAAACAATATCTCCTTTTTCATTTTTCTTGCATCTAAATACCCATTTACAGTCTATTACTTTACAATCTTCTGGCTTACTTACGCATGTCCATGTATCATTTTCTATTAGGGCATTAATTTCAGTTTGCATGGCTTCTTTCCATTTTTCACTGTCTTTGCGTGATATTGCCTCATAATATGTTTTTGGATCTTCCTCTTCCATAGCAATCAGAGTCAGATCATAATCTTGAAATCTACTCGGAGCTCTCAGCTCCCTTCTAGGTCTTAAATCATATGATTGTACTATATCACCATCGTACTCAATCGACTCAGCCGAGTGCATGCTGACAGCATCCTCCTCCGGTTCATTTGCACTCTGGTTATCCTCTAAAACAAACTCTGGTTCTGGTTCTTTTTCATCAGCTTCTTCCAGAGTCTTAATTTGATCAACTTTTTCCTGTATTTGTCCTGAAAGAAATATTATGTCACGATAAACTTCTACTTTTCTTTTATGGTCAAAGTAAACTCGGAACCCTTTAACTTCTTCTCCATAACCGACGAATACACCAATAACATTTTTGTCATCCCATTTTAAACGTTTTTCTTTGGGTACGTAAACCGATACTCGTTTTCCAAAAATTTTAAACATGTTCGGATCAATTTTCTTTCCATAGAATGCCTCAAAAGGCGTCATGCCCTTTATTGGACTAGGACCTGTTCGATTCAGCGTAAAAGAAGCGGTATTTATTGCCTCTGCCCAAAATTCTTTATGCATATTTTTGATCATTGATCGGGCAGCTTCGACCAACGTACGCATTTCGCGTTCTGCGCGTCCGTTCTGTTGCGGCGTATAAACTACACTCCTTTGATGTGACACTCCATGACGCTCCAAAATAGCCTTCAGCTCTGAATTAACAAATTCTAATCCATTATCTGACCTTAATGTTTTTAGTCTACAACCAGTTTCCCTTTCAGTTTTTGCAATAAATCTCTCAATACACTGCTTCACCTCCGATTTATTTTTAAAAAAATAGACAAATCTGAATCCTGAGTAATCATCTTTTAATAATAGAAAATACCTGGACTTTCCAATAGACAATTGCTCCATGGGACCACAAATATCTGCATGCACTAACTCAAGAATCCCTGAAGCCCGCGAATTACTCAATGGATACGGCATTCGATGCTGTTTTCCAGACAAACAGTTTTCGCATTCATAGTTTTCACTATCATCCTCAAATTCAACGTTGTTACGTACTAAAAACTTTTTTACGCTCGTAAAATTTAGATGTGCCATTTTGTTATGCCATTTACTCAATTTTCTAATTTTCGAACTCAAATTACAATTTTCGAAATTTGAAAACTTCTGTCCGGATGAACACATTTGAGTTTTCATGACATTGACAATCAACCTCGAAGGTTCGTTTCGCAAGCACATTTTATAAAGTTTATTTTCACGCTCAGCTATAGCTCGTACTTCTCTATTCTTTACAAAAAAACATTGCTCATTGTCAGAAACTAGGCGTAAACCTTTGTCGAGCACACAACCCGCAGAGAACAAATTATATTTAAGTTCTGGTACATATAGCACATTTGATAGTACTGTTTTTATGCTTCGCTGGCCGTTCCATGCATAAACAATTACTGTTCCTTTGCCTTTTATGTCCAGAGCATTTCCATTTCCTACTTTCACTTTTCCACAGGTTTCAGTCTCTTTTAACTCTTCAAATAAATCCTTCTTTCCACACATGTGTTCAGAAGCCCCCGTGTCCATATACCAACAGTCTTCACGCCCTGTAACACTTAACCCCACAAATGCATTTATCTCATTTTTATCTTCTGGGTTTTTACCTTCTCGGTTATTTTCCTTTTTCTTCAGAATCACACAGTTCTGCGTTATATGGCCCCTCTTTTTACAATAGTAACAACTCCTTGTTTCTCTTCCTTTATTATTATAACAAAACTTTGCGAAGTGACCTCCTTTGCCACAAATATAGCATTTTCTATCCTCTTTTTGATCATTATTGTTACCTTTCATACTTTTACTTGCCAATGCTACTTCAAGTTCATTCGAGTTTAATCTTTCCTCTTCAATCAATAGCCGTGCTGTCATCTCCTCTATACTTTGCTTCTCCATTGGTACCGACTCCCAAGCCGAGCGAAAATGTTTAAAAACGCTCCGGTAGTGCCATGAGTACCTGTGACTCTCTTTCATAAACTGACTTAAGTTTGCTCCACATTTCTTTTGAAGATGTACACGATAATATGTAGGTCATTGGCCCTTCCTCCATTCTCGTAACCATAATCTCTTGTGCTTTAGCATCACCTTTTTGCCATTCTTCCCTGGCATCTGCCTTCTCCGGCTCTAATTTTACTCCATTGACAATATCGAGTAAACCTTTTCCTCTAAGTATGACTTCTGTCTGGAACCTCCAAACTGTCCAGTTTTTTCCTGTCAGCTTCAACCCAAAAATGCTTGTTTTCTCCATGATGACTGTCTGCGTTATCGTTCTTCACTACTACGAGGCTCAACAAGCACAATCAAAAAAATTTCACAACCTCAAAAAACAAAAGAGACCTCGCACGACAAATCTTTCAATCTTCTATTGGAAGCCTGACATCACAAAAATATGCTCTGGGCCCATAACCTGTGATCAGGGGAATGGCAGAGTCTGCAGTAAAAGATGTGATGTCCGGTTATAGTATTTATTGCAAAAGATAGATATTTAAAATAACGCTTTAACTCTAACAGACAATCATTGACAGACGGTAGTAGCCAATGAGTGTTACCATACCTACTAATAAGAAACTCTATAACCATTGGCAACTCAACAAATATTAATAGGTCTTGGGATATTGGAAGGAAGGATATCATAGAGTGGAACAATAATATTGGGACAGAAGAAAAATAAGTGTTCCAAGGAGCCCTCGTCCATGCCACATTCACAGATAGAACTGTCACGAATGTGAAGTTTGGCTAAAAAGACAGGGGTACAAACAAAACCTAACCTCAGACGAATAATGACAGATGTGATCAATTTATTTATATTTTTGCATTTAAAAAACCAGGGTTTAGCAGGAATGTTTGGTTGAATATTGCCATAATATTTCCCTTTCACAAGTCTGGACTGTTGCCATAGATCATTCCAGGAACACATAAGACGTGGTTTAGCCTGAGAGCGCAAATCCCGAGAAGGAATGGTATTATATGTGTTAGAACCAGTTTGCACAGCCTGCTTAGCATAATGATCAGCAGCTTCATTACCCAAGATGCCTGTATGACTGGGAATCCAGGCTAGTACAATTTCAATTCCAGCTTTGTTTAATTCAAATAGAGTTTGCTTTATTTTAAGGGTTATAATGAAGTTATCCTTACTGTGAAAGGAAAGCTTAAGTAAGTCTTGGAGACAACTGAGGGAATCACTAAAAATCAAGGCTCTTTGAAAATAATGACGGTTTGAGTCTATATATCGTACAGCTTCTAATATTGCAATAGACTCCCCGGTAAATATAGAACATTCAGAAGGACATTTATAACTCAGGATCACATTATATTTAGGAATAAAAACTGCAGCCCCTACATTATTAGTATCAGGCAATTTTGACGCATCAGTGTATAATTTAACCCAGTCCTGCCAAGATTCATTTATAACTTTATTGAAAATTCTGTTTGCCTCTGGAGAGTCTTTGTCGATTCCAAAATATAGTATAACTCTGGGTTGAAAAACAATTGAATCATAGTCTATCATGAAAATGGGTGACTTATCGAGTTGCATGACTGAAAAAGACTTTGAATTAAGATAGTTAAAGGAATTTATAAGGAGTGGAGAGGTCTTATTGGACCAATACTCAGATATAATAATCTCACGGGATAAAGGGCGCAGGATATTTAATAAAGGGTGATGAGAATACTGAACTACATTATAAAAGTATCTGTCTGCAAGGAATTGACGTCGTAGATGGAGAGGAGGTTCCATACATTCTACCTGTAAGGCATTAATTGGAGAGCACTTCATTGCACCTGTAATAATACGTAGACACTTTGATTGAATCTTTTCTATTTTATTTAAAGCCATTTTACTACATGGTTCTAAAATAAAGCAACCATAATCTATATGGCTACGTACTATGGCGTTATATAGAATTTTCTGTGAAAAAGGATGTGAACCCCAACGAACCCCAGATAAGGCCCTCAAGACGTTATCACTCCTTTCACACTTATTGTAAATATAATATAAATGATGTAGACCAGACATTTTGGAATCTAAAATTACTCCCAAAAACTTAACTTTATCCTGTATAGAAATAAGTTCTCCATCTATAGAAAGACTGATTGGGGGAATACTTCTTTTGCGTGAGAAAACAACTGCATGACATTTTGGAACTGACACAGACAAACCAAGTTCAAAGAGCCAATCATTTAGGTACCCAAGTGCTGTGTTTAATTTGAGAGAAGCATCATGCAAGTTGGGGGAACTAGAATACAGGGCAATGTCGTCTGCATATTGAAGAATTTTACAAAAACAATTGACTGTTGAATCCAGATCAGCAGTGTATAGATTATATAGCAGAGGGCTTAACACAGATCCTTGTGGTAATCCTTTCCAAACGAGACGAGGAGAAAGGAGATTTCCTTGAGATCTAACAGACATATAACGGCCCATAAGTAGATTACATATAATATCGACCAGCCTCACAGGAATATTCAGATGGAGCATTTTCTGCCTGAGTATCGGAAGCTGGACATTGTCATATGCTGAAGATATATCAAGAAAAACCCCAATCACATGTTCCTTACGAGAAAGAGCAAGCCTAATTTCTGACGTAAGTATACTGAGACTATCCATCGTGCTCATACCGCGTCTAAAACCAAACTGACTTCCAGAGAGAAGTCCCCTATTTTCAATTATCCACTCCAATCTATTTTTAACAAGATGCTCTAAGATTTTAGATAAAACCGATGATAAGGCAATGGGTCTATAAGACGAAGGATCGTTTGGATCTTTCCCAGGCTTTAGGATAGGGGATGTTTTCCCGGACGCCGTTCGTGCCCATAAAATTGTCAAATACTTGAAGCCATCAGGTATAGTTACTCAAATAATGACCGGGCATGGTGGGTTTTCCTCATACTTGAATAGATTCAAGTGTAAGGAAAGCCCATCATGCATATGTGACCCCGACCAAGACGAGACTATAACTCACATCCTGACTGACTGCCCCGTCTACGGACTGGAGCGTTATAATGCGGAGCAAGAGATCGGAATGGAGATACGGATGGAGAATTTGAGTGGGATCATTGACGATAAACTAAGTAGGAATAAATTTTTGAAATACATTGTCAAGATAGCTACAAGGGTAATAAACAGAAATAAATAGACATTAAGCTAAGTACTGATATTATAAGAATATTATGACAGTAGCCAAATCACGATAATAATGTCAAATATAGAACATATACTTGTAGTAGAATAAGATGTTTTTAAAATATTGTTGCCAAATAATTATTGTCCTATATTGTAACTGTAATTTATTGTTAACTAGTTTTAAGTATTATAATAAGATTGGATATTGACATGACAATTGTGACAATAATTATATATAGGGAAAAATTTAATAATTTATACACTGTAACAATTTAATAACGCAAATAAAGGCTCGGATTAAGTCCGAGGAAACCTAGCTCGCAGACTCCGCCATAGCGCGGAGCGGTAGGCGCCATATATAAAAAAAAAAAAAAAAAAAAAAAAAAAAACAGACATTGATCACAGTTCAGCTGAGTTTAGCTTTATTTTATACTTTTTTTTTTTTTTTTTTTTTTTTTTCTTTTTTTTATGATTTATAGATCTGCTCTTGACCACAATCTAGACAGCTTTGTCAGGATGTGGTCGACGATGGAGCGAGCAAACCTATTAGGTGCCGTTTCACTCCAGCTTTAAAGGCGTTAGGGTTATAAGTGCCCGGAAATACAGATGCCGGCAGTGAATTCCACAACTTGGCTGTGCGCATTATGAAAGAGTTCTCAAAGCGCTTGGTCCTGATAGTAGGGATTTCCACCAAATGTGGATGATATCCTGCAGTGCGGCGTGTAGTCCGATGAAAGAAAGGAGATTGCGGAATAAGCTCATGGAGCTCTTGCGCACACTCTCCAAAGTACAGCCTGTAGAACACCGACAAACAAGCAACTGTGCGTCTATGGGCTAAGCTTTGTAGCTTAGATTTTGCTAACAGTTCATCACCAATTAACCTCTCAGCTCTGCGTTGAATCGAGTCAAGAGCCGCAAGCTGGTATTTGGCGGAGCCATCCCACAAGTGACTGCAATACTCCATACACGATCGGACTTGAGCTTTATATAAAGTGAAAAGCTGTCCAGGAGTGAAGTATCGCTTCACCTTGTTAAGAATGCCCAACTTTTTGGCCGCAGTTTGAGCCTTTGCCTCGATTGTGGTGCCGAAGTTGAGGTTAGGTGACAACTCCATGCCAAGAAGGTCTAGGTGGTCGGCGATGCTAATAGGTGTACTTTGGAAAGTAGGAGCCAGGTGGAATGGACTCCGTTTTGCGGTGAAAAGACACGCCTGAGTTTTAGAGGCGTTAAAATTGACCAGATTGTCATCTCCCCACTGGGAAACGAGATTTAAGGTCGAATTAGTCCGCTCTATCATGGCCTCTCGTAGAGAACAGATTTCCCGTTGGTTGGCTCTCACACTGGACAGGTATCTCTCTGTGATAGTACTGTCATCTGCGTAGCCAATAAGACCTAACTGAAGCAGGTCATTTATGTGAAGCAGGAAAAGTGTCGCAGAGAGAACAGACCCTTGAGGAACTCCGGCATTTATGGCCAAGAGGTCAGAGGAGCAGCCGTCAATGACCACTCGAATGGACCGTTCACTCAAAAAGTCAGCTATCCAAGTGCAAAAGTCAGGTGGGATGCCGTACGCTGGAAGCGTAGAACTGTCACCTGTTTCGGTATTTGAGCAGAGATTTGATCTGTAATCAATCACTCTAGTGTGGTCCAGACTACGCTTGAGTAGAGATTTCTATTTTAATTCAGGTCAAATTCGTGTGTTATATTGTTGAATTAAAGTTTATAATAATTACCGTTCTGGAATAAGACCGATACTCATGTAACGATTCTATCCTTAAGTAGTGATCAGGTGATTGGAGTTTAAACTGTACTTGAGGAACCTTCTGTAATACGGGCCCAAGAGTACCTATCAAAGGAGATATATTGTTATTATTGCAGCGTATCATATTGTATATCTTAAACAACGAGAAACAGAGCTATTTGCAAAACACGCAAGGATCTTTGAATTCCATGGGCAATCACAATAATAAACTATTTCTTTAATTTAAAAAGCTGGAATTTCCCTTTTTAAAGACGTGGTTAAAAAGTTCTAGCACCCAGGACACGAAATTTCTCAAAAAAGTTGAATAAATTAGAATATAAGCCAAAAAGTACCACGCAGGATTACAAACACTGTTGCCAGGTCTCCCGATTTTCCGGGAAATTCACAGATTTTCCTAAAAATCTCCCGGTCTCCTGATTTTCGACAAAGATCTCCCGATTTTTTACAATCCCTGTATAAAGCTAATAACAGGAATAAGATCAAAACCTGGCAAAAAAACTGCATAAAATGAAACGGACACTTTCCGTCACTTGTTACACAGTGCAGTAAAATCTTTGAAAATGGAATCTATGCGTAGACAGAGAAAAACTATAGACAAATTGATAGCTTCCGTCGCATTCACACAAGAAAAAGAGCAACTTACGCCAATGTCGTGTAAATAAATGAGACAGAGTTATACGATTTTTTGTTTCGCGACGCGTGCCGGTTTTTTCAAGGTTGGCACATAGTTGTGCTAAACAATTTTGACAGCTGCTTACTGTATTTCACATATCGTCTTTTGATTTTAGGTAAAAAATATTGTTAAAGTGTAAAAATACACGCAATTTGTTTTTGAAACAGTTAGTGACTAACTATTTTAATAGCTTTTGAAGAAAAAATGGTGCGGTGTAGTGTTCTAGGGTGTAAAAGTAATAATGAAAAGAAACTGCCAGACATATCTTTTCATTCGTAAGTATACCACGTTTTAACCGTTTTTAGCCTTTCAATCAGATGTAAGATTGTGTTTTAAATATGTAAATTCATGTGAAGTATATAACTCGATCGATAAATAGTCCAAAATATCAAATAAAATTATTCTTAACCTAAAAATAAACTTTGTTCGGTGTTGCCAGGTATTCGATGTTTTTTCTCCTACAATTATGGGTATTCTATTTTCTGTATTGTGCCTCTAATAAATAATTATAATGAAATAAATATTTAAATAGCATAAACGGAATGTTGCAGTTGCCTGGAAAATTATAATAAATAATAATAAATAAATATTTTTGGTACATTTTACACATCACCATCTAGTCCCAAACTAAGCAAAGCTTGTACTATGAGTACTAGACAATGGATATAATACTTAGATTTTTTTTTGTTGTAAATACATACTTATAAATTTATAATACATAATTTACGTCAGAAGTGGATTGAAGCCACGGGACGAACAAATTGGACAGCATACATCAAGAACTTGTAGCAGACATTTTGAGCAAAATGTGATAATTAAAACGAAAAAACTAATTGTTTTGTTTCCTAATGCTGTGCCATTACAGGTACGGCCGACCGCAAGTCGGTGGTAACACTTTGACATTAGCAGCATCTTTATTTCGTAAGCAGTAAGGGCGGTTTTCGAATTGACGTGTTACCACTGTCATGCAGGCGACTGTACGTATTTAGTTTACGTATCTAAATTACAGGGTATTGAAAAAAACCTATAGGAGCTGCATTTAGTGGTTATGATTCAGAACAGTGCGACAGGTTACACTAAGAGTGAAGGCTCTGAACGCGCCTCAGTATCTACATCAAATCAAAATGCTTACTTGTGTTAATGTAAAATTATAATTTTTTATGCGAAAGTGTGCCTGCCTGTTCGTCCGTTACCTCTTCACCGCTAAAATGAACATATTTTGAACGTTTTTTATTACGAGAATTGGAGTCTTCTGTACCCTAATTTAGTACTTGTTATTTTTTATTAAATAATATGATATACCATTGGTAAATTAGTTTTTTTTTTCTTGTGGGTCTCGAAACTGAAGAATTTAGATCGATCCCGAAACTAAGAGATTTAGAGCTGAAATTAATATTTGCTATTAAATCTATTACTTTCACACCACCCATGATCGTGACTTAGTGACCCCAGTCACCGGTCGTCCTGCTAAATAGTCACATCTGTTACCGAAATGTTTTAACGAAAAAGTTACCTTATTTATCACGTATCCAGTAGTGGCGTAGCACAGTCTGTTATTTTGCCTTAGTTGCGGCCATGTCCATTTTATGTTTTTATTCGATAGCTATAGTAACGATAAAGGTTTGGCAGAAAGACCTATGGTATTTTTTTTGTATAATTATAAAGTTATTAAGGTTTCATTGAAAAGTGAGAAAAACAAAATTAATTTTTATTTTCGAAAATTGTTGTAATACATATCTAGTTAGTCCTTTAAATAAAGTAACAGCATAATATATATTTAGATAAAAAAATGGGGCATCGTACCTTTGATATATTAGGAGATTTTTTACTTTTACCGATTAACACAAAACATTTTTTTTTCATGTTTTCTTATCACGGTCGCATCTTATTTTCATTTAAATATATGCGTAATGTTATTGTCAATAATACACTAAAATATGACATGCGTCAATAGCAGGAATACGAAGATAGAGAGTTTCTAAATATTTTTGAAATTTCTATGGAAATAGGGTTGTCGCAATTGAATAAATAAAAAAATTAAATAAAAGTGCCAGATATTTACCAAGTATTTAACTAACTTTGAGTAAACTCTTTCTGGTGTCTTTCTGTGTCTCTTTCTGGGTTTCTGTTGTCTGAAAACAATTACTATAATGTTCTCAATGCTCTAAGACTACAACGATACGTGACGCTAACCTAGCAGTCATCATCGGAGTTTGTCAAAACTTCTTCTGATGATAATACGAGTATATTATCATCAGAAGCGTCTGTTACCAATTCAGTATTAGGAATATCAGCAAAACTTTGCGGTAGTGGATCATGGGTAATAATATTCTCCATTGTCGGTTTTAAGAGTGACAGAACCTTGCCGGGAAGAACGGAACGTTTATTCTTTTTATGTCGGTTGCCAATGGACATCAGCGATAGGAATGGGTCGGAAGACTCTAGCGCGCGGTGAAACAAGTCGAACACTGTTGTTTTGCGATCTAATTTTCGGGTATGATGCTCACGGTCGTAACGCCAAAACTTGTTCCTTGATTCACCGGCTTGTTCTGACAGCATTCCAATGGGTAAGGAAATAGATTCTATTATTTTTGCTCCATGCATCAGTATCTTGTGCAGAGTAACTGACATATAACACCAGTTGTACTTTTGCACGTATTTAACAGCGAGATTTTCACAAAAATATTGAAACTTTTGAGAATCGATTTCCAACTCGCTTGATAATGTCACAAGAATGGTGTGTAAATCCTCAACAAGCCATTCCTCAATTCCAAGAATATCTGCAAATGTTTTCCGGTTTGAATCTGACAATGCAGTACGGGCAGTGTTGCCATCATTGGTTGTTCCTGCATTAGGCCTTACTACATCTACCAGCAAACCCATTTTGTTTCTAATGTCCGTTTGAATTTGTTTTTTTCTTCTTTCCACAATACGACCTTCGGGAGAGTTTTTTGTAACTCTCCATTTTTGCACGTCTGGATCATTTTTATAGCCTAAATGCAACAAAAATTCGAATATTCTGATCCAGGCATGCAGTGGACTTATTCCGTGAAGTAAAGCTTCCTGATTTAATGGTTTTTTTGCCACTTCGTCAAGTTTATTAAACTCGGTGCAAGTAGCTCCACAACACGCACACCGTAATTGTGAGCTGGTATTTGTGATGACATTAAAGACTTTTCCGTCAATTATGGTGAGGTATAATTTTGGATCTCCGACAACGACATATCCAGCAGAAATTTCCGAATAAATTTGTGAAAGATTTTTAATTTCTTCTTCTACCCGGTTCCTTTCTTCCAGAATCAGATCTTTTGATTCTGATCTGTATTGTATTTTTATTGGTCGGCAAAATCTAAAAGATTGTGGATTTGGGTTTGACCATAAGACAAAACCATCAAGACTTTTTATGCGCAACGGAATGTAGGTAGTAGCAAAGAGGCAGTGTTCGTCATCAATTTTATCAGAAAACGTTTGCTTATATGTTGACTGTCCTGTGCTACCATCAAAACCCCATGAACCCTCAAAAACGCAGTGAAGTGTATCTAACTGTTTTTGATTGCAATATTCCGAAACCCTTTGGTCGCAAGAGTCAATGATTCGTCGAAACGTGTGCATAAGTAAATCATTTAAAGGTACTTTGGCTTCTCGTTCTGATATTTCAATTTCAACATCAGGATAACAATGTTTTTTAGCTTTTTGTATCTTATAATAGGGAGGGTAAATATTAAATCCTCGAGATTTGGCACCTTGTTGCATGTAGATATAGTCTTCCACTGATAGTTTTATATCAATCATTAAACAAAGAGCTTCATCAGGAGAATAGGGTTTGGGTTCCGATTTTGACTTTATGGTTCCCGCGATTTTTTTAGGCCGAGTTGGACTTTTCAAGCATTCCTTTATTATAAACTCAAACTCCTGAGCAGAACTTTTATTTAGTTTTTCGCCGGTTTCGTCTGTTACTATTCTCGACATAACTTTAATTAGTTTTGAATGAGGTTCTCCGTCAAGCGATTCCTCAAGATCTTTCCGTGCACGGCGCTTTTGGCGATCACTTAAATTTTCATAAAATGTAGATGTGGAACTGGATGAAGCATCAAAAGAAGTTTCAGGTTTCGGATCTATTGAAGGTTCAAGTTCTTGGGGTCTTAAAGTTTTTTGTAAGTCAAAGCTACTAGTTCCCGAAGTCGAAGGATTATTTTGTAATAAATGTGTATTTGATGTGAAACTGGAATGAGCGCCAAAAGAAGTTTCAGGTATCGGGTCTTCAGGTTCTTGGTGTCTTGAAGTTTTTTGTAAGGCATAGCTACTACTTCTCGAAGTTGAAGGATTATTTGGTAATAAAAAATGTGCCTCATCCAATTCTATAATACTTTGTTGTGGTAAAGGACTTTCCTCGATATTCACTTTTGGTATTTCAATATCAAAAATAGTGGAAAGCCAGTGTTTGTTTTTATTACAAAATCGTTTGAAATTCCGTTTACTACTGCGATATAAAGTTTCACATTTACTTAAAAATTTTGAAAGATTGTATTTAAATTCATTGTTTTGGCTATCGATATTGTTCGGAATTCCATTTGGATATAAAGTGTTTAATACGATTAGGCATCGTTCCTCTGAATCGAGATCCAAAGGTCTTTTATGAACCCCGTGCAAATGTGCCTTATCTACCAAAATTTTATAAATTTCCAATTTCGTGAGTGATTTCTTCAGATCCGTGTTCGTGCTTTCGTTGTTAGTCGTTGGAGTTGCCACTCGCTGACCAGCATGAGGGTTGGCGCCCTCATGCCCCCCTTGCATTAAGTCCTCTGGTCGGGGCCCAGAAGGACATCCCCCAGCAGGACGGGTCAGTACCTGCTGAGGCAAAGCAGTGCCATGGGTCTTTGACGGCTCCATGACACCTCACCCCCGCTTCTCCAGATATTATGTATGGAAATTGGGTTTTGACATTCTATCTAACGAGGGCGGACCCCTTCCCAATTCCACATAATATCCTTCATCGAAGATTCATTTTGATGTAAGTGCATGCACTTACAAAACAAAAAAGAATAATAAACAAGATTTGTTTCATGATTTGTTAGTTACAGGTGAATCTAATAAAAGCGTGTTAGTTAAGACATGATTAGACCAAGGATAATGCTTCAGAAATAGTAATAGGAAATTATAATAATTGAAGAAGCAAATTTATTCCGAGCGAAATTGGTCGTTTGTTAGAGGCGCCTACATTAGTTGACAACCCTAAATTAAAACTTTAAAATTGAATATCTCCGAGTTCTTGTGTTCGTTGCTTCTTATTTTTTTTGTGGTAATACTTAGTATTGTACTAAACATTGACACACAAAAATAAAATGCGACCATGTTAAGAATGACCATAAAAAAAATTATTATGAAATCATAGAAAAAATAAAATTGACGCCTAGTAGAACGCATTTTTTTAAGATAAAATAGATGTAATGATGCATTAAGTTAATGGCTAGCGTGCCATGAAACATTTATTGTAAAATGTTCATTATGAGAGCCTAAAACACGTTTCTATTGTTTCTATGGATTTTTCTCGATTTTCGAAATATGTTGAAAACTATGACACATAAAACCACGGGGGTTTTAATAGAAGTTTTGTTTGGTTATTATCTTTCTAAAAGCCTCAAAAAATAAGGATGGCCGCAACTAAGGCAAAATAACAGACTGTGCGTAGCTATGTAACCAAGGGCCCCGGGTCAAAAAGTTAAAAGCCGAACATTCTTTATTCAAAGAGGATAATAAATAAATCTGAAAGTTGTTCATGGGGCCGAGGGGCCCCGGGGCACTGCCCCGCCTAGCCCTACGGTAGCTACGCGACTGCGCCTATCGCATATTTTCTCAATCACATGTGGGCGTATTTACCCCAAAAACCAGGGTATTTTTTTTTCGAAGACCGCCTCATTTTTATACGACAGCGCTATATATAATGTAGCTATTTATAGGACATTCTGTATCTCATGTCGGCACGCCAAGCCGGGGTCTATAGTTTTCTCTGTCTACGAATCTATGGAAGCGACATTATTGTCTATGCAATTTTACAGATAAGATATTTATAGTCTTCTCTCTTTAACATACGTACAGTCGGCTACACATCGACCTAGACTGTTTGGACTTTGTACTATTAGAAGTTGAACGCTGCGAATCGTGCGAGAGGGCACGATATATTTTTGTTATGTCGTTCCACTCACGGCACCGGTGGCGGTGGCGGTGGCGGTATGCGCAAGCGGTGCGCCATTCATGCAGCGCTCTATTCATACTATGCCATACCTATAGATATGTATTATGCATGAATATTATTTTTAAGCAAGTTGAGCTCGTAATAATATGGGTTACGGTTGCACTAAACTTACAAGTTTGTTTTTCGATATTATGCGGTTGCGCTGCGCCTTTGCACCATATTACCTACTATTGTTTGTTTTGTGCCAATACATATATTATTTATCATCAACCATTATTTTATTAGTGTTAGCAAAAACGATGACTAATTAGAAAATTACTCCCTTAAGTTCACTCAACACAAACTCACTCAATTACCTACTTTTTCTCTTTTATTATTATTCTTATTAAGAGTGTAAAAGTAATAAGGGTTTTTTGTTTAATTTTACTCATAAAAGTAAACAAATAACTTGAAGCCTTACTAGGTTAGCTGGTAAAGTCCCGTGAGGTGAGGTGGCGTGCAGTGTGTTCGCTTGCTTGTGGTAGGCCGGGACCTGACGCGTGAATACTCACGGGTTCCCACGCCCCCGTCTAAGGTAGTTGAAGAAACACCGTGATGGTTTTAGTCGGTAAGAGTCCGACACTGGCTCCGCCTACCCCGGGCGGAGTGCGTCCGTGAGGACTTCCCCACGGCAAGAAAAGGTAGGTATATATATAATATTATAAATGCGAGTGTTTCTGTCTTTCTGTTTGTTACGTTTTCACGGCTAAACCCCCGAACTGATTTTGATGCCATTTGTATAGAAATAGGATGAACCCTAGGCAAGAACCTAAAATGAAAAAATAAACCACCTTCTCTTCCGTGCGCACTGGCAGAAGTGTCCATTGCTAAGTTTTATCATATTAAGTAGGTATGTTTTTTGATAAAACAGGTCCTAGTCGTTTAATTAACAAATGCAGTAAAGGCATTTTAGTTTTCCAATGCTAAACAAAATAAATAGCTAAATAACTTGATAAAGTGTTATGGGCATCATACACGGGAAGACTACACTTTTACGAAGTTTTGTGTGTTGTGTTTATGTGAGTGTAAGACCTGCATTGCGCAATTATTTTATTCCTAAATGCTAAACTGTGTTCGTTTGCACTTTCTTTACGTCACAACTTCACAACAGAGCATTCGACGTGATTTTGCACAAACGTAGTTGGAAGCCTGGGAAAATCTTAGACCAACAGTTGGTCTAAGGGAAAATATATCATTTCATAGGGACAAACGATTTGTCTGCCTGTAAGTAGATAAATATATCTGTTTGATACACTTTACAACAAAATTACTGAACCGATTAGGGGTAACTTGAAACTATAAGATCGTGTCCAGTAAAGTGGAGGAATATTGATTACTTGCTTTATTTTTCATAGGTTAAATACAAAAACAACGTTGAACTATTAAAAATCAACTCTTTATTTCAATGTAATAACAACATTAGTTACCTCTTTCTTATAAGGCAAATAAAACTTTATGTCTTAAAAGTTTAGCTAAGGGCCTACTCAGATATACCGCTGTGGGTATTAGCGAAAAATTGCGAGTGGTATTCCGCCGGGTATTTATATTCTAGTTTCGCGATAGCCGCGGAAGTTCATACAAATACCTACCTACCAGGCGGAATAATACGACACGCTATTTTTCGCTAACCACAGCGGTAGCGAATTTTGCTTTTGTTTATCTAAATTGGCCTAAATAGAGTCATTGCATGGGTCATCAATGTGTCTCCGAAATTACACGACAGTAAATAAAATCAGTCTAAAAGTCTAAAAATAATTAACAATCCAATGTATATTTTAATATCAGATGTCACATCCTTTATGTGGTGAATATTTTTGTATTCTTATTTTTATTATATAAAATAACTAATAAATTATGTCAAAATCTAAATGTAACTTCAAGTTGCCTTAGGAGCCAGCAATAGTTAAAAATATTAATACAACACAGTTGAAATAAGAGATTTTAATCAACACAAAAATAAATCATATTCATTCAGTTACAACCCTCTCTACTAATGGGTATGAGAAACATCCTCAAGCTACAGTAATTTTGTGTAAACAGTTAAATAGTGTTATATTTACGACTTGAAAAATAACAGACAGTAGCAGAGTCAACTATTTTTTATATATATTTACAATCAAATATAGAACAGACTGTCCATATTAACATAGGTAGCTATGACTTACCTCGGGAGCCGAACAATGGTAACAATATAAAAATTGACAATAAAAATAGTTACAACAGTTTAATACATAGGAGTAACATAAATCAAAACTTGAAAAAAAAATGGTAATGAGATCACTATAATCATGAATTAACAAAGTTATTGATATTTAGAAATTAACACATAGTCAACTGAATCAGAACAATAATCAAACATAGGAGCTCTCCACATATTGAACGCGGTGCGGGGCGGAACAACCGCGGCTGCCAAATGTTTATGTAACATGAGACAATCCACACCAAACGCGTCACGTGGCCAATGCACACTAGAGGGCCTAGTGCGAGTTTAACACTTACCACATACTTCTATCGTGATTTATAAATGACAACCTGTCTTTCATTCCAGTAACCAATAGCACACGTCACGAGGATCCCCCTCATCATATCCCACGTTTGGATAGCCGCTTGCCGCAAGTTATCTACGTTGCGCACTTCTGATACATCCTAATTGAGAACCATCTGCCCCCATAGGTTCTGGTTTGAGGTCGGGCTCTTTGCACGCCATGGTATAACGTGAATATCCGGCTGAGCCTGGAGCCACGCCTGAACAATTCTGGCACTATGAACAGAACTGTTGTCCTGGCAAAGATGAATAGCTCTTGTCGGATGGTGCAGTCGCACAGTCGGCACCATCACATCTCGTAAAATGTCCACATACTGTTCAGAGTTCATGTGGCCTGATATTTCCACGAGTTCGCCAGGACCAACAGAGTTCATCCATCCCCAGAATCCCAAGCTCAGCCGACCACTCGACCTATTAGGTATTACGTTTTCAATAGTGTATCTCTCGTTAGCTCGCCGTTTCAATATTTTCGGATTTAAAAGTTTTTTCGTCAACAATAAATATGACGACATTATTTTACCAATCGAAATCATAATACTGCAAACAAAAATTTACTCTAGTCTGAGCACGGGCAGGAGAAAATACAATTTTTTTGGACGGGATCCTAGTCTTTAGCCCAACGGCCTGTAATCTTCGTCGAATTGTTTGAGTTGATACCTGAAACAATAGTAAAAAATATATTTTCCGAAAAAAGAATTACAACTAATATAGTTAAGAGCCCTTTAACATTTTTTTGACAATAAAAGTAACTAAAAGTGGATTTTTGGCGTTCTCATACTATTAGATAGAAATATCTATAGGAATTTCCATTACTGAATTGGATAACGCGATACTGAGCTCACCAGCCCGCTGAGGCGGAGCCAGTGTCGGACTCTTACCGACTAAAACCACCACGGTGTTCCTTCAACTACCTTAGCCAAGGGCGTGGGAACCAGTGAGTATTCACAAAACCACCCCCGACAGGTCCCGGCCCGCCACAAGCAGGCGAGCCCCTTCTCCACGTGCGGCCTAACGTTGGCCGCACCCTCCTAGGTGGCGCAAACGGACACTGCACGCCACTGCGAAGCTCTCAAGGAAATATTTTTTCCCGTTTTTGCTCCATTTTTCATTTACGCTCTGCTCATATTGGTTGTAGCGTAATGTTATATAGCTTAAAGCATTTCTCGATAAATGAATTATCCAACACAAAAATAATTTTTCAATTCCAACCAGAAGTTCCTGAGATTAGTGCGTTCAACCAAACAAACAAACTCTTTAGTTTCATAATATAATATATAAAATATAAATATACATAAATATAATATATTTAATGTATATAATAATATTTTAAATTAATATAAAAATAAATAGTATATTTTCCCGTTTTTGCAGCATTTTTCATTTATGCTCCGCTCCTATTGGTCATAGCGTGATGCTGTATAACCTAAAACCTTCCTCGATAAATGGACTGTCCAGCACAAATAGAATTTTTCTATTCCAACCAGTAGTTCCTGAGATTAGTGCGTTCAACCAAACAAACAAACTCTATATGCTATACATAATACATATATATTATGGAAAATATTTTTTTTTTTTTTTTTTATAAATATTATTATATAAAATATATATAATATATTAATTATATATATGTATATATATATTTTATTATATGTATTATATTATGAAGCTGAAGAGTTTGTTTGTTTGGTTGAACGCGCTAGTCTCAGGAACTGCTGGTTGGAATTGAAAAAATATTTTTGTGTTGGATAGTCCATTTATCGAGAAAGGCTTTAGGCTATATAACATCACGCTATGACCAATAGATGCAGAGCATAATTGATAAAGGGTGCAAAAACGGGAAAAAAATATTCCTTTTAGAGCTTCCGTTGCGTGCGCAGCGTAAACGGTTAAAGTTACACAATGTTTTTAATGTTTATGACGCATAATACTTTAAGAT
Organism: Asteroscopus sphinx; assembly: GCA_949699075.1. Taxonomy (NCBI): domain Eukaryota; kingdom Metazoa; phylum Arthropoda; class Insecta; order Lepidoptera; family Noctuidae; genus Asteroscopus; species Asteroscopus sphinx. The sequence goes on along the minus strand of OX453004.1, from coordinate 15,766,626 downwards.
AATTTGATTTAAAAAAACTCAGTTTTTGTCTGATTTTTGCATCTTACACGCGAACTAATAAATACGCTTAATTGATTTGTTAGCAGTTTACTGTTGGAAAACTGTTGTGACTTGTGAACGTCTGTTTTTTTTTCAGATTTAATAAAATAAACGTAGGTAATTAGAAAAAGTAGTCAACTTACGCTATATTGTGTGGCAGTAACCTGCGTGTTCAAAAATGGCTGATTATTATGTTCCGCTACAATAGCAACACCTTGCTCAGCGGTGGTGGCGCGTTGGTAGAGCTGCCGGTGGTGAGCTGATAGGTCACCCCCAGTCTCCTCATTGCGTCGCAACCAAAAGTTTATTGTTGTCCTCTAAAACAAAATTATATTTAATTTAAATTTTATATCAACAGATACCTACTTAAATACTATTGCAAAAAACATAGGTATACCTAAGTTTGTCTAATTTGTTATATAAATAATAAATAAATAGATAGCTCATTCATATAACTTGGGTCTCTTAAGGACGCGTATGCAAAATAAATAGGTATCGAATCGCATCAATTGCACCTCTTTATTGACACGTCTCAAACACACACACACGCATAAATAGATAGCTTCAGGAATAATAAGTAGGTATTTTTGATACCTTGAAAAATATACATATTTGTTTTCTCTTATATTTTTGTGTTACGTAGATTTCTTTGTGCTATAAATCAAGACAGTGAAATTAAGGGAAGATAACCCTTACTGCAAAATATTCACGCGTAAAAATAAAATATGTGAAAAAATTTATGTGATTTAATTATTTTTTCGGAAACTATTTGTAACATTTTCATAGTTTAATCACCTTTTTGAGTTGAACATGTCTGCTTACCGGCTGTATTTTTAAACAACTATAACTACATATGTTACTATTAGAAGAAAATTTTTCTTAAACTCAACCCGATATCATTAATTTGTAAGAAGAGGTAACCAACGGAAAATCGTTTTTACAATGTTAAAAACAAAAAAAAACAAAAATTTCAAGAAAGAAAAATACACATATTTAAGATAAAGAAATAATCTTTCCTTGGTAATTATTAGTTACATATGATTTAGCTTTATTTTATCACAAAATCTACCGAAAAATAGCTTATTTCTGTCAGATTTGCAAACGCGTCCTTAAGGCAAGAGTGAATACCTAGGCTAGGCTATTGCTGAGCCAGCGAAATACATCCTTGACCTCGTCGTCACTAGTCAGCGTCGTCGGGGCTATCTATCGCCGTGTGGCACGTTGTCACTAATGTATTAAAAGTAACACTCACCGCTATTCCGGTCCTTCTTTTAATCTCTTTAATAGTATATCCACCTTCCCGCAACACAACTATCAGCTGCCGTTGTTGTGGGGTTAATTGTGGCGCCATTAATATTTGCGCAACACTCACTAGCACAAAAACTTACACAGTAAAAAAACAATTTGAGAACGGAACAACTACGGAAGAATTTTTGCTCTGTAGGAACAATAACCCCAGCCGCGTTAATCCCAGTCGAGCGATAGTTGGGAACTAACTGACGTCACTGAAATGAGCAATATTTTTTTACAAAAAAAGTGCGTCTGTGTGTGTAGGCGCAACGCTACAAACGCTGTGATTGGCCGACGCCACGATACTTAGTCCCTTTCCGACGATTCTCTGTATTGCATGTAGCGCAGTTATGGGTATATAGGGTGTCTAGCTTGATGTGTCGCCGAGTGTACAACCACATGTGAAGGAAAGATACGACACTACTTTCATACGTCAGTTTTCCGTGACATAAATTACAGCTATGCTATTCTCTAAGGATACAGCCTTGCGTGCAACGCTGCCGCAGCGTCGAAACCTTGATTTGGTATTCACTAAAGTACGAAAAGCTACACTAGCGCTCAAGGCTGTGACGGCCGTGAGTTGGAACTACTCGACAACAGAGAAATTGACACTTCTTCATACATTTTGGTATTCCGTAAACAAAAACCAGCGTCGAGATCGCTCACAGCCTCACGCACAGCCCAGTGTTACCAGATGGCAAGTTTGAAATTATCACAAATCTAGAAAAAAATATCTTATGTTTATCGCATACGTGAAGAATGACTCTCCTCCACAAAATTGTAATTATATTGATATTTAGAGGTCTCAAGTTTCTATTAATTAGTGTGTTTTATTTAACACTAGCTATGCCCGACCATACGTTCCTATCAACATTTTTTTTTCACAAAATCCATCGCGTGCTCCGCACTCGCAATGTTAAAAACAATTCGCCTAAGTTTTATCGCAATAGGATGAATGGTATAGGAACGCATACGGGACAAAAAAGAAAAATATATTTTTATGTGTAGATAAATAAAATCAGAAAATTATTAGAAAAAGAAAAGAAAAATTTCTTATTGTCCCAGTTAGCAGCGTGCAACAGTTAAAAAAAACGTAACAATGCAAAGCAAAAAAAAATAACAGATACCTAACTAATCCAATAGCACTCAGTCTAATAGTCTGACTCTAGGTCTGACTGTCCTGACTGAACTGGTAACTGATGCAAACCGACCCACGAACTAAGACCGAACAAAATGAATAAGTGGAAAAGGACGCAGTATGCGGTTGGAAGGGAAGCATCGTTTTTTTATGTTCTTATGCGTGCATTTTATTCAGTGTGTCGTGTGCATCACACTGCACATATAATGAGTGAGAGTGACGAGAATGTATGCTTAAATGCTTGTTGTTAATGCTGGTTGTTGTCTAAAAAATTACTAAGCCTCAAAAATATCACAGCGTTATTAAAATTATCGTATGAATTTATAAAACTATCGTTCGATACCCTGCTATTATTTTTTACCGCAAAGGACTTGCATTCATCGTAGATGTACGATAATTATCGCACGTCTGGCAACGCTGCCACAGCCACGCTTCTATCTGTCTAATCTAAAAGCTAAAAAGCTACACTAGCGCTCAAGGCTGTGACGGCAAAGAGTTGGAACTACTCTACAGCGGACAATTTGACACTTTTTGAACATTTTGGTATTCTCTAAGCAAAAAACAGCGTCGAGGTCGCTCACAGCCTGTCACAGCCTCGCCCTTAACCACGATTCTATCTGTCAAATCTAAAAGCTACAAATATCCCAAATATTGTGCTGAGTCTTATATAGTTTAGTAACAAAAATCATTATTACTCGTAATTGAAAGTGCAAAGAAATGCAATAAAAGAAATGGAAGCAGAGCACAGATGATTACAAGTCTCTATTTATTGGAAAAAGCTAAAAAAGTTAAGATTTCAAGAAGGCACGAAACGAAGGCAAAACAAGACAGTTCAACACTTTTCCCAGGATGTAGAGTTTATCCATATTTACAGGCTTTTTAAGGATTTAATTAATGTATTAGAATGTGATTTTACTCCATATATGCCTCCATATATAACATTATTGACTGTATTCTAATTTTACTAACAGTTTTTTAAGTATAGAATGTTTCTGAACTTATGAGTACTATTGTTACTTATAAAGAATTTATTATTAGGTATACACATTCATACTTTTGATATATAAATATGAGTTTGTGAAGATATTTGTTACACTCAATCACACTGAAACGGCGGAACAGATTTGGATGAAATTTGGCACGCAGGTAGACTATAACCCAAATTAACATATAGGCTACTTTTTATCCCAGAAAAATAAAAAGCTCCCGAGGGATGCGAGATAAGTCTTTCTGTGATAAACGGAATTATATGCGGGCGAAGCTGCAGGCTAAGTCTACATAACATCACGCCTGTATTTCCCCGAAGGGGTAGGCATAGGTACACCTCTACTATACATAGTAGGTACACCCATATTTCACCAGTTATGTTATAAGTCCCATGTAATAGGGGGCCTATTGCCATTAACCGGGCACAAATCCAGACTAAGTCTAGTTAGTAGGGCTGTCTTGTTTTTAATTTTTTGTGTGTTTATGTATGTACATATTAAAAGGCAATGATAAATTAAACATGTGTATTTTCCTTATCCATTTTTTATTTACATTGAAAGAAATAAGTAATATAATACATTATCATATTTTCCACCAAAATGCACACAAATCCTGCAGTGCTTGGGTCTGCCTTGCAAAATCCTTTTCTGGTTATCAATAAGGAGTCTTTGATTTTCCGACCAACAACAGAGACTCTTCAAAAAACCATTCATTTTTCAAACACTTTTCTTCAATGGCGATAAATCTTTCAGTCCGGCTCGCCATTTGTGACTGCCTTTGTGAAGGTGGTGAGCGCTGGAGCAGACGTCGTTGTGCCGTTGTTAACAAACGACGCCTACGAGGTGCTAAAAAGAAAAGCAATTGGTTGTAAATTTAATAAAGGCAAGCCAAGCCGTCTAAAAGCTTCACATGCGCTTGGGATGGGATTACGCCATAGACCTATATATTACTAGCGTCTTGACAAGCTAAGATACACAGTAGATTTTAAAAGTGTTTTAAAACAATAACGTCCATTGACTGTCGGCGTCCAAGAACTATTGATTAGTGTCTCGTTTTTACTTTGTTGATGGGTTAGTATCCCGTGGACCAAAACTTAAACAATAGCAAATAAAAGGTTAGATACCTTAAGGTTACCTGTAACAATACTTACATACACTTCAGCTTCTTTTTCAAGTCACAAAACCATGTTTAAAACAATACAATTATGTGATATTATCGCTAATACAATAACTTCACTAAATACGAATAGAAATCAACTTCTAAAAAATTTACAAGTCTCAAAAATGTCGTACTTAAATATCATTAGGAAATCTGTGAGAAAATGTCAAGTGCAGTCCAAGGAACTTATATATCAAGCTGGAAAGCGGACGGCTGACTAAAATTCGGTCCGATGATTGGGTAGCCTTTTGTCTCTTTCTATAGGGTGTCCATACATGTAGGAAAGGGACAGCGGGCTCTCGGTAATACTATCTCAGAAGACCGGCCTCGACCGGTATTTTCTCCCTGATTTTGATTGAAGATTTTGGACCTTAAATGAACGGGATATTATTCATTTTTGAAGTTCTTAAATTTCTCCGTACGCATTCTATCTTGGGTAAAAATTCTTTGGTGCAGTCACAGAGTACTTTTATATATATGAAAAGTGCAGTGCAAGTGATTATATACTCTTTGGTGCAGTGTTGCTAACCCTTACCAAAAACTTTCTTAAAGAAAATGTTGACATCCCCCTAAACACCCCTAACTTTTCCTATTGCCAATGAATCATTCACACATAGCAAGCTAAAACTTTAAGAAATGATTTTTTAATGATTATTTTTGGTAATAAGTACTCATATTGATCAAATTAATATTATACCTTAGAGACATAAGTAGTTGACTTTGAGCCGTTTGGGATCGATACGCTCGGGCCATGGTGTCCGAGTGCGCACTCTCTTTTTAAAGAAATCTCTAAGAGGCTGGTCGACACTTCGCGTGACCAGAGGGCTGGCTTGTTCTTTGATCAAAGAATAAGCGTTGCCATTCAACGTGGCAACGCTGCCAGTCTTCTGGGCACGATGCCAGATGACAGCGGTGTGGAGGAATATTTTGCCGCCTAGGCGCGCTTTTTTGTATCGTTTTGTTTTGTACTTTGTAAATATTGTATCATTTTATTTTTTACTTTGTAGATATTGTACCTATAAGTCAACACCATCAAATATTTAGGCCACATAATAACAGCTATAAAATTTGATGAGTAAAACACCTAATTTATCTATAAAAAAAAAGTTCGGCGTAAAAAACAATAATCGAATGCGGGAATAAAAGACTTATTTAAATCGCTTTTCTGGCAGAATTTAGGATAGTCCCATTTATATAATTATATTATTTGCACACCCCGGATGAGACAATAATAATTAATTAATTATTCCTTGAAATGTTTCTTCTTACATAATATATTATGTTCATACAGTTTTTTAAGAACATTGTAAAACATCGCAAGGTAAAAATTCAAAATTCAAAATTTATTATTTGTTAAACATAGGTATGATGTATAAGATATGGTGTTAATTTATAAATAATCCAGTATCACTATGTTTTGCCTTGATATTAGGCGTACAAATTTGATAACTTATAGATAATACTTATTATAGATTTGTGGAAATTAATTGTTTAATAATAATAATAATAACAGTTTTTATTAATATATATTAATGAATAGTTTAACAAAGAAATCGGACTCTTGTGTATTTACCTAAAGTTTGTTGTATCTGTCAGAAAATCATTTACTGAATAGTAAGCTTTCAGAACAAGAAAATCTTTGAGCTTCTTTTTAAATGTACGTATATCATCACTCATCAGTCAATTTAATGTTGTGCAAACCATCATAATGAGAGATTTGAAGTAATATCGCAATAAATTACACTTAAAAATGTCATACGATCCCAATAAAGTACGTTTTTTGCTATCGTGTATTTTGACATTTCTTTTCAATCCTACGAATCGAACCACGATTGTGCGATCCAGTGGGGAGTACGAATTTCTCGTTCACAATGAATGTTTCGTTCGTAGTTAGTTTTAAGTCGTGCCACTACACGATCCTGCGCTTGTGTACATTAGGCAATGTAGGCGTTGAAATTTTGATACAGAACTCGAACCAGTCGGGACTAGTCGGGAGTAAAGCTCCGGATAGGAACCAAATCGAAATAGAGTTAGAATCAAATTTTCAGGAGTAAGCCCCCAGCTCAGTTAAAGAATGGGATTGAAAATGGCGGACACTGGTGTGGTGCGAGTAGGTATTCCCTACTAGCATTAGAAATTACGTCATTTTCAAAGCCAATCAATAACTGCGCAAGTTATGCGAGTTAAATTGTAATTAAATTGTTTACAATTAATTCTACTTACATGCCGCGTTCAAGAATTAACTCTATGTGGAGTTTTTATAATGCCATCTTTCTCACATTCACAGCAAAATGTTTTCTCTGTCCAGCTATCATTCCATATTTGCTGGTTTTGTTTGAAGCCCCTAAAACCCCAAGAAATTCCTGGCCCTAAAAATATCCCTTTTAATACTTCTACCCCCTAAATTTAGGGGTAAAACCCTCAAGCTGTCAACACACAACACTGCAAGTGGTTTAGTTTTTTATTTACAGTAGAAGGTTCATGCGTTTCGGCAAAGGAATCTTCATACAGCCTTAAAACTCAGCCCATAAAAATGTTACAAGCTCTTAGAATAATAACTTATTATTTGTAATTTTAATACGTTTCTTAAAAAACCTAAAACATTGACCTTATAAACCCATTAAACTATCAGTCGAGAATTATCGATTATATTGTACAGATATTTGTGTCAAGCCCTAACTCGTCTACGCAACAGCGACGAGTCGACACAGCCTTCAGTTCGTCGACGAGCATAAATGCGTTAGTGAATACCGTTTGAATCAGCGTTGCGCTCTCGGACGTTCGTAAAGCTGTCTAAATGTCAAGCCTGTCATGACATACAGCCACGAAATTGTAAAGCGCAAACCACACCGAGAGCGGGTGCGGGTCGGGCGCGGGTCGGGTCGGGAGTACGGCGGGTATATTGACCTATTTTTATATGGACGACATCACACGAAACGTGGGCGCGGGTTGGGCCAGAGCCGGGTGGAGCGCGGGAGCCACGCGTTTCTCCTGCCACTACAGACAAAGCGCGGGCCGCGCGGGTCGGGTCGGTCGTCGAATATACGTAGCTATTCATAGAGTAACTTTTTGTACGTATTCACCGATATGTACTTACACAGAGAGCTTGCGTGGGTCGTCAGCAGCGCGTATCAAGTGTTTGTCAACAAGCTGTTGTAATTATTTACAAAAAAAAACTCTTTCTCGTCATTTATCTAAATGATAGTGTTCGTAAACATTGCCTACTTACACTTTACTTACTTACTTACTTTTTTTTGCCTTTTGAAGAGAAGCTTCTATGGCGTCGTTGCACACACCGCCGACCCGCGCTGTGTCAGCTGTGTGTGAAGTTCTCACTGTGAACACAACAAACAGTGCGGCTCACGCGAGCAACACGACCCGACTCGCGCCCGACCCGCACCTGCCTTGTGTGTGATTTGCGCTTTAGAGAATAGCATAGCTGTCATGTTACTAATTGAAAGTACTCGGATGATTACAAGGCTCTATTTATTGGAAGAAGCTAAAATAAGTGACGATTTATAGAAAGATTGAAAGGCAAAACAATAAGAAAGTTCAAAAATATTTCCCAGGATGTATAGTTTATCCTTATTTAAGACTTTCTGAGGATTTCATTTATATAGGTATTGGAGAGTGATTTTTATCCATATACCTACTTATGCCTCTGCAAATTCGTGCCGGTGGTTTAACTACTAGGCTGAAGGTTTGTTTATAGCTTGGTTTCTTAATAAATTATGATTAATAAAGATACCATCAAAAGATTGTATTACATTCGTAATGTTTCAGGTATTATGCACTCTTTATCATTTTTGGCTAATGAAGTTACCAAAAAATGTAGACACATATGTGTCCCAGGCTTCTGCTTCTAGAGCCATCCACCAGGTTGTTGATGATAGAAATAATATTAACATTATCAACAAATATATCAGATTTCTTCAAAATCATGATGGACAGCAAGTTCTCAAGGAAAGATAAATGTTATAATACATATAAGTATTATCAGCTTAGACATAATTCTTTGTTATTCTTATTGTTATACCACATTTAAGTAAAGAAAGATTGACTAATAATATGAATATTATTATGGAAAATAAGTTGAGTACCTACCTACATTACTATTCATTTAATTGTTCGTGTCTGTAAGTTTATCTGGAACTCTGCAGCAGTGATAGTTTTGTTTTATAAATTGATTGACTGTATTATAGTTTTACAAACAGTTATTTAAGTAAATAATGTTACTTACCTTACGAGTCCTATTGTTTGTCGAAATAAATAATTTATTATCGAACATATTCATAGTATTGACAGCTTTGACTAATTTTTAGTAGACAGCATGTCGGTGGTAACATTTGAATTACAAAAACCGTTCTTACTGCTTACAAAATAAACTGTCAAGGTCAAACTGTTACCACTGAAATGCGGTCGAATGTACTACAAGGCAATGAGAAATTAGAAATATGTATTTTCAGTATCCATTTTTTATTTACATTAAAATAAATAATTTTATTCTTATTTGTTTAACAAAATTACTAATTCCTATTAAATTATTCATATTTTCCACCAAGGCACTGGGGGATGCACACAAATCCTGCAGTGTTTGGGTCTGCCTTGATCATGACCTACTAATCTCTATAAAAAATATCAACATCCTTTTCTGGTTGTCAAAAAGGAGTTTTCTATTTTCCAACCGTCTTTCTGCAAATATCCTCTCATTATATAAACGCTTTTCTTCAATGGTGACAAATCTTTCAGTTAGGCTCGCCATTTGTGACTGCCTTTGTGAAGGTGGTGAGCGCTGAAGCAGACGTCGTCGTATCATTGTTAAAATAACTATGCCTACGAGGTGCTTAAAACAAAAAATCAAGGGGTTGTGAAATGAATAAAGGCTAAAATCTTCCAAGCCGTCTAAAAGCTTCTCCAATTGCGCTTGGGATGGGACCCCCTTTCTTGACATGCACACAGTTGTTAATACAATGACATCCTTTGACTGCCCGGAGCCCGAGAACAATTGATTTTCTATTGTGGCTCGTTTTTGCCATGTTATTAATTATTAATAACCCATGTTATTAATTTACCCTCCCGTGGACGACAACCATAACAAATGTAACAAAATTTGGTTAGGCATAATAATATTTACTACATATCTTTACTTCAGCTTCTTTTTCAAAAAACTATTTTTAAAACAATACAGTTCAGTTTAGTACAATCGCTAATATAATAATTTATCGAAACACGAATAGAAAGAAGCATTACCTACTACAAATACAACTCTCCAAAACAAAATCACAGAGAAAATAATCACTACGTTACAAACAAAATGTCAGTCAGTGATCAAAGATAATATAATCGCTACGTGTCAGTGATTATTTTACTCAAACTTCTTGGTCATTCATGGTGAATAATTACATTATTTTTGAAAAATGCAGTGCTGCCAGTGTACTTTTGTCAAAAGATACCTGAGAAGAGTTATCCAAAATTAACCATTAATATGAAAAGTAATTTTCGATTAACTTAAGATTCAATATAGTCTACGCAGACGAAGTCACGTGCAAAAGCTAGTTTTATTAAACATTTACAATTGTAGCACTGCCAGATATTTACGTAACACTTTACTTTTAGATATTTTCAGTTTTCTATCATTTTCAACTACTTATATACTAGCATATGTGTACTCGCATTCAGATTAAGTTTTTAATTAAATAGATAAAAAAGTTCTTGTAGAACACTACAATTTCCCATTAAATCAGCTGGAGGTACCTGTAGTCCATTAAAGGAATCACGCAAAGTACTGTAGGCACGTTCGTGTAGGTAAATAATAATAAATTATTGTTGGTTCCTCGATTATAGCTTGATGCGTAGTTTATTATTGCTAAGGTACCGTGTGGTGCCGTACGTATTGCATGAACGAATTGCACCACCCTCTCTCTTCTCATGGGTGTAGTAAAAAGCGACTTAGGGATTCACCAGAGGATGGGCAGCAGCGTTCTCGAACGGCGATTCGCGAAACGCGTCACCCATCCGATATACCGAAAGTCCGCCACTTTCGAGAAAACTATTCCCGATGCAGCAACGGCTGCCAGGGGGACATAGCGGCGGTGTCCCCCCGCAATGCCCCAGTAAGCCGAGGTTCGAGCCCTCCCTTGGGGGACGCCCTTATGCGGTTTTGCAGTTAGGGTATCCATTCTGGGTAATTCTGCGAGAGTCCAATCGAAAAAAAAAAAAATCGCCAACCCGCCTGCCAAGCGTGGCAATTATGACCCTTTGGGGGGTGGCCTTTGGCGTTTTTCGGCTGAAATGATGATGATGATGAAGTTTTAGTGTAAGAACAGAAGTATAATTGGGTCGGTATCTTTAAGTCTCGATCTCGATATGTCTAGGTTGCCCGTAAGACTAGATCGCGAAATGACTGGATCTCGATTGGACTAGACATCGTAACGTCTACATCTCAAAATATTTTACATCTGTAAACAGAACAGTATCAAGCGCTCGTTGTAACACGCCGCGCTACGCGTTTTCTCAGTACCAAGTAGTACATTTCCAGTATAAGCTGATCTCGCATTGTACGGAAAGCCTATGCAATGCGAGGTCAGCATAAACTGGAACAATACAGCTTGATGTGTAGCCGTGTGTACCAACTATTTAATTCTGTGCACACGCATTGTTGTGAATACGAGTTAGTTATCTACATGGTAATAATATATTTGAAATTAACACATCTATTACTACGATCCACGACGACAAAAAGTACCTTAAAAAGTAGATTGCTTGTTATTTGTAATACGGTTTTAATTAGTGCGAGAAGAGATTACTTTGTGCATAAATTCATAATAAGTAACAATAATTAATAATATATTACTGTTTTTAATTATCACTTCATCTTCATCATTATCATCATTTCAGCCGAAAGACGTCCACTGCTGGACATAGGCCCAAGCATCGCCACAACGACCATAACGATTTTAACATAAAAAATGTAATTTGTGGAGATAAATAATAAAAAAATATTGATTATTTATTTTATATAATATCAATAAAATTCCATTCCAACATTACAATAAAATATCTAATTCGATTTCGAAAAGATACCTAAAAGCTGCCTAAAATTTACCTTTTAAGTCGTCTAACCTGGAACTTGACCGAGATAAAAATTACCTAAAGGTTACGAAAGTAACCTTCTGGCAACACTGGAAAAAGTCAAAGGTCAAACTTTTGTTGTTTGTTTTTAGGGTTCCTTACCCAAAGGCTGCCAAACGGGACCCTATTACTCTCGCTACGCTGACCGTCCGTCCGTGCGTCAGTCTGTCTGTCCGTCCGTCTGTCTGTGACAGGGCTTTATCTTTGTAACGGTCATAGATAACCAGTTGAAATTTTTACAAAATATGTGTTACTATGGTGCATATCACGACAAATACTAAAAATAAAAAGTAGTCTAAAACCAAAGGGGGTCCCCATACAAGAAACCTCGAAAAACATGCATTTTTTTCAACGTTTTTGTTTCTGCTCTATCATCAAAACGGTAATACATACCAGCGTCAAACTTGGTCTAATTATAGTGCATACTATGTAGTTTAGTAATTTTATATGTGGTGGTACCTGCGTAAGAAAGAGATGCAAAAAAAAAATTCGCTCATGGTGCGTTGATGTCTTTTGATGAACTCTCGTAAATTAAATCAGTTTCTATGGGGTATCAGGTCGAAGGGTGGTACGGAACCCTTACTGCGCGAGTCCGACTCGCACTTGGCCGGTTTTTTTGTTAACATTTAATTTAAAGTATCATGGGTCTCGCAAAGGAATCGTCATTCAGCCTTAAAACTCGGCCAGTAAGAATATTATAAGCTCTTAGAATAATTAGGTATTTACTATTTAAAATGTTACTACATTTCTTAAAATACTTAAAAATAGACCTTTATTATAACTTTTAAACCCATTAAACTCTCAGTCGACATTAATCGATTATGTTATAAAGATATTTGTGTCAAGCCCTAACTCGTCTATGCAACAGCGACGAGTCGACACAGCCTTCAGTTCGTCGACGAGAATAAACGAGTTAGTGAATACCGTTTTGCGCTCGCGGTCGTTCGCAAGGCTGTCTCGACGTCGAGCCCGTCTCGACGTACATCCACGAAATTGTTAGTTAGTGAATAGCACTGCTGAGCGTGGCGATTATTTGAAAATCCGCCATTTTTTGTCTCGAGTTGTTTTGGTTAATAAAACCACAAAATCAACGAATTAAAACGTTTATTATCCATTTTAACCCAGGAATCATCACAATTTTTCTGAAACAACTCTATCGATACGTACTACAATCAGTGTTGCCAGGTCCGATTTTCAAAATCCGGGAGGCTTATTATGAAAAAAGCGGGAGATGTATTGAGGAACAATGGAAAAAATCGGGAGATTATGTTTTTCAACAAAAATCAAAGTTTTTGAAGTAATCCCGGTATTACATTTTGCTAACATCCCAGCTATAATATTAAAATCAAAGCAGTTTGATATTTTACTCTTTGACTATGGAACTATTGGACTTGACATAAACGAAAAAAAACCGTGTCGATTTTTGAAATGTCCGAGACATATTATGGCCGCCTAGTAGTCTTGTTCTTTACAAAAATATAATTGTAGTCACTGTTGCCAGGTCTCCCGATTTTCCGGGAGATTCACAGATTTTCCTACAAATATCCCGATCTCCCGATTTTCGACAAAAATCTCCCGATTTTTTACAATCCCGGTATAAAGCTTAATAATAGGAATAAGATCAAAACCTGGCAAGAAAACTGCATAAAATTAACAGACGGATAAATTGCTAACCTGAATATTTCCGTCACTTGTTAAGTTGTTACACAGTGTAGTAAAATATCAAACTGCTTTGATTTTATTATTACAGCTGATTTCACCTGCCATTGGGTAGCAAAATATAATACCGGGATTACTTCAAAAACTTTGATTTTTGTTGAAAAATATAATCTCCCGATTTTTTCCATTTTTCCTCAATACATCTCCCGCTTTTTTCATAATAAGCCTCCCGGATTTTGAAAATCGGACCTGGCAACACTGGATGCGTCAAACTCAATTATTAGAGCTGTCAACAAGTTTTCTAAAATAAGAAAAAGATAAACACAGAATCTTGGACGAATAAAAAGAATCTTTTCATTCGTCCAAGCACAGAATAAGTTTTATGATTTTCTAAACTAAAATTTGTAAATTTTAGTTATAGTTAGGTTTAGGTGGGTGTACAAGAGAATCGGCACCATTATAGTTTACTCAAAAAATAACTAGGCAAAGCTTGTGGGCCAAGTTAGGGCAGTTTACGGTATTTTGATGCCTTCTAAAAATTGTCAGATTTAGGTTGACTTTTATAATATTAGGTGAAAAACGTCAATTACAGAATAGTAAAATGTCAATTTTTATTAAGTTGAATAACTAAACTAATTTTGGTCCTGTCAAACCAAAAATTTGTTTTTAAGTAAATTTCAGAATAGAAAACGTCGTTTGACAGGACTAAACTAAATTTAGGTGATTTTTAGTCTAGTTTAGAGAATTTTGTGACAAGAGAATCTGCACCATCTTCTAATTAATATCCAATCTAACCACGATTTGCCCTACTAGAGATAGAAATTTGACGTATTTTGTATGGAGCTTACGTCAAATTCCTATCTCTAGTAAGGCAAATTTTGGATAGATTAGATATTAATTTTGGCCGTTAGCCGTTAGGTTTTCGCGATCACTACACATTATAATAAAACAAATCCGGATTTAATCCGGTTAAACTTTGTTTTATTATAATTATTTTTATATTTTAAAAACAACAAAATCATGAAAAATGTTTCTTGTACTTGGTCTATGCTTGTAACGTAATAAATCCTAATGGAAAATGGTCACTGATCGTTAAAGTATATTATGACAAAACAATGGTAAGTTATATTGACCTTTATTAACTTATTATCCTTAGTTAAAATTTACGTAATATTATACTTATTTAGGTGTCTAGTAAGTTGTGCCCAAATGATTTATGCTTCTTTTGTGTCGTCACGAGCTTGAGAACTACTCATACTGTAGTGGAAACATAAACATAAGCCAAAAGCCAGCCAGATATAACATAAACATAAGTCATCCATTGTCTTGTTCAAGCTTACTACCTGGACACCAAAGCACCTCATACTAACTTAGGTATAATTCCTTGAGAAGGCTCCTTCCTTGCACCCAATAACATGATTATGCATTTCCCACAATATAAAATATATGTCTCTTTTATTTCAGATAACTCTATAATATGTTTTACAAGACTTGTACATAATACAATGATCCTCTACATCTGAAGTCAATAAGGATTACTCTGGATATGATATTAAAGGTAAAGTGGCATATTGGAGAGATATTGAGATTATTTCATTCAGTTAACTAGTATACATGTGACTGCTACACAAATTAACGGAGCATCATATCATGGTAGACAAAATTAAGTGAAAGTCAGTGTTGCTGAACAAGTGAGTGCCGGGTTCAGCTCTATGCTAGTACCATTCAGTAAGTATTCAATGTCGCTAGCCTTCCATATGAAAAGAATTTATAGTATTATGAGAGTAACTAACTGATACAGCTCAAAAGCTCAAATAACTAAAACCGAGTGTTCTTTGTACTAAAACGCTGTGTCGCAGAGCACATTGAAAAATAGATGTGGCGGTGCTCGTTTGATTTATCAAGTGTTTAGTTTGATGCAAACATTTTTATTTTCTTAGTATTGTATTAACAAGTTCAAAAAAATACTTTATTATCTATATTATGTATTTATAGAGTTGTGGCTTGTGGTGCAACTTCAGAGAGGCCTATAGATGTCCAGCAGTGTGTACTGCTATAAACTTGATAATGTATTTAAATTCCTTTTTGTTTATTCAGGTATCCATCAAAGTGGCAAACAAGTCAGTACTATAATGAAGACTACTGGTGAAGCAGTCGAATTTTTTAAAGAAAATATATAAATAATAAAATTCTGTCGTTTTAATTTACAATATTTGCGCTAATATTAAGTTAGCCGAGATATTGTTAATTTTTAAAAGCTAACTTAATATTGGCGCAAATCTACTAGTAATTTAATTTTGGGAACCTGCTACGTATATCGATAATTAAAAATATCGATACGAACATCACTATTATCGACAATGTTTTTGTGTATACTTGATTTTCACATCACTAACGACAAGTGACCCTAGCGCCGAAACATATTTTCAAACTAAATTTAAAAGTGAACTGTCCTATCTGTAGCGTAGCTAAGGGAAGATGGGGTGGCTTCATAAAATTTTTACTCAGAGCCTTGTAAAAAAAAACTAACTACTATTTCATAACAACCACAACGCTGCTATATTACCTAGTTATCTGGCTATAATAAAGCTGAATGTCGGTGTTGATTTAACGCAGCACAACTGAGCTATAGCCGTTTTTTCAAAAATTGGAAAACTTATGAATGAATCCCACACGTGGGGTAGCTTCGTACATAGGATGGGGTACATTCGTTCATGGTGGGAGCCTTCGTACACAGTAATAAAAAATTCATTTGTACAAAATATACATGTTTATTAAGTAGGTATATATAAATATATATTACCAAAATAAAACATAACTTCTGAAAGATACCGTCAAATTTTAATTATAGTTAACACAGAAACAGTCTTAAAATCAATAGTTTTTTTCTGTCTTTTTGGCAAAGCTGTGATCTTCATTTCCTTTGCTCTATTTATTATTTCTTTCTCTTGTTTCTTTATCTCTTCTACTTTTTAACATAACATAACATCGCGCCTGTATTTCCCCGAAAGGGTAGGAAGAGGTATCCCTATAGTACCTGCACCCATATTACACCAGTTATGTAAGTTCCATGTAATAAGGGGCGAGCCTATTGCCATTAACCAAGCACAATTCCAGACTCCAGGCTGCTACTGAGAATTTGCTAATGAAAAAATCCAATAGCACTGTCCGACCCGGGAATTAAACCAAGGACCCCACGCTTAGCAGTCGCAGTTGCGACTACTAGACCAACCAGCTAGTCTTTTACATTTTTAATTCAGTGTAAATCCTTGATTTTGCTGTCATTTTTCCTTTCTATGACTTTTTGGGCGCATTTTTATACACCTTGGAATAGGATCAAATCATTTGAGGTGTTAGCAGGCCTAAAACTGATGTTGATGGTGGATCTAACGGTTGTGAGAGTAGAGGGTGATGCTGGCGCCTAACTCAGTGGAAGATCTCGTTAAATTAGATGTATTTCTGTGGGCATAGATGCGCGTTGCCATTTAGATCAGCTGTAGAAACTGCAATTTCTTCAGGCACGGTTTGATGCATGCTGCTGCTGTAGATCTGCTGTAGTGTAGAAATTGACTGATAAACCTAAACTCATGCAAAATCCTCGTCGCGGAAAGCCAGCTTGTTAAATGGCCATATTCCAGTCTTGAAATAATACTCTTCCAGGTGAAAAAACCATCACAACTCTCAAAGGGTGCCTTCGTACACCGTACGAACCCACCCCACGTAAATGTGTACGAAGGTGCCCCAACCCAAACAATCAACAAATTTATTAGTTGAAAAAAAAACAGTTGCCGTTATCCAGAAATAAATGATAACATAATAATTTCACACATCTATTTACCAACTACAATGAATATTTTTTTATAATTTGATCAAAATTGATAAACAAGTTCAAAGTTATGTCTTAATATTACTCACGCAGCGTGAAAACACGTTTCGACTCTGCTCAACTAAGCCATCGGCCGCACTGCCTGCTCCGTCCCGCGGGAAACCTATGCGTATGAGTGGGAAACACGAACATAAAGATAACCGCGCTAACGTATTAGAGTGTGGATACAGGCACTGTGCGAAAGCTCCCTCTGTGCGAATCCACCCCATCTTCCCTACTATATAGTGATCTGTGTAGTCATCTTTTGGATTCAATAAACAAACCAAATACATTCGTGCATACAGCGCATGGTCACCCTAGTGTGTCAGTGCTTTGTAAATATGTAAACCAGTGGCGGATTTACCAGCAGGCTAAGTAGGCTGGAGCCTAGGGCGGCAGATTTTAGGGGCGGCAAATTTGGGGCCAATATTTTTTTCAAGTCAACAGAAATTAAAAAGAATCATACCTATTTATTAAAAAGGAAATTGTAAAACTTTCATATTTCATGAATTTCTTCGTCATCATTGTTTTTACGTTTACCGAATGTGTATTACTGTGTAGGTAGTATTAAGGCATACCTTACCACGCCTTATTAGAAAGTACATGATTGAGCTTATTAGCTCAGAAATATACCCAAAAACTAGTTATTGTGCAATCAGTGGCGGCCCTAGGGTGGTGCGAATGGTGGCCATGGGGGAGGCGCCAAAATCATCAGTAAGATTCGTTATTGACCGACAAGTGACAACGATCGTTTTGCGTTGTTATTGCATGCAGCCCTTCTTATCTGTGCGTTTTTGGCATATATTTAACTATTCTGTTACATTTATATTACTTATACGTACATATAATACCTCGTTAACTGCCTCGTTGGTCTAGTGGTTGCAAGCGCGACTGCTGAGCGTGAGGTTCTGGGTTCGATTCCCGGGTCGGGCAAAGTGTTATTGGGTTTTTTCATTACGAAATTCTCAGTAGCAGCCCAGAGTCTGGATTTGTGCCCGGTCAATGGCAATAGGCTCGCCCCTTATTACATGGGACTATAACATAACTGGCGAAATGTGGGTGTACTATTACACCTCTGCCTACCCCTTCGGGAAAATACAGGCGTGATGTTATGTTATGTATGTACATATAATACAATAAAACCAAAATATTAATAAAAAAATTTATGCACGCTCAGCTGCAAAAAGATCTACATCACTGATAAAATAGCATTAATTTTTTTTTATGTTGTACACATAACTTCTATTGATATATTTTTAATTTGTGAAATAAGAAGATTTAATCAATAACTTTTCTTAAAT
This sequence comes from Asteroscopus sphinx, assembly GCA_949699075.1. NCBI lineage: Eukaryota > Metazoa > Arthropoda > Insecta > Lepidoptera > Noctuidae > Asteroscopus > Asteroscopus sphinx. Next base: position 15,748,058 of record OX453004.1, on the reverse strand, counting down.
TCGTGTTTTCATTTCGTAGAGTGTATACGTCTTTTTTTCTTTCTTTACGAGCTGGGGTGGCTCGAGTAAACAAGTTATTCCCACCCACACGCAAAATACACGCCGAGCGTGGAGTTGCAGAAAATGGCCCGTTATACCAATACCAAAAAAAAAAATACGTCTTTTTGCAGCTACAAATAAATGCACGTCGTGTTTTTGTAAAAAACCCAAAAAAAGGCGCTGTAGATAATAAAATTCACAATCGGTAATGTTTTCTTGGCGTTTTGCAAAACCTCTACCCTCGTCGATTTCAGAGTAAGTCTAACCCCGAGCCTCTGAAGGGGTTACTCCACCACTGACCAGTTTACAGGAATTTACACAAATAACACAAAAATGTACCTGCGGGGGGGGGCCACCCTTTGTCTTCCCACATTTGGGGCGCCTAATGAGATCTCGCACCGCCTGAAAAACGTGCTAGGGCCGCCCCTGTGTGCAATCTTAAGACGCTGACAACAGCCACATACTTCAAATAGGCTTCTTTTTAGCTGTATCTATTCAGTTTGTGGCAGTGAAAAAAATATATGTTAATCTTGATCGTATTTTCTGAAACTGTATTGTGCCCAAAACACGTTTTCTTGAAGTTTTCTCGATAGAAAAGAATTGTAAACTAACCTCTTAAAACATGCTTCAAGGCAAACAATCTCTATTATTTACTAAATATTATAAATAAAATTAAGAAAACATTTGAGAAAGACAATAATCTAAACATTTGTTGTTTCCGTTTTTCAAATAAGCTTTTAGTTTTTTATTTTAAATTTTTTTTGTTAATTTTCATCATTGAATTAAGAAACCTATGGAAGTGGAAGTGGCCCATTCTTCTATATCTACCTAGTTTATACAAATATCTATTAAATCGTTATTGAATTATGAAACTATTCTTTGTCTCTTGTAACCAACGTGTTATGTCGTCTGGTGAAAGAGATCGCATGCTATTTGTATATTCTCTGCTTGGCAACATCTATACGGGATGTCAAAATACCTACGCCGCGTGGCAACCCCGCTTACCCCGCAATGTGGCCCATACATTGACTTGTACCTATGGACCAGTAATACCTACGAAATAAGCGTGGTATACCTACAATATCCGGGCCACCGTTATGGTGGCCATAGCTAGGGAAGTAAGTAATCAAAACTAAAAAGTATCGATATCGATGCTCGTGTTTCGTACCAGAGATGTGTGCTGATTAAAATCATTTTCAAGTAGTAATAAATAATGCAATTATATCAAATTCTAAGTTCAGCTGTCCCTAGGACATAAAAAATCAAGCTTCTAGGTCAAGGCAATCATACGGCTATGTCACAATTTGATACTCGCAAACTCACATAAAAAACCGCATTGACCTAAAATCATGAAATTTGGCCAATATATCGAAATATCTTTTTTTTTTTCAATATATCGAACACCGATTGTATATTTAAAAATATCGATAGATCGAAAATCTGATATTTAAAAAATATCTACAGCCCTAGTTTGTTTACTTGACAGCTCATGTACTATGGGCCACATTGCGGGGTAAGCGGGGTTGCCACGCGGCGTAGGTATTTTGACATCCCGTAAAGATGTTGCCAAACAGAGAATATACAAATAGCATGCGATCTCTTTCACCAGACGACATAACACGTTGGTTAACAAGAGACAAAGAATAGTTTCATATTCAATAACGATTTAATAGATATTTGTATAAACTAGGTGGATATAGAAGAATGGGCCACTTCCATAGGTTTAATGAATTCAATGTCAATGTGTCAATCTGACACATCAGTGTTGACATTTAAAGGTTAAAATTTACACCAATATTATTTTATAAATGCAATAAGATTACGTAATACGTAACAAAATAGTACGTTCTACGTTTATTAATGGCTTACATCACTATTACGAATATCACATCATCGTGTTATAGAAGTGCGGTAATAACGAATTTTACAAAAATATAATTTTGATTTAAAAACTACAATAGAAGTTTTTATTTTACGTTGGCAATTTTTTAGACAAGGACACACAAGTCGCTCACAAGCTCGGCTCTCCCTTTCTCTTGGATTTCTGCTTACATCTCTATTACATGAAAATAAACCTTAACTCATAGACTTAAGGTATCATTTTGTATTGATAAAAATATGTAGTTTACTGTCCAGTAATGTATGTAATACATACATATATAATGTTCTTGTTCCATTCACAGATCACTATATTAAAACGCTTATTACACTACGCGGTATTCAGCGCGCGGTGCTAAGGCCCGTATTCCAGAAGGATACTCAAGCGTTGATCTCTGTTTAAAACTAGTTTCAAGTTGAGCTTTGATTTTAGAACGTCCCTCAAGCAGAGATTTGTTGATCACAGTTCAGCTGAGTTTAGTTTCGGTTTATATTGTCACCTGTTTCGGTATTTGGGCAGATATTTGATCTGTAATCACTCAAGCGTGGTCCAGACTACGCTTGAGTAGAGATTTCTATTATATTTCAGGTCAAATTCGTGTGTTTTGTTGTTGAATTAAAGTTTATAATTACCGTTCTGGAATAAGACCGATACTCAAGTAACGATTCTATCCTTAAGTAGTGATCAGGTGATTGGAGTTTAAACTGTACTTGAGGAAGCTTCTGTAATACGGGCCTTAGAATCTTATTTTTACAGCTCGCTATTACACCAGACTAAGGCCCGTATTCCAGAAGGATACTCAAGCGTTGATCTCTGTTTAAAACTAGTTTCAAGTTGAGCTTTGATTTTAGAACGTCCCTCAAGCAGAGATTTGTTGATCACAGTTCAGCTGAGTTTAGTTTAGTTTTATATTGTCACCTGTTTCGGTATTTGGGCAGATATTTGATCTGTAATCACTCAAGCGTGGTCCAGACTACGCTTGAGTAGAGATTTCTATTATATTTCAGGTCAAATTCGTGTGTTTTGTTGTTGAATTAAAGTTTATAATTACCGTTCTGGAATAAGACCGATACTCAAGTAACGATTCTATCCTTAAGTAGTGATCAGGTGATTGGAGTTTAAACTGTACTTGAGGAAGCTTCTGTAATACGAGCCTAACTATCGCACGCTAACTCATACTCAAGGCGTACGTCGGACGACGTAGACGCTTGGCACGGAACATACGTTACGCGATATTTAAGCACAAAAAAATCTATAAGTACTTATGAACTTCTAGAAGTACTCAGAGGCCTTCTAACCGAAGTTCTTTATGTGGTCTTGAAGTTTTTTTGCTATATAAAAAATAAGGATGTATTATTTATAAGGTCTTACGTTACTAATACGAAATATTTCAAGACATACATTTATGAATGGTACGGAAGTCATCAATCTGTTAAAATCTTGATGGTTTTTCTGCTTTAAATAAGTAAGTCACGATATAAGTCGATCACGTTTAGAAGTACATCATTTTCTATATTGCATACCATTTTAATAGCGAGCATACCGCACTACACACACTTCTTACGAGGTCCGTCCGCTGCGCGTGCCGCGCGCCGACGTGGCGCCGACTGAGCAGTCTTGCAGACTAACTCTTATTACACCATGCGCTTAGACGAACAGAAAAAAGGTAGACGGCGCATGTGTTAACAAAAGCGTTCAAAGATTTGATGCATGCTTTACAAACTTGTGTGCGTGACCTTGTGTCGCACGCAGTTGCCATGCATCTGTGTGCTTAGTAAAAAATGTTGCCACCGAAAACAAATTTACCCCATTTTCGCATTATAATATTATATTTTAATGACATTATGTAGCAATTTAAATAAAACATATTTTTCTAATGATAGGTTTAATGAAAGAGAATAATACTAAAAACCTTTGTGTTGTGTTAATTTCCGGTAGTACTGTCTTTACTTACTGACTTCTGGGTATACCATCTAATTTAGATATAAAGTATGATGGAATCTTTAATACATATTTATTTATTATATATGTAGGTATATTATAGGTTTATATAAGTAGGTATAATTAAGTAATGGGTATGTATATATAGTTTTATATTTATTTGTATATAGGTATATGTTGTTGGTATGTTTTTTTTATAATTTTAGATGAACATTAGTTATGTACACTGAAAGTTACCCTCAGTTTTACATTTTATATTTGCTCTATCACTCAAAGGTTTGCTGGTAGAAAACTCAATTATGAGTTAAGCTCGCCTTTGTACATGTAATTTCAAAACTATTATATATTGTTGTGATATTTTTTGTGTGCAATAAAGAATAAGAATCTTATCTTTAGGTACTGTTCAATAACAGACCTTATTCAATTAGTTTTCTGGTTTATGCCGGTAAAATTATACATACGTGATACACGTGATCACGTGTATCATATAATAGTGATATTATTATTCTTTGAAAATGGCCGCGGGGGTGTGCGGCGTGCAGAGTAGGCCGCGTCGATTAGAATAAGTACGACAACAAAAATCACTAATACAACGTGTTATTGAAATAACTGAAAACCTCTTAAGGGGTCATTGTACTCATAAGTATGAACAACTTTTACTATGGACACAAACCAGAAATCGCGAAAAAAAATCAGCTACATTTTGTCAATTCATGTGAACACAAATGTAGGTAACAGATGATTTTTATCACGATTTCGGGGTTGGTCCTATAGTAAAAGTTGTTAATACTGATGAGTACAATGACCCCTTAAGAGGTTCTCAGTGATTTCAATAATACGTTGTAAATTCTACATATTACTTGCCATACTAATTTATTACAATAAGTTTAAAGCCAAAAAGTCTGAAGTTTTAAGCCATTGAAATAACACATCGTAATTAAATTAAGTACTATATGAAAGGTTTAAAATAAATAAAACATCAAACCGATAGCCAAATTACGATAGTTACCAATCCTAATAACACCATCAGACCCAAACGTCACCCGTATTTTGGGGGTATTTTTGATGTCGATTTGCTGGTCACACTGATAGTGATAACAATACGTCAGGTTTTGTGTTCCAACAGTACATTACGAAATTTTAATGTATTTATAATTTAAAATTACGTAAAATCAAGTACTTCTTTGTGAAATGTAATCCCGCAAGGCTTGTTTTGTATCAGCGAGTTATTTTTACACGTTTTCACAACACAGGAAGGCATATTAAGACCATAAACAATCCTGTCAATGTGACGTCTAGCGCGTTCGGTTTCTCGCGTCGCACTGGAACTCGATCAGATTCCTATTTCAAATTCAGCTTCCTTTACCCTGCTTCCTTGTGACAGCGCGGTACTCTGTCTACCTTTTTTCTGTTGGTCTAAGACCATGCGATAGTTAGTCTGCAAGTCAGTAAGTCTCGCCGCGCCCGTTCGGTCGCGCGGTATTTAGACTCGGCGGTGTTATTACACTACACGGTCTCAGTCTGCAAGTCTGTTAGTCAGACTGACTACCGCGTAGTGTAATAAGCGTTTAAAGTAGCTACGCTAGTTCCATTATCAAAGGTTCTGCGCATGGAATAATGTTCTGCGGAACTTCTGCCGTGTTCAGTCGCGTCTATATTGTTTTTGGTTGCGTCACTAGGCAGCGTTGCCGGCACGGGTATTTTTACCCGATTTCGGGTAATTCAGGCCTTAAGCGGGTTCTTGGCGGGTACCGATGACTGCAGGGACAATCACAAAAAAGAGCATGTCGAGTCCCCTTCAGTGTTATGATCTGGGTAATTCTGAGTCCCCCCATCATTTTATCATGTGCCATGTCCTTTGCCAATTGTCACTAACTGTAATACCTATGTAGGTCTTTACAGTCATTGTAGGCACGCGGGACAGAGAAGATACTCAACAAAAGTTAGTGGAGTAGGAGAGTTCCTTGTGAACGAGCTCTTCCGGTGAAGTGCTACAACCGCATCTGTTTCTGCCAGCAAACGAAGGGTACGGGTGCCAGCAAAATCACAATCACATACTTTCCATCTTTATGGCTCAGTATGGCGAACGCCGTTCGAAATCGCATAAAACCTCGTTAGTCTTTAAAGTGGTAGGCAACCACGACCTTTGGTGGTTGGTGGTGATGGTAGTGGTAGGTGGTAGTAGTATCCTGGCCCACCAGCCACCTAATCCTGATCAGGTGACGAGACTGCTGCAATCTTAGTGCCTTCATCTCTAAGCAGGAACTCCTGTCTCCCAATCCAAATTCCACTTATTGGTTTTTTTATGGACTACAATGATCTCTGATCGAGCTAAACATGCCACAGAGATTCATACAACTTAAATTACCAGGCCCCTCAGAAAGTATTGCGAAAAAAAGTTTTTATATATGGGAGACTGGCCAGTTATAATGTTTTTCGAAAATATGATTATTTATAAGTAAAAATAAGTAAGTTCCAATTTCAAAATTTCCCTCCACATTTTTTGCGAGTTAATTCAAAGTATTGTGTCTCACTGAAATATGGATCTGCGCCGGGAACATTTTAGAGCTATGATTTTATACGATTTCAAGTGTCGCCTGAAACCGGATGAATCGTACGATAGACTTCAAATAGCATTCATGGATGAAGGCCCTTCCAAGGCAACCGTGTATCGTTGGTATAACGAATTCAAGCGCGGTCGACCAACTTTGGGGGATGACGAAAGAAGCGGTCGCCCTTTGACGGCTGTTACCGAAGAAAACGTGCTAGCAGTGAAAAATTTAATCCAAGACAATAGGCGAATTACATATCAGGAGATTCAACACATATTGAAGATTGGATCGGGAAGCGTTCACGAGATTCTACACAGCCATCTTCGCGTGAGGAGGATAGTATCACGCTGGGTGCCGCACAACCTCACCGATGCTCAGAAGCAGGCCCGGGTGGAATGGTGCCGTGATATGCTTAACAAATTTGAAGCAGGCTCGTCTCGGCGTGTTTACGACATCGTTACAGGTGATGAGTCCTGGATTTATCAAAACGACCCAGAAACCAAGCGCCAGTCGACTGTTTGGGTGTTTCAAAATGAGCCAACGCCTACCAAAGTGAAGCGATCTAGAAGCGGGGGTAAGATTTTGATCGCTAGCTTTTTTAATTTGACTGGCCACTTGGTATCAATTCCCTTACGGGATCAAAGAAGCATTAATGCCGAATGGTATACTACCAAATGTTTGCCAGAAGTTTTCTCTGTTATAAGCAACAAGCGACCAAACACAGGGCTCCGCGGGCTACTGCTCCACCACGACAATGCACCTGCGCACACCGCACTCAAAACGAGGGACTTCCTGGACAGCACGCCAGTCAAACTCCTGGGTCACCCTCCTTACAGCCCTGATCTAGCACCGTGTGACTTCTTTTTATTCCCAAAAATAAAAAATCAGCTCAAAGGGATACAATTTTCGTCGCCGGAAGATGCGCTGGCTGCGTTCGAGCAGGCTGTAAACGAGGTGTCTGCGGCGGACTGGAAAAAGTGTTTTGAAAACTGGTTTAGGCGCATGAATCTTTGTATAGAGGCTGGTGGAAAGTACTTTGAAAAGATTTGATAAAAATATATGTACGTATAGAACAATTTTTTTTAGTTTCGCAAAACTTTCTGAGTGTCCCACGTACATAACAGTATAACCAAACTCGCATTGAACAAGACAGAAATTCAGAAAATGATTTTAAGCAAAGTGCTCCCAATTCTGCTATTACTGCATTTTTTTTCCAAGCCTTTGCGATAATTGACCACATCTGTACACCATTTTGGATAGCTTATAAAATGACAATGTTATTTCTGTAATTTGTACGCCAAATTACATTTTTACTACATTTTTTTCGAGTAATTCTCTGTAATGTAAATGGTACTTAGATGATATTGTTTTTTAGGGTTCCGTAGTCCTACAAGGAACCCTTATTAGTTTCGTCAAGTCCATCCGTCTGTCCGTCTGTCCGTCTGTCCTAATCCTTTACAGCTTAATAACTTCTACAGTTATAAACATAAGTAAATGAAATTTTAATTTTAAATTTAATGAATTGTTAAAAAATGGTCTGGGTATAGATCTCAATTCTAAAAGAATAAAAAAAATCTTGATTACGTATTTTAGGGGTGGCGCCCACGCCCATACATGTGAAATGGGGAGGAACATTTTTTTTTCACTGCTCCCCCTCGGGTGGGCTATCATTGAATAGGTCTACTAAACTGAAGGTATTATTTCATACACAACTTTTTTATCAGGTATACCATCTGCGAAATACAGCCCACTAAATTGGCTTGCAACGTGTCCCCCCCCTGCCATTTCTAAGCTATGCAACGTAGAAACTTATAATCTTCCACATTGATAGACCTTTATAAAAACTCTCTTTTAAAATTATTTCAAGTATAATGTGATTTTAAATTTTTGAGTTATAGTGAGAAAACTGCAAAATACTTAAGACGTCCTAGTTCATAGGTAAATAATGCTCCTTTAGTTACTACCTGTTTAATAAAATCACAAAAAGTAACTTTGTGTTATATTGATATGACATATGTCTTAAATTTTGCTTCTTAAATTCAGCGCTAGGTGGCGCTGTTTGCAAAAACTAAAATAGCAGTGATTAATATTCGATTTGATTCGTTTGTAATTAGGAACCCTATAATACTGAGCATGACCCGACATGCTCTTGGCCGGTTTTTTTATAACTTATGATATAAGACTATTTTTTCCGAGGTTATGACAATGTTGGCCATGAATTTAATATGATAGTAATTGCTAATTCATCAGCTTTCAGGAAAGTGTCAATTGAGTGCCCAGAGTAGGATAGATTTTTGACAATTTGCATTTTTGCATCCAAAGACGGAAAATATCAAAAAAATCTTAAAACTGCTATAACTCGAACACAAATGACTGGCGCCTCCTGCTTCTCGGGATCATTTTTGTTGTAAATGAGCTCTAGTATAACCCCTTTCATGGAATAGGTCGAATTACAAATCACCCTGTATGTATGTATTACATATGATTTAATATATAATATTCTTGGTCGGGGCTTATAAGTCAAAGGTCGGGGGTAAAATACATTTTTCAATTTTCAGCTATTTTTTGCTGCTGATCTGGCTATCTTTAAAAATATTAGTTGGCAACACTGAGTAAAAATACTCATTCGCTGTTGCCAGGTCTCCCGATTTTCCGGGAGATTCACAGATTTTCCTAAGAATCTCCCGATCTCCCGATTTTTTACAATCCCTGTATAAAGCCTAATAATAGGAATAAGATCAAAACCTGGCAAAAAAAACTGCGTAAAATGAAACAGACGGTTAAGTTGCTGCCCTGAATATTTCCGTCACTTGTTAATATTATAGCTGGAATGCTAGTAAAATATAATACCGGGATTACATCAAAAACTTTGATTTTTGTTGAAAAACATAATCTCCCGCTTTTTCCATTTTTCCTCAATACATCTCCCGCTTTTTTCATAATAAGCCTCCCGGATTATGAAAATCAGACCTGGCAACTCTTTTAACTCATTTTAGGAACAAAATGGACGGTGTGTAAATGGCGTTTCTCTTGTATTTAGTTAGTGATGTGAGATATTAAGCTTAATAGGGCATTGAATCTCAGTAAAATACGGTAAATATACGGTTAAAATCAATTTCTGCCGTTATATTAATCTATAAACCGTGACTATCTTTCATTGATAATTTATGGACCTACATTTTTTGGAGATGGGATCCATTTTGTGAACAACTTGTTGTGTGGCGTTTATTGTAAGTATTGTCTAATAAATTTACTTCACTATTGCGATTTTTTTTGCTGAGAATGCAAAAGCTTGCACTGTTTTGCATTCGTTGCAGATTTTAAATGTTACGTTTATCACAAAATGTGTGTCTATCCCTGCTTCAAGTAGGTAATAGTAGGTACTGTTATATTTTTTCATGTATTTACTTAATATTGGTACTTCTGTTTATCCCATTGTATTATTAATATATTTAGTCCTATGTAATTTATTTAACTACATAGATATATTGTTAAGAATGTTTAATTTTACTGTAGATCAAGGAGATACTCCTAAAACCTTATAATCTTCCATATTTATGACAAAAATCACTACTGTCAAGTTAAAAAAACAAAATTTGAAGAAGACCTACTTACCTACTACTCTCTATTTACATAAAACTCTTACTTATTCACTTATGAATGTTTTTACGAAAAGTGTTTACTTACTACTAAGCAACTTTGTAAGAATAAAAAAAACCATAAGTAAATCTTCGTATGACAGTATTTATTAAGTACAGAAATGTAGGAAACGGTTCATTCAAACTTCTAAGGTCAGAGTGTCGCCTTAGGGGCGTAAGGCTTCTATAATCAGTTCTGAAAAGTTAATTCAACATGTAATTGAAGCTTCTCCTAACTCGATTTTCTTGACTATTTGTAGTTTGCTATTGCCATTTTATACAATATTCAGTAAATAATAAAAACTGTATAAATTTTAATATGAATTTTTCTTTTCTAGTCCCATAACATTATGACTTAAATAAATCAATTCAATTTTATGGAAAAAAACCAAGTTTGATTAAAATCATGATTTCAATCAATGATTTAAATGTCTATCTTTTAAGGTTGCATCAATATAACCCTTTTTATGGTAATCAAATTTGATCTAAAATAATGCATTATTTCCAAAGGTTTTTTTATATACATGATATTAATCTTTATCCAAATAAATATGTTATTCATCACAAGTATTTAATTTTGAACAAAATTGCTCTTGACATCATTTGATTACAACGAATATCTTAGGAGATATCAGTTTTAAACCTCATGCAACTCAAATCTCAACCTGATGCAACGCAAGGGCAGGGTGGACGCTGGCTGGCCACCCGGTAGCTCTGCGAGCAACAACCATACAGCCCATAGATTCCTCATAACAGGTGACCAATGTTTGCAACATATCTATGAAATCTCACCACTATTCACCACATATCCCCTACATAATTCAACTTAGGTTTTTTTTTTTAATACTTGTCAAAGTAACTATTCCATGCGGACGAAGGTGCGGGCAAAAGCTAGTTAATCAATTAGATAAAGCGGACTGCTATTAGGGCATTAAATTCTTAGTAAAATCTTAAGTTGGGGGCTGCACAGTGTTTTGGGACCGCTTTTCAGTTTTATATATAGTTTTATAAGAGCAAAATTTGCTCTTTTTCGTGGTATACAGGGTGGAAACTTTCAGCGGGGCAGTAAGGGGAAGTACCTTATCCATTGCAGATACGCGAAAATGGTCTTAGGAGACTATCCATATTTTTTTATGGAATTTTGATCCCCATTCACAGTTTAAAAAAAAAATACTGTTAGCAAGAAAATAGCCATTTTACACAAAAACATTTTTTGGTGCCAATCGATCCTGTTTCTAATACTGATCAAAAATTTCTATGGGACCAAAAAAAATTACTGTTAGCCTGAAAATAGCCATTTTACACAAAAACATTTTTTGATGCCAATCGATCCTGTTTCTAATGTAGTTGTGTCAACCTGTACTGTCCCACTGCTGGGCAAAGGTCTCCCCCATATTCTTCCAAACTTCCCTATCAGTAGCTTCTTCAGTCCAATTCTTCAGAAACATGTCCAGATCATCCCGCCAGCGTTTCCTGTTTCTAATACTGATCAAAAATTTCTATGGGACCAACCATTGTTGGAGTACTCGAAAAGTCACAAATTGCTAAAAAAACTTATCCCATACATTTTGTATGAAAATTTTACGCAAAAGCTCTTTAGTGACGGTTGAGATCTTTTTGTTGACTGAATAAGTCTTTTTGTTGTTCTTGTTGTTGTTTTGTTGTCTAGATAAGTTTAAAAACAATAAAAATTTCGAACTCGTTATTATTAAATAAAAAACAATCTTGACAGTTTGTTGCGTCAGAAAAGCTCCGAGTGTGTTGTGGATTTTACATTAAGTGCATATTTGGACAGCTATTGTTTAGAGAAAAATGACCTCCAATTTAGAACGTTTAGACTTGCTAGAAGCATATTACGTAAATAATAAAAATACATCGGCTGCATTAGAATGGTATAGGATCAAATATCCAAATCGTCATATATGCCAACCAGAAAGGTTATTACAAATCTTTTAAGAAAAACATGGTGGCTCTTTCAAGAAAAAATCTGTATGCTACCCATTTATACTAGATGAAAATTTGATCATTTCTGTTCTTACAAAGAAAAAAAAGCTTAAACAAAGCCAAAGCCAAAGCTTTTTTTGTCAAAGCTTATCCCGAAATATCATCAAGAGCAATACGTCGCTGAAGAAGTAGGTGTCTCACATTGTTCTGTGCTAAAGATATGGAAGAAGTATGGTTATAAATGTTACCGACAGGGGCGACTAGTTCAAGCCTTACATTCAGGGGATGCTGCTCGAAGACTTACTTTTTGCAGGTGGTTAAGTGGAAAAATAAGCAGAGATTACCATTTTCTGAATTTTATATTATGGTCTGATGAAACAATTTTTTCTAATAATGGAATGTACAACCGGCGAAATCACCATTATTGGTGTAGAGAAAATCCTCTCAGGTTTCGCAAAACACATAATCAAGTGCGATTTTCTTTTAATTGTTGGTGTGGTATAATGTGGAACCGAGTGGTGAAGGTGGAATTTTATGAAGGCACCTTGAATTCCAATATTTATAACAATAGAATATTAGAGAATCTTGAAAACCTCGTCGATGATTTACCACTGTCGGAATCAAGAAGAATGTTTTTTCAACAAGATGGCGCTCCACCTCACAACAGCCGCAGTACGCGTTCGACTTTGAACCGACAGTTTGGTGATCAATGGATAGGAACACATGGTCCTATACTTATACTTGTAATAATGTTGCCCAATAAACTTTATCTTTATTTCTTGGCCAGCGCGTAGTCCAGATCTGACGCCTCTAGATTTCTTTTTGTGGGGCTACTTGAAAACTGAGGTTTACAAAAAGCAATACGATAGTGTTTGAAAATTGTGGTTTGGAATTTTGTATGGAATTCATACAAATAAATTGTCAGCAGCCACTAGGTTGGTACAGAAACGAATCAATTTATGTATTCGTCAAAATGGCGGTCATTTCGAGCACTATATATCGTATCGATATCGTAGGGCAAGAAACAGCAATATTTTAAATAAGAATAACATCATCAAGTTATGTTAGTTAATAAAAAAATAAAATTAATACGCCTTGTTTTTGATATGTGTAAAATTCTACGTGATCATTTGTCTTTTATTTTATTTTTTTGTATTTCAGTTAAACAAATTCTTTACAAAATGTAAGGGAAAAGTTTTTTGCAATTTGTGACTTTTTGAGTACTCCAACGATGGTTGGTCCCATAGAAGTTTTTGATCAGTATTAGAAACAGGATCGATTGGCATCAAAAAATGTTTTTGTGTAAAATGGCTATTTTCTTGCTAACACTAATTTTGTTTTTTAAACTGTGAATGGGGATCAAAATTCCATAAAAAAATATGGATAGTCTCCTAAGACCATTTTCGCGTAGCTGCAACGGATAAGGTACTTCCCCTTACTGCCCCGCTGAAAGTTTCCACCCTGTACCAGGCCCCTCAGAAAGTATTGCGAAAAAAAGTTTTTATATATGGGAGACTGGCCAGTTATAATGTTTTTCGAAAATATGATTATTTATAAGTAAAAATAAGTAAGTTCCAATTTCAAAATTTCCCTCCACATTTTTTGCGAGTTAATTCAAAGTATTGTGTCTCACTGAAATATGGATCTGCGCCGGGAACATTTTAGAGCTATGATTTTATACGATTTCAAGTGTCGCCTGAAACCGGATGAATCGTACGATAGACTTCAAATGGCATTCATGGATGAAGGCCCTTCCAAGGCAACCGTGTATCGTTGGTATAACGAATTCAAGCGCGGTCGACCAACTTTGGGGGATGACGAAAGAAGCGGTCGCCCTTTGACGGCTGTTACCGAAGAAAACGTGCTAGCAGTGAAAAATTTAATCCAAGACAATAGGCGAATTACATATACAATACAATACAATACAAATCCTCTTTATTGCACAACAAAATTACATTAATTTCTTAAATAACTACTTATGCGCTAGTGTACAACTGGCGGTCTTACATATCAGGAGATTCAACACATATTGAAGATTGGATCGGGAAGCGTTTACGAGATTCTACACAGCCATCTTCGCGTGAGGAGGATAGTATCACGCTGGGTGCCGCACAACCTCACCGATGCTCAGAAGCAGGCCCGGGTGGAATGGTGCCGTGATATGCTTAACAAATTTGAAGCAGGCTCGTCTCGGCGTGTTTACGACATCGTTACAGGTGATGAGTCCTGGATTTATCAATACGACCCAGAAACCAAGCGCCAGTCGACTGTTTGGGTGTTTCAAAATGAGCCAACGCCTACCAAAGTGAAGCGATCTAGAAGCGGCGGTAAGATTTTGATCGCTAGCTTTTTTAATTCGACTGGCCACTTGGTATCAATTCCCTTACGGGATCAAAGAAGCATTAATGCCGAATGGTATACTACCAAATGTTTGCCAGAAGTTTTCTCTGTTATAAGCAACAAGCGACCAAACACAGGGCTCCGCGGGCTACTGCTCCACCACGACAATGCACCTGCGCACACCGCACTCAAAACGAGGGACTTCCTGGACAGCACGCCAGTCAAACTCCTGGGTCACCCTCCTTACAGCCCTGATCTAGCACCGTGTGACTTCTTTTTATTCCCAAAAATAAAAAATCAGCTCAAAGGGATACAATTTTCGTCGCCGGAAGATGCGCTGGCTGCGTTCGAGCAGGCTGTAAACGAGGTGTCTGCGGCGGACTGGAAAAAGTGTTTTGAAAACTGGTTTAGGCGCATGAATCTTTGTATAGAGGCTGGTGGAAAGTACTTTGAAAAGATTTGATAAAAATATATGTACGTATAGAACAATTTTTTTTAGTTTCGCAAAACTTTCTGAGTGTCCCACGTATATAACTCAAATTAGACAAAAACAAAATGTCACTTAACAGCCTTTTAGTAATTGGACGGCAGTATATGGATTTTAGCTTAAAAGGTGTCGTTAGATTCGTCTTAACTGTGAGAGTGACACTGGGTATATCAACATTATAAAATATAAATGGCCGATTTTTGGCGCCATATTATGTGTCTTCATATTTTTTCCTCTCTCAAATCTATCAAGTGGGGTATCAAAATAAAGGGTTTTATAACTTATATGTTTAGATGTAATTTGGAATGAGAAATAATAAAAATCAGCAAAATATTCGAAGATAAGAAACTGACTGGTTTTTAAAATAAAACAATAGCTGATTAAACACGACAAATTTGAAATTTTTAAAATAAAAAGTTTATTTACAAAACCAAAAAATTTGGGTTCCTAGATCGATAACAACTCGTGGAAGAAGTCTGAAAAGCAGCATAGATAAAAACTGTTTAACCACCATCTCTACACCAGAACCGACACATTGGCCCACCAACCCGAACAAACTTCCTGACATTCTGGATTTCTTTGTAATGAAGGGATTGTCGCGACTATTCTTTAAAATCGAGTCAACCCTCGACGGCCCGTCCAACCATATTCCAGTGATATTAACAATCAGTACTAATGTGCTCATGCAATACACATTTGCATGCTAAAAGCATATAGCGGAATAAGCGGACTATGAATGAACGTATCAACTACAATGTACCTATTCCTTGCAAATAAAGACATTCTATTCAGGAGTGACGACCATCACTATATAACAAAAGAACTGATTGGGAAACCATTAGTCAAATAATAAATAAAGAACTAGGTCTGCCAATAGTAGCCTTAAAAACTGGGGATGAAATAGACAATTGATAAAATTTCGGTTTTTTTTTTTTTCATAGTTTTTTATAGTTAGTTTTTTGGTTTATATAAAAAAATAAATGTGTGGAAAAACCCTTTTTTTATAACGATGGATAGACTTAACTAGCTAAGCTTCGTATGCTTTTTATCGTAGGTGACTGAATCGGAATAATAGTATGCAACAGTGTGAATCGTTAGGATATTTTTTCCCAACGTGTCACACTGTTACACTAGGTTGGACTCGTTGGGAATCCTCCCGGAAAAAAGGTTGGAACGAGTCACAGTGTGACATGTTGGGAAATAAATTGGTTTAGGTGATATCACCTGGGTGAACAAAGTGGAATAATTGGTGTCCTTTGTTCACCTCGGAATTAGATCACCCAGGTGAATTCACCTGGGTGCACAAGGCGGAAATAATTTGTGTACTTTGTTCACCTTGGAATTTGATCACCTGGGTGAACAGAGGCGACTCCTATTTTTATTTTTTATTTGTGTCCTTGAATCACCCACACTCAGAATGTTTAATTTACGATTTTTGTTAAAGGATGGCACCACACATTAAATACTTCTGTATGTCGTCGTAAGAACAATATAATACATTCACTTGATGCGTTGCAAAAAGATGCATCATTTTACATGGTGCGTTTGAAAAATAAAATAAAACAAATGTTCATCTGTTCGTCTTCGTCGAATCGGAATCCTGCACGAATTTGGGATAATTTTATAAAAGACTGCCAAATGGCACTAGTTGACGGCCGGCCACGTATCAATTGGTAATTTTCTTGAAAAATTATGATAAATATATTTCTTGGTTCATTTGCATTTTTTTTTCTTTACAATAATACAAACATTAAAGTATCTAGGAGGGATTAAACACGTTTTTAGCGAATAACTTTTTTTCCGAATGTACCTACATCTTGAATGCTGTACCTAGGTACTGCATGATATAAATTACCAGATTTTGATTACAACCATTCGGATTACGCTAATTAATAGCAGTTGACACAATAAATTAAGGATCTGGTACACTTGCGCAAAAAAAACGCGCGTGCAGAGCTGGTCCAAACTTCTGACGGCCATATCTCCTAAACTATAGCTCTTAGACCCATCGTGTAAGTACTCGAATAGAAGGGCTCGACGAGCTCTAGACAAATATATAATAAAACAATCAGCCAAGCGATTTTCACCCTTACCGTCGAATGTTCAATTTCATAAAATTTTATTGCTTTGGTTTATTACTTGTCCAATTATTGTAAGGAAATCATTTTTCGCTAAATGCCAATAAGGTCGAAAATAGCTTAGCTGATTTTTCATATATATTTGGGTAGATCTCGTCGAGCCCTTTCATTTAAGTGCTAACACAATAGATCTAAGAGCTGTAGTTTAGGAGATATGGCCTTATTGAAGCTAACATCAACATCCTAACAAGGCCAGCTCAATCCCCACACTTAAATCCCATTAAACACACCTGGGATATGCTTCAAAGAAGAGCTTTGTCAAGTATGGATACCATGCATAGGTACACCAGATTTTTTTTTCACCTGTTACATCAGACGTCATCGACATCTCATCTCCGCTTAGCATCAGTGGTTACGGTTGAGCAGAGAGGAGAGGAGATGTCACATATTTGTACACGTTGTGATCAAAACAAAGATGTGAGCTATGCCTCGCAAACAGCGTAGACGAGAGATGTGACTGATGTGAGTGACGTGCGGCGAGCAGCAAACGGCACCGCTAGTGCCCCCACGTCGCAAAATACGCCAGCCGAGCCAGAAAAATAAAGTTCAAACATCCAACGCTCGCCGCACGCAGCTCGTAGCTCCACTCTACCCAGTACAGTACAGATCTCTGCTCCGGTCTAGCAAGTACACAACTCCGCACAGCTTTGGCTTTGGACACTACCTAGCTGCTAAGCATCTCCTCTTATCTCTGCTTCGCACATCTCCGGTTTGGAGTCTGGCCTTTTGTTCTGAATGTGGGTGATTTAAGGACACAAATAAAAAATAAAAATAGGAGTCTCCTTTGTTCACCCAGGTGATCTAATTCCAAGGTGAACAAAGTACACAAATTATTTCCACCTTGTGCACCCAGGTGAATTCACCTGGGTGATCTAATTCCGAGGTGAACAAAGTACACCAATTTATTCCCATCAAGTCACACTGTGACACGATTTGGTGTGACTCGTTGGGAACCCACCAAATAAAGCTGCAATTTGAAAATAATTACAGTGATCTGTTCCACTATTGTAAACTTATTCCTATACACGAAAAAGTAAAACACACATTTATTACTAACAGAAAATTTCTTTGACGAAAAACACAGACCAGTAAGCCTCAAGACGCCGCTTAAACAAAGTTTTGCATTCGAACGCAGTCGTAAAATATTGGCGGGGACCTGAGGGCGGACGTCGCATTATGATTGGTCGGCTCATAAGTTCTGTGGTATGATTCCGCATGATTGGTGCCCCGCTCGCTAACGGACTCACGTCCTGATTGGTGGCGGGGCGTATGATATGCAGTGCTACTGCATATGCGTTGTGACTGGGGGTGTCCGGCTAATCGGCGTCTAGAGGCTTACTGGTCTGTGACGAAAAATTACGAAAATATAACACAAAGCCTAGCATGACACTCCGCAGTACACACACACAACTTATAAAACCTGATTTCACCAATTTTTATGGAAAGCTACGTCTAAATTATATTATACCAGACCTAATAAACAAACTACCACCAAAAATAAAAAATGACAACACGACACAACATAAAATCTCAACTTAAAAAACACCTTTTAGAGGAATTAAAACCTAATAATGACTTACAATTTTAAAGCATTAAGAAAAAAAAAACATTCTGTATTTTTGTAAGCAATTTGCTATTGAGAAGTAATATAAATTAGTTGACGGTATTTGAGAATTTTTGCATGGGGCGAGCGAGGCGATGCGTCGTGTTCACCCACCCACATCTTATTGTAATGAATGTCGACGGACCAAGTGGTGTACAGAAAAACCTAAACTGGTTTATTTTCTACACCAGCTATACTCAACCTGCGGCCCGCGGGCCACATGTGGCCCACTGGGCCTTTGTTATTGGCCCATCTGAAAATATAAATTTCTGAAGAAACAAAGATTATCTCAGAGTTGGCTTCGGTTTTAAATTGTAATTACTCAGAGTTGTTTGATGAGTTCATCGATTTTAAAAACGATACCAATTTAGAAGTTCTGTTTAAAGAAAAAAGGGAAAACAGATAATATGTGGAATTTTGGAGTATTGTTCCCCAAAAATATAAAAGCGTCCAAAGATGTGCCCAAATCCTACTAACATTCTTTGGGTCTACGTATGTTTGCGAATCGTCTTTTTCAAAAATTAAATACATAAAGAACGTTTACAGAAACAAACTTACAGATTCTCATCTGGATGATGTTATAAGGATAGTATGTAGCGACAAGCCAGATCTTGATAAAGTTTTGAAAAAGTGTTCACAGTATCAAAAATCGCATTAAAACATGTAAACATCTTTGTTAAAGCTTCTTTTTTAGGGTTCCGAAGTCCTACAAGGAACCCTTATAGTTTCGTCATGTCGTCTGTCCGTCTGTCCTAATCCTTTACAACTTAATAACTTCTACAGTTATAAACATAAGTAAATGAAATTTTGTTAAAAAATAGTCTGCATATAGATCTCAATTTTAAAAGAATAAAAAAATCGTTTTTACGTACTTTAGGGGTGGCGCCCATACATGTGAAATGGGGATGAAATTTTTTTTTTCGCTGCACCCCCTCGTGTGGGGTATCATTGAATAGGTCTTCTAAAATGAAGGTAATGTTTGTTACACCACTTTTTTATCAGGTGTACCATCTGCGAAATATAGCCCACCAAAGTGGCTTGCAATGTGTCCCCCCCCTGCCATTTCTAAACGATGCAACGTAGAAACTTATAATCTTCCACATTGATAGACCTTTGTAAAAACTCTCTTTTAAAATTATTTCGAGTATGATGTGATTATAATTTTTTGAGTTATAGAGAGAAAACTGAAAAATACTTAAAACGTCCTAGTTCAAAGGTCATTGACCTTAGAGAAAAATTATCATAGCAAATAATGCCCCTTTAGCTACTTTCTATTTGAAAAAATCACAATAAGTAACTTTGACATGACGGACTTAAATTTGGCTTCTTGAATTTATCGCTAGATGGCGCTACTAACAACACGCTCTGAGTCGCGAATGCTGCCGATTATTGCAAAAACTAAAATAGCCATGATTAATATTCGATTTGATTCGTTTGTAATTACACCTACTTAAGAGCGTATGTTCGATTTAGCGCAAGTCAAAATCTGCACGATCTATCGAATGGCACACTCACTACGGCACGATACAATGGTTCCTCTGTGTGCGTGAGTGCTGAACCGTTAGCACGAATAATTTTGATACTTTTATTTTTTTAGGATCTATTTTATGAATTTTTTTTTATGAATGAAAATTTAAAAATTAAATGTGTTTTTTTGTAAATATTATAACGGATTCGGATTCGACTTATCAATGCAAATATAAAATCATGCCTCAGTGTTTTCATTTAACAAGTATTTTCAAAGATATAGATAGCGATTTGAAGTTTTTTTTGTATGGAGGGAAAATTAAAACCTTACATTACCTTAAAGTTTCGTGTTTTGATTACACTAAATACATACTCTGTTGCTTCAAAAATCTTCGATTTGTTTTTAAAAATAATTTTTATTTTTAAAAAATCTTCAGTTAAAGATAAAATTAACATTGGAGTTTTACGCTAAAACTGCACAATACCTCAAAGATTTATTTATAGATTCATATATTAGAGATGCCAAACTATAATAAATACATACTGTAATGCTTCAAAAATGTGCAATATGGTTTTACAAGTATTTTTAGAGATACAGTCATTTGAATTTTTTTATGTATGGAGAGAAAGATGTTTTACGCCAAAACCTTACGTTACATCAAAGTTTCGTGTATATATGCATATAGTGTTTGTGCCGAACTACAATAAATGTATACTCTGTTGCTTCCAAAATCTTTGATTATGCTTTAAAAAATCATTTTTATGAAGAAAAATGTATCGACAGTAGGACATAAAGTGTTAATTAACATTTTTTCGCCAAAAACTCACAATACCTCAAAGAGTAATTTATAGATCCGTATAGTAGAAAGCCAAACTACAATAAATAATAACTTTAATGCTTCCAAAATGTTACGTTTTACAAGTTTTTTCAGAGATCTAGTAATTTAAAGTTTTTTTATGTATGTAGAGAAAAGCGTGTTACGCCAAAACCTTACGTTACCACAAAGTTTCGTGTGTATATTTGCATAGTATTTGTGCCGAACTTCAATAAATGAACTCTGCTGCTTCGAAAATCTTCGATTAGAAAATAATAAATAAGAAAATAATAATATCGACACTAGGAGATAAAGTGATAATTGGCATTTTACGCTAAAACCTTACAATACCTCAAAGAGTTATTTATAGATAAACTACATAATAATGCACTATAATCTCACCAAGTGTGACGCTGGTATATATTACCGTTTTGAAGATAGAGCAGGAACAAAAACGTTGAAAAAAATGCATATTTTTTGAGGTTTCTTGTATGGGTAAAAAAGTCTAAAATCTTAGACTTTTTTTTGTTTTTAGTATTTGTCGTCCGTCCGTCAACCGGTTATCTATTCCCGTTCAAAAGATACAGCCCTGCGACAGACAGATGGACGGATGGACGGACAAAGTAGCGAGAGTAATAGGGTCCCGTTTGGCACCCTTCGGGTACGGAATCCTAAAAAGTAAAGTAGCGACCAACCGACCGTTGCACCATTCATGTTCCATATTTCCGTACCATAAATTACAAAAACTAGTCCGTGCCCAGCAGTGGGACAGTAATGGGCTGCTAATGCTTAAGCAAGTCACCGGCATAGGGTTAAATAATAAAAAGTTTTAAAGGGAAAGTTTATTTTATTATTTTATTCATTTTAGCGCATTTAAAAGAAACCTTGTTTTTATAAAAAAAAATACTTTTAATTTATTTTTTACTTTTTAGTTATCGCTGGACAGAGTTTTTAACTCGCATTCGTATTCTCAGCAAGTCCTTTCATTTGGTACCCATACTGTAGGAAACCATAAAAAACTTAGTCCGCCATATTGGATTTAGAGTGACGTCACTTTATTTTTCAAGTTACTCTCAGCAAGCCCATTCATTTAATACCCATATTGTAGGAGTGCATTAAAAATAACTAGTCCGCCATCTTGGGTGTTCCGCCATGTTGAATTTAGAATGACGTCACACAGCTAACCATGTATTGTCATCCAAACTAAACGTGTATACAAAATTTCAGTTCAATCGGTTGAAGATATCTGCTTCAAAATTGAGTTGCAACATTCGACCTTAACAAATTACATACATACATACATACATTGCAAGTTAATAAAAAGCTTGTAAAAAGAAGGCAATTTCATAGAGCAAACTTTGAACAGAAATTTAAACTTTTTTCGTTCAACAGATTCGGCTATGACAGACGGACAGACAGACAAGAGAGTGAACCTATAAGAGTTTAGTTTTTTTCTTCTAGTTACTTAAAAATACATTATTTATAAATAAAAACCCAACGATTTTGTTTTTTTTTTCTACGAAACCCGAATAACTTACGTTTGTTTTTATTAAAACCCTAACCCCTAATTTTTTAATCCAAAACCCTACATTCCAAACTTGAATCGATTGCACACTCTAGAACACTTGTAACATACCGAATTTCACACAGGCGAAGCTGCGGGTGGAAGCTAGTGTAACATAAATATACCTTTTAGCTCTTGCCTTAGCCAAATTTTCAGATTTTTTGCGTTTTCTCTTTCCAAAAAACGCCTTTGTTTTTTTTCCCATACCGTCTAAAACATAATTTTTTGTCACTATAAAATAATGTCAGTCATAAAAAAATACTTACCAAGTACTTATGATAATACTTTAAAATTTTGTCGGTCATCAAAAATAAAATATTTTATTTACCAAAGTACTAAGATTTGACGATCGCCCTAAAAACTTGCAGTATCCGTGTATAAACGCACGGCAAAGGTCGTCAACCCCCGACGGAGCGCCGAGCGACGTGACCACTCTCTGGAAGGGCTCGCGGCGAAGTGATTTGAATCGATTCGAACGCGAAGTATTATAGTAGTTTTAAAATATTTATAAAAAAATTATAGAGCTAATTTAGTTCAAATTTTCAAGTGTAAGTTTTTAAAGAATATGTTCTTCTATTATAGTAATTTATTGTTATATTAAATTATGTAAGATATAGTGGTGAAAATAATAATTGTATCGACTATAATTTCTGAATAATTTCACATTGTTTGGATTTTTATTTCTTATGTATTCAGCCTAAAATGAAAAATCCTTTCTAGTAACTATTTTTACAAGGATCTTCCCAGTTGGTTAAAAAATTTCGTTTCTTAGGTCTGTCAGTGGTTTCAGATATTTGAAGCTTCAAAATTGACTCTGAAAGTGAAATTAAGAAAACCTCTGTTCAGTTATCTTGATAAATTTCACAAATACTCTAATAATCGAACAAAATAAACTATCTTCTATTTAAACAATAACATTTCCTAAAATAATTAGTAATTGATATGTTCGTAAGATAAGTGGTTGATGAATAATCAGATTTGAAAAATTACGTTTTTGAGCAAAACAGCCCACGGACCGAGCATACGCTCTTAAGGAACCCTATAATACTGAGCATGGCCCAACATGCTCTTGGCCGGTTTTCATTAATAAAGTAGCTACATCGTTAACTTGGAATTACGTTTTGATGAAGACCTAAATAATTTTTGCTTGCGGCCCTCGACACCATGACTGAAACGTGTTTGTGGCCCCTATAAAAAAAAGGTTGAGTATGGCTGTTCTACACTGTATCTGCCAAATGTATGTTTTTTTTTTTTTTTTGAAATAAATAAAATAAACATCACTCATGTTTCGTTTCTTTCTCTCTCAGTACAAAGAAGAGAGAACGGCTCATATGCTCAAAATGTAGTGGTATCGCTATGCTAAATATGTTATAACAGCCGACACGAAATATTCCGACTGAAATTAAAGGTCAGCGGTTTGTGTTTATGTTAGTGAAGTGCTTATGGTATTTAGTGATTGTTGAATTTTTATACCTTGAAATATTTCGCTGTCGTGTCGTCTATTAAATTATTTGTAATTTTGTTGACGTTGTGTGATTGTGTGACTCGCGGCATTTTTGATAAGTTTATTTATAAAATAGAAAACAATGAGGACACAGTGGGTGTGTGAGTAGGATAGGATACGATTTCAATTGTTGGCGGAGTTAATAGAAAGATATGTTTCTAATAAATTATTTCATACATTATGTTACAAAATTTCCAAATAGTTGCCCCTAAACAACCCAGGTAGATTAGGTAGATAAACAAAGCCACTTGAAACTTTGAAAGTGTAAATTTAGCTAGGGTCAACTCATCATCATCATCATCATCATCATTCTAGCCCGGTATCACCCACTGCTGGGTATAGGCCTCCTTTCATTTTTGCCAGCCTCTTCGATCTTGTGCGACCCTCATCCAGGTGTTTCCTGCGGCTTTGGCGATATCATCAAACCAGCGCGCTTTCGGACGGCCCGGGTTTCTCCGACCTGACCTTGGCCACCACTCGGTCAACGCTTTACTCCAGCGGCCATCTCTACGCCGAGCCATATGTCCCGCTCAACTCCACTTTAGCTTAATTGCCCTATCACCGACGTCGTAGACTTTCGTCCGACGACGGATCTCTGTGTTTCGGACTCGGTCGAGAAGATTTATGCCGAGCATAGCACGCTCCATGGCCCGTTGTGCCACTCGCACTCTGTGGACAGTCTCCTCTGTAAGCGTCCATGTCTCGGCACCTTAAGTCATAGTTGGCAGGACACACTGGTTAAATAAACGTGTTTTTAGGCACTGAGGGATTCTCCTTGACCGAAGGACATCTTCCAGCTTTCCAAATGCCGCCCACCCGAGCTGTATTCTCCTGAAAATTTCCTTATTGGGATGCTTCTTTTCGTAAGATAGAATATGTCCAAGATACACATAGTGCTCAACCACCTCTAGCTTCTCGTTCCCAACCATAACTGTTGAGATTGAGTCACCAAAGACATTGGTCATAACATAATTGGGTCAACTCATATACTCATTAAATAAGCTCTTTCAGACTTTAATATACACAAAAACGTATTTAATTATTATGTGAACATATGTTTCACACCTCAAAATGCTAGTGAGCTACGTAACTACTATTGCAAGCGTATTTTTCGATAGCGTCTGTCGAATTAGTGACTCATGGTGGCATTTTGTATGGTAACAGCTGCAAAACGTTAGTGTCTATCGAATAGATTACGTGAGGTTTCTTACCTATCGAAATCTATAGTACTCATGGTACGAATTTTAATTATTTCTGTGACCGCTAGGGGCGCTGTACAATCTTTCATATAAATCATTTACGAAGACGCTAGCGAGTTTTGGCCGTGTGAACTCATGGTAAAGCTACTGGTGGAACATGTATTAGTTCAAAATAATGTTTTCTAACACCTGATTGTACCATGTTTGATGCAAATAAATACTATTCTATTCTAATAAGTTAAGTAAACTATGTTTTTGTATGAAAAAGTGTAATTTTTATTTGGATTTTTTATTTATTTATTATAAATAAATAAAATATTATAAATGTAAAAATTAGCATCGATTGTACTATTTTTTGATAGTGTATATATATTATAAATACTATGTACCAAATTTCAGCTATTTACTTCAATCGACAACAAAGTTACAGATTTTTGAGACGGTACGCACGGTTCTATCCCATAGTGCGCCGCTTTAAAAGTAGCATACGTTTTAAACATTCACGGACGGATTTTGGAATGCAGCCA
Organism: Asteroscopus sphinx; assembly: GCA_949699075.1. Lineage (NCBI taxonomy): Eukaryota > Metazoa > Arthropoda > Insecta > Lepidoptera > Noctuidae > Asteroscopus > Asteroscopus sphinx. The sequence goes on along the minus strand of OX453004.1, from coordinate 15,722,421 downwards.
CATCATTCGGACGGTTGGATGCATCGTCAGTGGCCACCTTTACATTATAGTTATAGGCTAAGATGATCAGTACTGCCCGTGCGAAGCCGGGGCGGGCTGCTAGTATATAATACGAAGTATAGCTTTAATATTACTACAAGGGTGCAAAAATATATCTAACTGAAGGGCTGCTAGTATATAATACGAAGTATAGCTTTAATATTACTACAAGGGTGCAAAAATATATCTAACTGAAGACTATGCTGTATAACTGAACGGGAGAAGTTGTACTGCTATATGTTAATGAGTGATGTCATAAGCGTATAGCTTTTCCCCTTGGTTATGCAAGCCGGAAACGTCGCCAGCAGAAAAGGAAAAGCGAAAACTGGAAGATAACTTAAGGCTAACATATTAATTTTAATTGAACAAAGATGTGTTAACAAATTGTTTTACCTCTTATTTATTTTAAGAAAAATGGATATCATGTTTATGTAGCAAAAGAGTAAAGCGCAAACCACACAGCGGGTGCGGGTCGGGCCCGCGTCGGGAGGAACGCGGGAGCCGCGCATGGCTCCCGACCCGCGCTCTGTCTGTAGTGGCGGGAGACACGCGCGGCTACCGCGCTCCGCCCGACCCGCGCCCGCGTTTCGTGTGATGTTGTCCATATAAAAACAGGTTATTATACCCGCCGCGGGCTCGACCCGACCCGCGCCCGACCCGCACCCGCCTTGTGTGATTTGCGCTTAAGCAAGTTATCGTTAGAGTTTCATACAGGGTGATTTGTAATTCGACCTATTTCATGAAAGGGGTTATACTCAAAAGTTACTATACTGACTACGGAATAAAAAAAACCTGAGGAAATAGTAAGTGGGTGTAACCCCTGTCGCCACTAGTGTGTACAGATGTACGCACTTGCCAGTCAAGTTATTTAAGTCGCGGTCACAGATAATCAACGTGCACACGTCCGTCGATATCTTTAAAAAAACATTTAAATAATTAAAATGCCATATTGTTCCACATTAGAAATAATGTAAAAATCATAGCCGTAGTAAAAATCTGCAAACAGAGCACAAAAATGACGACCTAAAAATTATCCTTATTTTATTGTAATACGGTAGATTTTCTTTCACAGGTAACGATTTTTCTAGAACTTTTGCTTACATAATCTGACTGTTTCCGCTACTCAATTAGTGCCTGTAATATTGATAAAATGTTATTGACAATGTTTCATTATTGCTTTTCGGTAAACTAAGGTCCCACAGTGTGATAAGATCCCGGTTTTTGTCTCATCGTGTTTTTATTGTTTTAATCGATAGAGTTTACAATTCCGATGATTAGAGTAAAACTCCGGGTTCTCTAAGACATGAGCTTTTTTAAAAAAAAAATGTCTGAGTTTCGCAATATCCGACTCTTGAAAAATGAAAAAAATATCATTATAATTTAATGGAAGTACTTATTACAGAATTTATTTATTCCATCGAAAAATGGTATAATAGCCGACTGTTCTACCAATTCCTGTTGCATATTAGTATGAATGGGTCGAGAGAAATGTTTTTTTTTTCGAATTTTTCGTTTTCATTTTTTTATTCATCTAAACCGCCGTAGTAGGTGGTCATTCCTACATCAAAAAATTGCTGATACTTTCTATTATGTGTAGTATTAATTCCAAAACCTAACTCATTGGTTTCCAGGAGTTATTGGGAGATTCAAAATTTTCCTTAGGGGTGACACTTTCATGTATCCGAAAAAAAACCAATAAGAATATATTTTATCTGAAAAAAAAAGGTGTTTTAAATACTTTTTAATAATTAATATGGAGTTGGCTATTCGAAAGGAAAATGTATATGAATTTGTAAAATATTATGTAGGCTATCCGAACTAAAATTCATCTTCATTGTTAGTTACAATTAATTCAACATGAGAATAATTATCGATGGCTAGATTTTGTTCATTAACAGATCTCATTAAAGACAATGCGGCCGGTGGCAATGGGATTTTTTAAGCCTTTTTTTTCTCTCTAAGAGGTTGAGGTTGTATACAATAGTACATTATGATACAAGTGTGCTATGTTGACTATTATACTCGAGGCTGGATTGCAGCCCGAGCCGAAGGCGAGGGCGTAATGGAGCCGAGAGTATAATAGTCAATGTTCACGCGTGTCATACGATGTTTTTCAACACACTTGCGATGAAAAAAACATACAAATACATATTTTAGACAAATATTGAATTTGTGAAAAATGGCGCGCGGATTACATTACTGTAATCGCACGTGACGTGACATTTATGGGCTAGCAGGTGGTCGAAGGAAACCGCCAAACAGCCTAATATTAAAAATGTAATAAATATATATTTTTTATTTATTACACAAGTTAATGTTAATTTGTTGACAAAAATAAATAATTTGATGAAATGAAATGTTTATTTATCATATTTTACAGTTGATTGATACAGTTGATTTATTCCCAAAAATGTTTTATTTAGTTCAGGCATAAAAATAAAAACTCTTTGCTACAATTTAAAAATAAACTGTAAAGTAAAAAGTACTAGTGCGATAATATAATGTAAAAAGCACGCGTGCTTTATAAGCTACATTATGAACCTAAAAGCGGTGCAATAAGAGCCACTTTACGAGCAAGTTTGTTGAAAAATAAATTATTCTAAAGAATTGTTATAAATCAAAGAGTTATAGCCCCACGTTGGGCGCCTCTTATGGTGTTATGTATGTATTTAGTAACTGTAATACAAAAAGAATTCCGGCTAGCGAAGAACTATATTACTACTAAAACTAAACATACAAAGAAAACACAATAAAATAGGATGGCACCGGAAGAAGTTAAACAAAGACGTGAACGCGCGCTACGGGAACCCGAACGATACTGGCGCGTCTGCGCCGGGTTGTGCACCGAGGGTGGGAGTGTAGCGCTGACGTGGGCTGGACAAGTTACTACCTGTCCCAGCCGACGTACAATGCACGGGACCCAAACAATAGGTGAAAATGGCGACTGCTGGTCGCCGCACCGAACAAGTACCTGCATGTCGGCTTGGAATTCCCCACGTGAACATTCCTTTAAATAAGTTCGCGTTACACTCTCCCCCTTTTGACCAGGCTATGTCACCATGACAGGTCAAACTAAAAGTGACACAATAAACACGTATAGACAATAAACACTAAAACATTAAGCTCAACTAATGACTACTAAGTCCTACATTGGAATAGTGAGCTTACGTAGGCGACCTCTGCGTCGTTTCCGAACGACAAGCTCTAGCGCATTCACCCTTCCTAGCGTGATCTAGACACAAATCTAAAACATGGCAGCCAGCCGATAATCTCTTTAGCTGTCAAGATCGTGTCACGTGGGCCTCCCCCTTCTCGGAAGGTGTCTTCGCACCGTTGAAGACGTTCTGCTAGGTTGATCCCCTCAGAAGGCGACAGGGTGATTCCCTCCTTAGCGGGCGGCGCGGCTGTCACTGATGGCGCAGCAGGCGCGGATTGCCCACGGAGCGTGGCTGGCGCAGCAAGCGCGGTAGGCGCGGCTGGCACGTAGGGAACAGCAGGCGCGGTAAACCCACAGAGCGCGGCTGGCGCAGCAAGCGCAGGTGGCGCGGCTGGCACGTAGGGCACAGCAGGCGCGGTAAACCCACAGAGCGCGGCTGGCGCAGCAAGCGCGGGCGGCGCGGCTGGCACGTAGGGCACAGCAGGCGCGGTAAACCCACAGAGCGCGGCTGGCGCAGCAAGCGCGGGCGGCGCGGCTGGCACGTAGGGCACAGCAGGCGCGGTAAACCCACAGAGCGCGGCTGGCGCAGCAAGCGCGGGCGGCGCGGCTGGCACGTAGGACACAGCAGGCGCGGTAAACCCACAGAGCGCGGCATGCGCAGCAAGCGCGGGTGGCGCGGCTGGCACGTAGGGCACAGCAGGCGCGGTAAACCCACAGAGCGCGGCTGGCGCAGTAAAACCATCCACGGATTTGTGAGGCTCCCCGCTGTACCGCGTGCTGCACCTGGCAAGGTTACTTGCCGAACACGAGGCTGCAATGGGGGTCGGTGTCGATGCCGTGTCCTAAGCGAGATGTATGGCAGCTGGGGTTCGCACCCGCCCCTCTCTCGCCCCTTACACCCCACACGATTGCTCTGTCTAGACGTGTCCGTTGGACGGCTGGTAGGAAAGAGCAGAGCTAGAGTTCCTTAGACTGTGCCTGTAGTATGGTACTTCTGCATCCACAAGTTTGTATCTCAAGGCAAGTTGCTGGTGGATAATCCTGGCCAATAGGTTGTGTCTATGACTATGCAAATACTCGCTGTTAGCTAGACGAGAACAACCAGAAATAATATGTCGGATGGATTCCCCGGGACAGTGGCATGCCCGACATAATATGTCAACCGTGCCATCCATGCCGTTATTATTATCATACCATTTATTCATTTGATTCACTTATTCATTACATTTTTAAATATTTTATAAAAAAAAACAAACATTTACAAATATAAAAAATAGTAGCCCACCGGCATCGGGAACAAGGTCCAAGCTACCGGCCGGCCGGTCAGGGCCTCAGAGAGAGGAACTTCCTCACGATACGCGCCGTGTCAAGAAGTACCGCTTTCTGCATCAAGCCCTTGGTCCAACCGCCCAACGAGAGCCTCTGAAGGTGTTGGTCGAGGCTCTTGGCTATTAAGCCATTGGCCGAAATGACTATCGGCACGATGACTGCCGAGTCAACATCCCACATGTCGACAACCTCGTGTGCCAAGTCAAGATATTTAATTTCTTTATCTTTTTCGGCCTTCACGAGATTCCCGTCATGCGGGACGATGACATCAACAATCATCGTGCGGCGCTGTGATCGATCTATCACCACTATATCAGGCTTGTTGTGAACAATAGTCCTATCAGTGATGATAGACCGATCCCAGTACAATGTCACATGACCATTCTCAAGAACTGGGTCGGGCACATACTTGTAGTATGGTACTTCTGTTTCCACAAGGTTGTACTTCAGGGCAAGTTGCTGGTGAATAATCCTGGCCACTAGGTTGAGCCTATGCAAATATTCTCCGTTAGCAAGACGAGAACAACCAGAAATAATATGACGGATGGATTCGCCGGGACAGTGGAATGCACGACATATGTCAACTGTGCCGTCCTTAACAATACATTTCCGGTAATTGTTCGTCCGTGTGGTGCCGGACTTAAAGAATAGCACCACCCTTATCTCTTCTCATGGGTGTCGTAAAAGGCGACTAAGGGATTCACCAGAGGATGGGCAGCAGCGTTATCTGAGTATTTAACCAACCAACTGCGATCGCCAACCCGCCTGCCAAGCGTGGCGATTATGGCATATCCCCCCCTTAATTGGGGGAGGCCTATGTCCAGTAGTAGACGTCGTTCGGCTGAAATGACTGACTGACTGAATTGTTCGTCATGACAACTTCGTCCATTATCGCACAGACAAAACCTTCGGTCTCTCCGAGGAGATCACCGAAACGTAACCAGGACACGGACGCTAGAAAGTCTACATCGGGCCAATGAAGAGCCCGTTAGAAGCGTCCGTGAAGCTCCTTATTATTATTAAGAGCCTGTACAGTCCCACTCCAGGGCAAAGGCCACGAACAACAAACATCTTGAACTTCTTGATTTATTATTTATTTTAATCTTGAGTAGCAAGAGACACTTCCTCAACTTCTAACCGATGGCCATCTTATATTCTAGCTTACTATCCCTTTCTCTCCCATATATTAACCCTTTTCACTCACACCTGCGTTCGTTTTCCCATCCAAATTATTACCTCTTCATGAAAGATGTATAATATAAGATTACTTACTATACTAACTACCTTTCACAACAGAGGATGGTTAGCAGCGTTCTCTCGAGTATTTAACCAACCAACTGCGATCGCCAACCCGCCTGCCAAGCGTGGCGATTATGGCATATCCCCCTTTTTGGGGGAGGCCTATGTCCAGCAGTGGACGTCTTTTGGCTAGATACCCGATGCGCAGCCAGGATACGGACGCTAAAAAGTCTACATCGGGCCCATGAAGGGCCCGGAAAAAGCGTCCATGAAGCTCTTTGCTTTGCCATACCTCCTTGAGGTCAGTAGTATCAAGTACTACCGGTTTGCGCCAGTTCTCTTTAGCCAAGGAGAGCGGGGTCAGTCCTTCCACTGCAACTACATCTCGATGCATCCCCACGTCGGCTTGGGAAAAATACTCCCTGAGATTGCACACCTCACGGTTGTGAAGGGTCTTGGAATTAAGAAAGCCTCGGCGGTCTTGGCATTAAGAAAGCCTCGGCCCCCACACTTCCGCGGGATGTAAAGCCTCATCACCGATGAACGTGGGTGATGCATTCGATAAGCAGTCAGCAATGTACGAACCCTCCTATCCAGGGCGTCAAGTTCGGTCTGAATCCATTTGAGTATGCCGAAAGAGTACGGTCGATCGCACGTCGGTGGTAACACTTTGACATTAGCAGCATCTTTATTTCGTAAGCAGTAAGGGCGGTTTTCTAATTGCAGTGTTACCACTGTCATGCAGTCGACTGTATATCAAGACCGGCATGACCCAACTGTTGAAGGCGCGCACCTTATTTCCGCCCGACAAAAGACTTTTCAGTACTTTTGTCAGGCGGCAATTGAAGCGCTCCCCTAGCGATTGCTTCATGTCGGTCTCATTGATGCCTAACGCCTCCGCCATACCCAAATATTTGTAGGTTTCGGTTGAAGAGAGTGATCTAAGGTTTATGGAATCTGAACGTTGGGTTCCAATAGATTCCATAATCCCCCCCGCTTTACATGCATGACTGCACATTTGTCGACACCAAATTCCATCCTAATGGAATTACTGAAATTTTCAGTTACTTTCAGTAACTCCACCAGATGAAGAATTTCTGGGGGCAAACAGTTTCAAATCATCCATGTAAAGAAGGTGGGATATCACCTGACCACCTCTTCTCAACCTATAGCCCCGCCCTGAGCCCTCGTAACAATGTGCTCAAGGGGTTCAAGGCTAAGCAAAACCACAGTGGGCTCAGACTATCACCCTGGAATATACCGCGCTCAATCCTGATTGGTTCTCCACTCCCCCGAGTCTGTTGAAATCCTGGATAGTGATGGACCGTCCTCCATTGCCCCATAAACGTCTCAAGGAAAGTGCGCAGAGTTGCAATAACCTTATACAATTCCAGCACCCTCATAAGCCATGTATGTGGCACAGAGTCGTACGCCTTCTTTCTTCCTGGAGCGGCGAACCTGTTGGCTAATGGCCATGTCTATGAGGAGCAGCTCCTTAGTACCGCGAGACCCATTCCTACATCCATTCTGAGAGGCAGACATGATTGAATTACTATCTATGTGATAGTTAATTTTTGCTCTCAGAATGGATGTAAGAACCTTATAGACCGTCGGTAAGCAGGTGATCGGCCTATAATTCTTTGGTTCCACGGTACTACCTGATTTATGGAGCAGGTGGGTGACTCCTGTCGTAAGGAACTGTGGTAGCGTACCAGTTTCCAAGGATGACTGGAACTGAGACGCCAAGCGAGCATGCGAACTATGCAGCCATTTTAACCAAGAATTGTGCAGCCCATCCGGCCCTGGAGACTTCCAGTTAGGCATCTGACGGACTGCACTGGCCACATCCTGGGGGCTAATGTTGATAGTGCCCATGTCTGGTATGGGTTCACATGCTCGCTCGATATCCCGCATCCAATCACCCTCGGTGTGACTGACGGGCACCGACCAGATGCCGCGCCAAAATGAACTCATGGCGCTTTCATCCGGCAGATGTACGTCACCCACACCTTGGTCTGGCCGCTCCCAAGCTCTATACACCCACCTTTGATCGCTTTGAAACATGCGATTCTGGGTGTACCGCTCCATTCGCCGCTTATATCTCCGGATACGGTTTGCCCAGGGGTGAACCTTTTGCTTCAGAAAGTCGATGCGCTCTGTGGCGCGGGACATATAATCGCGAGGACTAATATCAGTTCCCGCAAACGCCCGCTTCACAAAGCGCATCACTCTTGGACGAGTATTTCCCTCCCTGAAGCAAATAAGCTTACCGATAAGTACTCTGGCCCCACCAATACGACGCTCAATCCTGCACTGCCACGGCGGTATGGCTGGTTTAGGTCGTGTAGCGCTGTCATTATAATAATTATAATTAATTATTATGAGACATGACAACATGGTATTGGGACGAAGCTCGAACCAGAGAGAGTGCAGACCGGAACCGGCAATGACAATTAGTGATGTGCCCAGAAGCATTATATGCCTAGTGTTGCTCCGGACTACAGATAATAATAACTAACTAAATTCTTATTCTAACAATCCGCACACACAACAATTGTATTCTATTATAAAATCGTTCATATAATTTATTTTTGCGACACTTAAACGACACCTTCACAAATCTCGCGACGAACCGTTTTGCCTGAGCTTGGCAGCTTAGTGATTTTATTACTTTGAAAGTGAGAGTCAATGGCCGCACGCATTCGAAATCGAGATAGCCGCCAGAGTGACGAGATGCCTGGTGTGGGTCCCGTTGGCATGCTTTGGGTACGGAACCTTAAAAAGCAAGCTGCGGCGTCTAGTGTTACATAACACATTTCTAAATGTTACAGACTAAAATGGACGTGCCAAATATTAATTGGATACTTCTTGAAGGCAAAAAACCCATAATTCACTCTTAAAGAGTGATGGACTCATATAATTTATTTGATGATGGAAGCGGTATGTTGGAAGGACTCACTGATCTTGGTGGATCAGACAGCTTTGCTGGTGGAGCGTCGGCTGGAGTAGCTGGGGATAACAAAGATACATCTGATAATAGGTGATTACGAAGAGCACTACCCATTGATTACCCATTGTTGATAAATTGATACTAACCCTTATTTATCTTAAGTTACAGGCAACCTTATAATCAAAGTAGTGTGCCACAAGAAGGATCAATTCAGAAACTGACTTCGTTTGGTGGACCAACTTCTGGCCTAAATAGCAGTTCTCAACCAGGACCTAACTCAGGTTCAGGTCCTCCTGCGCCCGAGTACCACGACTACGGAAACTACCCACCTCGTCCACGTTTGCCTCAGCCACCACATGCTCCACTACATGCACCACATCATGTGCATCCTACACACTCGTATGCCGGATATCATCCTGGCCCAGAAGCAATGTATGCCATGCCTGAACAACCTGGTAAGCTAAATACCTATCACTTTTTTATTTTTTGTTTCATTTTATCATAGAACGGGTGTAGTACGGTCGACCGCACGTCAGTGGTAACAGTTTGATATTGACGTAAGGGCGCTTTTCTAATTCAAGTGTTACCACTGTCATGCAGTCGACTGTACTAACGCATAACGTACAGGAAAGCCACTCCGCCCCGCGTGATCCCCGTCCTCGTAGCTCACCACGTAGCTTCGAGGTCACTATGGGTGTTCGGTGTTCATTATCGAAGGCTGCCGTGTGCCGAGTATGCGCGTGTCAAAGCGCGCGTCTTAAATAAAATATACGTGTTCACTCTACGACCCAGTGGCGTAGCTAGCATGGGTGACACCCGGGGCGGATATCGATGGTGTCACCCCATGAATGAAAACTGCAAAAACAAAAAAAAACTAATAAGCGCATAGGCGTACCCAGCCACAGTAAGTACTGTGACCCACTGACTTACTGGGAGGGGGGGAATTTAGGTATTCCCAGTAGATGTAACATAAATAGTAGTGTGCATTGATTAGGTTCAGTACAGTATGATGTGAACAATATTATAGTATCAGGGTAGGTACTTAAAAGACAGCGCGAGCGAAGCGAACGCCTCTGATTTTTGACGTAAAGGCGAGATTTAGGTTTCAATCTATATTTTATTGCAGAACCCTAAGAAAAAACCAAAGACCACTAGTTTTTTAGTAATCAATGAAATTAGTATTGTCCTGTAATTCGGCCTTTAACTTTTCCGTGAGTCGGTTGAGCTGGGTCTTCAGCGCTGGGTCTCTAATAATTTGCCACCGTCTGCGCAGCTCCCTCTTCGCGGCAATCATGCGCGTGAGGTGTGCGGGGAGCGTCGAGTAGCGCCCCTGTGGTGCTGGGGTTGAGTCGGTTGCCGCTTGGAGGGCACATTGCATGCTGACGGTGAGCTCGTCCGCCAGCTCATCGACATCAGCGGCATCGGTAATAGGCCGAGTGGGCGTGGTGGTCTGACCTATAATACAACTGCAGCAATATCCTTATATAGAGTTAATTGCACAGCTCCTAGGCACAGCTACTGCTAGGTTCTCCATAAAATAAGATGTATTTAGAATAGTATCGTTGGATTGGTCGTTGGCCAATGTGCCTCGACTTTATTCTGCCCCTTATTAAAAATTGATGATTTCCCCCAATGTGATTACGTACACCACTTCTTGCGAATGTTCCACTTCTGGACACACATTAGGCTGAGGGCTTGTTTATGGACATGCGTCGCGGTGCGCAGCATGTTGGGTGGTGCGTTGCGCGGAGAATTCAACCGTATGGCCATGTATGAGAGCGTTCACGGAGAAACGTTTTTTTTTATATGCAGCTTTACTCACGGCGGCGCACGCAGCGGGCAATGATGCGGTGCCCGCTGTGGGGCCCACGGCGGTGGAATCTGTGATCGCTATGTGTTTGTATTTGCGCGTGTGACGCCGCGGGCAACGCTGCGGGCCCCGTCGCTGGTGTCGCCACGGAGAGCCGCGTGACGCCTCGCGCTACACCTCGCAGTCGCGTGTCCATAAACGAGGCCTAACTTGACAAGTTTTATAGTATGATTTTTATTTATGACTAGCTTTTGCCCGCGACTTCGTCCGCGTAGCAGTCGAAAATGGTTCTAATAGGATTTTCAATTGGTTTTTTACGCTATTCATTTTGTTATCTATCTTATATCTTAACTATTATAAAATTGTAAACGTCTGTTTGTTTGTTTGTTTGGTTGTTTGTTCCAGCATCACGCTAAAACTACTGGACCGATTTTGATGATTTTGTTTTTGTTTCAAAACTGGTATGGGTTTTGAGAAAGAAAGAAAAAAAGAAAAAAATTAATTCGTGGGTTGCGTACTCACCCGACAGATCGAAGCTTCTATGCATTTGCACGAGCGGATAGTAATGTACAATGGAGTGGAGTGGAGTGGACAGGGGATGGGACTGGGGATGGGACTGGGGATGGGACTGGGGATGGGACTGGGGACGGGACAGGGGACGGGACTGGGGACGGGACAGTGGACGGGACAGGGCACGGAACATGGGACGGGACATGGGAAAGGAAAGTGGGACGGCACATGGGACTGGACATAGGATGGGACATGGGACGGGACGATAGTGATATAGTGGGACAGTGGATAGTGGGACAGTAGGACAGTGGCAGTGGGACGGTTGGACGTTGGGGTAGTGGGGCAGTGGGCCAGTGGGGTAGCGGGGAAGTGCGGTTGTGGGGCAGCGGGGCGAGGAAGCGGAGCAGTGGGGCAGTGGAGTGCCGGGGCAGTGGGATTGTGGGGCAGTGGGGCAGTGGAGTAGCGGAGCAGCGGGGCAGTGGGGTAGTGGAGCAGTAGGGGAGTGGGGCAGTGGGATAGCGGGGCAGTGGGATAGTGGGGCAGTGGGGTAGCGGGGCTGTGGTATAGTGGGGCAGCGGGGCATTGGGAAACCGGGGCAGTGGGATAATGGGGCAGCGGGGCAGTGGGGCGGCGGGGCAGCGCGACAGCGGGGCAATGGGATTGTGGGGTAGTGGGGCAGCGGGGTGGGGCAGCGGGGCAGCGCGGCAGTGGTATAGCGGGGCAGGCAGTAGGGTAGCGGGGCAGTGGGGCAGCGGCGTAGCCTGGCAGTGGGGTAGCGGAGCAGTGGGGGGCAGCGGGGCAGTGGGTTAGTGGGGCAGCGGGACAGTGGACTGGAATGGACTGGACTGACGTGGGTTAGCAGAATTTAACGCGAGCGGAGCCGCGGGTAAAAGCTAGTACTATAATAAAACTGTAAAGGTCGAAAAGTCTGTACATAGAGTTTTTTTTCGCGAATACCGGCTAGGGGGACTAGAAATAAGCAATAGAACACGAATCAATCGTTTTTAGAATTTATGTCTGTCTGTCTGGCTGTCTGTCTGTCTGTCTGTCTGCCTGTCTGTCTGTTTGTTACCTCATCACGTGAAAACAGCTGAACGGATCGTAATGAAACTTTGCGTTTGTTTAGGTATTAGTCTAACTTAAAAGATAGGGTATGTTTTATCTTAATCGGTTAAGTAGAACCACCGATACAGCTTGACCCCTCTATTGTATTAAGTAGCATACAAAGTAGAGGTCATGATTGTTGGTTGTGTGCAGGTTCCTAAAAATACAACTAGATGTCGTTAGTATTATAGATATCATAGTCCAGCCTATTACTGTCCCACTGCTGGTGAGCATGGACCTCTTCTCGGAATGAGAAGAGTTGAGGAACTGGATATTGTTAGTGTAATAGATTATCTTAACATAATCAGCCAATTACTGTCCCACTGCTGGGCATGGACCACTTCTTAGAACGAGAAGAGTTAAGAAAATATAGAATAACATAGCATAGTCAGCTCATTACAGCTGTCCCACGGCTGGGTATGGGCCTCTTCTCAAAATGAGAAGAGTTAATGAACAGGATATTGTTATTTTTATAGAATAACATAACATTATCAGCCCACACTAACAGTGGACACTGACAGTTGGGCTAGTCCACAAATTCAAAGTCGCTCAGCGAGCTATGGAGCGAGCTATGCTTGGAGTTTCTTTGAAGGATAAAATCCGTAACGAGATTATCCGGAGAAGAACCGGAGTGACTGACATAGCTTGTAGGATCAGTAAGCTGAAGTGGCAGTGGGCTGGCCATGTCTGTCGAAGGACCGATGGCCGTTGGAGCAGACGAGTCCTTGAGTGGAGACCGCGAATCGGCAAACGCAGCGTAGGGCGCCCCCCTGCCAGGTGGACCGACGACCTGAAGAACGTGGCTGGGGGGGACTGGATGCGGAAGGCAGAGGACCGAGCGTTGTGGCGCAACTTGGGAGAGGCCTATGTCCAGCAGTGGACTGCGATAGGCTGAGTTGATATCAGCCCATTACTGTCCCACTGCTGGGCACGGGCCTCTTACAATGAGAAGAGTTAAAGAACTGGATGTGGTTATTGTTATAGAATTACATAACATAATCAGGCCAATTACTGTCCCACTGCTGGGCACGAGCGTCTTTTCAGAATAAGAAGAGTTTAAAGCTAATTCCATTACCATGGCCGGTTGGTTATACAAACAAAATATAGAATGGTAGGTGAATAGTGTAATCGTCTTGTGTAGGCGCTTATGTATATTAGAAGACATTGTGTTCATTAATATGACAGGATGTTATTTTCTTTTCCGACATCCACGCGGACGGAGTCGCGGGCACAGCTATAACATATAAATTATTATGTTCAAATGTTTGAATACTAATAAAATATAACAATCTTTATAGTTCATAGTTATTTATGATAATAGTAATTATTATAAGTCACATTTTAAGTAAATAAAATTACATTTTCAGTTATCATTATTACATGCTATTATATATACATTATTAAAATTTATTATAATATATTATTATTTATTTGTATGTTTTTTTATTATTATTTATTTGTATTTTTTTATTTTTTATTATTTATTTATTATATTTCTTTATTATAGTGGGAAAAAAAATTAAATTATTGAAAATTTATTATTTTGATTTAAAGGTTAAATAAACTTGAAAATAAAATAAAATTTTGTTATATTTTGTGAACACAAAGCTCGGCCTTTGATCTGGTGAAAGTTACACGGGGGTATTATCTATCTTTTTACAACGAAATCAAAATACTACACAATTACCGCAGTATTTCTTTGTAAACAATATTTTTTTGTTTTTCCCTCGGGAGCTAGAATCACCAGGCTACTATGCGCTTACTCTGGCGTAGACGTGGGCGCCGCGTTGAAAAATGTTGGCGGCGGCGTGCTGAACATTTTCAGTCGGCGGCGGCGTGGATTTTTTTAAAGAAAATCTTAAGAGTCTATTTAATTCTACTACGGCAGTGATCTCTCGTTTACGGTTGTGGTTCTATCCATGGTTGGAAGTGAGGGCACTTGGGAAGGCGTCATCTCATTCTGCAAAAAGGTGATGCTCACAAAGGAGGCCACGGAGATGAACCGAGAGGCGACCACCCCTTGGGAATCTCGGGATCAACAGGAATTATTGAAATAAAAAGCCGTCTGTTGGAAATCATTTTTTTATTCACAATAATTAGTAGGCAGTAATTACACAATTCTCATTTAAAAAGCAACTGCAGCCGGCGGGGTTTTTGACCGAACTTATTAATGACGTTTTCTATAAAGTTATCTTTTTTGTCCTTGGTTATCTTGCCTCGGTGGACATTTAACAAGCATAATCCAGACAGTCGCTCGTCACCTGTTGTGGACCTATTCCAAGTTTTAACTCTTCTGAGTGTGCTAAAAGATCTTTCTATTGTGCACGTTGTGACGGGTATACTAAGGCCAATCTTGATCGCTTCTGCTACCGAAGGAAAGAAATCTTTTGCCTCGTCGATGTAGTCTATAAGATGTTTTTCATATCGATCAACTCCACTGATATCATTTGCCGCTGGCTGTGGATATTTCCACATTTCAAACCAAGTCGTGATTTCTGAAATAAAATTAGGTAAAAGATCGCCATACAAAGGACAGTGCCCACAGATGGGCCCATTTTTGGCGCCATGTCAAAACTGTATGTTATTCAAAAAATATGTCTTATTTTTTCATGTTTATGTGTTCTTTATCAACATTTCTTTCACCCTAGCATTAAAAAACATAATAAATATATATTAAACTGAATCGTAAGTATATCCTCCATTCAAACCGAATGAAAATGTTGCCAGATATCAGACTATTTCCACAAATAATCGGAATCGATTCTAAATAGCGATACTTCTATGAATTCACTTTTACTGTGTTTCAGATGCTATTATACTAGACTTATTTTGATTGATTGATTTCTTATTTTTTCTTTCCACAATTTATATCTTTAGATTTCGGTTCTCATGCGTAAATCCGTTAAAAATGATAAAAAATCACTCATATGACGTCCAATCAAAAGAAATTGGAAAACATATTTTTGAAATATTTTTGTACAGGAAAATAAGATGATTCTTTGCTTTAAAATACCTATGCATTTATTGTAAATATTGTTATAATCATTTTAAATTAACTGAAATATTACTTATAAAATCGATATTAATTAATACACCCAAAAACTTAAAAAAAGCTTGCAATCTTATTATTTAAAAAATACTACAAAATCGATTTCAAAAATCGATTAAAAAAATAATTATATCTTGCAACACCATACATGGTGTCTCTGGATGTCCTTATGGATGCGTTCAGTTATATCGCCCAACGATGCACGGAGCGTACTTATCAATCAGTTAAGGAGTTGGAAAAAATTAGATTTCTCTTAAACCAGGGTGAAAAAATTAAAATCGTTTGCAGAATAATAATAGTAGTTTATGAAACTGTTGCATAATAGGGGTTATTAAAACACGAGTGTGAGTTTAAAAACCGAGCCGTAGGCGAGGTTTTTAATAGTATCACACGAGTGTTTTAATACCTAATTATGTCAGTTTCATACACTATTTTATCTACACTCATACAATTTTAAATAAAATACCAAAGTCAAAATCTTGGTAACATTGTCGTTGTTTTTCTTGATTTCTCTGGTAAAAGATTGTTCGTCATTTACGTTGCTGCATCCAGAAATTCAGGCGGGGTCATATTCTCCTCAGTTCAGTATCACTGCTGTAGTCAGATATTTTTGCCCAGATTAAAACTTTCGACATACAAAACCATAATAATAACGTAAACAATAACAATAAATTTACAAGTAACGATGACCAAATCCAGTAGGCCGCGGCCGTGGCGCGCGGCCGCGCACGCGCGCTGGTGCGCGCCTACACAGATAATAAAATATAGTCTGGCGAAAATATTATAATCGGAACAAATTTTCTATCCTTGTCAGGATTCCGTCAATCTCTGTTTTATCATACAAAAAATATGCCTGTAAACACTTAAATATAATTAAAAGCAATATGACAATCAAAAGTTCTGCCAAAAACGCGATTTTAAACGATAAAATTTTTCAATGTATGACAAGTGGCGCCACCCTGAATTTTGTGTACTCATTGGTGCCAAACTGTACGACTGCTAAAAAAAAGGTTTGAAAACTCCTTGGTTAGGTCGAAGTGGCATTAAAAACTCCTTAGTTGGGCTGAAGTGTGCGGTTATGGAAAAAAAATTAAATTACCGCATTGTTTTGTTCAGCAAACTGTATCGTAATAAAACTTTTTAAATTCATTACAGGTGCGTGTGCGTAAAGTATGTCATTATGACATTACTTTCGAGTTCATAATTCGAATTTTACGATACGAGTGTAGATAAAAGATAATTCTTGGTCTACAAAATAAGACTAAAACCGCCGTGACATAGCAATTTTTTTTGAGGGGCCTAAAGCTCCTAAGAGAATGGGAAATGTCCTTTTCAATGTCTTTTGCAGCTCTAAGAAATTCTTCTTTACTGAGGCCTTTTATTATTTTTGGGTGTAGTTGTAACAGAGAAAATGATTTTTTATGTGTTTCAGAAAATCTGTCTTTTAAAGAAGAAATGATTGAATCAAGGTATGGGATGTATAAAGCTCTTCTGTAAAATTCTTCAACGTTTTCGGATGGGTGGTTGGATCGATGTGCCTGTCGTTTCGTAACTCGTTGGCATTTAATCACAATATTAAGGTCTTTGCAACTTTGTTTAGCTTCTCCAAATATAGCAGTAAATTCCTGCGATGCGTTTTGTCTGTGACCCTCTATTATTTTAGTGAGTTTGCAAATGTGGTCATTCACTGAATTAATGTCAAAATCCACTTGTTGAAGCTGGTTGCAGACAGGCTCGAGCTTTGCCGAGTAAGTAGCAATAATATGCAATGCCACAATAAAATTTGTGGTGGTCAAAGCAGTGCGCAGTTGGTAAGCTCTAACCTTTGTCTTACAATTAGTGGATTGATCTTCTGAGAGGTCTTGTAATGCTTCTACAATTTTGGTGAAATTTTGAGCGAAAATTCGAATACTTTTGTGCTTTGCAGACCATCTGGTTTCGCAAAGCGGCAATATTTGGAAATTTTTTTCGCCGTATAATGCTCTCTCTAAAAAAAGTTATAGTTTCCTTAAGAGCGTATGTTCGATTTAGCGCAAGTCAAAATCTGCACGATCTATCGAATGGCACACTCACTACGGCACGATACAATGGTTCCTCTGTGTGCGTGAGTGCTGAACCGTTAGCACAAATATATTTTTTTATTTTTATTTTTTTACGATCTATTTTATGACTATTTTCTTTTTATGAATGAAAATTTAAAAATGAAATACGTTTTTTTGTAAATATTATAACGGATTCATATACTTATCAATGCAAATATAAAATGCTGCCTCAGTGTTTTAATTTAACAAGTATTTTCAAAGATATAGATAGCGATTTAAAGTTTTTTTTGTATGGAGAGAAAGTTAAATTGGCGTTTTACGCCAAAACCTTAGTTTCGTGTATAGATCCATATAGTGCTAGTGCCAAACTACACTAAATACATACTCTGTTGCTTCAAAAATCTTCGGTTAATTTTAAAAATCATTTTTATTTTTAAAAATATCGTCAGTTAATGATAAATTAAAATTGGCGTTTTACGCTAAAACCTCATAATACCACAAAGATTCATTTATAGATTCATATATTAGAGATGCCAAACTATAATAAATACATACTGTAATGCTTCAAAGAACCTGACCTGAAGAACGTGGCTGGGGGGGACTGGATGCGGAAGGCAGAGGACCGAGCGTTGTGGCGCAACTTGGGAGAGGCCTATGTCCAGCAGTGGACTGCGATAGGCTGAGTTGAAATGCTTCAAAAATGTTCAGTATGGTTTTCAAGTATTTTTAGAGATACAGCCATTTTAATTTTTTTATGTATGGAGAGAAAGACGTTTTACGCCAAAACCTTCGTTAAATCAAAGTTTCGTGTATACATATATTCATATAGTGTTTGTGCCGAACTACAATAAATGTATACTCTGTTGCTTCCAAAATCTTTGATTATGCTTTTAAAAATAATTTTATGAAGGAAAAATTATCGACAGTAGGAGATAAAGTGATAATTAACATTTTACGCCAAAAATTCACAATACCTCAAAGAGTAATTTATAGATTCGTATAGTAGAGGGCCAAACTACAATAAATACATACTTTAATGCTTCCAAAATGTTACGTTTTACAAGTTTTTTCAGAGATCTAGTAATTTGAAGTTTTTTTATGTATGTAGAGAAAAGCGTGTTACGCCAAAACCTTACGTTACCACAAAGTTTCGTGTTTATATTTGCATAGTATTTGTGCCAAACTTCAATAAATGTACTCTGCTTCTTCGATTAAGCTTTTAAAAAACATATTTATGAAAAAAAAAAAAATATCGACACTAGGAGATAAAGTGATAATTGGCATTTTACGCTAAAACCTTACAATACCTCAAAAAGTCATTTATAGATTCGTATAGTAGAGGTGCCAACCTACAATAATCTCACAGTGCGCTGCCGCCGCCGACGGTTTTTGACGACGCCGCCGCTGATTTGCGTATCGGCGTAAAATCGGCGCGAGTTCTAAATGTTTTAGAACTTAGTTTTAGGAAACCCTACAACAGCACTCACACTCTTCTCTAATATATTTCTAACTTTCTAACATAGACACGTTTAAGTACCTAGACCTAGTACATAAGAAAAATAAAACCGGCCAAGTGCGAGTCGGACTCGCGCAGTAAGGGTTCCGTACCTCTCAACGACCTGATACCCCATCAAATGACATCAACGCACAGTGCGCGAAATATGAATTTTTCCATGTCTTTCTTAAGCAGGTACCACCACATATGTCTATGTTTGTCTTATTTTTAGTATTTTTTGCTAAACTACATAATATGCACTATAATCTGACAAAGTGTGACGCTGGTATATATTATCGTTTTAAAGATAGAGCAGGAACAAAAACGTTGAAAAAAAATGCATATTTTTTTAGGTTTCTTGTATGGGTAAAAAAAGTCTAACACCTTGGACTTTTTTTTGTTTTTTGTATTTGTCGTGATACACCTCATAGCAACACATATTCTGAAAAAAATTCCACCGGTTATCTATTACCTTTCAAAAGATACAGACGGACGGACAGCGTAGCGAGAGTAATAGGGTCCCGTTTGGCAGTGGCGTGCATTGCATATAGGCAATTAGGCAGTACCCAGTGCCTTCGTCATTCAAATTCAATAGTGGTGAAAGTTATTAATTTTTTTTCGAATTATGATGACCATTTATCTTTTAATAGACCTATTAATGCTAAATTAATCTTTGTACAAAACAAAATCAATAACTTAGACCACGATAAAATTCAAATGAAGTAGGCCAGTGCACGCCACTGCCGTTTGGCACCCTTCGGGTACGGAACCCTAAAAAGTAAAGTAGCGACCACGGAATACTTGAATAAGAATGGAATTGGTATAGTACACAGTTTCTTCGGAAACCCGTGTCGCCTAACTCTCCCACTATCCGTCTCACTACTACATAAGCACTGTATCTAGCTTGTTTCTAGATATCTAAACGCATATGCGTGCAAGAACTACTACACTGAACGCGGCCCTACTATTAGCTATCACGTCTGTCACAAATAAACTTCGACCATGTGCGAACGCACCACTACATTCCAACAGGTCGTAGTGATGTCCATGTACAAAAAACTAATTTTATGAATGTTATCGATATTTTCAACGATTTTCGCACATGGTCTTGGAATAAAAATAATTTGTCCTACATAAGGAATTGGAAAGTTACTGTTTCATGATATACTTAATTATTGAAAATAACGTCTGACACGTTTTAAAACAAGCAGCGCGAGGTATGGCGAAAAATAAAAAGTAGTTTTTCGATTTTTAACCAACTTTAAATTTGTTATAAGAACTGGTTTGGTGTTTTGCGTAAATAAGATATACAATTCTGCATACGCATTACGGATTGGTTTTCTTTTTAAATCTTAACTTATAAAATAATTACTGCCCAACATACTAAAGTCGTCAAAATTTGTTAGTTTTTTGTAAACTTTTGTTTTTTGTATTGTATTGAAAACTAAAAATAAAATAATTTGCCCCTTATTACGAAAGTTTAGACCACGTTTAAGGGGAATATAGCAGCCAAGTGGCGCCCCCATCAGTAAACAAATTATTACTCGCTGAATACAAGTACAGGTACTGTAGTTTATTCAGAAACTATTAACTCTGTAAATTATACTTCGCTGTAATATACATAGAAAAAATACGAAAAACGGCCACTTTTGGCATTTTTTCTATCTACAACTACAGCGAAATATATTTTACAGAGTTAATAGTTTCCGATTGAACTACAGTACCTGTACTTTTAAAAACGAATTTTCGATAAATTATGTATTCAGCGAGTGATATTTTTTTTTACTGACGGAGGCAACACTTGGATGCTACATTCCCCTTAAGCACTTGTTAAAACCGGGTGTAATCGAAACTCCATACATAACAAAGGTATTTAACCACCAAAACGAAGAGGAGAGGATATGTGTCGAACAACCAATAGGATTGTGTTATTTTCATATTTCACCGCCTAGCTTCAACATTATTTATTTATTTAAACTTCATACAATACATGTACATAGGTGGACTTAATGCCTTTGGCTTTCTCTCCCAGTCAACCAGCTATTCTATATCTAACGCAGTCTTATTGGTGGCTTGCGACACATCTCGTCTCTGCGTTTTGGTGGAAACCGAGCCCAAAACCCGATTTATAACCGACTTAAAAAAAAAAGGAGGTTCTCAATTCAATTGTATGTTTGTTACCTCAGAACTCCGTCATTTATAAACCGATTTCGAAAATTATTTATTTATTTGAAAGGATATACTTCCAGATTGGTTCCATTTTCATCAAAATCCAGTTTTGATGATGGGATCCATGTGAAATTGAGGTAACTTCTTAAATATTATAGGCATACACATAGCGATTTTGGTATATTCATCAACAAGTCAAGCATTTGCATTCAGAAAAAAACATTTGGTGAAGATCTGATGAAGGTCATAGGAGATAAAGAGGGAACTCTTCAATGGATGACAGCAAATTATCCGGGATTACAGCAATCGCTTGTCTTTCTATTGTTAATTCCACTCAAAATAATAAACAAGACAGACAGACAAGAGAGTGATCCTATAAGAGTTTAGTTTTTTCCTTCTAGGTACGGAACCTTAAAAATACATTATTTATAAATAAAAAGCCAACGATTCTGTTTTTTTTTCTACTAAACCCGAATAACTTACGTTTGTTTTTATTAAAACCCTAACCCCTAATTTTTTAATCCAAAACCCTAAAACATGAAGTTCCAAACTTGAATCGATTGCACACTCTAGAACACTTGTAACATACCGAATTTCACACGGGCGAAGCTGCGGGTAGAAGCTAGTGTAACATAAATATACCTCTTAGCTCTTGCCTTAGCCAAGTTTCAGAACTTTTGCGTTTTCTCTTTCCAAAAAACACCTTTGTTTTATTTCCCATACCGTCTAAAACATAATTTTTTGTCACTATAAAACAATGTCAGTCATAAAAAAATACTTACCAAGTACTTATGATAATATTATAAAATTTTGTCGGTCATCAAAAATAAAATATTTTATTTACCAAAGTACTAAGATTTGACGATCGCCCTAAAAACTTGCAGTATCTTTGTATAAACGCACGGCAAAGGTCGTCAATCCCCGACGGAGCGCCGAGCGACGTGACCACTCTCTGGAAGGGCTCGCGGCGAAGTGATTTGAATCGATTCGAACGCGAAGTTTTATAGTAGTTTTAAAATATTTATAAAAAAATTATGGAGCTAATTTAGTTGAAATTTTTAAGTGTAAGTTTTTAAAGAATATGTTCTTCTATTATAGTAATTTATTGTTATATTAAATTATGTAAGATATAGTGTTGAACATAATAATTGTATCGACTATAATTTCTGAATAGGTTCACATTGTTTGGATTTTTATTTCTTATGTATTCAGCCTAAAATAAAAACTCCTTTCTAGTCACTATTTTTTCAAGGATCTTCCCAGTTGTTTAAAAATATTTTTTTGTTAGGTCTGTCAGTGATTTCAGTTATTTGAAGCTTCGAAATTGACGCTGAAAGTGAAATTAAGAAAACCTCTGTTCAGTTATCTTGATAGATTTCACAAATACTCTAATAATCGAACAAAATAAACTATCTACTATTTAGACAATAACATTTCCTAAAATCATTAGTAATTGATATGTTCGTAAGATAAGTGGTTGATGAATAATCAGATTTGAAATGTTACGTTTTTGAGCAAAACAGCCCACGGACCGAGCATACGCTCTTAATCATTCCAGCAGTATTTCTTATTTCACTAAAATTATTTAAATCATTGACAACAAGATTTAAGATGTGACTAGCACAGTGGAAGTAATTTGCTTTGGCATAATTATTATATTAATTTTCTGAACTCCACCTACATGTCCAGCCATCGTGGAGCAACCATAATACCCTTGCCCAACCATTTTGTTGAGATCTAAACCACATGATGTCAAAAAAGATATTATAACTTTAGAAATCGATGCAGCATCTGATTTTTGAAGTGGTCTGTACCCCAAAAATTGTTTAAGTATTGCGTAACTGTGTTTCGTTTGGTCAAACTTGACGTATCTTATGCCCATTGAAAGCTGTTCAGTCCCGCTTATATCCGCTGTCTCGTCAGCCAAGATTGAAAAATATGCCGCTTCTTTTGCTTCATCAGTAATGGTTTCACGAAGAACATCAGCACAGGTTTCAATAATTTCGTTTTGTACTTGATGGGATACATATAGTGCATTTTTCGAACCAGTTGCAAAGTGGTCTTTTAAAACCGTATCTCCTGCCTCAACTCGGAAATGTAATATGTCTTTGAAAACTGACCCATCTTCTGTTTTTCCTCGAAGGGATAAATCATGCGTAGCACAAAATAAGACCGAAGATATAATGGGTTGAAGTTTTTTTCTGTTTTCTGAAATTTCCCTGTGATATTCAGTATCAATCTGTTCATAAACTTTTTTTTTTTTCTTTGTTGCATGATTTCCAGAATTTTTTTAGAACATATAACCGATTCACTGGCTATTTGCATGAGATTTTGCACGAGATTTTGCACACATGAAATTTTTGATATTTTTTGCATGGCCGAACGATAAATGGCCCCTGAGTAACTGCCTCGATGAATTTGTGCGGGAAATAATACACATGTACGGCAAAGTGGTCCTTTAGCCTGAGCAGAATAGGCTAACCAAGGGTATGCTGTGAGCCACTCGTGGCGAAATGCACGTTGTTGTGTTTGGTTTTTATGATCGATGTCCTGCTTGAAATCATAATCTTGCGGAGGTTTCCACAGTGTTTCGAGCACTTTAAACCGTATTTCATCACTGATAGGTACGTTAGAATCCAGATATAAACCCACATCATACATATTAACTGAAGTTTGTTGTGTTGTTAATTCAGTTTTACTAGTACTTTGCTGTGCCGAAGTACTTGGACAATCTTTAGCTTTAAACTGTTCATTTTCAATCTTTTTTCTCTTGCACAAAAATCGCAGTGGCGTGCATTGCATACAACGTGTACCAGAAATGCGTGGTCATATTTAAGGGTGGTGTTCTTTATCTGATAGACAGTCTATACACAAATGCCCACATCCAAATAAACTATACTTAGTTTTCTAGTTTTTTTGATTCATCAATCATATCGATGATTTTGAGATCAAAACAAAAGTGTAACATCACTAACCGTGCAATTACCTTTTTAACTTACCTACTCCTTAACCACTGCGCGCCTGGTACCCGTCCGGCCAAGCTGGCTGTGTAGGTACAGACACAGACACACACACTCTCGCGTAATCGCACACGCAAGACGAACCGATGAAGTACTGAATAATATAAATTTTTCACATCACACAGGTAGGTACGTACATAACACATTTTGAAAGGTAGTAGGTATTTGTTGTGATAGATATGTTTACCGCAATTTAACACTGAGTTGATAAATGATTATTAAATCACCACACAGTAGGATGTCCAGTACCTACAACCTTTTACAACACACACCGAATGCCGAAATACTTGTTTTCTCAAACTGATTGATACCTAACCTTACTTGCACTGATTTTACATCACTGATACATCATGTGAACGATAAAATTACTATTGATAATTTCACTAATCGAGTACCCGTCGTTCTGCCATCATAAAACCGTTCTGTGTACAACCGACGAGCCTCCCGAAAGCTGCCAGGTTGCACCAACGCTAGAATCATTTTTTAGACCTATGCACCCAACTTTATGCTGCGCTGTGAAAACCAAATGATTTGTCGGTACCACTTTTTCTAAGATAAGATACACTTTGAGTGCGCGCGGGTGTCAATCGGGTTGCGGGGCGCTGCGACGCGCTAACTTCAAAACCATAAAGATTGCGTAGGTAGATACTCTAATTTCACTACTGAAGGACATTTTAATGCACGATAAGTAATAACTGCAAATCACCTTAAACGTCCGAAATTGGCAAAGGCTAGATAGCAACTGAATTCAAATTTTCGGTACATTTCTGGAAACTCATGCGGCGCAAACATCAAAGCGTATCTTTGATGTGTGCCGCCACACGTGCGCAACTCCCGCCCAAACTTTACTAGGTACCGAGAGAGACGTAGCTATTAAACAAAATGAGACACGCCGACTGTCCTTAGCTCTGTCTATCTCTATTGGCCAGTGGATCACGCTTGTGTGTGTGTCAAAAGCACAGGTCAAAAGTGCCGCCTAGAAAAGCAAACCAACAAACGTTCTAAAGGCTCGTACATACAATGTGAAATGTTAGGTACTTACGTACTACGGTCGGTTAGTGGTCTTTTAACACTTTAATTACGAAAACCACCAGCCAACGTATTGCTTACGAAATAAGACAGTCAAGGTGTTGACGTGCGGTTGACTGTACAATGCAACTCGCATAATTGTATGGAATTGTAGTTGAACTGCGTTCACGAATGTGAGCATTATTATCAGAATTAAACTACGGCAATATCTCATTGACGCACAAAAAAAACTAGGTAATGCAATTACTAACGCGTCCATCATTTAAGAAACACCTGATATCGCGTTGATGACTAGCCGCTATGCCCTGCTGCGGAACCAGAGATAAATTATTTATTTATGTCTTTAATCTATTATTGGTTTGTTATTTGGCAGTATTTTATCGAGTATCACATAACGTTGTTTACAAATTATCTAATTATATTTTAGTCACTCACATATATTTATACTTAATATATATATTTCTATTCATAATCACACTCTTAATACACACACACACTCACTAACTATTACTAATGTGTAGTTTGCTCGACATCCTACGTCACAACAGGGATCCAGCAGAATACCAGCGTCAGGTTTAATAACCTGGCAATATGCTGAGCTGGACACCCATTTGTCACAATGTTGAGACACACATGGCGCATGACTGTCAATGACTTTTTTCCTCGCTTTGTTACTTCTTCACTATATCTATTTCTTGTTCATGTATATTTCTTCTGTATGTGTCTCAGTTGTGTCAAATAAATATTTTTCTTTCTTTCTTTCTTTCTTTCTTATTTTAACCCACTTCATGTAACAATTTAATTGAAATTTTTATTAATCTGTGCATAAAATTTAATGGTTTACAAAAGGCACGAACAATAAACGGTATTTTAGAAGTTTAAGGACGCGTTCTCAAAATTGATAGGTACAGAATCGAACTACTACATTGACACGGGTCACACACACAAGTGTACGCTCGCTAACTGCGAGAATAGTAGTCTAGTGAACTCATTTTTTAACCGACTTCAAAAAAAAGAGGAGGTTATGTATTCCGCGGGTTTTTTTTTTTTTTTTTTTTTTTTTTTTTTCATGTATGTACACCGCTTACTCCGAGATTTATGGGCCGATTTTCGTGGTTGTTTTTTCATTTGGTAGAGGAAGTCCGCGCGGTGGTCCCATATAAATTTTATTGACTTAGGTCGAGTAGTTTTTGAACCAGCTTCAATAAATCAGTTTAATTTAGCTTCGCTTACCTAGATGATCTACTAATAGTTTCGTTTTTCTGTGAATACTCAACTAAAAAGTATGAAATAAAAACTTTTTAACAAAAAATAAAACCGACTTCAAAAACCTTAACTAAAAAGTAAAAAATAATCCTTTTATGTATTTCAAAATCTTAACATAAACCAAAGTTTTGAAGGCGGCGCGTGTTTTTCATGTATGTTCGCATAAACTGTTTTTTACTATAGATAAGCGCTCGCCAGTACATTATATTTACATGACGCAAAGGGACAGTCACGCGCCACCTTCAAAATTTTGGTTTATGTTAAGATTTTGAAATACATACAAGGATTATTTTTTACTTTTTAGTTAAGGTTTTTGAAGTCGGTTTTATTTTTTGTTAAAAAGTTTTTTGATACTTTGAAAGATTCATTTTTTTTTACGTATTTCTTTGTAATAAAATTATGGTAGGTACCTAGGTACCTACAAAAAAAAATTATTTTTGCTGTTTATGTTTTTACGAATTACCTCCGGACTTGATGGTGTGTGACCTGAAGGTGTACTTCGGTGACTGCTACTGGAAGTCCTTGACGTGTTGTACTAGGTGAGCCGAGTTTGGGCTCGTTTTGTTAGTTATGATGAGACCTTACCTCCGGACCTGATGGAGTGACCTGAAGGTGTACTTCGGTGACTACTACTGGAACTCCTTGACGTGTTGTACTAGGTGAGCCGAGTTTGGGCTCGTTTTGTTAGTTATGATGAGACCTTACCTCTGGACTTGATGGTGTGACCTGAAGGTGTACATCGGTGACTGCTACTGGAACTCCTTGACGTGTTGTACTAGGTGAGCCGAGTTTGGGCTCGTTTTGTTAGTTACGATGAGACCTTAGCTTCGGACCAGATGGAGTGACCTGAAGATGTACTTCGGTGACTGCTACTGGAACTCCTTGACGTGTTGTACTAGGTGAGCCGAGTTTTAGCTCGTTTTGTTTACCTACAAAAAAAAAAATTTTTGCTGTTTATATTTTTACGAATTACCTCCGGTCTTGATGGTGTGTGACCTGAAGGTGTACTTTGGTGACTGCTACTGGAACTCCTTGACGTGTTGTACGAGGTGAGCCGAGTTTGGGCTCGTTTTGTCAGTTATGATGAGACCTTACCTCCGGACCTGATGGAGTGACCTGAAGGTGTACTTCGGTGACTACTACTGGAACTCCTTGACGTGTTGTACTAGGTGAGCCGAGTTTGGGCTCGTTTTGTTAGTTTTGATGAGACCTTACCTCCGGACTTGATGGTGCGACCTGAAGGTGTACATCGGTGACTGCTACTGGAACTCCTTGACGTGTTGTACTAGGTGAGCCGAGTTTGGGCTCGTTTTGTTAGTTACGATGAGGCCTTAGCTTCGGACCAGATGAAGTGACCTGAAGATGTACTTCGGTGACTGCTACTTGAACTCCTTGACGTGTTGTACTAGGTGAGCCGAGTTTTGGCTCGTTTTGTTTACGGACAAAAAAAAATTTTTTTGCTGTTTATATTTTTACGAATTACCTCCGGACTTGATGGTGTGTGACCTGAAGGTGTACTTTGGTGACTGCTACTGGAACTCCTTGACGTGTTGTACGAGGTGAGCCGAGTTTGGGCTCGTTTTGTTAGTTATGATGAGACCTTACCTCCGGACTTGATGGTGTGACCTGAAGGTGTACTTCAGTGACTGCCTTGACGTATTGTACTAGGTGAGCCGAGTTTGGGGTCACACCATCAAGTCCGGAGGTAAGGTCTCATCATAACTAACAAAACGAGCCCAAACTCGGCTCAACTAGTACAACACGTCAAGGAGTTCCAGTAGCAGTCACCGAAGTACACCTTCAGGTCACTCCATCAGGTCCGGAGGTAAGGTCTCATCATAACTAACAAAACGAGCCCAAACTCGGCTCACCTAGTACAACACGTCAAGGAGTTCCAGTAGCAGTCACCGAAGTACACCTTCAGGTCACTCCATCAAGTCCGGAGGTAAGGTCTCATCATAACTAACAAAACGAGCCCAAACTCGGCTCACCTAGTACAACACGTCAAGGAGTTCCAGTAGCAATCACCGAAGTACACCTTCAGGTCACTCCATCAGGTCTGGAGGTAAGGTCTCCTCATAACTAACAAAACGAGCCCAAACTCGGCTCACCTAGTACAATACGTCAAAGCAGTCACTGAAGTACACCTTCAGGTCACACCATCAAGTCCGGAGGTAAGGTCTCATCATAACTAACAAAACGAGCCCAAACTCGGCTCAACTAGTACAACACGTCATGGAGTTCCAGTAGCAGTCACCGAAGTACACCTTCAAGTCACTCCATCAGGTCCGGAGGTAAGGTCTCATCATAACTAACAAAACGAGCCCAAACTCGGCTCACCTAGTACAACACGTCAAGGAGTTCCAGTAGCAGTCACCGAAGTACACCTTCAGGTCACTCCATCAAGTCCGGAGGTAAGGTCTCATCATAACTAACAAAACGAGTCCAAACTCGGCTCACCTAGTACAACTCGTCTAGGAGTTCCAGTAGCAGTCACCGAAGTACACCTTCAGGTCACTCCATCAAGTCCGGAGGTAAGGTCTCATCATAACTAACAAAACGAGTCCTAACTCGGATCACCTAGTACAACTCGTCTAGGAGTTCCAGTAGCAGTCACCGAAGTACACCTTCAGGCCACTCCATCAAGTCCAGAGGTAAGGTCTCATCATAACTAATAAAACGAGCCCAAACTCGGCTCACCTAGTACAACACGTCAAGGAGTTCCAGTAGCAGTCACCGAAGTACACCTTCAGGTAACTCCATCAGGTCCGGAGGTAAGGTCTCATCATAACTAACAAAACGAGCCCAAACTCGGCTCACCTAGTACAACACGTCAAGGAGTTCTATTAGCAGTCACCGAAGTACACCTTCAGGTCACACCATCAAGTCCGGAGGTAAGGTCTCATCATAACTAACAAAACGAGCCCAAACTCGGCTCTCCTAGTACAACACGTCAAGTAGTTCCAGTAGCAGTCACCGAAGTACACCTTCAGGTTACACCACCAAGTCCGGAGGTAAGGTCTCATCATAACTAACAAAACGAGCCCAAACTCGGCTCACCTAGTACAACACGTCAAGGAGTTCCAGTAGCAGTCACCGAAGTACACCTTCAGGTCACTCCAAGTCCAGGACGAATAGGCTTTTAGAAACCCTACTTACATACATACTTATATACTTATAGCGAAATAAAATAGAATAAAAATCTTACTTTGTCAAGTATCAAATTTTGTTTATCGAATATTTTGTGTTGTACAGCGATCTTTTTCAACTCGAGGCGCTCCAAACAAGCGATACGTGTCCACTCTCGACGGCGGTCGCGCGCGGACTAAAGTTTCATTCCAAATGCTTGTGCAATAAATCAAGATATATCAAAAATAAAATAACCCCTAATGCAATAGCTTAAGATTCATCCAGGAGAGCAAAAAATGTGAAAAAATAAGTTTCGGTTTTAATTTTTTCTGCTACTATTTGTAGCATTTAGATATAAAAGAAAACCTAGCATTAAGAATTGAATATGTTTGCCAACAAATAGTATTTTTAGAAATAGTAAAATATGTTAATAATAGCACAAAAAATGTACCTAAACTCAACCCGGTATCGTTAATTTTGTGAAAAATTACAACGACAGATCGATTTTACATTATAAAAAACTAAAGTTTTCGATGATCAAGTTCCTATCATTTGAAGATAAAGAACCAATCTATACGAGGTAGTTATTAGTTATATTGGATTTTGTTTGGTTATGCCTTAAAATGTACCGAAAAACAGCATAATTTTGTCTGATATGCAAACGCGCCCTTAACTTAAATTAACCATCTTACATAGTACATACCTACAAATCTGTATTTTGAAAATGAAACTGATGCAATAATTGTCTTTAAAAGCATGATGGAAAGATTCGTTTTCGCAAACTTACACTTGCACTAAACCACCTTGACTAGCCTGTTTTTTTCGTATGGAGAATAGTGATACTCAGTACTCAATACTTAGACACAATCATTTCAAATGTCTGTGACAGGTAGCGCTCTTGCGAATTTATTTAATTCAATACACTGAATTGATTGAGCAAACATTTTCCAACCTTACATGTGACGATGCTTTCATCTAGTATGCACACGCCCTAAGTTAGCTACCTCTTAGCCAGAAATTTGTCTCCTATGTGTGTCGTTGTACAAGTAACATGCATGTGCAGTTTTAGGGTACCGTTCTGATTTACGTCAATTATTGTTATCGATACCTCTTACTGTCTCTGTTGCCTTGGTATTTTAAGTTATGCAATTCGATATTTTTGATTTGGTAACCGAGAAAAAATTCAACTCTCGGGTTTCTTTTTTTCGGTTACGAAGATGCGAATGCGTACAAAAAAAAATTACTAATACATGAAATTTTGCGTTAATTAGTAACTTATGTTTTAACAAAGAACGTTTTAGAGGCTATCTCGGTCGAGCGTCATGCTATGTAGGGCGCGAGGAATCTGGCTTGGGGGCTCTTTCCCGAGGTATCTATCAATTTAGAGAGGCATTAAATGATTGTTTACTCGTTCGCTCGAACTTAGTTCGTACGAATGCGCGATAAGTGATACTGATGCCGAACAGGTGTCCGAATCGATATTCGAGCGTTCATCGCATCTCACGTCCATGCAAGGCGACGAGTGACACGATACTACCATCTTAATATGACACTCGATTCTTGTCATCGCACGAACGTGTGATTCGCTTGTAATTGATGACGTCTGACAGAGTGAGTACTTTAGATTTCCTTTGGCATTATCCTAACTTAAAGTATTTTTTTAGTACGGAACCATTCGAATAACGAAGAAAAAATTATTCAAGTGGGCGTATACGGAAAAAAGAAAGAGAAGCCAAGTGAGCGAGCGAGATAGAATGGGTGCCATGTGTGAGTTCGTTTTTAGGGTACCGTTGTGATTAACGTCAATTATTGTTGTCAATACCTCCTACTATTTCTGTTGCTTTAGTATTTTTGGTTATGTAATTCGCTATTGTTTTATTATTATTTTTGTGGCAATAATTTTGTGGCTTTTTTCTTTCTTTCTTTATTTTTATTTAATTTGGCTACAGATAAACAATTAAACATTCGGGTTTCGTTTATGAAGACGTTATTAAGGTGGGCACTGACGATGTATCCATTCAGACGTCGTTATACGGCCAAAATTAATAACCGATCTATCCACGATTTGCCCTACTAGAGATAGAAAACTGGGCCCTAATTCACGTAATCTCATGACGCGGTGATCAACTTGTAGTGACGCTGCAGTTCGTTTCTGACAGCGATCGACGTAGATAAGAGAACACGAAAAGCATTGTTTTGATCGAAACTTAACTACAACGGCATTTCTTTAGTTGCGTGAATTGACCTACTGTTTATTTTCATGTCTCAGTTTGTGCCAACGCGAATTGCAATGCCATTGAAGGCAAAAGTAGTTGGTTTTGCAGTTTTTATTTTCACAACATTTTTTAAAGCTAACGGCTTGGTATCAGATAGGCCTAAAGGCTCAAAAAGCTAAAAAAAAAAAAAAAAAAAAGCTAAAGCTTGTTTTGCCTTCTTATAGCTTAAACAATTATTGTAACATTGAAATTGACATTTTGACATGCGCACGTCAAGGATGTTTCGATACACAAAACGCGTGAATGCGAAACGAAATACAACATATTTTAATGTAAGTAATAATATTCACAAATAACATAAAAAAAATGTTTTGCAGCATTCACTATGTGTATTAAAATAAAATATATGTAATATTAATATTTTTTTATCAGTAAAATGTATTTTATTTAATGATATATTTGTTTTATAAATAAACAAACCTTCTTTTAATCGGTCGTCTATGCGTACAAAGTAACGCAAGATGGTCGACTGAAAAATAGGAAATCCGCTGGGGGTTGAATTTCTTTTTTTCAATAACTTCTTATCGGCAACATTTACAAAATAACAGTTCATTATCAAAGAGTCTTAAATTCATACAATAATTTTCACTAATTTACATTTTCCGTACAATGCAATGCTGCAATCAATGGTGGGCATCGATCTGGCATTGACCTTTAACGGCCAAAATTAATATGCAATCTATCCACAATTTACCCTACTGGAGATAGAAATTTGACATATTTTGTATGGAGCTTATGTCAAATTCCTATGTCTAGTAGGGCAAATCGTGGATAGATTGGATATTAATTTAGGCCGTTAATTTGTTGTTTTGAAAATCTTAGATTATGCACAAACCGTAATAGATATTTGCAAAATTATACTCACAGATAAAAGGTAATGCCATCTTTTATCAAATTTGAAGTTTTGGACTTAACTTTTAAGGTAAATACTGCACAATTTAGGCATTTTCGGGAGCTCTGTTCGCACTGACGTTTCTATAATTTATGAGTCAAGATGGCGTTCAACTGGTTTTTATAAACTTTTAAAGCATAGGTAGTGGATGGAGACTTTGTCATGCTACTTATGACTGTGTTTATATTATAGGCTAATAGTGATGTTATCTGACGTTTAAATTTAGTTGGTAGGTACACAGAATTCCTAGTCAATTTTAATTACCCGACTGCGCCAGAAGGAGGGTTATGTTTTTCGAGTGTATGTATGTATGTATATTTCTTTGGCACGCTTTGTAGCCTAAACGGCTTGATGGATTTGAGATTGAGAGGTGTCGTTAGATTCGTCTTAATTTTGAGAGTGACACTGGGTATATCAAAATTAAAAAAATTAAAATGGCCGCTTTTTGGCGCCATATTAACACATCTACAAAAAAAATTTCCGTCAAAAACTATCGAGTGGGGTATCAAAATAAAGGGTTTTATAAATGATTTACAAAAATATGTACAACTTATATGTTTAAATGTAATTTGGAATGAAAAATGCTAAAAAACAAAAAAAAAAAAAATGAAATTTTAAAAATGAATTTGACTTTTCAAGAAAAACATTAATAGTATGATAAACAAAACATGACAAAACTAAAAAAATTAAAATAAATTTTTTTATTACCAAAAACAAAAAACAACACGCAGTCGGGTTTTTTGTTTTTGTTAATAAAAATTTTTATTTACCAACAAACTTGTTTGTGTCAAAAAACAAGAACTTGTCGCTATAATGACTTACTAAGAAATGAATATGCTTATTTAGCATATGTATACTGGGTGTAAGGGGAACGCTTCCAAAAACGAAGATAGGTGCTGGTGATAACTGATACGAAACCACGAAAATGTGAAAAAAAAATGCGATTCTTTTTTTAGTTTTTTTCTTATATATTGTTACGACGGAGGGTTAAGCAGAGTGGACTGAAATACTTCAACCTCGATTTTCCTGGACTTAGAGATGTTTTCAGTAGGCTGAAATGCATTTTCAGTCCATATCAGAGGAGGCTCTATCACATACCAAAGAATCGACATTTTGAGTATGTTGCCGTTGTTTTCAGGCGCCTGAAACATGTTTTCAGACCGTTTCAGGAGCCAACAAATCCGATGCCGACATTTCCTGAAAACCCATTTTCAGGCGTTTTCAGGACCCCTTATGGCCATTTGACACCCACATGTAAAATTGTTGAAGAGTGAGCGAGATAGAGCTAAATATCAGACAAGCATAGACGAAGAACCTTCTGGAAGAGAGTGAGCAGGATAGAGCTTATATAAGACAAGGATAGACGAGGTTCGACAAGGTTCGAGAACTTTCTATTTCGAGAATGTGCAAGTGAGAAAGAGTTATCTTATGACGAGGATAGATGACGTTCGAGGACTTTCGAGCACCACGACTCGCGGCCTATATAAACGGCGCAGCTCAGCGCCAGTGGAGTTCAGTTGAAGTTGAGTTTGGAACAAGCGATAATCGGAGCGATTTAACTAGTAACTTTGTGTGTTAATTAGTGGTTCAGTGTAATTGTTCTGTAATAAAGTGTTCTCTACGCATATAATCGGCTTTCTATCCATATACGAACCCTCAGCTCGTAACATTTGGTGTCAGAAGTGGGATAGAAAATGCCGATTACGCCAAGAGAGGAGGATCCGACTGGTAATGAAACGCCGAGTCGGATGTAGACGAGACAGTTAACGGCGAGACCGACAGCTCAGGACGCATCAAGAACTATGAATCAGAAGGAGGTCGTCCAACAGGGACCTCAGCCTCAAGGTGGAAATAACGATATTGCCAGCTTATTCAATTTGATGCAGCAAATGGCAAGAAGGCAGGAAGAGCAAGTACGCGAAACACGCGAACTAGCCACAAGGCAGGAAGAACAGGTACGCGAAATACGCAAACTAGCCGCAAGGCAGGAAGAACTAGCTGCAAGGCGGGAAGAGCGGTTCCGTAGAATGGAGAAGATACTTGAGCGAGGAGCAATATTGGAGGAACTCTATCTCTCTGCTAAAAACAAACAAGATGAGGTAGAGATTAAGGTTGATCAAGCTGTCGTTAGTGAAGCAGACATATCCGAACAAGATGATGCCAATAAGAGCCAGAAATCGGACGATGACGAATATGAAGCAAATGAAGGTCAAGATGAAGTTAACATGTGTCAAGAAGCTGAATATGACTCAGAAGATACAGATGGCACGTTCAACCCGAGCGGGTCGGAGGAGGATGATAGCGACTTCGACACAGAGGTGGGCGCCACACAGCGCCGCAAGTCGTTGAGCCGCTGCCGCTCCGCTGGCGAGCCCGTCAAGCGCGGCCACAAGGTCAAGGGCAAGAAGAGATGGCCAAGTAACCTAAGTCGCGGCGGAAAAGCAAAGTCAGACAGCGAAGAAGAAAGTAAAAAGTCGGAGAATAAGAGCGAGAACGAGTCCGGAAGCGAGACAGAGGAGTCTAAGCAGGCGCTCAAGTCGAAGCGTGGGCGGACAGTGGCAGCAGCACCGGCACTCGTGGCGAGAGGCCGCAAGGGTGCCCTGGCTAAGAATGTCAACGCTAAGGCCACGCCCGTCAAGCGGAAAGCACTCACACCACCTGCAGAGAAGAAGGCACCCGCTGCCAAAGACGCGGGGCCACCAGCGAAGAAGAACAAGAAGGCTTCCTCGGACAAGAAGTACGGCGAGGGCAGCGTGAAGCTCAAGGAAGAAGGTAGCGCCGAGGAGTCCAACACGCCCGTCGACGAGAAGACCAAGTGGCCGCCCACTGACGAAGAGATCAAGACGTATGACCCTGGAGGGTGCAAACTTAATTGGGATGGGCCGTCACGAAGATCAACGATGTCACCTACTGAATTCGAAAGGACGGACGCAATCTACCGAAGATTGTACACATTGATTGACTGGCCCGGTACTATGGAGACAAAGATGCTCGGGACGAGCATGTCTTAGGAGGGGGTAGTGTTACGACGGAGGGTTAAGCAGAGTGGACTGAAATACTTCAACCTCGATTTTCCTGGACTTAGAGACGTTTTCAGCAGGCTGAAATGTATTTTCAGTCCATATCAGAGGAGGCTCTATCACATACCAAAGAATCGACATTTTGAGTAAGTTGCCGTTGTTTTCAGGCGCCTGAAAACATGTTTTCAGGCCGTTTCAGGAGCCAACAAATCCGATGCCGACATTTCCTGAAAGCCCATTTTCAGGCGTTTTCAGGACCCCTTATGGCCATTTGACACCCACATGTAAAATTGTTGAAGAGTGAGCGAGATAGAGCTAAATATCAGACAAGCATAGACGAAGAACCTTCTGGAAGAGAGTGAGCAGGATAGAGCTTATATAAGACAAGGATAGACGAGGTTCGACAAGGTTCGAGAACTTTCTATTTCGAGAATGTGCAAGTGAGAAAGAGTTATCTTATGACAAGGATAGATGACGTTCGAGGACTTTCTAGCACCACGACTCGCGGCCTATATAAACGGCGCAGCTCAGCGCCAGTGGAGTTCGGACTGCTCGTGGCCGCCACGGACAGTCGTGTTGTGCGTTCGCTCCCGACTAGACGTAGTTTCCGCCCGGACCGTTAGCGCTCGTGCGAGCGCCACCGCTGCTGCCCGGTGTGACGTCACACCGAAGCGATCGCGGACGGAGGCCACGCAACTAAGATGCCCAGAAGAGGAGACCGAATCCCCCCACGGAGTCCGGACCCCCCGGACCCCCCCATTCAACCCACGAGGAGCATGCCGAGGACGGACCGGATGGCGACGGAACCGGAAATCCGGTACCATCGACCACCCGGTCCTGACCCGGCACTCTATGATGCTCCGAGGGTGCAGGCAGCTGCACCAGCACCAGCAGCGCCCGCGCCGCTGGCGAAGACACCGCGTCAACACGCGGCGCCCCAACACCCGTCTACTTCCCGCGCGGTGCCAACACAGGCACCGACACACACCGCGACCGCCGCGCGCCGCGTAACAACCGCTTGCCCGCGTCCCGCGCACCCTCCCGCGTAGCTCCACCGACGACTCGCGCGCCGGTGTCGAGCTCTGCGAGACCGACGCGACCTACCGGACCTGACCACACTCCGCAGGTACGACTACCTGCGTCGAGCAACCAGGACAAGACGACGCCCAGGACCAAGACTCCACCAAATAAGACGCCCACTTCGGAGAAGACCACGCGGCTGAAAACACCCATGCTCGCCGCGTATGCATCACCCGCGCCACCCCGCAGTTCAGCCCGTGATTCACCGGCGATGCGGTCGGCGTGTTCGTCCCGTGTGGGATTGGACGCGTCATTATCATCCACGGGATCGTACGGCCTATGCGCCGTACCTTACGTCACACCCGTACGCGCAGCAGCGGATCCCACAGGGGAACTGCTGTTTGCGTCGAGCTCGCTGCCGGAGCTACCGCTGCCACGGCAGGGCTTGGAAGAGCCGCTGCTTACCACGTCGACAGACACGCTGGGCTCGGAACAGAGAGCCCAGCGTAGACCCAGAAGCCCCGAAGACGACGCCGCTGAGGAAGCAAAGCGGCCCTGCACCTCAACCTCAACCTCGCAACCGCAGCGCGATCCGCGCAGGCAGCGACCTACAATGCAGCCCACGCAAACAACGCCGACCGCATCCTTCTCCGAAGTGGCAATGCGGACGCCGCCTCCTACTGCCGCAGCCCCCGTGCAGCCCACTGACGTGCCCAGTGGTAGCGCACAAGCAGCGGCGGGAAAGCCTTTCAAGAAGCTGCGCTACCCGCCACTGGTAGTAGAACACCTGCCAAACTGGGCACAGCACTTTAAGGCCATCCGGGACAAGCTGGGCCGCCCACCATGCGCGCGGCCATACCAGAAAGGTATACGCTTCGTCCCGGAATCAGAAGAAGAGTTCCGTCTGGTGCAGCGGTACCTGACCGATCTAGAGACACGCGAGAACATAGCGTGGTTCTCGTACTCGCTCCCAGCGGAGCTGAGCCTGAAGGTGGCGATCACGGGGCTGCCAGCAGACACGGCGCCGCAAGACATAGAAGAGGAACTCCGCGCGCTAGGTTTCGAGCCGGAGTACGTGCGCCATATAAAGGCGCGCCAAGGAAGACCCGGCTGCGTTTTCCACGCCATGATCCGGAAGACTCCAAACTTCCGGGAGATCTATGGCATCACCATGTTCATGAACATGCGTGGTGTCAAGATCGAGTCATGGCGTGGAAAGCGCGGGCCAGCACAGTGCCACAGATGCCAGCTGTTTCGACACAGCTCGCATCTGTGCCATCGCCCGCTCGCTTGCGTGCGGTGCGGCGAGGAACATTCCGCCAAAGAATGCCCACGCCCTCTCTCTGAGCCGCCCACCTGCGCAAATTGCGCGGGCCCACACCCGGCCAACCATTACAAGTGCCCCGCCTATCAGAGAGAGGCACGGAATAGGCGAGCGGGCACCGTCGCCAAAACGGCAGAGTACCGACCTCGTGCGCAGGTCACCGAAAGGTCTCTCGCCCAACCCTGCGCAGACGAGGCGCGGAACGCGTCGCTAATGGCGACGGCGAATGCCCCGACAGCGCGCGGAGCAACCCAAGAACCCCAGAAGCGGAGGAAAATGAAGCGCGGTGGATAGAAGCGTAATGCTCGCCCCGCAGCTTCCGAGGCTGAAAAGCAAGGAGTGCGCTCAGCCCAGGCCGACCTTGCCCCACCTCCCCCGCCGACCAAGAGATCCACCAACACCGCTGTCTTCACCGCTGCCACCACCGTGATAGGGAGCGCCGCGAGGACAGAACGGACACCAAAAGACACCGCGAGCGCCCCTAAAGCGCCGCACACCAAAACCGCAGCCTACGCGCCGCGCCAGCAGCAACACAGTGGTGGAGCAGCACCGGCGGGGCAAAGAGCACCAACAACACCCGGGGAGTACAGGAAGCACATCCTCGGGGCCGCTATCCGGGTCCTACAGGACGTTTTAAACGCCCTGATGGCAGAACAGGACCCGGTACCTGTCATTCTCGCCGGCATGGCCTCGCTGTTCACAGCCGGCTAAACCGCCGAGAATGCACAGCAGAGCAACCGCGGCACAGCAAGGTCGCCCCCCTCCGCTTCCACCTACCGGATTGACGCCTGAGTAAGTCAAAACATGGCCTACACTTGACTTATTCAAACACAGAGCACTTCACACACATAACATGCACCCCAGTGCGCGACGTGTGCTAAGTTAATATAGGCACGGAGCGCACTATATACAGACATACATAACTGTACACGCATCTATACCCACACGTAGAATGCGCGGGCGCGCATTCGTACGTAAACATTGGGCGGTGTACTCACAATACAAACCGTTCAAACACACATCACGGCCTCTTAGCTGTAACGTGATTGGCTAGTCCAATTGCGCTATAGCGGAGGCCAGCATTCTCCTGTAGAGGGCGCTTAAGTCGACGCCTATGTCGCTGGTCGACCTCTGCTGGGCCTCCCCCGGGAAACCGGGGGTCTCACCCGGTAGGGTCTGACCGCCTAGGCGTCGTGAAGAAGCGTTCCCGTGAAAACGGTGAGCGCGGCGCCCCTACAGGAACACGCATAGCAACCACTCACACAGCTGTGTTGCCCGCCAGCCTGTCGGTAGGCGGCACACAGCTGAAAATGTTCAGGGAAAAGTCCCAATAAAAGGACACGCCCGTTTTTACGGGCGGAGACCAGATCCCTCGGGAAAGGGGGTCTCAACCCCGAGCCCGATTCCTCGCGCCCCCTAACGGGGGCGCCGAGAAGATCACGGGAGCCAGTGGAGTTCAATTGGAGTTGAGTTTGGAACAAGCGATACAAGCGATAACATCGAAGCGATAATCGGAGCGATTTAACTAGTAACTTTGTGTGTTAATTAGTGGTTCAGTGTAATTGTTCTGTAATAAAGTGTTCTCTACGCATATAATCGGCTTTTTATCCATATACGAACCCTCAGCTCGTAACAATATTTAAAAAAAAAATCATACATAACCAGCTTTGGGCTGTTAAATAAAACTCATAAATAATGAATAATGCTCTATTAGGGTTCCGTAGTCCTACAAGGAACCCTTATAGTTTCGTCATGTCCGTCCGTCTGTCCTAATCCTTTACAGCTTAATAACTTCTACAGTTATAAACATAAGTAAATGAAATTTTGTTAAAAAATGGTTTAGATATAGATCTCAATTTTAAAAGAATAAAAAAATCTTGGTAACGTATTTTAGGGGTGGCGCCCATACATGTGAAATGGGGAAGGTAATGTTTCATACATCACTTTTTTATCAGGTGTACCATCTGCGAAATATACCCCTCCAAAGTGGCTTACAATGTGTCCCCCCCCCTGCCATTTCTAAACTATGCAACGTAGAAACTTGTAATCTTCCACGTTGATAGACTTTTATAAAAACTATCCTTTAAAATTATTTCGAGTATAATGTGATTATAAATTTTTGAGTTATAGTGAGAAAACTGAAAAATACTTAAGACGTCCTAATTCATAGGTCATTGACCTTAGATAAAAATGATCGTAGCAAATAATGCACCTTTAGTTACTTTCTATTTAAAAAAATCACAAAAAGTAACTTTGTGTTATATTGATAAAGTAACAGCGCCACGTAGCGCTAAATTTAAGAAGTGTGTCTTTAGAATTTAGCGCTAAGTGGCGCTGTTTGCAAAAACTAAAGTAGCAATGATTAATATTCGATTTGATTCGTTTGTAATTAGACCAGTAGGTCCTAGGGTTATAGGGTTCCTTAAGTATAAGGAACCCTATAATACTGAGCATGGCCCGCCATGCTCTTGGCCGGTTTTTTTTTGAAATCTAAAAAAGAATCGCATTTTTTTTCGTGGTTTCGTTTCTGTAATCACCAGCACTATCACCTGTCTTCGTTTTCGGAAGCGTTTCCCTGACACCCTGTATAGTCATTTTGTCTATCTGACAAGTGGTTGCGGTACGGAAAAGCACATAATATTATTTTGTGACACTTTAGTGACAACAGCTGGGCCACACTATCAGTGATGTCTTTTTTACTAACATTGATACTATTACCTACAAACACAGTTAGGTCTGTATGCTTGTTAAATTTGTTATTATGTATTGATTTTATAATTTGATTGTATGTTAACCCAGGCATACAATTATTTAAAAAAAAACCGCCCAAGAGCATGTCGGGCCATGCTCAGTATTATAGGGTTCCTTAAGTAGGTGTAATTACAAACGAATCAAATCGAATATTAATCATGGCTATTTTAGTTTTTGCAATAATCGGCAGCATTCGCGACTCAGAACGTGTTGTTAGTAGCGCCATCTAGCGATAAATTCAAGAAGCCAAATTTAAGAAGTGTGTCAATTCAAAGTTACTTTTTGTGATTTTTTCAAATAGAAAGTAGCTAAAGGAGCATTATTTGCTATGATAATTTTTCTCTAAGGTCAATGACCTTTGAACTAGGACGTTTTAAGTATTTTTCAGTTTTCTCTCTTATATCTTTAGAATTCGCTTCGTATGCGTAAAATGCGTTAAAATAATAAAATAAATATAATCACATTATACTCGAAATAATTTTAAAAGAGAGTTTTCACAAAGGTCTATCAATGTGGAAGATTATAAGTTTCTACATTGCATAGTTTAGAAATGGCAGGGGGGGGACACATTGCAAGCCACTTTGGTGGGCTATATTTCGCAGATGGTACACCTGATAAAAAAGTGGTGTATCAAACATTACCTTCATTTTAGTAGACCTATTCAATGATACCCCACACGAGGGGGTGCAGCGAAAAAAAATTTTTTTTTTCTCATTTCACATGTATGGACGCCACCCCTAAAATATGGAAAAACGATTGTTTTATTCTTTTAAAATTGAGATCTATATGTAGACTATTTTCTAACAAAATTTCATTTACTTATGTTTATAACTGTAGAAGTTATTTAGCTGTAAAGGATTAGGACAGACGGACAGACGGACGGACATGACGAAACTATAAGGGTTCCTTGTAGGACTTCGGAACCCTAAAAAGAATGACTCGGCCTGTTACCTAGTAAGTCTCCTAAACCCTTACCTAGGTCATCTGAATACATAATAGAGCTATAACATACTTGATTATTTGAAGCATTGGTACTTATATTTGTAATAGAAGACGAGTCATGAACATTTGAAGCTGGTTCCTCTGAGTTAGAGTTACAGACATATGATTCCTCATCTCGGGATGGGCCCTTTGTTAACTCAGTTGGGAAATCATTACATTTTGATTTATTTATGCAAGTACAATCAGTGGCGTGAAGTTGTAACGGAATACGTCTACCTAGGGCAGGCAATTCAGCTTGGTAGACACAACTTCGAGAAAGAAGCCAACAGAAGGATCCGTCTGGGCTGGGCCGCATTTGGCAAACTTCGCCGAGTCTTCTCGTCGCCTATACCGCAAAGTTTGAAGACAAAGGTCTTCAACCAGTGCGTCCTGCCAGTCATGACTTACGGTGCCGAGACGTGGACACTGACAGTTGGGCTAGTCATAAATTTAAAGTCGCTCAGCGAGCTATGGAGCGAGCTATGCTTGGAGTTTCTTTGAAGGATAAAATCCGTAACGAGATTATCCGGAGAAGAACCGGAGTGACCGACATAGCTTGTAGGATAAGTAAGCTGAAGTGGCAGTGGGCTGGCCATGTCTGTCGAAGGACCGATGGCCGTTGCAGCAGACGAGTCCTTGAGTGGAGACCGCGTATCGGCAAACGCAGCGTAGGGCGCCCCCCTGCCAGGTGGACCGACGACCTAAAGAACGTGGCTGTAGGTCTACTCGCGTTTTACGAACGACAAACGAAGTACGAACTTTCGTTCCGACTGATACTTACATAATAAAGATAGGCACATAGAAAAGGCACAATTAAGATAGACTACGGTTCATAGTCGTATACAATTTACCGGAGATGAGAAAAACAAACGTCAAAACACGATCATCGCATGCGATAAGGGAACGATGGTTGACCGGAGTAGCAAATTGTGCGATGAATCGTACGATTTATCGAATATCGTCGAACGGGAGTAGACCCCCTGGGGCGGAATGGATGTCGAAGGCAGAGGACCGAGCTTTGTGGCGCAACTTGGGAGAGGCCTATGTCCAGCAGTGGACTGCAATAGGCTGAGTTGATGAGTTGATAATCAGTGGCGGCTATACCTTAAGTGCACTCGTGCGCTGCACTACCAGTTCATAAATTCATAATACCTTTAAAAAGAATCACAAAATATCTAAAACATCAATATTACGTACCTACTTTATACTTACGAATAGTTATTAAGTAACGACAAATCAATTTAATCTCTAAACTAAATAGGTTAAGACTTATTTTCGCTCGAACAAAAAAGCCCCGTGCGCTTCGCGGAGTGCACGCAGAGTGCTCATACAACTTCTATGAGAGTTACATCACCTGGCGCGTGAGAAGGAATGATAATTAGTACATTTACTATGAAGTAACTAGCCTCGATTCGTGCGCCGCACGGCCTGAATATTACCGAGATTGACCGATCGTTGACGAAATGCACTCGATGAGAGCCAGTGCGAGCCGGCCGAAGGGCGGTAGGGGCATTGCCCGCTCCTTGTCATAGTTCCCGCGCTCGTTTAAATTTCTCCTTGTTTTGTTATTATTTAGTGTTTTTACGTTACTGTGACTTTTTAATGGTGTAAAAATTAGCATTGACTTCAATGTTGACTACTATAGTAGGAGTATTTATTAAAAGCAACTTTTAAA
Source organism: Asteroscopus sphinx (assembly GCA_949699075.1). Lineage (NCBI taxonomy): Eukaryota > Metazoa > Arthropoda > Insecta > Lepidoptera > Noctuidae > Asteroscopus > Asteroscopus sphinx. The sequence goes on along the minus strand of OX453004.1, from coordinate 15,679,145 downwards.
ATAACTTTTCTTAATTTAAAAGTGAATTAAATAACAAAAAGCAATGGTTGTGTGGATTTTTTTAGTACGTTTTTTAGAGAGTCGATTTGGACGGACACTGGTATTAAGGATTTTTATTGTATTTAAATAATATTTATTGTATCATTATTGTATTTTGTATTGTAAATGAAACAATACAGTGCACCACCGGTTCTCTGACCCAGCAGCCGCCACTGAGTACAATGAGTGTTGTTGAATGAGAATGAGTCCACTCGGTCTGCATTACATGTACATGCATTACACATTGCAACTAATTCGTTAGCAGCTAAGATATGCTCTTTGATTTGTGTCTGAGAGCTCACATATTTAGAGTATAGTGACTTAAGACAATTTGGAACCGCGCAACTAGAGCCTGACGTTTCAAAATTTCCTGTAATTAGGTTTATCTATATTTACTATAATAAAACTGTAAAGGTCGAAAAGTCTGTACATTGAGTTTTTTTTCGCGAAAACCGGCTAGGGGTACTAGAAATAAGCTATAGAACACGAATCAATCGTTTAAAAAATTTATGTCTGTCTGTCTGTCTGTCTGTCTGTCTGTCTGTTTGTTACCTCATCACGTGAAAACGGCTGAACGGATCGTAATGAAACTTAGCATTTGTATTGGTATTAGTCTAACTTAAAATATAGGGTATGTTTTATCTGAATCGGTTGAGTAGATCCAGCGATACAGCTTGACCCCTCTATTGTATTAAGTTGCATACAAAGTACAGGTCATGATTGTTGGTTGGATGCATGTTGCAGGTTCCTAAAAATACAACTGGATTCTATTAGTATTATAGAAAATATAGAACAACATAACATAGCCCATCACTGTCCCGCTGCTGGGCATGGCCCTCTTCTTGGAATGAGAAGAGTTAAGGAACTGGATATTGTTAGTGTAATAGGTTATCATAACATAATCAGCTCATTACCTACTGCCCCACTGCTGGGCACGGACCTCTTCTCAGAACGAGAAGAGTTAAGAAACTAGAAAATATAGAATAACTTAACGTAGTCAACCCATTACTGTCCCACTACTGGATATGGCCCTCTTCTCAAAATGAGAAGAGTTAATGAACTGGATATAATTAGTATTCTAGAATAACAACATTACCAGCCCATTACAGTCCCACTGCTGGACACGGGCCTCTTCTCAGCATAAGAAGAGATGTGGTTAGTGTTATAGAATAACATAATCAGCCCAATTACTTCCCACTGCTGGGCACGAGCGTCTTCTCAGAATGAGGGAGTTTAGGGCTAATTCCATGAAATTCCATCACCTTAGCCGGTTGGTTGTAAAAACAAAATATAGTATGGTCGGTAAATAGTGTAATCGTCTGTGTAGGCGCTTATATGTATATATTTGAAGATATTGTGTTCATAATTATGACAGGATGTTATTTTCCGACATCCACGCGGACGGAGTCGCGGGCATAGCTAGTTTGAAATAAAAAACATTTGATTTGATTTACGATCTGTACGCCTTATACATTGGCGAAAGGGGTACGCCTGCTAAGTCGACTCCGGTCTTTATTCCTTCAAGTATGCAGTAGTAAGGTGACTACGTAACAAAGAAATGCTCATTATTGTGAGATCATTAATGCTTGTGTTAAGCCTTCTATTCAGCATGACTTCTACGTAGACTTTTTTCTAAATGGTTCAGACACAATCTACCAAACTCGCATAAATCGATGTCCTTGACCGACACCATTCGGGTGGATGTGGTAATTCTCATGCATTATGGCGTCGAATTTTAAAAATATTTCCACCATGAGGTAGCGAAACTATATTTGCTTTGGTGCCCGCACACCCGTGTTCCGTGCGCTCTATCTGCCTTATTCAGTAATCTGAGATGCCATGTATTACACACCAATTACAGAGCATAATCAAAAGTGTTGCGTTTGATCAATAATTACAGTAAAAATATATCAAATTTATAGAGGAATATCTACCTTGAAACTTTTATACAAGATAATATGTTGATTTGTAACCATGCCATATTTCTAGAGAACATAATAAATAATGTGCTTATAGTCATCTAAAAATACTTTAAAAAATCTACGATTATTTAATACCCAAATTTTCACTTAGAAACATAGCGAGGGTTTGAGAATAAATCCCGAACAATTCTGAAAATAAGTCATCGGCGGCATTGTCAAAGGGTGGAAATACCTGCAAATTGTTTTGGTGGTTTCGCACGCATCGTCTTTGTGTCGCACGCGAGTCACGCGACACACGGAGGGAATTTTTTTGTTTTCAAACAGGTATTCTTAGACCAACAGTTGCCATGCATCTGTGTGCTTAGTAAAAAATGTTGCCACCGAAAACAAATTTACCCCATTTTCACATATTAAATATTATATTTTAAGGACAATATGTAGACTGCCTCGTTGGTCTAGTGGTTGCAAGCGCGACTGCTGAGCGTGAGGTCCTGGGTTCGATTCCCGGGTCGGGCAAAGTGTTATTGGGTTATTTCATCAGGAAAGTCTCAGTAGCAGCCCGGAGTCTGGATTTGTGTGCCCGGTCAATGGCAATAGGTTCGCCCCCTATTACATGGAACTATAACATAACTGGCGAAATGTGGGTGTATCTACTATACACCTCTGCCTACCCCTTCGGGGAAATACAGGCGTGATGTTATGTTATATGTAGAAATGTAAATAAAACATATTTTTCTAATGATACGTTTAATAAAAGAGAATAATACTAAAAACCTTTGTGTTGTGTTAATTTCCGGTAGTACTGTCTTTTCTTGCCGTCTTCTGGGTATACCATCTAATTTAGATATAAAGTATGATGGAATCTTATCTTTAGGTATTTTTCATTAACATGTTACAAGGTATTAGATACTGGAAGGATAAGAAGTAAATAAATTCAGAAGGACCTCACAAATCATTTTAATTAAAATGACATTATGCACAGACAACAATTTACACAATTAAAATCAGTAAATCAAATTAATATCTAAAAGCGAATGGGCAATAACTAATTACAATACTTCAACTATGGTTACTTTAATTATTATATCTAATTAATACAATTGTAAATGAAGGATATACTTAGCAGACTTTAAATTACAGTACAGCAAGATTTATAATGAATAATACAAAATGAATATAAAAGTACAATAGTAACGCGACAGCGGTTCGTCCTACTTAGTTGTCCTTACGCAGAAAAAGAGGCCGAATGAGACTTGCGAGGGTATATATAAGATTTCTCCCCGTTGTGGCATCTAGAAGTGTAGGGAGGTGGTGAGGGCGTGCCGTCGATGTTGCCAGCGTTACGGGGTTGTCAGCGTGGATGTAACAGCTCGGCCGTCCTGAAACAAAGTGACCACACGATATGCATTAGTTAACTTTCCAATAGGTCTATTAGATCCTCTGTATCTAACTGACTACCAGCATCAGCGTCATCACTATCCGAATCGACAACAGCTATATATGGCCTTAAAGAATCCACAGCAACTACTGTGCTGAATTTCTTGTATCCTCTAAATCCTTTAACACTATGTATCATGTAACGATCATGACCAAGTGACTTAATCACTTTATATGGCCCTGCATACGGCGCATCAAGCTTCGTATTTACTCCAGATTGACTACAGCCTTTTGGATTACGCCATAAGACCAAGTCCCCTTTCTTGTAAATGCGACCCACTTTACGTTTTTTATCAAATTGTCTTTTCATTAATTCTTGTTTGCGTCTTATATTAACAGTAGCTTTTAGCCTTCTATTGTCTATACTTAAATTGCTTTCACTATTCTCTAAATTGGATATTACTTTACTTGTATGCTTAAACATTAAATTAAAGGGGGCTTGACCAGTGGTTTCATGACACGTATTGTTAATACCAAAAACTACGTCAGGTAAGTTACAATCCCAATTACTCTCCTCACTACTAGTTCTCAAACCATTTAAAATAGTTCTATTCATCCTCTCAACCTGACCATTAGCTCTTGGTGTTGCAACAGACGTCAGTACATGTTTTATTAGATGTTTAACTGCAAAGTCTTTAAAATATCTGCTACAAAATGCAAGACCACGATCGGACACTATAGTGGAAGGGAAACCAAATAATGAAAATACATCATGTAGTATGCGAATAGTTTCAGCTGAACTTAAGGTGCGTGTTACTCTGGCAATAACAAATTTTGAGAAGGAACATGTAATTACTAAAATATACTGATTATGATTACTAGACTTCGGAAAAGGTCCTAAGTGATCAATGTGAACTGTATCCATTGGCACTTCTGGCTTTGGAATAGGATTTAATTTTCCTTCTAATTTACCGTAATGTCCTTTCCGGAATGCACAATCCAGACACGAAGTGACATATTTTCTAATAAACTTAGTCATCTTAGGAAACCAAAATTTTTCTTTAATCGCGTTATCGCATTTCTTTAGACCACTATGCCCCATATTATCGTGATATTTCTGCAAAAGCTTCCATCGAGCATGACAAGGAACTAATAGACGATCCCCATGTAGAGTTTTCTTATATAAACGTTCATTATTTATTTTATAATTATTAACTATGTCTGGATTCGCATCGGAGCTCCGTAATTGGTCAATAATGTTACACAGCTTAGGATCCTGCATTTGTACTGTAAGGAACCAATCATCAGTAGACAGAGCATAAACGTGGGTTACTGGATTACGGCTCAGCGCATCAACGTGCCTCATTTTGTCTCCAGCCCTATATTCTATTTCTATATCAAACTCTTGAATTTGTAGCCACCAACGTGCAATTCTAGGAACTAAATCTTTTTTGACAAAAGTATGTCGAACAGCAACACAATCAGTTATTATTTTTACTTTAATGCCTAATAAATAAACTTTGAACCTTTTTAAAGACTCTACTACTGCTAGAGTTTCCAATTCGTAACTGTGGTAATTCTGTTCTTCACGAGTAGTCGTGCGACTAAAATACATAACTGGTTTTAACGAGTTATCAACTTGGCGCTGAAGCAAGATCCCTGCCACACCGAACTTGCTCGCATCCGTATGTACCTCTGTATGCAAATTCCTGTCATAGATGGCTAGAACTGGTTGCGAGACTAAATTAGACTTAAGGTCTTCAAAAGCTTTATTTTGAGCTTCTCCCCATGACCACTTCATATTTTTCTTTGTGAGGTCTGTAAGGGGCTTAGCAATAATAGAAAAATTACGTATAAACTTTCTAAAAAATGAACAAAGACCAACAAACTGCCTAACCTGGTGAACGTTTGATGGAATAGGAAAATCACAGACAGCTTTTATTTTATGGTCACCTGGTTTAATACCATCTTTGGAAATGTAATGGCCAAGATAGTTTAATTCAGTTTGAAGAAAAGAACACTTTTTCATATTAAGTTTAAGATTAGCCTCACTCAATATTTTTAGGAGTATTTCTAATAGCTCTAAGCCCCGTTGAATGTCACAACTTGGTAGTAAAATATCATCCATAAAAGCCAGAATGTGATCACCATTACCTATTTTGTTAACTCTATTAATAATTTTATTCATTAAACGCTGAAAAACCGCGGGAGAATTTGCTAAACCAAACGGGACCCGTAGATATTCATATTGCCCGTCCGGCGTAATAAAGGCAGTTTTGTGGATTGAGCCTTCAGAAATAGCGACCTGATGATAAGATTGTGACAAATCGAAGCTAGTGAAGAAGTTTTTACCTGCCAACTTAGAAATTTCATCGTCAATTATAGGTAGAGGAAATCTATCTTTTATAGTGACTGCATTCAAAGCCCTATAATCTACACAGAGCCTCATATCTCCGTTTTTCTTTTTGACAAGTACAACAGGTGAAGCAAAATCTGAATTCGATTCTCTAATAATACCGGCTTCTAAAAGATCTTTAACTTTCTCACGCACTGTCGCAAGTTCTGGTTGAGAAAGTCTATACGGGCGGTGATAAACAGGTTTATCAGTATTGAGCTTAATATCCATCTCTGCTAAGTCAGTGAGTCCTAATTCCGAAGTTAGATGCAAAACAAGAACTATAATGTGACAAAATGGTGAATAAACTTTGCTTATCGCCATTGCTTATACTACCCACGTTTATGTCAGCCAAATTTACACCACCAATACACACATCAGCATATAAAGAATTAATAAACACAGCTTTTTGGTCCAATTTTGTCACTTCAGTCTCAGTAAAATTCGGTACGAAACCATCAACAGCTTTATTAGCATCAACAAAATTCGGTACGAAGCCATCAACAAAATTCGGTACGAAGCCATCAACAAAATTCGGTACGAAGCCATCAACAAAATTCGGTACGAAGCCATCAACAGCTTTATTGGCATCAACAAAATTCGGTACGAAACCATCAACAGCTTTATTATCTTGGCATTGAAGCCCATCGACAGAATTGAACCAACAGCATAGAAAGATTTCACTCACCAAGCCAGCTTCAGCTTCTTGTCCTATTTCGGCACAGCATTTCACCACCACCTGGCCAGCTACAAACTCCACAGCCTTCGAACCCAGGTTGTATACCCTGAGCAGACCCTCAGAGCCTTCCACCACAGATGCTGGTATAATGTACTCAAAATCTGCGATGTTGAAATAACGGGGGTTAGTACTTACAACTCCTTTCGAACCACCATTAATTACCACAGAAACCATTGCCGCTTCGTTAGGTAGAATAGTTAAAGTGTTCTTGGAAACGAGGTCTATTCTTTGTTCAGTATTTTCCACGTCTATATTTTGGATAGAATTTTGATGTTGGGAATACACTACAGAATTTCCTTTGATTACCAGGCAGGTATCTTCTCTATTAATGACAGGTTGCCCCAACAATATATCGATTTTTCCCAAATTGACGTGAGTAACTAAAGCATCAGTTTTCATTAATAATCCATCCAGTGAAATATTAATTTTTACTTCGCCTAATGCGGGTATGGAACTGCCAGTGAATCCTTTTAACATCTTATCGCTAGGTTCAATATTACACTGAAGCAGCTTTGCAAAATTGTAGCTAATAACATTACTTTGCGCTCCAGTGTCTAAATATGCAATTGCTCCTAATCCATTAACATGTACATCTTTAAAATATAAGTCATTAAGGTTTTGTATGACCTTTACTTCTTTCACTTTATTTGGATCTGTATTCATCCTACAAAATCTTGTAATATGCCCGAGCTTCTTACAGTTTTGACAAAAACGAGTATCAGCGTTAGTGCAATCCCTTACCAAATGTCCCTCAGTATTACAGCGATAGCACTTTATTGAATTGCTAGTAAAAGATTGATATGATTTTTTTTCAGTCGGCTTCGTATGATTGGTGACAATAGAATGTCTGGTTGTGCGTTGATCACCCTCACGAAGTCGCGTTGAATGCAATTGGTAATTCTCTAATGACACTAAAAACTGGCAATATAAATCTTCCGGATTTGTGCTTTTTAACGCTTTAGCGCTAGCTTGCAATTCAGAGGGTAGGCCGCGAATAATACATGACACCGTGGCACTATCATCAAATTTACATCTACGACACATTGCCAATTTGTCGTAAAAATATTTACTCATGGTTTCCTTTGGTTCTTTCTTACGACCGACCAACTCTTCAACTAATTCAGCAAATTCAAACATCCTAGGAAACGTACGTTTCAATAGCTCTTGCCATTCGCACCACGTATGATCGTAATTATCCAGCCTATTATACCAGCGTCTAGCCGAACCATCTAATCTAGCCTGCATATAATACGCGCGCTTTGAGTCGTCCCAGTCATAGATATCACCCAACTGGTTTATTTTCTTCAGCCATACAAACACGTTATTTTCTTTATCCTCTGGGTCGAATAACGGAATTATTGTGTCACCTTTAACACCGTCAGATTTATATTCGCACCTGCCACCAAGTAATTTGTTCATCATACCTTGAATTTTTTCATTTACCAACTGTTCTATTTTGGTTTTCTGGTTTATGCTGGAGAAATAATTATACATACGTGATACACGTGTTCACGTGTATCATATAATAGTGATATTATTATCCTTTGAAAATGGCCGCGGGGTGTGCGGCGGGCAGAGTAGGACGCGTCGATTAGAATAAGTATGACGACAAAAATCACCAGGACAACGTGTTATTGAAATAACTGAAACCTGTTAAGGGGTCATTGTACTCATCAGTATGAACAACTTTTACTACGGGACCAAACCAGAAATCGCGAAAAAAAAAACAGCTGATCCTTACATTTTGTCGATTCATGTGAACACAAATGTAGGTAACAGATGATTTTCATCACGATTTCGGGGATGGTAACATAGTGAAAGTTGTTCATACTGATGAATACAATGACCCCTTAAGAGGTTCTCAGTGATTTCAATAATACGTTGTAAATTCTACAATAATTTATGAAAATAAATAATTACTTGCCATACCAATTTATTACAATAAGTTGGTATGGTCTGATGTTTTAAGCCATTGAAATAACACATCGTAATTAAATTAAGTACTATATGAAAGGTTAAAAATAAATAAAAACATCAAACCGATGGCCAAATTACGAAAGTTACTAATCCTAATAACACCATCAGACCCAACATCGACATCAAAAATACCCCCAAAATACGTTTGTCTCCCGTATTTTGGGGGTATTTTTGATGTCGATTTGCTGGTCACACCTATAACAATACGTCAGGTTTTGTGTTCCAACAGTACATTACGATATTTTATTGTATTTATAAATTAAAATTACGTAAAATCAAGTACTTCTTTGTGAAATGTAATCCCGCAAGGCTTTTTTTGTGTCAGCGAGTTATTTTTACACGTTTTCACAACACAGGAAGGCATATTAAGACCATAAACAATACTGTCAATGTGACGTCTAGCGCGTTCGGTTTCTCGCGTCGCACTGGAACGCGATCAGCTTCCTATTTCAAATTCAGCTTCCTTTACCCTGCTTCCTTGTGACAGCGCGGTACTCTGTCTACCTTTTTTCTGTTGGTCTAAGCAGGTATTTAAATAAAAATATTTTTGGTTTAGATTTTTTAATTTTAAAAAATCAAAAAATTATTATCCGTGTTCAGTATCAGTGGTATAGTCACCTGTCATCTCCTTAAATATGGCACGAATACAAATCAACATGTTGTATACTTACTACTTTAATATTGTTTTAGGTATTGGAGAAATGGGTGTATGGTCTGGTCCCCCAGGTGCCAATAGATATTCCTCAGTTGCGCCGAGTTACAGACATACCTATGAACACCAACAAAAAATGCTTCAATATCCTCCTCAACAGGTAAGTCTTTTTATTTTATTTGTGTATGTTTAAGTCTGTCTGAAGGTTAACTCTTGGTAACCGAAATTTCAGACTTCTAGCTTTATCCAAAACAAAGATACAGGGGCTTAAAAGTGCCTCGAGTTGCTTCGAGAAAAGGACCGTACCTTCTTTTTGTCGAAGCATTACTAGTAATAACCTACCTATACCCATAGACCAAGTAAAAACTCAAGACAAATTCCAGCGGAACATTGAATTGATGCAGGGTATGCAAATGTATGAGTGACATTGACAGCGATGGAAGTGTTGCTAGATAAAATCTTTTTACCCCTGATATGAAACAACTGACCACGACTAATATTGTCTTTAAATAATTAATACGATCCAATTATGAACAGTCACGGAAAGGGATTGTTTAGCAAATTGACTGTCAATTTAAATTTTCCGTATATTAATAATCACAATTATTGTCATTCGTTATCAGTATACCAACGACTAGGATCAGGGCTAGAAAGGCAAAATAGGGCAAAATTTGTGTCTCAATTTGCTAAATAATTCGTGTCCCTGGCCGTACATAGAATATAACTATATAATAAAAAATAGTTATTTGCTATGCAAGACTGTAAAGTTGTTATTTAGCGCGTTTTCTTCTATTAAAGCAAGCGAAGGATTTTAAGATTGAATTCTAAAATATAATCAAAAAAATGTAAAGGCACGAGACGCAAATAATTTTGCAGCCGTGCAAAACACACAACTTTTCATCTCACTGCAGCCAAGAAAATGCTAGATGTAAGAAAAACAATTGAAATATAATTAATCAGGGTTTAATTAATTATTCATAGTAGTTCCTTACAAAATGGAACATTATACTAAAACTAAAAATAAAATTACTGCTGTTGGTTGGATACTTGTGTACTATTCCTTGGTAAATTATTTGCAAAATTATCAAAAAATACTCAATGAAATGAGTATTTTTTGATAATTTTGCAAATAATTTCCATTGTGGTAGATGTGAAGGATTCATTATGTTGTTTTAATAGAAATTTTCATCCGACTGCGGCGCAGCCCAAAGGGAGGGATCACGTTTTTAGTCATGTATAAATCATGCTCAACAAAGTGTTCGCTACAAATGAGTGAATAATTTGATGGTGACCAATTATTTTCATTTCTGCTATTACGTATTACTTCAACCCACTCTTTTTTTCTGCTAGTCTTTCGGAAAGCTAAAAAGCAAAAAAAGCGTAAAAATAACATGACGATTAGTTTTACCCGATTTCTGGGGTAAATTATAATTTATTAACATGCAACACAGGAATATTCCTCGCCGCGGTAAGGTTACAAGAAAATGAATTGTAAACATTAAAACATGATTAAAATAAATTACTAACTTGTGAAAAGTAATTCCATCTGACTTTTTATGCGCTGTAGAATTATTTTTGCACCGTTTCAAGACATACGAAGGCATTTTAAGATTTTTTTCAAAACTCTTTGACAGTTAAGTGTCGTGGTGACACGTTCGGTGATTCGAAATACAATAAACAGTTCGGCAAGTTTTGAATGTGAGTGTGTGCGTAATTCGCGTGTACTACACAAATCGGCAAGGTTTTGAATGTATCAAATTTTTGTTCGTGACATTTGGTCTATTATAGGTATCTTGTCAAAGCCTATACCATAGAATAAATAATAGTAGTAGTACAGAAGGCGCACTCCCTTAGAAAGCTCGCTAAATTCCTCTTATAGATACCTACAAAATACAATGCAAGCTAAATTGAGTCCTACCCTTATAAACGAAAGTCTATGTTCCGCTGAACCGTTAAGAGTCCACCATAGCAGCGCTACGAGATAGATTTCGTGTCTTCCCTTCCCCACACCACAGCCCTTACGTCTCTCCGTACGTACGCGGAACCGCAAATGCTACCGAGTGCGCGAGTTCGAGTCGCGGAGTCGCGCATCAGAGGCAACGCGTTTTAGCCGGCTTATACTCACTCACATCACCGCAGCTCTGCGCACACACAAACGCATTGTGCTGTGTGCATGTACACGACAAATACAAGTAAGAATCAGCAGCGCTCGTTTTTAGGGTTCCGAAGTCCTACAAGGAACCCTTATAGTTTCGTCATGTCCGTCCGTCTGTCCGTCTGTCCTAATCCTTTACAGCTTAATAACTTCTACAGTTATAAACATAAGTAAATGAAATTTTGTTAAAAAATAGTCTACATATAGATCTCAATTTTAAAAGAATAAAAGATTAGTTTTTGCGTATTTTAGGGGTGGCGTCCATACATGTGAAATGGAGAAAAAAAATTTTTTTTCGCTGCACCCCCTCGTGTGGGGTATCAATGAATAGGTCTACTAAAATGAAGGTAATGTTTCATGCACCACTTTTTTATCAGGTGTACCATCTGCGAAATATAGCACGCCAAAGTGGCTTGCAATGTGTCCCCCCCCCTGCCATTTCTAAACTATGCAACGTAGAAACTTATAATCTTCCACATTGATAGACCTTTGCAAAAACTCTCTTTTAAAATTATTTCGAGTATAATGTGATTATAATTTTTTGAGTTATAGAGAGAAAACTGAAAAATACTTAAAACGTCCTAGTTCAAAGGTCATTGACCTTAGAGAAAAATGATCTTAGCAAATAATGCTCCTTTAGTTACTTTCTATTTGAAAAAATCACAAAAAGTAACTTTGTGTTATGTTGAACACACTTCTTCAATTTGGCTTCTTGAATTTATCGCTAGATGGCGCTACTAACAACACGCTCTGAGTCGCGAATGCTGCTGATTATTGCAAAAACTAAAAAAGCATAGCCATGATTAATATTCGATTTGATTCGTTTGTAATTACACCTACTTAAGGAACCTTAAAATACTGAGCATGGCCCGACATGCTCTTGGCTGGTTTTTTTTGTCAGGGCTGCGTTCAGTAATATCGCCCGACGACGCACGGAGCGTAGTTTGGTCATTCGGTTACTCAGAGCGATCATACAAACGAACGTCCAAAGAACACTCCGTGCGTCGTCGGACGATATTACTGAACGCAGTCCTGGGGCCTTATTATGAACTCTTATTTCCAGGCAGTTCTCGCTGTAAAGTGAACTGCCTGGCAAATTCGTATTAGTAACTCAATTGCCAGCGAGTCAGCGGTCACGTGACACTACAAGCCGACTTCTGCCCGTATTTTGGCTGACTGGCTAGCGATAACCGTATTATGAACGCTTATTTGACGTTTCATTTCTGTTTTTTTCAGTCAATAAGTGACATTAGAAACCAGTCAGTAAAAGCCCCCTCCCTCGGACCTCTGAGCAGTTCAGACGTGTTTGAAGAGACCCTATACTCTATTTTAATTCATATTTTAATTAATTTGCTGCATTTAAATCATGGTGAAAAATTAGGAGTGCATAAGAGCGAGGAGATTCCAGTAGCCCCGAGCGTTGGAATGAATCACAACACCGGTACTACTGCCGACGCCACCGCCCACCGCTTCTATTGGAGGAATACACCTAGCACCACCTTCTACCATCTGTGGGTGAGTGAGACAAACATGCCCTAATTTCACAGAGGTGTCACTTAGAATAAAGTACCAGGAACCCAGAAGCCACGAAGAGTCTAACAAAGACTAGCGAACGTCAAATTCGACGTAGTCTTCAACGGCACGGGTGGCTCTCAGAGGCGACACTAGTACTACAGTTCAAGTGGGCTCGAGTTCAATTTCCACTAAGTTGAATTGTTCTTTTTGTGTTTTTAAACACTATTTTTACAATAAATTGCACCATGTTATAGTAAATAAACATGCATAACAGCTAAATCCGTGCGAGTTACTGAGAGATTATTATTATTTTGGCGAAAAACGTTCTAGTACTAAAACGTCTATCGAGCGACCAAGAATCGAGATCTCCTGCACCGAACGCCGTAATAACTGAGTGATAAGGTCGTTCGAGTGTAACGTGCTAACACATAGATTTACTGCACAGTGTTGCCACCCTGATAACTTACTTAGGGAGCGGCCCCGAAGCCGTACTAGCCGGATACCAACATAATTTAGGTGCTGAACTGTCCACTATAATAGAGTTCTTGTTGCATATAATAATATAGACCATGCCACGGATGATGCGATCTCCCCCAACATCGCCTGCCCTGCAAAAGCAGGACTCTGCAACTAAACTACTTGGCTGCGACTCGGCGCCGGAACTAACAGTTGCCATAGAGAGTGGGATAGACACACCATCATTCATTACGACTAGGATTAAAAGGAACAGAGAACACGACACAGCAGATCTCAGTACCTCTATCGAAATGCTGAAGGAACTTCTGACATCAACCATGCAACAGCAGGAAGCAAAATTTGCCTCTCTGATATCTACTGTGCAGGAAATAAGGGATCAAAACAAAGCAATCCGTGAAACCATGGACTATCTGAGGGATGAGTATGACGATATTAAGAAAAAACTGGCTACTATTAACTCAGAAAAACAAGAGCAACTACTTTACATTAAGTCTTTGGAGGACAAAGTCGAGACTATGGAAAGAAACGCTCGCGCCACTAGCTTAGAAATTCGGAATATGCCACAGAAAGAGGGGGAAACTAAGGTTGAATTGTCGAATTTTATTATAAACATAGCAAGCACACTCAATACACCTATACAACAGAGCGAAATAAAAGACATCTTTAGAACAAAATCAAAGGCGACTAACAAGCCTATTATAGTGGAACTTACTACAGCCATAAAAAGAGAGGCCCTCCTTGATTCCCTTAAAAAGTATAGACGTGAAAATGGACCACAGCTTACTACCTCCACATTTAAAGTAGATAGCACCTCAACACAAATATTTATATCAGAAAATCTTACTTCTAAAACAAAGCGCCTTTTCATGTTAGCCCGGGACTTTGCGACCGTGAACTCATACAAGTACTGCTGGGCTTCGCATGGGTATGTTTATCTGCGTATGAAGGATGGAAATGCAGCAACTCGTCTCACTTGTGAAGCAGATCTCGAACGTATGAAACAGCAAAAATGACTAACGGAAGCACCTTTTACTATCGTATCAATCCTGTTCAATAGTGTAAATGTTAAGTTTAGAATCTATTTATTTTTCTTCAAAATTAACGGTAGCTTTTATATGTTATTATTACAAAAGCACACATGCAACTTACATATACAGTCAAACACATACATAAAAACACTTTTTTCATTCTTACACAACCATACATACATAAAAATACCGCGTGCTACTTTAACCATGGCAGCTCAAGTTGTAATCTTGAATTATTTGTTCAATGCTAAGATCATAGACGACTATACCTCCACCGTCCATGGATAACAACTTAAATAACATCTCGCTGGACTTAGATAACCACACTACAAACCAGTCCATACTATGTGACCCAAATAACTGCCTAACATACATTAACCAACAACCTAACAGCTTTACTATAATGACCCTTAATATACGCAGTATTTTCAAAAATTTTGACCAATTTGAAGTGTTATTACACAGCTGTAATTTAAATCCCCATGTCATTATCCTAACAGAATGTTGGTTACAAACCCATAAAACACCCCCAAATCTACATAACTATGACACATACTGTACACTAAACTATAAAAATCAAAACGACGGCATTGTAGCATATATTAATAGAAACATCGATTGTATTATTGAAGAACCTTCCTTTGGTGATGCAAGCTGCTTGTTACTTAAACTGAAAGAGACAGCGATAATGGCTATCTACCGCTCTCCTTCTGTTGGTAATGTTAATAAGTTCCTTGAATCCATGGAGCACATTACCAATACGCTTAATTCTTACAAAAACATTTATGTTGTCGGCGACATTAACATCGACATAAAACCAACCAATAGGGACAAAAACAGTTCGCCATACCTAAATCTTATACATGGTTTAGGTTTCTTGCCAGCACACACATTTCCAACGAGGGATGCAAATTGTCTTGATCACGTGTTGGCTAAATCTGATAAAATAAGTACGTGCCTTGTACTAAACACTTTTGTGACTGATCACAAAGCAATTTTATTTAGTGTCAACAACAAAGTTAAGCTTAGGCCTTCGTTAACTACTAAAAAGATCGATTTTGAAGCCGCCTTAGTCCATCTTCAGAACAAGGACCTTTCCGTAATTCTAAATACGACTGATCCAAATTTTGCCGCTGAAACACTTACTATCGCAATAATGGATTCTCTGAAACTAAGTACTAGAGTACTAACTATCCCACGTAATCGACGAATTATAAAACCCTGGATTACCCCAGGGCTTTTAAGGTGTATCCGTAATAGAGACAACTTGCATTTAAAATTTAAAAAAGACCCTCGTAATGAAGTACTAAAAATAACCTACTCAAGGTACAGAAACTATTGCAATACTATACTAAGAAAAACAAAGATAAACTATGAAAGAGTAGAATTAGAAAAGGCAAGCAAAAACTCCAAACAAACATGGGAAAAGATAAAAGAATTCACTAACACAAAAAAACCTAAAAAACTTCCGACAGAGCTTCTGTCAGTCGATAAAAACCCTGAAACATCACTGGAAAAAGTGAATGATTTTTTCGCATCTGTGGGTCAAAATCTGGCCAAAAATATAATTGACAATACACACTTACCAACAGTAACTTTACCATTTGGATTGCCCCCTCTTACATTAAATTCTTTGGTCTTGCTAGAAACGAATGAGATAGAGATGGAGTCATTTATATTGAGCCTCAGAAGTGATAGCGCTAATGGTTGGGATGAGATACCTTCACTTTTTCTAAAGAAAGCAAGACATATTATAGTTCCACTGCTAACAAAGATATGCAACCTTTGTACTCAAGAGGGTATCTTCCCATCGATCTATAAAAAGTCTGTTATACATCCAGTCTACAAGGATGGGGCAAGAGATAGTATCAATAACTATCGACCAATCTCTGTGTTGCCTGCTCTCTCTAAAATTCTCGAAAAGATCATAAATTCGCAACTTGTGAACTTCTTAGAACGAAACAACCTTATTTCACCATCTCAATTTGGATTCAGAAAGAGTAGGTGCACAGAAGATGCCGTAAGGGATCTAGTCAATCATGTAGCTGTTCAAGTTGATAAATCACGTAAAGTACTTGGCGTTTTCCTAGACTTAAAAAAAGCTTTTGATACTATCTCTGTCTCAACACTTTTGGAAAAAATGGAGAGACTTGGCATACGTGGCAAGCCCCTCCAAATTTATAAAAGTTATTTGCAAGGCAGAGAACAGCGTGTAAAGATAGGCAGCTACATTAGCAAAGATATTGCAATGGGGTCCTTTGGTCTTCCGCAGGGAAGTGTGCTCGGTCCGAGTCTCTTCCTTATATATATTAATGACCTCTGCAATATCAAGTTAAGAAACGGTACAGTGTACAGCTTTGCCGACGACACTGCACTTGTTTTTCATGGAGAGACTTGGACCGAGGCATACTCCTCCGCGGAACACGGTATTAGAATTGTAGCAAACTGGTTGAATTACAATCTCTTAACACTAAATTTAAGTAAAACTAAATACCTAGCCTTCTCCATCTCAAATAGGACCAAGCCACCAGCCTCTCTTAAATTGAAAGTCCACACTTGTCAACCCCAGTCTACTGACTCCTGTACATGTCTGGAGGTCGGTAGAGTAAATGAAATAAAATATCTAGGCGTTGTTGTTGATGATCTACTCCGTTGGCGGTCCCACATTAATCTCATCACCGGCAGAGTACGAAAACTATCTTGGGTATTTAAAAGACTTCGACACATAGCAGACAATAGAGTTATCACCATGGTATATAGGGCTATTTGCCAGTCTGTTATTCAATATTGCATTTCAATATGGGGAGGAGCCCACAAAACCCATCTCATATGTCTAGAAAGAGCACAAAGATTCTTACTTAAAGTAACTTTCCGGAAATCCTATAGATATTGTACTGAACAGCTCTATAAAGAATGTCAAATGCTGACAGTTAGACAAATATATGTACTGCATACAATATTACGACATCATAAAATAACACCAGTCAGCAACTCACAATCAACCAAGCGTAGGAAATACGAAGTATGTCCAAACATAGTCTCTCATTCAGCATTTCTACAACGACAGTACATACACTTGTCTGGCTACATGTATAACAAAATAAATAAAATATTAAACATGCACGTCGTCACTCACTCAAAATGTAAAACATTATTATACAAATGGTTACTTGCACTAAATTACGATGAAACAGAAAATATCATAATTATCATTAAATAACTCCTCTTACATATCGCACGCACATACACGCACCAACATCCCATCACACACACATACACCCACCAACACCCCCAACTCTCGCACCTGCACGACTCATACACGTACACACTCAACACCCGCGCATACATACATCACACCTATAGTTGCATTGCATGCATTCATTATTATTACTATTAATAAATTTGTCAAATCAAATTAATGTAAAATTATGTATCTATTATGTTTTAATGTAAACTATGTCACGATTTGTATAAATTAACTAAGGAAGGTGGTCCCCAAGATACAGGTTAACCTAGTTTGGGGATCAACGTTCATCTGAATTGTAACATGTTACTTATTTTGGAAATAAACGATTATTATTATATTATTATATTATATAAGCTGTCTTGGAGTACCTTTTATTGAATTGCTTTGAGTTCGTTTGGTAATAATAATAATAATTCTAACACTAACATGTGCGATTATTACGAAGTAATTGCGTTTCTGGAAAGCGACGCTTCAAGGCAGACATTCACAACATATAAAAAAATATAGACTAAGTGCTGCGAACAATCACAATGAAGCCAATCAAACCGTGCTCCTCCGTGAACAAACCAGCGCTCACGCACACATATGCTCTTGAAAGATATATTTTTTTGGCCATGCTTACTAGACGACGCCGCGACATGTGTACTGAGAGCGGTGAGCATGGTTTGATGTGCATGTGTGTGCGTGAGCGCTGGTTTGTACACGGAGGAGCACGGTTTTGGTGGCTTCACTATGATTGTTCGCAGCACTTGGTCTATTCTGAACTAAATAACATGAAATGAAAAATTATTTTCTTTGTATTTTATTACATATTTTAAGCCAAATAATATCACACATAGCACTTACGCCATTCTAATACGTATTGTTTAAAACATTAATTTAAAGTAATAAGAAAATAATAAGATGTATTGAAATCTCTTTGTTCCCACCCCACCTTCGATTAACTTCCCGCTGACTTTTAAATGGGGTGTCGTTCGGAAGCGTAACACCGCGAACCATTCATATAAATATACATTTAGCAAAATGTGGTAAAATCAACACATTATTATTTTTGTTGTTGGCAAAATACGATGCTTTAAATATTTCATTATACTTTTATGTTCATGCAACTAATATTTTGAATTTTTAATATTAATACATTACAAAATTAAAACCGTAACTTACCGACAAAAAAATTTAATCTTGTTCCTAAACGTCACCGTCAAAAGTTAAAAGACAGCCATAGACAACTTATCCATCCAGAAGTCAGCCAGGTTTACGCATGTCATAATACGACATTTTACAAGGCAGTTAAATGGATTGCCTGGAACTTGCATGGTTTTTTAAAAGCTCATAATACGGCCCCTGACAAAAAAAGTGAAAAAAGTTATCATACGATATTGTTGCTGTACGGTTGACCGCACGTCAGTGGGTAACAGGTTAACATTGACAGCGCCTTTATTTCCTTAGCAGTAAGGGTGGTTTTCTAATTCAAGTGTTACCACTGCCATGCAGTCGACTGTACGTATGATAACTTTTTCACTTTTTTTTGTCAGGGCTGCGTTCAGTAATATCGCCCGACGACGCACGGAGTGTAGTTTGGTCATTCAGTTACTCAGAGCGATCTATGGAGCGATCATACAAACGAACGTCCAAAGAACACTCCGTGCGTCGTTGGACGGTATTACTGAACGCAGCCCAGACAATAAAGTGAAAAAAAATATCATACGATATTGTTGTTGTACGTACGTATGATATGACCGATTTTTCACTCTTTTATGTCAAGTAATAACTGATTGATATCACTACAAATAAGCAAACTAGGAGATACTTCTACCAAATTTCTAATAAAATAATACTGTGAACTTGTCACCGTAGTTTTCGTATGAATCTTAACTATTATAAAATTGTAAACGTCTGTTTGTTTGTTTGTTTGTTCCAGCATCACGCTAAAACTACTGGACCGATTTTGATGTTTTTTTTTTGTTTGAAAGCTGATGATCTGACTTAAAAACTGGTATGGGTTTTGAGAAACAAAGAAAGAAAGAAAAAAAGAAAAAAATTAATTCGTGGGTTGCGTACTCACCCGACAGATCGATGCTTCTATGCATTTGCACGAGCGGATGGAGCATGTACGATGGAGTGGAGTGGAGTGGACAGGGGATGGGACTGGGGATGGGACTGGGGACGGGACAGGGGACGGGACTGGGGACGGGACAGGGGACGGAACATGGGACGGGAAATGAGACGGGACATGGGACAGGACAGTGGGACGGCACATGGGACTGGACATAGGATGGGACATGGGACAGGACATGGGACATGGGACGGTACGATAGTGATATAGTGGGACAGTGGGCCGTGGGACAGTGGGATAGTGGGACAGTGGGACAGTAGGACAGTGGCAGTGGGACGGTGGGACGGTGGGACAGAGGGGCAGCGGGGCAGTGGACCAGTGGGGCAGTGGAGCAGTGGGGCAGTGGGGTTGTGGGGCAGCGGGGCGGGGCAGCGAGGCAGTGGGGCAGCGGGGCAGCGTGCCAACGGGGCAGCGGGGCTGTGGGGCAGCGGGGCAGTGGGATAGTGGGGCAGCAGGGCAGTGGGGTAGCAGGGCAGTGGGGCAGCGGGGCAATTGGGCAGCGGGGCATCGGGGTAGTGGGGCAGCGGGGTAGCGGGGCAGTAGGGGAGTGGGGCAGTGGGGCAGTGGGATAGCGGTGCAGTGGGGCAGTGGGGTAGCGGAGCAGTGGGTTACCGGGGCATCGGGGCAGTGGGGCAGTGGGGCAGCGGGGCAGTGGGGCATCGGGGCAGTAGGGCAGCGGGACAGAGGGCAGCGGGGCAGGCTATGGGGCAGTGTGACAGTGGTGCAGCGGGGCAGAGGGATAGTGGGGCAGCGGGGCAGTGGGGTAGCGGGGCAGCGGGACAGCGGGACAGTGGACTGGACTGGAATGGACTGGACTGGACTGGACTGACGTGGGTTAGCAGAATTTAACGCGAGCGGAGCCGCAGGTAAAAGCTAGTGGTAAAATAAAATTCGCCCATTTTTTCCAACTTTTATTAATAATCAAGGGACAACATTTTGAAAACAGTAGCAAGTCCCAGCATGCAATGATGCGAATTTGTGCAAATGAACACTGCAACAACAACAACATAACATCACGCCTGTATTTCCCCGAAGGGGTAGGCAGAGGTGTAATAGTACACCCAAATTGCAACTTTTGGAATACAATACACCACAGTGTACATGCTTCCATTGTATAGTATGCACCAAACTTTATGGCCGCTGGGCAAACAAGTTGTACGAGTTGTTGTTGTCGAACGAGTTGTGTGGTATGTTGTTGTTGTATGTGTGTTGTTGTATGTGTTGTTGTTGTAGTAGCAAAATTTTGAGTGACATGCGGGTGTTAATCGAGGTGCGGGGCGCTAACTTCACAGCAGCCATAGACTGGTGCGCATTATACTCCATTGTACACGTTATTTGCGATGCGAATTCCTTTAAGCGGCCTCCTCAAAGTACGGCCGGGGACATCTGTGTCGGAGGCCGGAGGATACAGTTTACTGTCAACTATATTTTTTCCTTAAACAAGTTTATGTTGCACTGAAAAATAAAAGATAACATTTATTGATATCACAAATTAAATAAGCAGACAACAGGGACTACAGGGAGACTCTTCCTGCCAATTTTCCAGACCAATTCACAACAGTAAATAGCCGTCCTCTAACAGAATTTTCTTAAAGCGTACCCATTCATATATTTGTCATCACTTTCTCCAATAAATGTAGAAAATTATTATACTTACATACTTAAATAGGTACCTCATTATTCCTCATTGCTTTTCTTGATGTAGGTAAGTACTAGAAAATCATAGTAAACCTTATTTGCATTTCCATGAAAACATTGACCTTTCTTGTTATGGTCTTAACTAGGTTTTCGCAAGCTTTGAGCATATTTGTCCGAGTTACTGAATATCTTTTGTCTTCCTACTTGAATCTATAACAAAACAACGGTGATTCTGTAGTAAAATATGAGTGTCAATAGTGGTTTTATTTGGAAAGTTATTTAACTTGTTTCACAGTGATTTAGCATGGCATAATATTTAGGTGCCAATTGAGATTTCCGACACTTCCGTGGGACGTAGTTCCGCCATACGGACAACTGGTATGTACTTATTCGGCATGTTTTCCTGAACACAAAAAGTGCGGTAGTCACTTTCTAGGGGTATGGGGGGGGGGCTATGACGCAGCAAAGATGGCGGCCGGGCTATTCTGTTTAGCGATATTTCTAGATAACCACTGGACCGATTCTCATAAATAAGGTGTCAAATGAAAGAACATACAATGCACATTATTTCATTTCATACATTTGTTCATGTGAAGCCAATACCAACAGAAATATTAACCAAAAACTACATTTTTAAAAATAAAACTCCTATTAATATGTAAATAGCTCGGTAACTGTCAGGATTATGGAAATCACGTTAAACTAAACCATATTGCTATTTTTATCATCTTTCTAATGAACCTTAAATAAATAAAATCGAGTAATAAATAACGGAGCTACAGTCGTTTTAGTGACCGTCGGTAGCGCCGAGCTGACGACGGTAGCCGAGCCCTTGCACAGTGTGATAAGATCCCGGTTTTTGTCTCATCGTGTTTTTATTGAGTTAAGCGATAGAGTTTACAATTCCGACGATTAGACTAAAACTCCGGGTTCGCTAAGACTTGAGGTTTTTTTTTTAAAAAATGTCAAAGTTTCGCAATACCCGACTCTTGAAAAATGAAAAAAAAAATCATTATAATTTAATGGAAGTACTTATTACTGAATTTATTTATTCTATCGAAAAATGGTATAATAGCCGACCGTTCTACCAATTCCTGTAGCATTAGTATGAATGGGTCGAGAGATATGTTTTTTTTTCTCATTTTTCGTTTTCATTTTTTTATTCATCTAAACCGCCGTAGTAGGTGGTCATTCCTACATCAAAAAATTGCTGATACTTTCTATTATGTGTAGTATTAATTCCAAAACCTAACTCACTGGTTTCCAGGAGTTATTGGAGATTCAAAATTTTCCTTAGGGGTGTCACTTTCATGTATCCGAAAAAAAACCAATAAGAATATATTTCATCTGAAAAAAAAAGGTGTTTTAAATACTTTTTAACAATTAATATGGAGTTGGCTATTTGAAAGAAAGAAAAAGAAAGAAAGAAAAAATATTTATTTGCTTCAAAAGTGACGCACAAAGTTACCAAAAAATTCAAGAACACAACAAATACAGGTACAGAGCCAAGAATTGTGGTAAGATATGCGTCACATCCGCGCAAAACGGCCACCGCTCAGCATATTGCTATGCCTCATGCACGGAGCAAAGACACAGCGCTGGTTTTCAGCGACAGCCAGCGTCGACACAAATTCACAATGCAATAATGAAAGGAAAATGTATATGAATTTGTAAAATATTATGTAGGCTAACCGAACTAAAATTCATCTTCATTGTTAGTTACAATTAATTCAACATGAGAATAATTATCGATGGCTAGATTTTGTTCATTAACAGGTCTCAATAAAGACAATGCGGCCGGTGGCAATGGGATTTTTTAGCCTTTTTTTTTTCTAAGAGGTTGAGGTTGTATACAAAATAAATTATTCTAAAGAATTTTTATAAATCAAAAGTATAATAAAATTGATTTAAAAGAATTGTAAAATATAAAAGTATACTAAAATTTATTCAAAATAAGTTGTAAAATAAATAGTGATGCAACGAATACGAATACGAATATTCGTATTCGCCGAATATCATCAAATTAACGAATATTCTTATTCGCCGAATATCTTCATGACATTCGTAAAAAAAAAAAAATACAGAAATCCCATGCAGATATTGCGTTGCGACTTCCGAGTGTTGCAACCGAGTTGAAAAAGACAAAGATGCATTCATAAAAACATTAAACTTTCTTATCTTTTGTTTACATCCACAGATGTTCAGTACCTAATTGTGAAACTAGCTTGGTAGGTAGGAGTAAGCATGTACACATCAAAAGTGTCTAGGGATCAAGTACATTTTTAACTATAAAAAAATATCCAAATAATATTTACCAAATCTAGTCTTCCAGATTGGCTTCTTACTTTAATTTCCTATGTTTAAGTTAACAAAATATCCCTATAATTTGTAAAAATTAAGTTTTATTTTTATTTTTTGCAAATTGTGGGAAATTAACCTAAGTTGATTTCGTCAATTAAACGGCAAAAAAGGCAAAAATGATGAATTATTTTTGAAATTTTTATTGTAAAGCAAAAAGAAAACTGTGTTTCCATCATTGACACGAATCACACCGATTTGGCATGCTTAAAATAAGTGCATTAAAATCACTGAGGAATGGCCGCTAACTTTCTTTCTAACTAGTCCAAAAATTGTTGTGGGGTATGCACGGTATCCATACTCGGCAGAGCTCTTCTTTGGAGCATACCCCATACGTGCCCAATTGGATTGAGGTCTGGCGATTGAGCAGGCCACGGCAGAACGTTGAGGCGAGAATCGGCAAGAGTGCGTGTTATGACTCTAGCCGTGTGTGGACGTGCTTCGCAAAGGGATAATCACGTCTGAAACAATCCTCGGAGGTAGCCCCCCCTGATCCAAATGAGATTGGTTCTTCCACCGACCCAAATACCGGCCCAAACCATTATTGTTCCCCCTCCATATGAATGAACTTCCTAGCAAAATTTCAAACGTTCTTGACGCCCAGAGGTCCTCCAAACTCGAGTACGTCTTGTATCCGGCCTCATACCGAAACGAGATTCATCGGAAAAGCAAACAACGCCAGTCTTCTTCCTCCAAATTTCTATGTTCACGAGCCCATTTCTTTTTTTCTTTCTTTCTTTCATTGTAACCGGGCCCTACAATTGCGGGGTGCTATAGGTGGAACTCTCAGCGGCCTTCGGGAACACAGACCCATTTCACGTAAGCGATTTCGGATAGTTTGGTCGATTATCAGCAAGCCTGAAGAGCTGTGGTGGTGTGTGGTGTGTGGGTGTACTATACACCTCTGCCTACCCCTTCGGGGAAATACAGGCGTGATGTTATGTTATGTGAAGAGCTGTGGAGCCTCGTAGCCAACATCATGGCGGTCATGGTACGATTCCATCGATCTATTGTACTAAATAAACGTTTTATCTATCTATACTATCTATAAGTGTTCGGCGGTTCAATAAATATTCAAATTAATTTCATCGTCATCAGAAGAACATTCATAATCATAATCAATCATAATCATAAATTTTATTTATAACTTTTTTTTAATTTTTTTTTATTCAAAATCTTCAAAGCGTCTTCCTATATTTAAGTCCTTTCTTTTTTGGAGGCTCGTGGCTAAGTATTAACTGCGTGGATTACAAGATCTACGCTAGTCACCGCCCTTGGATGGGTGATAGTTTCGTTGCACATCGAGACCCCTCCATGCCTTTGAGAGCACGATAACGGGTTGATACGGATTGTTAGAAGCCTGAAATTCTGACAACTGCTCTAATCTTAGGATGTCAGTATTACACATTACCTGGGTTTCCGGGGACTGATGACAGTCGCTCCGTGTTAAATACTGATGTGCAGCCGCATCTGGTTGAACTGAAAGCCGACCTCAACTTAATTGGGAAAAAAGCTCGGAGAAAGAGGTAGATTTCATTTCTAATTTACAAAAACTATAAGGATTCGTTGTAGGAACTACGGAACCCTAAAAACTAATAGTCAAAGTTGACTACTCTGTCCATGCATAGTAACTTTTTGATAAATTGTCAATGATTTTAACTGTAGTCATGTTTAACAATTGATCAAACAACAGTATTTTACTATTTTTAATTGTTTTACTATTTGTCAGTTTAACCAACGCATTTTAACTAATAGTATACTTGACCGTGGCGTGCATTGGTTTTCGGCCTAGGTAGGCAGTCACTAAGCAGACGGAGCAAGTTACTAGTGTCAAATTATTAAAAAATCTGATACTTACCTACACACATTTCATACAAAACAAACACGAAAACAAGACGTTTCAACAACGACGTTTAAAAAAAAGTAAGAGACACTAGCAAAAGACTATTAAATTTGAATGACGGCACCCAGTTACAGTTGTATTAACGTGTAATAGTCATAACATTTTACCTTTTCTTGAGTCAAATACAGATTTTGGTGTGTTTGTCTACTGAAATGCACTTTTTTGTTTTGTCAACAAACGAAAACTGATTGAATGGGTTTCTCGTAATTTCTCTAAGCATAGTCTTCCCCACAAACCGAGCACTCTAATTTATCCATGTTTACATCAATATTTTTACAAAAAACTTCACAATTCACAATAAAACGAACTAATTATTACACGATTTATGCAATTCGTCACGCATATGTCAAGTACTGTCAAGTGTCAACAGCCAATTAGAGTTGGGCCATAGTAAATCTATGAGTTGGGCGTTATTTAACGTCGGTTTGAGAAAATATTTACGAGGGTGATAATCGAATACGTAGTACGTTGGCATAGTAATGTAACGATTATTTTACGAACAAAGTTACACAATAGATTTTCGGAGCACGAAAACAATAGATTTTCTACAATTATTATACACCATTCGTTATAACATTATTTAATAATGTTATAACTCTAATTATCGTTATTTTGTTATGAGCGTATATTGAGCTTCATTATTTTACGATGAATGTGTAGCAATGTACAAACAATCATCAAAATAATAATAAATATTGTAATCTTTTTATTCGACCGTTCGAATACCATTTCCAAATTATAAATGTGAACACTTAAATGCAGTAATTTCAATAAAACAATAATTATCTTTATTGCGCCGCTATTTTTCAAATGTTGGGTTTAGTTTTATTATATCGATCACTTTGTATGGAAATATCTAGTTACAAAATAATAGGATTCAAAACTACTAACGCATACCCACAATACAGTTACGTGTAAAAAACGTTACGGACAACCCACAACTATTGCCACTAGGGCTACGTTCAGTTATGTCACCTGCGACGTTTTCAGAAGCAGGTATTGCTTGATAAGACTGCTAAATTGCGAAATGTCAAATGTTAGTGGTTTACGCATAGCCATATCGTGGTTCATTTTTTTGTCGTATGACTTCGGGTATTAGCCTAAAGTAGTGTGTGTGTATAATAGTGTATATGGTTACCAAAAAGGTTTGATTGTGTGTGTGAACGTGACAGGCAATCGTGCGAACGCACATTGCACATTGAGGTACGTTTTGCATTGAATTCATACATTATTATTGAGTACATATTGTTACGAGCTGGGGGTTCGTATATGGATAGAAAGCCGATTAAATGCGTAGAGAACACTTTATTACAGCACAATTACACTGAACCACTAATTAACACACAAAGTTACTAGTTAAATCGCTCCGAGTATCGCTTCGATGTTATCGCTTGTATCGCTTGTTCCCAACTGAACTCCCAACTGAACTCACTGGCGCTGAGCTGCGCCGTTTATATAGGCCGCGAATCGTGGTACTAGAATGTCCTCGAACGTCATCTATCCTTGTCATAAGATAACTCTTTCTCACTTGCACATTCTCGAAATAGAAAGTTCTCGAACCTCGTCGAACCTCATCTATCCTCTATCTCACTCACTCACTTCTAGAATGGAATGTTCTCGAAGCTTGTCGAATCTCGTCTATCCTTGTCTTATATTAGCTCTATCCTGCTCACTCTCTTCCAGGAGGTTCTTCGTCTATCCTTGTCTGATATTTAGCTCTATCTCGCTCACTCATCAACAATTTTACATGTGGGTGTCAAATGGCCATAAGGGGTCCTGAAAACGCCTGAAAATGGGATTTCAGGAAATGTCGGCATCGGATTTGTTGGCTCCTGAAACGGCCTGAAAACATGTTTCAGGCGCCTGAAAACAACGGCAACTTACTCAAAATTTCGATTCTTTGGTATGTGATAGAGCCTCCCCTGATACGGACTGAAAATGCATTTCAGCCTGCTGAAAACGTCTTTAAGTCCAGGAAAATCGAGGTTGAAGTATTTCAGTCCACTCTGCTTAACCCTCCGTCGTAACAATATGTTAATTGTTTTTTTTTAATACGCTGATTAATTGATTTAGTAATAGTTAATATTAAATTCTAACGAGGTAGGCATTGCTTATTTGCCTATATGGAATGCACGCCACTGATATTTGACTACTGATCAAACAACGGGGCCTTAGAGATCAAATAAAAATAATTATATTAGAGTAATATTTATTCATCTTTATCATTTTAATCTCAATAATGATCTTTCAAAAGAGATAAGAATGGTAATAATAACAATTAATAATGAGTTATTCCACAAAAAAATAAAGGTGAATGGACAAAACGTCCCCAGAACTGTAGCATGATCTCACATCCTCAAACGAAAGGTCTTAACAATCATATTATTTTATTCTAGGGCAGCAAATCTCCAACCACTGGGAGAAAAAAGTTATAGCCATTTGAAAATATTAATAAATGAGAAAGTCATCTAGGTAGATGACTTGCTTATTAATGATTTGATGAGAATAAATCAGAAACACACGTGCAGGCAGCAGGGCTATTGCGTATCTCTGTTGACAGCTCATAGTGATGATAACTTGGCAAAGCGTTCAACGAATAACTGTCAAACAGCTAGTTTGGTATCGGCTAACTTCAGTGACTAACGAAGATGACGTCATGAGCACCGACTATCGCTGATAGCCACCGTAACACATTCTGACAGTTGCTTTCGTATCGATACTTGTAAGATTGCGATCGCGTAAGCATAGTGGACATCAAATTGATAAGCATTTTGGTCGTCATCATTTTCGTGAAAGACACTACTCATGGGTAGTGTTTTATGAATTCTAGTGATGATCACCGAAGCCGGTATTTAGTAAAAAGCGTAAAAAAACGACTTTTGTTGTGTTTAATTATGATTTGTGTTTATAAAGACTTGTACTAAACAATTGCACGTCCAAATTTGTTGAAATTTGCTGAAGAAGAGCGAAAACAAAGTCTTTTACGAATTGTGAAACGCTGCCTTCGCGACATTAATACATTTGTATTAATAAATATTAAATTATATTAAATCTCTTAAGGGTTCATTGTACTCAACATTATAAACAACTTTTACTATGGGCCTAATACTGAAATCGCAAAAAAAAACAGCTGATCCCTACATTTGTGTTCACATAAATTGATAAAATTTATATAACAGCTGATTTTTTTTTCGCGATTTCAGAATTCGATCTTGATCCCGAAAAATTCATTAGATCCCTCCAAAGACATTAAATATTTACTATATTAAATCTCTTTAGATCCCTCCGAAACGAGAATGAAATGAAATTTAGTTAGCAATACTGTAATAACATTTTATATGTACCGATATACTTACAAATAGATTTCAATAATTTACTATCATAGGCATTCATTGCGCAACACGTACATTTAATTACCTATAATCATACCAGACATTCACATAATCCATCAGTCTTTTAGTAACAATGATTTAATATCTACATCATAACACTATTTATTTAACACTGTTCGACTCTCGAGATAAACAACTTAATAGTTAATACAATAATGAATTTACTGCCAACTTCATGCGTCATATTAATATAAACCACTTAAATAAAAAGTTCTCTAAAATGTAGCACTGTAACGCTCAAAAGACATTACTCAACTTAGCCGTATAATAGTCGATAAGAAAATAGAGGCGTCTATTGTTCTGTCGATGAGCACCGTCCTCCGAACGTAAGGCACCGTAACGTGATATCCACTCAATGTGATACGCAATACCAATGTTATGAAATTCTCAGTTGTCATCAAAGTTCAGTTATCATCAAAAGCCAGTTAGTCACTGGCAATGAAAAAGATAGCCAATAGCCCTGCAGGTCGTGGGTATTTGTAAAAATGCCAAGCAACTGTTATTGACTCGGTGTCACTCAGTTGTGGAACTTTATGATAATTTTTCGTGTATCGTGTTTTATTTACATTGGTTTAATTATAGGTTGATATTGTGTCTAACAATTAAATCCTGAAATTGGTTGAAATGCCGGTATTAAGAATCCTTAAGAGAATTTTTAATTTTGGCTTATGTGAAGGTGCTATTCCTGACGCGGCGTAGTACCCGATGCTTTCCTAGAAATGTGAAGTCGTTATTGAAGAACTACAGGCCCGCATGCATCTGTGCCACGTGTACAAGATTTTTTAAATCGTTTAACACGCAGGTTCAATGACTTTCAAATTCTCGAACAAGCTAGTTTTTGGAAAGGCATGCACTCCATCCGGAAAAGGTTGAGCTAGTGTCAGACTCTGCTCTAGCGCAGTGTCCTGCCTGAATTATGCAGCGTCGTGCTCTCTCTGCAGAAATTGGGGCATACCACTCTCTGCAGCAATTGGGCAGACCTCTCTCAGCAGAAATTGGGCAGACCTCTCACTGCCGGCCGTGGTCAGGGCATGGCTGCCAGTAGGGAGGCGTGGGAGGTAGTCGTGCCCTTCTGCGAGAATGTTATATTGCAGAAGGAAGCAGTGGAGCGGGTCCGGGAAAAATGCTCCCTCGCTGATCTGATCCACTGCAGGAGAGACCGCACCGGGTTGGCGCAGGCGACTTCAAGGTGTCCTGATGCCGCCCTAAGAGAGGCCAGCGGGCGATAGATTGAGGAGTCTATCGTCTGCATTGCAGGGCCCTCGAGCTATGGTGATGTCCCAAGTGTGTCCGGACATCGCCGAAGGAGAGTTAGGAACAAAGTGGAAGACCCTGAAGGGGGCCACGCTGGATGGGTCACAAATGTCATGCTTTGCAGTTCTCGTGACCCATCCACCCAAGGCGAAAGTAGGCTCACGGCGGAGTTTTTAGTGGGTGCGAGTCCCACATAACCACTCCACCTTTCCGGTGGTGTGACATGCGTAGTATTGCGTAGGCATTTTCGCGGCTATAAAAAAGTTCCTGTCTCGTTGGTCTAGTGGTTGCAAGCGCGACTGCTGAGCATGTGGTCCTCGGTTCTAACCACACCACCTATCCGGTGGTGTGACATGCGTGGTATTGCGTAGGCATTAACGCGGCTTAAAAAAAAGTTCCTGCCTCGTTGGTCTAGTGGTTGCAAGCGCGACTGCTGAGCGTTCGGTCCTCGGTTCGATTCCCGGATCGGGTAAAGTGTTATTGGGTTTTTTAACCGACGAAAAAAAGGAGGAGGTTCTCAATTCGACGCGTATATTTTTTTTTTTTTTTTTTTTTTTTTTTTTTTTTTTTTTTTTTTTTTTATGTATGACCACTCATAACTTTTTACAGAGTGGTCCGATTTTGATGATTCTTTTTTTAATGGATAGGGTATATCTCGAAGTTGGTCCCATTTAAATTTCAAAATCAAAATCCACCCCTAAGGGTAGTAAAACAGGGGATGAGTGTTTGTTCACCCACTGAATTCTTACCTGTTAACCGATTCTGTTGAAACTTGACACATATAAATATAGTTCTGGACACTACGACATAATGGAGACCTGGAGTTAGATTTTAACCACAAAAAAATTAAAAATAAAACTTTTTAACAAAAAATTGAACCGACGAAAAGTGAAACTGAAAAGCGAAAAATAAAACTTTTTAACAAAAAATTGAACCGACGAAAAGTGAAACTGAAAAGCGAAAAATAACTATTTATGAGTCGGCGCCAAACGAACTTTTAACATGCAAAGTGCGTGTAAGTTACAAGTGGCCGAGCGGAGAACGCATTTTTGGAAAGTTATTGTTTATCGTTGAAAATTTCACGTTGTTTTTGATGTGACGTTGTTTTTATTATTTATTTAAAGTAATTTAATGATCTGCCCTAATTGGTTGTTTGGCGCCGACTCATAAATAGTTATTTTTCGCTTTTCAGTTTCACTTTTCGTCGGTTCAATTTTTTGTTAAAAAGTTTTATTTTTCATTTTTTTGTGGTTAAAATCTAACTCCAGTCTCCATTATGTCGTAGTGTCCAGAACTATATTTATATGTGTCAAGTTTCAACAGAATCGGTTAACAGGTAAGAATTCAGTGGGTGAACAAACACTCATCCCCTGTTTTACTACCCTTAAGGGTGGATTTTGATTTTGAAATTTAAATGGGACCAACTTCGAGATATACCCTATCCATTAAAACAAGAATCATCAAAATCGGACCACTCTGTAAAAAGTTATGCGTGGTCATACATAAAAAAAAAAAAAAAAAAAAAAAAAAAAAAAAAAAAAAAAAAAAATATACGCGTCGAATTGAGAACCTCCTCCTTTTTTTCGTCGGTTAATAACTATTTATGAGTCGGCGCCAAACAACCAATTAACGAAGATCATTAAATTACTTTAATTAAATAATAAAAACAACGTCACATCAAATACAACGTGAAATTTTCAACGATAAACAATAACTTTCCAAAAATGCGTTCTCCGCTCGGCCACTTGCAACTTACACGCACTTTGCATGTTAAAAGTTCGTTTGGCGCCGACTCATAAATAGTTATTTTTCGCTTTTCAGTTTCACTTTTCGTCGGTTCAATTTTTTGTTAAAAAGTTTTATTCATTAGGAAATTCTCAGTAGCAGCCTGAAGTCTGGATTTGTACCCGGTCAATGGCAATAGGCTCGCCCCCTATTACATGGGACTATAACATAACAGGCGAAATGTGGGTGTATTATTACACCTCTGCCTACCCCTTCTGGGAAATACAGGCGTGATGTTATGTCATGTTGTAAAATAAAAAAACCGGCCAAGTGCAAATCGGACTCGCGCAGTAAGGATTCCGTCGGAATCCGTACCTCACAACGACCTGATACCCCATAAAAACTGATTTAATTTACGAGAGTTTATCAAAAGACATCAACGTACAGTGCGCGAAATATGAAAATTTTTAATGTCTTTCTTACGCAGATACCACCACATATGTCTATGTTTGTGTTATTTTTAGTATTTGCTGCTAAACTACATAATATGCACTATAATCTGACTAAGTTTGACACTGGTATATATTCCCGTTTTGAAGATAGAGCAGGAACAAAAACGTTGAAAAAAATCATGTTTTTTGAGGTTTCTTGTATGGGGACCCCCTTTGGTTTTAGACTTTTTTTTGTTTTTAGTATTTGTCGTGATACACCTCATAGCAACACAAACACATATTCTGTGAAAATTTCAACTGGTTATCTATTACCGTTACAAAGATACAGCCCTGTGACAGACAGACAGACAGACGGACGGACGGACGGACGAACGGACGGACGGACAGCGTAGCGAGAGTAATAGGCCCGTTACGAAGAAAACGTCAAATCCATCCCTAAGAACTCTACTAACTATACTTACTGGCGTTGCAGTGCATCGGGAATGTTTGCTGAAGCTCACACAGATGGTTTTCACGCCATCATGCGTAAGAAAGCGGCTTCCTTACAGACCGGATTGTCCCATCCAGAGACACTGGGTGGAGGTCGCTATAGGTTTAAGTAAATAATGTTTTCAGGAAGTATAGTTAGTAGAGTTCTTAGGGATGGATTTGACGTTTTCTTCGTAACGGGCGAATCCCAAAAACTACATGATTGCCTTTAAATGACCGCATGTACTAAGGGGGGCTTGCTCCACTTTTACATGTTGCAATAATAACCTAAGATGGGATCTTGTCCGCTGTCAAGAACATATTTTTCATCAAATGCAATCCACAAAAAATATATAAGGATAAGCTAGTTTTCTAAGGGCCAAAATTAATAAAATTAATTATCCAATCTATCCACGATTTACCCTACTAGAGATAGGAATTTGACATATTTTGTATGGAGCTTATGTCAAATTTCCATCTCTAGTAGGGCAATTCGTGGATAGATTGGGTATTAATTTTGGCCGTAAATAGACCAAAACTAATGAACCAGGGTTCATTAGAATAAGAGCTAGGTTCCAAAATACAACAACATATTTTTTGCTAGCGTGTAATTAGTGTGCTTACATCACATATAACTTGAAAATTAGTTTTGTGGTTTCAACATTGAAATAGCCATATATCCGAAACTGGTCTTTATTTAACGTTGCAACTTTACACAATCGATCACCGTATTATAAACTATATTTTCCCAAAATTTCAGCCAAATCGACTGAACGGCTTTTCCCATAGATTTTGTGCGGGGTTCTTTAAATGGGACCTACTTCGAGATGTAACCTATCCAATAAGAAAAGAATTATCAAAATCGGACCACTCTGTAAATAGTTATGCGGGGTCATACATAAAAATAAAATTAAAAAAACATACGCGTCGAATTGAGAACCTCCTCCTTTTTTCGTAGGTTAAAAATAGAGATTTTCAGACGAGATTTCATCATTTTGAGCAACAATTGGTCATTTTGAGCAATTGTTACAATAAACAACGTTGTTGTTGTTGTTGTTATTGGTACAAAAGCTGTGGGTCATTCTGTAACATTTTCTACATGAGCTTGTCATATAGAGCAATTGTTATTAAGAAACAAACAACGCATAAACGCAAGCTCAAGTGCACAATAAACTACCTGTGGACTGTATATCGGTTTCTCTGATTGCTCTACCTCAGTGTGAGAATGAGCGAAACAGAGACAAGGCCACAAAAGGCCCAATTTTTGAATGATGTCCTTTGTTATTTAAAATTGAAGTACTACTGTAGTTTAATCAGAGACTATTAACTCTAACGATTTAAATTGTGGAAAGAAAAAATCGCTTACGAGCAGGATTCGAACCTGCGTCTCCTGGCTCGCAGCAGCCAGCTGACAGCCAGGAGTCGCAGATTCGAATCCTGCTCGTGAGCGATTTTTTCTTTCCACAATTTAAATCGTTAGATTTCGTTTCACATGCGTAAAATGCGTTAAAAATAATAAATAACTATTAACTCTGTAAAATATAGTTCGCTGTAGTTGTAGATAGAAAAAATGCAAAAAATGGCCGTTTTCGCACATTTTAGGGTTCCGTACCCAAAGGGTGCAAACGGGACCCTATTACTCTCGCTACGCTGTCCGTCCGTCCGTCCGTCCGTCCGTCTGTCTGTCTGTCTGTCTGTCACAGGGCTGTATCTTTGTAACGGTAATAGATAACCAGTTGAAATTTTCACAGAATATGTGTTGCTTCATAGCATAGGTGTATGACGACAAATACTAAAAACAAAAAAAAGTCTAAAACCAAAGGGGGTCCCCATACAAGAAACCTCAAAAAATGCATTTTTTCAACGTTTTTGTTCCTGCTTGTTATATCTTTGGAGGATATACTGGT
Organism: Asteroscopus sphinx; assembly: GCA_949699075.1. NCBI lineage: Eukaryota > Metazoa > Arthropoda > Insecta > Lepidoptera > Noctuidae > Asteroscopus > Asteroscopus sphinx. The sequence continues at coordinate 15,644,409 of OX453004.1, read as the reverse complement.
GCCAAATCAAAGTCCCAAATAAAGCGAAATAACATTTAATAAAAAATGAATGTTACAAGGACAGATGTTCTGAGGCAAGTGAAGTTAGTATTAACTTTTTGTATGAACGAGACAAAGCGCCTACACAAATTATAATAGTTACGCATGACGGCTGTTTGCTATGCGATATCTTGAAGGCGTGAAGCCTGAACATATTCCCGGCCGTTGAAATATCATTTTCAACCCTTTAGCTTCTCCGCCATAGGAAATTTGCAGAGCCGTAGTAGGAAACGTCGCACGCAGCACTTGTTGGTGAGGATGCCGGCTAGTCGGGATATACCATCGGGTCCGGTTATAAGATGTCGAACGCGGAAGATCTTCCAAGCAAGAGAGGCTCATCTGAGATTAACATGTCTCCAACGTCCAGCTTTGACGTATTCTATCGCCACTTCGTCCTTTGCGGCATCTCAGCCACATACTCGTTTTGCCACCTTTTTCCAAAATTGACTCCGGATTCCTTCTAGACATCCATAACGTCGCAGCAGGCTCTCCTTCACGTCTGTCAAATTTGATGCTGGCAGAGTAGTCAACAGACTCCCAATGATGAAGTGCCCTGGGGAGAGGGAAAGGAAGTAGTCAGGACTGGATGAGACGGGGCACAAGGGATGGATATTGAGAATAGCCTCCATGTGTGCAAACAAAGTCAAAAAAAACAAAGGTCAAGTGGCTGTCGCCAATAAAACGCCTAAAGAAATATTTAGCTGATTTAACCCTGGCTTCCCATATGCCACCGAAATGAGGAGTGTAAGCCGAAATAAACTTAAATTTAATTGATTGCTGACTTGCAAAGTCAGACAAAGGTTCGTAATCATCCTTTAAGAATGCTCCTATTATTTCACGGCGGCTAAATAATTACTACAGTTGGCGCTGATTATTTCTGTCAGTTTGGCTCGACGAACAAAACCGGCGACAACGATACTGTTATTATTCAAAGATTATACTTTCACTAGCGGATCAGTCAGTCGGGAACGCTTGACCTTGAGCGAGAACGCATAGCGAGTATAATGACTCACGCAATTAAGTAATTGACAATATACCTGCGCGCTTAATATGTTTGTTTCTAATTTAATGATTAAATATGATTCTATGAACGTAAGCAAATGATCTTTGCAGTTTAGTTAATGATGAATATTTATGAAAATCAATGACGGGTTCATTAAATATCGCCGAATGTTCTTTCAACTCCGGTAGAACTTCCGAGTCATTGACGTTCAACTTAGGCCATTTAGATTATTTTTTTAATAAAAAGCTAGGCTATGTCCACCACAGCGCCATTGACACAAAACAGGTCAGCAGGGTTACAATCTGTGGGAACATATCGCCACGCTGAAGAAGTTAATTTTAATAATACGATTACTTAAAAACATCTTTAATTTACTGACATCACGACGCATCCAATATAATAATATTGTGGAGTGAACTAATGTATCCGGCTTGTACCGGAGTGAGACAGTTACAGACAATGTAAGCATAGTTATTACAAGCGTAATTAACAGCGAGTAAGGCCGCACATAGTTCTAGGCGAGGTATGGTGATATGCTTCAATGATGCTACTTAGTTTTCGCACATAATAATCTGACCGTGACGTCATCATTATGGCTAATAGTTTCATGTAAACACATGCACCGTACGCATGTTTTGATAAATCGCTAAATGAATGTAATTCTGTAAATTTATGAGAATCACCTAGAACTCTGGTGGCACTTGTACATTAAATAATAAGTGTTTTATGTTTAAACTTACGGTTTCGTTTTAACCGTTTCCTATTTTTATTAAAGCGATTCTTACCCCAACTGGTAAGTTTCACCTAAACAATCAGGCGGTAATTTTACTCCAAACTTGCCTGTATTGTTTCTTGTTGTGTGAGTGGGAAAGTGGTTTTTACACTCACTTTCATTCTCACTCACAATTGACTTTTTAGGAATTTCTTCCAGGTTCCGGAATTTAATCATTCTTTTTTCAATATTATCCATGTTAGTAGAATTATATTTGGAAATTAAACTATGATTGCAGTGTACTTTTTTACTTGGTATCACTGACTGAATGGGACCGGATATTATCCAACCTAATTGTGAACTTCTTAACTTAGGATTATTGATACCTAACGATAATTGTTCATTACCTAAAATATCCCAAAATAGGTCAGCGCCTATTAAAACATCTATGTCGGCTGGCTGATGAAACATGGGATCAGCCAACTGAATATTTTCAGGTAACTTCAGTAAACTGATATCGATGGGGAACTTTGGAATTCGACCCGTCAATTCTTTTAATACAAGACATGGACAATTTATACTGAATTTACTATTTATTGATTGTAATTTAATATTACAGCTTTCCACAACATTATTTGTAACTGTGTTACCTATGCCAATGACATTTAGAGTGTCAAGGGGATAAGACATCAATGATAATCTGATCTTTAGGGACTCAGATATAAAAGATGATTGGCTGCCACAGTCTAGCAATGCACGAACTTTGACCTTTTGCTGGTCAAATGGATTCGATACCTCAACTATGGCAGTTGATAATATAATTTGACTTGTATTTTTATTGCAATAGTTTGCTAATATCTCCCCTGGTTCTTCGACCATGGTAAGTTGTTTTGCCGATGTTGTCGGACGGTGTAGTAAGCTATTGTGCCTCTCAGTGCATCCAGACTCTTGGCACGACCTGAAGCGACAGTCATTAACTAAATGACCCTGTCTTAGACAGTTTACGCATAACTTGTACCTTGTCACATCCGTCATTCTCTCATCAATACTTTTAGCCTTGAATGTTGGACAGTCATAGATTCTATGACGTTCGTCACAAACAATACAAGAAAAACCATTTTGACCTTTATTTTTATTATTGCTAGTGCTTGCAAATGATTTAACTGTGTTATTCTGACCCTTCCTTGGGCTATAATTATTATTTTGTTGATAATTGTTTGGGGTAAAACGCTGAGGAGTCATAGCAGGCGTCTTCGAAACCATAATATTATCAGTATTATTATTACTGCGATTTGTAGACTCGAGCACATTAGCACGGTCTATGATAAATTTAAAGAACTGCTCTAAATTGGGTGACTCACTCTCTATACTATTGCGATGCTCTTCCCATTTTAACAAAGTTTGACTATCCAACTTAGCTGACAGTATAAATATTATTATAACGTCCCAATTATCCGTTGGTTGTCCTAGGCTAACCAAGGCACGCAGATTCTTTATGATATGATCGACCAAATATCTTAAAGATCGTTCGGACTCACGTGGAAGCTGCTTAATATTTAATAATGAATTGAGATGATGATTTATTAATATTCTATTGTTATTGTAACGTTGGCAAAGCAGCTTCCATGCTTCGTTATAATTTTTAGTGGAAACTTCAAGAATAGAAACGATTCTGGCAGCGTCACCTTGTAAATATGAATTTAGGTAATGAAATTTATTAATTTCGGGAATACGATCATTGTTGTGAATTAAGCTTTCAAAAGTATCTCTAAACTCTAACCAACGGAAATATTCACCGTTAAATTTAGCAATTTGTATCTGCGGGAGTTTCAGACCTATACTGTGATGATCGTTTGTACAACAGGAAGAATTATGAACAGAGTCCCGTCTTTGTTCGCATTCATTCTTTCTAGAAAACTTTTGCAACAAATTCTTGGCAGTGGCTATGTTAATTACCAAGTCCTGCTCAATATTGTCACGCTCATCAATTTCAGCTTCAATGTTTTCAGGACTCAGAACCTCTATTTCACCCTGCAAGTCATCAACCTTAACAGACAATGCCTCAAATTTTGCCAGTTTTAAATTTAACTCTGTCAACTGAATATTATTCAATTCATCCTCTTTAGAAATATTATTTAAATAGTTTTTAAACTTAGTAATCTGTCCTTTGGCGGACACTCTTTTTGTCAATAATTCTTTATAACGCTGTTTATTCTCAGCCATTGCGGATAAACTGCGTTAAAAAAGTAAACTTGAATATAATAATCAGTAATCTTAATAACAGAGGCAATAAAATGAATGGGCTCACGTTCCTCGTCTCGGTGTCACCTGCCTACCGGAAGCCGGGTGTGCACGATCAGCTGAGCCCCAGCCGGACAATCTGGAGTTCAGTCGGTTGACAAAACCGGGTGGCGGCCGGTATCGCTCGAAAGAGAAGCGTGCTCGGTGATTGTAATTAATCTGAAATAGTCGGCAGACTACGCTAAATATTGTATATAATAATATCTAGTAGGTAGGGCGTATTTTAACGATGAACAGGGGGCAGAAAATATAAAAGAGGTCCTTGATTTAGTCCAACTTTCGACAAGATGAAATTAATATCGACGTAGGATATTGGAAAATTGGTAATATGCTATGATTCACTATAAATGAACTAAATAAAGTAAAATATTCGAACCTTCTCCACTAATTAATTTTAATTGAAGGTGGATGGAAAAAAAATAACTTTTGTAATTTCGCAATTATTGGGAAATTTCGGCAATAATATGCACGAAACCGCTTTGATTAACACAAATGGATTGCTATTCTCAATATTTGAATAGATATTCATGGATATTTTGGATAAATAGGATAGATTTCAACGAAGGAAAGACACTTAACTTTGGGGTGACACGTTGACGCTCGACTCGATGTGGTACTTTTGTGGTACCACTGCTCGAACCTTGACTTCTTGAATCGTCCAGGTGACAGTCCACCATCAGCTGGAACCCGTGGTTTTAGTCCTCCACTGCAAGTCTCCGAACTTAGATGTCCTTTGTCGTCGTGCGCGTGTCGCCTCACTTGTGGCAATTCAATCGAAGAATCTCATTGATTTTCTTGATTTTCGCGGATTCTTCTTAGTTCCCCTCATGGGCCACCATGTTATATCTTTGGAGGATATACTGGTGCCAAATCAAAGTCCCAAATAAAGCGAAATAACATTTAATAAAAAATGAATGTTACAAGGACAGATGTTCTGAGGCAAGTGAAGTTAGTATTAACTTTTTGTATGAACGAGACAAAGCGCCTACACAAATTATAATAGTTACGCATGACGGCTGTTTGCTATGCGATATCTTGAAGGCGTGAAGCCTGAACACTGCTCTATCTTCAAAACAGTAATATACCAGCTTCAAACTTGGTCAGATATATGTGCATATTATGTAGTTTAGCAACAAATACTAAAAATAAGACAAACATAGACATATGTGGTGGTACCTGCGTAAGAACGACGTGCAAAAATTCATATTTCGCGCACTGTGCTTTGATGTCTTTTGATAAACTCTCGTAAATTAAATCAGTTTCTATGGGGTATGAGGTCGATGGGTGGTACGGACGGAACCCTTACTGTCAAAGTCACGTCCGCCATCTTGGATCTCGAAATAGATGTTGTATTCGTAATCAGTACCCCGGGAAACCTCAAAAACGATACCCATATTGATTTTACTTAAAAAGTCACGTCCACCATCATGTATCCCAAAATTGATGTTATATTCATAATCATCACCCCGAGAAACCTCGAAAACGACACCCATATTGATTTTATTTAAAAAGTCACGTCCGCCATCTTGGATCTCGAAATAGATGTTATATTCGTAATTAGCATCCCGGGAAACCTCGAAAACGATACCCATATTGATTTTATTTAAAAAGTGACGTCCGCCATCTTGGATCTCGAAATAGATGTTATATTCGTAATTAGCATCCCGGGAAACCTCGATAACGACACCCATATTGATTTTATTTAAAAAGTGACGTCCGCCATCTTGGATCTCGAAATAGATGTTAAATTCATAATCAGCACCCCGGGAAACCTCGAAAACGATATCCATATTGATTTTATTTAAAAAGTCACGTCCACCATCTTGGATCTCAAAATAGATGCTATATTCATAATCAGCACCCCGGAAACCTCGAAAACGATACCCATATTGATTTCATTTTAAAAGTCGCGTCCGCCTTCTTGGATCTCAAAATAAATTTTATATTCGTAATCAGGACCCCCGAGAACCTCGAGAACGATATCTGTATTAATTTTGTTTAAATAGTCGCGTCCGCCATCTTCGATGTTGAAGTAGATGTTGTATTCGTCATGCTCCACCCAATGCGGGCCCGACACGTACCGGCTCTGTGTGGTTTGCACTTTAGAGTTCCTAAGACTGTGGTACAACCATGGGCGTATTCAGAATTTTGTCATCATTCAACGTAAATAGGAATAATCTACTTTTTCTTTGATTTGAATGAATGTTTTTTTTTTTTTCAAAATACACTTTAATGACTTTGTGGGATTCCTGGGAATTATTTTTTCCCGATCTGTCATTCATAGTCATCTTTGGGATCCAATAAAAAAACCAAATGGGCAATTTCACATTTAGAGGTCCCAAGCTAATTTGACCTGTCCCATGATTTTAAAGATGAATTTTGGAGAGATGCAATAATTTTAAGTAGATATACCTGTTGATTCAAAATCCCTTCATATTTCATGATAAAAAGACAGTTAAATTTATTTAAAATATCTATTATAAATATATGATAATAAACAAAATAACTCCAAAAGACCCCAATTTTGACCTGTCCCATGGTAACGCAGCAACATTCAGCAAAGATTTTCTTGGATATATATTAGTTTCCTAGTTTATGTTTTAGCACTAAAATGATTATTATAGAACCCTTTTTAAAACGAGTAGCAATTTAATAACAGTTTAGTAATTAAAAGACAGTTTTTTTCTTGTCCCTCAATTTTGGCCTTATGTGGAATTCCTATTTTGTAACCGTGATTTCTGCTCGTAAAAAGAAATAATCTGCCAATGTAGGCATTTTATTAGTTTACTGGCCACGTTTGGACCATTTCCAGTAGTAATGACAGTGGATTTAACATTTGTTTAACCGACAGAATAGTGTTGTAAGTACAGCCGAGTGAGGTAACACTTGTAAAGCTCAATTTTGTAACCGTGGAAATTACGGTAAGTTTCAAAAATTTTCATGTAATTTATTGTTAATTTTGTGCTCTAGTCCTTAACGTATTTATTGAATGTTTTTGTTTTCCGGCAGAAGCAGAATATAAAAGAGTTTGAAAACATTTTATCTAGAATGACATGCTAATGTTACTTCCATTTTGTTTAGTTACGTACATGTGGAACGTCGTGGTTACGATGTGGAAATGTTAGGCTGAGTGCATATTATGCTAGCATATAAATTAAGTTTATTATGAGATACTGTGAATAAATATTCATCGCTCAGCGTGACTGCTGAGCGTGGGGTCCTGGGTTCAATTCCCGGGTCGGGCAAAGTGATATTGGGTTTTTTCATTAGGAAATTCTCAGTAGCAGCCCGGAGTCTGGATTTGTTCCCGGTCAATGGCAATAGGCTCGCCCCCTATTACATGGGACTATAACATAACTGGCGAAATGTGGGTGTACTATTACTCCTCTGCCTACCCCTTCGGGGAAATACATGCGTGATGTTATGTTATGTGAATAAATATTATTTTCATGCTTTATTTACTTTTAGACTCAGATACGGCGCTCATCAATGCCGAAAAACAACGGCGTTTCAGGGAGAAATTAAAAAACAATCAAACTGAACTGAAAAACGAAGTTAAATATCCGATATGAATGAGGAACAAAAAGCCAAAAATCTTCAAATTTTGAGACTGCAAAAACAAAGACAGAAAAAATAATACTATTACTTGATTTATAGTCTCTTAAAATGTGATATTGTGTTAAAAGTTAATTAAGTAGGTACATGCAACTTTCTAGAGCTGTGTGAACTAGTCTTAGTAATTTCCATTTGCGTAACTACTCGTTCAGTTTTGTTGCTGTCCCAATAATATTATTTACTAATTATTGAATTATATAATTATCTTTGAATTTTTGCCGAATATTTTTCTGTGAGAAAGTGAGTTTTGCTTCTAGGTTTTTTTTATTTAAAGACATCTTAAGTCTTATCCGCGTAAAATCTTCGTAATCAAGAAAAACAAATTACGTTTGGATCCAAAAGTAACAAAATGGAGATATTTTTGACAAAAAATATGATTTTTTTTAATTGTAGAAGATTTTTTTTGCTTTGATCTTATTCATTAGGATATAAGTTAACATAATAAACAGTTATTTAGTAAATAACAGAAGTATTTTGTTACCAAATTTGAAATCAAAATGGTTACAAATTGGAATGAAAATATCTCTAAGGTATTTTATTTTTATTTTTAACAACAATGCCATGCTTTTTTAAAGTAAAATATATATTTATTCTGAGAGATAAGATATATATCTAGCGTTTTAAATAATAACATTTAATTTATAACTACTTTGAATTAATGGAATCCATTTTGTAACCGGGTCCTCTCCAAATAAAAATGCCCAAATACATTCGTGCATACAACGCATGGTCACCCTAGTGTGTCAGTGCTTTGTAAATATGAAAACCACATGAAAACACTTTACCTGTGAAAAGATAAGCCACAGCCAAGATATTATTCTTTTTTACAACCACGTACGCAACAAAAATTCACCATTTTATAATAAAATATACTGAAAATTAAAAAACATGAAAATTACAATAATCCGCCATAATTGTTGTCAATATGACAAATCAGTGTTGACATTTAAAGGTTAAAGTTTACACCAATATTATTTTATAAATCCAATAAGAACACGTAACAAAATAGTACGATCTACTTTTATTAATGGCTTACATCACTATTACGAATTTCACATTATCGTGTTATAGAAGTGCGGTAATAACGAATTTTACAAAACTATAATTTTGATTTAAAAACTACTATCAATCAATCAACTCAGCCAATCGCAGTGCACTGCTGGACATAGGCCTCTCCCAAGTTGCGCCACAACCCTCGGTCCTCTGCCTTCCGCATCCAGAAAAACTACTATAGAAATTTTTATTTTACGTTGGCAATTTTTTAGACAAGGACACACAAGTCGCTTCTCGGCTCTCCCTTTCTTTTGGTTTTCTGCTTACATCACTATTACATGAAAATAAACCTTAAACCATAGACTTAAGGTATAGTTTTGTATTGATAAAAATATGTAGTACTTTGTCCAGGAATGTATGTAATACATACATATATACCGTCTTATTACAAAAAACATTATAAACCTAGGTTTAAACCAAGAATTTAAAGTCCAGATTTAGTACGTTACTAGCCTTAGTACCGTAGTAATAGCTCATCCTTATTACAAAAGTCAAAATAAGTGAAGACTAGATAGTACCGGACTGTTGGGGGTGTATTAGGTAGTATGCAGAGAAATCGAATAAAAAATAGATGGAATTCTCGATGTACGGACTAAAATTATTCGTTCAAACGATTTACATTCGGTCTTAACGTTCCGTTTCAGCAGAATTTTTAATAAAACAATCCTTTTTATTGAAAATTCGTACTAGTTTTTAATAATTTTAGTAATTTTTTTATAATCTATGCATTTATGTCTATAAACGATTATTTATTATATATCTATTTTAAAAGATTATTATTTATTATAATGTTTTTTTTTTTTTAATTTTTTTTAAAATTTATCATACGATATTGTTGTTGTACGGTTGACCGCACGTCAGTGGGTAACAGTTTGACATTGACAGCGCCTTTATTTCCTTAGCAGTCAGAGTGGTTTTCTAATTCAAGTGTTACCACTGCCATGCAGTCGACTGTACGTATGATAACTTTTCACTTATTTTTGTCAGGCCTGCGTTCAGTAATATCGCCCGACGACGCACGGAGCGTAGTTTGGTCATTCGGTTACTCAGAGCGATCATACAAACGAACGTCCAAAGAACACTCCGTGCGTCGTCGGACGATATTACTGAACGCAGCCTTGACAAAAAATGTGAAAAAAAAAATCATACGATATTATTGTTGTACCATAGACCAGTAAGCATCTAGACGCCGGTTAGCTGGACACCTCCGGTCACAACGCATATGCTCTACCACTGCATATCATACGTCCCTCCGCCAATCGGAACGTCACTCAGTCAGCGAGCGGCACCAATCATAAGGAATCATACCACCGAACTTTTGAGCCGGCCAATCATAACGCGCCGTCCGCCCCCCTGACCCCAACAACGTTTTACGACTGCGTTTGAATACAAAACTTTGTTTATGCGGAGTCTTGTAGCTTACTGGTCTGTGTGTTGTACGTATGATATGACCGATTTTTCACTCTTTTATGTCAAGTAATAACTGATTGATATCACTACAAATAAGCAAACTAGGAGATACTTCTACCAAATTTCTAATAAAATAATACTGCGAACTTGTCACCGTAGTTTTCGTATGAATGGTAAAATAAAATTCGCCCATTTTTTACAAACTTTTAACAATAATCAAGGGACAACATTTTGAAAACAGTAGCAAGGCCCAGCATGCAATTATGCGAATTTGTGCAAATTAACACTGCAACAACAACAACAACATAACGTCACGCCTGTATTTCCCCGAAGGGGTAGGCAGAGGTGCACACCCACATTGCAACTTTTGGAATACAATACACCACAGTGTACATGCTTCCATTGTATAGTATGCACCAAACTTTATGGCCGCTGGGCAAACGAGTTGTACGAGTTGTTGTTGTCGAACGCGTTGTGTGGTATGTTGTTGTTGCATGTGTGTTGTTGTATGTGTTGTTGTTGTAGTAGCAAAATTTTGAGTGACATGCGGGTGTCAATCTAGGTGCGGGGCGCTAACTTCACAGAAGCCATAGACTGGTGCGCATTATACTCCATTGTACACGTTATTTGCGATGCGAATTCCTTTAAGCGGCCTCCTCAAAGTACGGCCGGGGACATCTGTGCCGGAGGCCGGAGGATACAGTTTACTGTCAACTATATTTTTTCCTTAAACAAGTTTATGTTGCACTGAAAAATAAAAGATAACATTTATTGATATCACAAATTAAATAAGCAGACAACAGGGACTACAGGGAGACTCTTCCTGCCAATTTTCCAGACCAATTCACAACAGTAAATAGCCGTCCTCTAACAGAATTTTCTTAAAGCGTACCCATTCATATTTTTGTCATCACTTTCTCCAATAAATGTAGAAAATTATTATACTTACATACTTAAATAGGTACCTCATTATTTCTCATTGCTTTTCTTGGTGTAGGTAAGTACTAGAAAATCATAGTAAACCTTATTTGCATTTCCATGAAAACATTGACCTTTCTTGTTATGATAAATGGTCTTAACTAGGTTTTCGCAAGCTTTGAACATATTTTTCCGAGTTACTGAATATCTTTTGACTTCCTACTTGAATTTATAACAAAAAAATGGTGATTCTTTAGTTAAATATGAGTGTCAATAGTGGTTTTATTTGGAAAGTTATTTAACTTGTTTCACAGTGATTTAGCATAGCATACTACTTACATTTTAGCGGTAATCCCCAAAATTTGTAGGTCAAATCTTCTTACATTACGTTCACTGCATGTTGTCTCTCGAAAAATGCAATGAAATGAAAATTCTTCGCCACACAACTTGTGAATAGTATACGAAAAAGGGAATGAGAGTGAGCGTGACAGAATGAATGCTAAGTTCATTTACCTGACCTGCTGGCTGATATTAAGGGTTGTTCGTAGCATCGACTAAACTAGATATCGACGTATTTATCGATAGATAAGAAAAATCAATATTTCCGTAAAAAACGTTTTTTTTTTTACCTTACATGTTGAATATTTATTAGATTCGCCTCATGATACTCAAATATGACCACGCATTTCTGATACACGTTGTATAAAGGTCTTACTTTAATAATGGTAAATATTCAAACTCATAACGAACGACATTTAGTATGGGAGTAACCACAGAGTACATTATTATAACTAGAGCAACCCTGAAATCGCGAAAAAAATCTGCTGTTCCCTACATTTTGTCCATTCGTGTGAACATAAATGTAGGGAATAGCTGTTTTTTTTGAGATTTCAGTGTTGTAAAAGTTGTTCGATAATACTCAATGAATAAGCTCTTCAAATATGATCACGCACGTATATCGGGAGATCATCAGTATTAATGGCGCGCGAACTGGGCTCTTTGGTCATCGTTGCTAGAAACCACTGGTCTTGTTGTTCTCATGGAATACAAATTCCCATGAAATTTCTGACTTCATAGAGCATCTTAATCATGTAAGGAACTAGGATGCTATCCGTGGCTTTAAGTTTGATCAGGTGGGTCCTTTTTACTAAAACAAATCTCATAGATACAAAAAATACAACAATAAAGTTTTATACAGTTATTTTTCATGTTATATGATGGCGAAACGAGCTAAAGACCCACCTGATGTTAAGCGGTTACCTTTGCCCATAACAACTGCAATACCAACTGGGCTTTTACCTGAATGGTACTGCAAGTCGGTTCGTCAAAGTGAGACATGAAGACGGAAAGTCTCATGTGATCATTCAATTTGTAAAAATATACCAAATTTTTCAAAATTTAGTTTCTCTTTGATCGAAAATGGGTTCTTGGAAATGCTAGATTGTCAAGTATGCGAATGCTGAGAGATAGATTCCCAGCCGGTTGCAAATTTAGCCTGCCGCTGCGAAAACTCTTTCTTGAGCTGACGCGAACTTGATTTTACATGATTCGGTCGTTTGTATCGAATCGAAAATCATGGCCAGATTCTTGCTCCTCCTCCAATTTTATCCTCAGAATTTAGTTGCACGATTCCAAAAACAAAGATCCTATATCTTTGTTTTTGTAATCGTGCAACTAAATTCTCGACATTTCATTCTTTGCCCATTTGAAATAAAAACTAACTTGAAATTATCGAAACACTGATGTTTCTAAATCTATGTCGATAAAATCATAATGTATAAGTCTGATGCGTAACTTGCTTTGACTGGACAAGAAAACTTGTTAAGTTCATAGATAATTTTTCATAAAAATTCAATAAATTGACCAATTCCGGAATCGTGTATTGGAACTTAGTTCCGGGATTGAAAACCTTTCTATACACTTGATTAAAACCAATATGATTATTATTATTTTGGGATATTTTATTTTTTCTTAGTCATTTGACTAGATTTAACTATATTTACGGGCCTGAACCAAGTAAATGTAGCGTGTGGTGTGTAAAATTTAATGTGTTAATGGTGTGTTTAATTTTCTTCTATTTGCATGAACTTTCTTACGATACGGCACGTGTTCAAAATTGCTGCTTTTTGTAAAGTAATATAAAGAGATTATTTCAGGTCTATTATTTTTAGGCTATGGAGAAGATGGTTAGGAATAACACCTGTTGTAGAGAGGACTATAGGAACTACATAGACTTTTTCTTGTCTCCAGATTCTGGAAACTTCTTCTTTGAGTTCTGCGTACTTGCTTATTTTTTCGCTTATTGTCTTCTGTAGGTTATGGGTATTGGGAATTGCAATGTCTATTAGGTACGTGATTTTATTTATTTTATCCTGCAGTGTTATATTCGGTCTATTATAGTGAATGGTTCTATCAGTAAGTATGGCGCGGTCGTAGTATAGTTTGTGTGTGGAATTTTCCAGGACAGTTTCTGGTGTGTATTTGTAGTAAGGGGTGTTTGTGTTTTGTATGAGTGTATATTTGAGTGCTAGTTTTTGATGAATGACGTTTGCTACTTGGTTATGTCTGTGAGTATAGTCTGTCTGTGTGAGTGTGGTGCATGCTCCTGTTATGTGTTGTATAGTTTCTGGTTGAGTGTGGCACTTACGGCATTTATCGTTTGATAAGGTGGGGTCTTTGATTATGTATTTCCTGTAGTTTTTTGTGTTGATGATTTGATCTTGTATAGCTATTATAAATCCTTCTGTTTCTGGAAATAAATTGCCTACTTTAAGCCATTTATTAGATGCTATTTCGTTAACATGGGCTTGTTCTAGATCATGAGGATGACGACCATGAAGTACTTTCTTCTTCCAATCTTCAATTTTTTGTTTTTGTGGGTCACTATTACTAGTTGCGTGTGTAGAATAAAACTCTGCGTGCTTGTGAATTTAATTTTATTATTTTAAACCACACACTTGCCTTGCCTGAATGCAAAACGGAAATCGAAGACAATATTATAAACAGTGTTCCAAGACACCTAAAATATATAGTGTTGCAAGTTAATTTTACAGACTAATTAGTCGATATTACTAACATAGTGCTTTATTGATTTATATGTTGAATTTACTTTAACATAGTTGGGGCCGGCAAGGTAGTCCAACAATTAAACTGCAAAATGCAATTATTACTAACAAATTTGAAATATTATACTTATTTCTTCTAATATATTATTAAATTATTTCTAAATTTAAAGTGAATGTTGAAGTAACATTTGTTAAAGAAACTTAAGTATATAATTAATTCAAAACCATGCCCTTTAATGGCTTATATGACTATCATTATCACTGTTTAAACTTTGCCCTACGAATGAAATCATTCTTGGGATCGGTGCAAAACCACAAAGCTTAAAGAGAGAATATACTCTACATCATCTTATATACTAAAACCACATACCTACATAGGCAATGGGCAGAGTTTTCTTAAAGACCGAGTGTAGATTTTACTACCAATTTTACAGTCTGCTACCCTAACTTTACCGTCAGGGCCAGTATAAATTTTTACAATTCTGGCCATAGGCCATGATAATGGAGGCACATTATCTTGTCTTACAATAACTAAATCTCCTACATTTAAATTGGATTGTGTCTGATGCCACTTTGGCCTATTTTGTAACTGTGTTAGATAGTCTCTCGACCAAACCTTCCAAAAATCCTGTTTTATTTTTGAACACATGTTCCAAAACTTAAGTCGGTCCATAGAGACCCCTGAAAAATCTAGTTCTGGATAGGAAGTCAAGGCACTACCTATTAAAAAGTGGCCAGGTGTTAAAAAACTAATGTCTGAAATGTCCGAGCTTATAGGCATTAGGGGCCGAGAGTTGAGCACAGCTTCAATCTCTGTTATGACGGTATATAGACCTTCAAACGTCAGACACAAATTACCAATAATCCTTTTAAAGTGGTGCTTAAAGCTTTTTACGCCTGCTTCCCACAGGCCTCCGAATTCAGGAGAATAACTTGGAATGAAGTTAAATTTTATCAAATTTGTAGTACAAAAATGTTCTACACAATCCCTGTGAGCCTTTGAAGAAAACAAATCATACAGCTTTCTTAATTGATTAGAGGCTCCTTTAAATGTTTTTGCATTATCACAATAAACCTGATGAGGCATACCGCGCCTTGCAATAAATCTCTTGAGACATGCCAAAAAACTCTCAGTGGTGAGATCGCTCACAAGCTCTATATGAACTGCTTTGACAACAAAACAAACAAACAGCGCGACATAGCATTTACTTACAAGAGGTCTCCTAATCCTCGCAGACTTCATACTGAATGGACCGCAGAAATCTACACCTACAACCTCAAATGGTCTTGCTGCTGTAATCCTTTGTTTAGGCAGAGAGCCCATCAGTTGCCTAGCTGCTGCAGCTTTTAACCGTGCACACTTCATACACTTGATAACCACCTTTTTTACCTCCCGATGGCCACTGATAAGCCAATAATTCTGAGATAGAGAACTCAATAAAAGTTTAGGTCCCGCGTGCAGCAGACGCAAATGTTCCCTGTTAATTAGTAATGTTGTGACATGACATGATTTCGGCATTATAATTGGGTGCATCTTGTTATAAGGAATATTATCTGCATTTTGTAAACGGCCACCAACTCGGAGTACACTCTCCTTGTCCAAAAATGGATGCAGGTTTGATATACTAGACCTAAACTTAATGACCTTATCATTTAATATTGAAGCTATTTCCCTTGAAAAGTATTTTCTCTGGGTACATTTTATAATAGCTAATAAAGCTCTTTGCAACTCTTTGGGTGTAAGACTACCATTAATTTTGTCATTTGACTTTAAGGTGTTATCTTTAAATCTAAATATGTATGCTATTATTCTTTGCAATTTATTTAAATCACAGAAAGTTGTCAACAAATCATAAAAGTCTGATTGGTCGATGCTGCATGAGTTTACCGCAGTTAATGCTGACACAGGTGGAGCTGCAATAGGCAATCTGCAACCGGCAAATGCACATATTCTTTACTCGACAGTTCTTTGGGACCATGCCACCATAGATTATTGTATTGCAATTTCTGTGGGTCAACTCCCCGAGACAGTAGATCAGCAGGATTATCTGAGCTTCGCACATACGACCATTCAGCTTCAGCAGTTAGATCATTTATTTGTTTGACTCTATTAACAACATATGGATTGGACTTAATATTGTTAGACTTGATCCATGCCAAAACAATTTGAGAATCACTGTACAGATGTACCTTAGTTGGGAATCGCGACGATAAAACTTTATTCACTCTATGAGTTAGCTGAGCTAACAATAGGGAACTATTGAGTTCAAGCTTGGGAATAGTCAACACTTTATTTAATGGAGCAAGACGAGACTTGGAGCATAATAAATTCACAGTGACTGACCCATCTCTATTTAATATTCTAAGATATAGACAGCAACCAAATGCTTTTTGTGATGCATCTGCATACCCTACCAGCTCTATAGATGCTGTGTCACGAGAATTTACACAACGCATGACAGTGATAGTGCCCATTGTATTTAAGCTAAATAAAAACTTGTGCCAAATGTCTAATAAGTTCTGGGGCAATATAGTGTCCCAGCCTACATTAACTGACCATAATTGCTGCATAAAAAGTTTTGCAACAACAATAATAGGCCCTATGAGGCCAAGCGGATCAAACATTTTTCCAACAAAGCTAAGCACTTGTCTCTTGGTATAAGTGTCATTTTTATATGGTGGACTTTCAAAACTAAACTGATCTTTAGTAACATTGTATTTTAAGCCCAATGTTTTAACAATGTTATTTTTATTAAATTCAATGTCATCATTGAAATATTTGTGTTCAATAGGAACATCATCCAGCACCTGAGAAACATTCGAGCACCATTTGTGCAAATTAAAATTTCCTAATTTCAAAAGTTCTATTAGTTGCACCTTGAGATCATGCAGGGACTCTACATTGTCAGAGCCACATATTACGTCATCAACATAAGTACTTGAGAACATAGCCTCTGCTGCAAGCGGATACTTTTTATCATACCTATGGGCCAACTCTATAAGGCATCGGGTGGCTACAAAGGTAGATGCTTTTAAACCATATGTAACTGTCTGCAGTTGTAAACAACTGATGGGCATACTCGGGTTATCTCTCCAGAGTATATTCTGTAAGCATGCTTGCTCAGGATTTATCCTTACGCAACGAAACATCTTTGAAACATCGCAAATTAATGTGAAAATGTACGTACGATACCGGAGCAGGATATCAAAAAGCTCACTTTGTACCACTGGTCCATTCAACATGACTTCATTAAGGGAGACTCCACTTTTTGACTTCATGCTACCATCAAAGACCACACGCAGTTTGGTTGTTCTGCTATCTTCGTTAATCACACTGTGATGAGCTAGAAAATAAACATGTCCATTAGTAACTTCATAATCACCAATGTCAACTTTTATCGCATGTCCCAAGGCAACATATTCTTCAATGAATTTTTTATACTTTTCTAGGTACAATGGATTTCTTTTAAATTTCTTTTCCAGAGTCAAAAATCTTTGGAGGGCGACTGAAAAGGAATCTCCAAGCTGCAGTTGCTCTAAGTCACAGATAAGTGGCATATTAACTTGAAATACATTATTTTCAATTTTAACTGAATTTTGAAAACAAACTTCAGCCTTTAAGTACTCACTACACAACTTGTCAGCTGGCTCAGGAACCTTTTCAGTGAGCCAAAATTGCTCCATGACATTTTCTAATTTCTGAGAATCACAAATAGCCAAATTTGAAACTAAATTAGTGTTTATAACATTACAATGTTTTATATCAATGCTACCCCCAACAACATACCCAAACAAAGTTCTCTGCAGAACAGGGCCATTTGGAATTTTTATATGTCCATCTAATAAGATGTTAAAGTATATGTCGGCACCTAAAAGCAAAGAAATTTCTCCTGGCAGATTGAAATTATCATCAGACAAAATAATATTTTTAGGTAGATTAAATTTCGAAATATCAATATATTGTTGGGGCAATTTGGCAGTTATGGAATTCACAACATGACATTTTGCATTAAATTGAGTTTTTGACACTGGGGAATGTAATGTAATATTAACAAAATTATTGATTTTGCTATTTGTAATACCAATAATATAAGCGTCTTCATGTATAGGCTTTAATCCCAAAGACTTCACAAGAGAGTGTGTGATGAGGGAGACTTGACAACCCGAGTCAAGTAGCGCTCTTACATAGACTGCATGGCCTGCAATATTAAATAATTTTACCTTCACAGTTGGCAATAAAACATTGTTGCCCAATTTACTGGAATGTAATGAGATAGCCTCCTGTCCCTCAATATCTGTGCCTACATGCAGAAGAGTATTGTGCTTCTCCTTACACACTTGACATGTAAAATGAAATTGACATTTACCGTTATGTGAATTTAGGCATGTAGAACATAGTTTGTTTATAGAAACAAATTTTTGACGGTCTTCAACCGAAGCCGTTTTGAAGGACGGGCAACTATATAATTTATGGTTATTACCCTTACAAAATTTACAAGATTTTGTATTATTGGAAGTAGCAACATTGGTTACCTTATTGGGGCGCTTATAGGTGGCTTCATAAACTCCACTGTCCTCAAGCGCCATAGCACGCTTTTCAAGGAACGCCATAAATTCTTCCATTGTAGGTAACACCTCAGGGTTCCTATCAAGTTGATAGGCCCGATTAGTAAACATATCAAGTTTCCTAGAAAAAATTGAAATAAGTAGCATATCCCAATCCTTTATGGGTTGCTGTAAATTTTTTAAAGCATATAGTTGTTGCTTTATTTCTGAAATAAATGACCTTATAGAGGCCGCAGTACTCCGCTGCATTGTAGGCAAGTCTAAAAGTACATGTATGTGATTTATTATTAATCTAGCTTTGTTGTCAAAGCGTTTTTTAAGTAATATCAAGGCCTCTTGATAAGACTGATTGACAAGAGGTAAGTTAATAATTTCAGCAAGAGCATCCTCACTTAAGTATTTTCTTAAATAAAATAACCTTTGAACATCTGAAAGTTCCTTGTTGTTATGTATGACAGCAGTAAAAAGATCTATAAAAGGTGTATACTTAGTAAAATCTTTGCCACTAAAGACCGGTAAGTCAATGTTTGGTAATTTTGATGATTTACTTTTACATTGGGAAACGTCAGATGCACTAAAGCCAGTCAGACATTGGTTAATTTTAGACATAATTGAAAAATATTGTTCTTCTAAGACAGCAACATCTTCACTATCTTTGTTATCTATTGACAAAATACTTATTTGGACCCTCTCATAGTCTCTGAAAGCATCAATTAATCTTTCCTTGCGAGTTTGAAGAACTCCAGGCGATACACTTACAAGATTTAACGGGTCGTTAACAAAGTTCTCGACGCGTGTTATCGTACCTTTTAGCTGTCCGCGCTTAAGACGCAGCGTCTTAAGATCTTCCATATTTATTTTAAATAACACTAGATTAAACCAACAGCACAAAATTAACTTTCGGAATCCTGGAATTTGTTATTGTTTGAAGACTGAAGTGAAGTTTTCAACAAACGAATGACAGAAGACAGCAGATGTCAACGTCACTAAGGGTGCGTTCAGTATTATCGCCCGACGACACTTTGTACAGGTTGGCCACCCTTCCAGAGAGAATGGCTGTAGATTCTTTTGCCGCTTGTTCGACTGCAATAGTGCCAACTTCACAACACCAAAACTTTTTTCACCGCCACCCTCAAGATTCGCACTTCATAGCAATGCGAACAAAGCAACGATGAAAATGATGCAATATCTTCTAGAATTGTCTAAGGCGACACTGTGACCGTATTTCGAAATAAATAGCTTTTCTTCGTGCTTCTTTGAGCCTAAGTGCGAAAATATAGACTTCGCACGAAGACTTGCCCGGGCCGGGTCGACGCACACGCGACACAAATACCTTAAAACCATGGTGAATACACGAAAAACAGCTTGAATGGAACACTTTGGCTCGTAGGACCACTTGCACATGTAGAATAAAACTCTGCGTGCTTGTGAATTTAATTTTATTATTTTAAACCACACACTTGCCTTGCCTGAATGCAAAACGGAAATCGAAGACAATATTATAAACAGTGTTCCAAGACACCTAAAATATATAGTGTTGCAAGTTAATTTTACAGACTAATTAGTCGATATTACTAACATAGTGCTTTATTGATTTATATGTTGAATTTACTTTAACAGCGTGTGTATTGGTATGTATATTTGTTTGATCATTTAAGTTCAGTGGAGTGTAGTTTGAATCATTTTGGGTAATTGCTTTATGAATGTTACTTGTGTGAGATTTTGTGTGAAAGAATGTTTTAAGCCTACTAATTTGCTTTTGCCAAAGGTGATGGATGTCTATTAAGCCTCTGCCTCCGTTTTGTCTTTTAATAGTTAGTCTTTCTATTGCAGATTTTGGGTGAAGATTGTTCTGTTTTGTAAGTGTTGTGCGTGTGTTTCTTTCTAACTGTTTTATATCTGTTTGGCTCCATTTTATCACTCCGAATGAGTAGGTTAATATTGGAATGGCGTAGGTATTTAAAGCTTTAATGAGATGTTTCCCAGCAAGTTGGGTTTTACACACGGCATTTATTCTTCTCTTGTACTCTGTTGTTAATGTCTGCTTAATTTTAATGTGATCTAATCCTTTCAGTTGCGTGTATCCTAAATATTTATATAAATCTGTCGGTTCCATTGCTGTTATTGTATCATTATTGTTTACTAGATAGTCACCAGGTCGTATCTTGCCACGTATTATGTGTAGTGTTTTACATTTATCTAACCCAAATTGCATGTTAATATCATTACTAAATTCTGCTGTTGTCTCTACTAGTTTTTTCATTTCATTTTCGGATTTTGCATATAATTTAATGTCATCCATATATATTAGATGTGAGATAGTCGTTTCTTCTGTGCTATGTTTAAGACAATATCCGGCCCGGCAACTTTGTAGTAGATGTGATAACGGATTCAGGGCGAGACAGAACCACAGAGGGCTCAGCGAATCACCCTGATAAATACCTTTTCTAATAAATATTTGCCTTGTTGTGACAGTGTTATGTGTGTTACCTAGATGTAATGTTGTTTTCCAAAGTGTCATTATACTTCGCAAAAAATCTAATACTTTTGGGTTTATTTTATAAATTTCTAATATTTTTATCAACCAGGAATGTGGAATACTGTCAAACGCTTTTTTATAATCTATATAAGTGCAATGTAGATTTCTACTTTTTATGGTAGCATGCTTATGTATAGTAGAGTCTATTACTAACTGTTCCTTGCATCCCATATGGCCTCGCCTGCATCCCTTTTGCTCTTCCGCTATTATGTTGTGGCGTTCGATGTGTGAATTGAGTTTTGATGTGATTGCTGATGTAAGAATTTTATAAATTGTGGGTAGGCATCTTATTGGTCTGTATTGAGAAGGTTGTGTAGAATATTTGGATTTTGGAAGCATATAAGTTATTCCTGTAGAGATAAATTCAGGCATATTCTGTTTTTTTAATATGATATCTGTTAAGTTTGTAGCAATGGATTTGTGTAGTGAAATCAACTTTTTGTACCAGTAATTATGTATTTTATCTACACCAGGTGATTTCCAATTATGTAACCTAGCTGTAATATTTGTTATATCGGATTCAGTTATCTCCACAAATTCCATTTCTTCTATCATACTCAATGGAGTATGAATAACAAGCAGCTTGGATAACAGAAGAAGAAACTAAATGTAGTTTCTTCTTCTGTTATCCAAGCTGCTTTGTCGTTATGTTGTACTTGTTCTTCCCATATGCCAGACCAAAATGATTCAAGTTGTTCTTTTGTCGGTATGTCTGTGTTGTTTTGTGTTGATGTATCAGTGTGTGGTGTCTGTTGTAAGTTTCTATAAAATACTTTTTCATTAGTTGCGAATATGGTGTTATCGTTTCTGCGCTGTTGCGCCTTCTTGTATCTCCTGAGTCTATGAACTTTAAGTGCTAGTTTTTGCTTTAGTGTGTCTAAGAATTCTTCAGGTTTTCGGTTGCTGTTTTCATGTCTTGTGTGTGTAAATCTGTTTTTGAATATTGCTTCTACTCTTTTAACTACTTTATTCGATCTGTTGTTGTTAATATATTGTGTTAATCTACCACAGTCCGCTCTTAGTTTTTCTATATCTTTTTCGAGCCTCTGTTGCCATGGTGGTTTGGTGTCATGTCTTGGTCTTGTATTTCCTGGGTATTCAGTGATTTTGTAATTAAGTTCTTCTGAAATAACTAATGCTGTGCAATATATTAGAGTATGTAAGTCTACTAGTTGTGTGTCTTCTGATATGAATTGTTTAAGTATGGTGTGATTAAATAAATGAATTAACTGAGTAAGTTTAGGGCTGTATTTAAGTTTTGGCAATTTTGGTCGAGCTGTTGGGTCCATCCCAGAATATTGTGTAAGGGTTGTCCTTAATTAATCCTGTATTTCTTGGATGTGCCTTTCTGCTATCGGATTAAGATCGACTAAGGTCTCAATATCATTTTCTAGCATCAAAGTTATAGACTGGTATGAATATTCATGTGTATAAATTTCATGAAGTATGAAATTACTTTATTAAAAAAAAAAACATGTTCATATACGAAACTGACGTATAATCCCCCCTCTTCCATACAACTGTTTTTTTTTTTTTTGTTCAAAGTGATCTAAATTATCATCCCAGAAATTTTGGCGCTGTATGAAAACACATGAAGCAAAAAAATTTTTTACAACTTTCAGATGCAGATGACCATCAGATCGCAGATCTATGATGGCAAAACTATTAGTGTTATGATTTTCAGCCAGTATGAAATGACTTATTGAAATACAACTCTGCCTCCCCTACTATTTATTATGTAAAGGGCCCATACCAGAGACATTCGTTTTTGTTTAATTTTCTGCCCTCAGTTTCTATGAGTATGGAGCTCGATTTTCCGATAACTGTATGCTGGACGCTGGTGCCGGACACATTTTCACTTAGGCCGTACACTAAGGCTTATATTCAGAGACGAATCTAAGCGAGACCTCATGCTAAGAGTTAACAGTTATTAACTTTCCGTGTGGTGTCGGACGTAAAGAATAACACCACCCTGTCTTCTCATGGGTGTCGTAAAAGGCGACTAAAGGATTCACCAGAGGATGGGCAGCAACGTTCTCTGAGTATTTAACCAACCAACTGCGATCGCCAACCCGCCTGCCTAGTGTTGCGATTATGGCATATCCCCCCCCCTTGCTTGGGGGAGGCCAATGTACTTCAGTGGACGTCTTTAGGCTCAAATGATGATGATGATGATAAACAAGTAAAAGATTTTTTTGAGATTTTTCGTTTATTTAATTTTGTATTAAAAAATAAAACCTCCCATCAATAGATTATTTTATTATTATTATAAGTTAAGCATATTATTTAAATTCTTACTGCCACCAAAATCAAAGAAATGTGGAATAGGTATCCCTAGGCATTGTTGATGTTAATACAAGATGTTGATCTGTAACCGCGCCATATTTCTAGAGTAAATGATAAATAATGTGCTTAGTCATCCAAAAATACTTAAAAATTCTATTATTGTTTAATACCCAAATTTTCACTTAGAAACATACATATAGCGAGGGTTTGAGGATAAATACCGAACGATTGAAAATAAGTCATTGGCGGCTTTTTCAAAGGGTGGAAATACCTGCAATTTTTTGGTGGTTTCGCACGTGTCGTTTTTACGTCGCACGCGACACACGGAGGAAATTTGTGTGTTTACAAATAGGTATTTAAATAAAATGAAAACAAATTAGTATTGATTTTTTTATTGATTCGTGTTCAGTATCATTGGCATAGTCACCTCCTTAAATATAGCACGAATACAGATCAACATGTTGTATATGTGTATATATTTCCTTCTTAATATTAATCTTTAGAAATCTATTTTTGTTCTATTAAACAGGGCGCTGGAATAGGAGGTTTACAAGCACAAAATGGGGCCTACATACCAAGACAACCTCATTTCGCACAACCAACATCACAGCAAATATATGGGCAACAGCAGGTAAACATTTTACAGAATTTTAACCAATTCTCAAATAATTGTAGAAACTCATTTTCTCACGTGTTCAATTAATTATACATATAAAAATATCGGAATGAAAAAATTGGTAAACTTTTGAGCTTTCTAATATCAGTGTGTTGTAAGAAAAAATGCAACTTAATCCATTAAAAGTCCATTTCTGAAAATACTTCTGAGACTCTTCGTAGGTAACGAGAAAAATAACAACAAAACCTGGGGGCTGTTTGACATAGGTTGTAAAAATCACCTGCAATATTTAAGGAGTCAGTATCAGTCACAGACCAATAAGCCTAAAAGACGCCTATTAGACGGACACCCGCGGTCACACAACATATGCAGTACCACTGCATATCAGCCGCCCCGCCCACATTCGGTACGTCACTCCGTCAGCGAGCGCAACTGAGTAAAGAGCTCTAATAAACACGTTTTTTTTTTCTGTAATAAAATCCCTATTGTGCAGTGAAATGGTGCGGAATATGTAGTAAAACATTCAGTTTTAATAAAGACGGTAGTACATTTCACAGGTATTCCATATTTTTCCATATAAGAATAATTTTGTTTATTTAAAATAGTGTATAGCAAAGCACAAAAGGTGGTCGAACGTTGAAGTCTTTTATTCGCCATCTTTTTCTGTTTCACGTTACTTCACATACCGCTATCCCGCTCTATCATAATCATGTGTGCTAGAGTTGGGGTACTAACATAAATAGAATTTATCGATAAAATGCGAATGTTGAAAATGATTCCTATCTTTTTACCCGACTGCGCCAGAAGGAGGGTTATGTTTTTCGAGTGTATGTATGTATGTATATTTCTTTGGTACGCTCTGTATCCTAAACGGCTTGATGGATCTTAGCTTGAGAGGTGTCGTTGGATTCGTCTTAATTGTGAGAGTGACACTGGCTATATCAAAATTATAAAAATCAAAATGGCCGCGTTTTGGAGCCATTTTATGTGACTTCAAAACATTTTTTTTGCTCAAAACCTATCGAGTGGTGTATCAAAATAAAGGGTTTTATAAATGGTTTACGAAAATATATACAACTTGTATGTTTAAATGTAATTTGGAATGAGAAATGCTAAAAAACAACAAAATATTCAACGTTAAAAATGAATTTGACTTTTCAAAAAAAAACATTAATAGTATGATAAATAAAACATGACAAAACTAAAAAAAAACAAATAAAAAAATTAATTAACAAAAACAAAAAACCCGACTGCGTCTAAAAATAACAGAAAAGATATAAACAAGACTTATGAACACGCAGGCGGAGGCTACCTATGAACTTATGTAATTCATGACCAAAAACATACGTAGCCTCCGACTGCGTGTTGATAAGTCTTGTTTATATCTTTTCTGTTATTTTTACACGCAGTCGGGTTTTTGTTTTAATTAATTAATTTTTACTATAAAAATATAAACTAATAGAAGGTGAACGACCGGTCTGTTGCACGCGCTGATCACGTGATCGTACAACGTGAAGTCCTTCTGCGCACCCTTTGGTCGCCCATAGGGAGGTTCAGGCTCCGCGCGTCCGCTCCGCACATCCATATTTTTCGTGCATAAAACGGGTTAGTCAGTCACGTGTTTATTTATCAATCAGGCCCAAAAATATTTTTTGACGGTCGATAACTAAAAATTAATAAAAAATGTTTTATTGAAATATACGCTTGTCACCTTAGTCTACCCACTACACAAAATAATCACTACGTTACAAGAGACGGCACTTAGAGAAGGCTGGGTAGCTCGCTCAATTTTGTACAATCTTAGAACCAACATTACAAACAAACTACTAGTACCAACATTCAGAAAGAATAATTTCGTATGACAGCTTAGTGATGCACTATATGTAGTGCTAGTAGTGCATCACTAAGCTGTCATACGAAATTATTCTAAAGGCGTATGCGCCTTACGTGTTATCGATAAATAGTGATGTGACTATCATAAAATGTGATTCATCGATATCGATGAAAACCTGTAGGTACGATGAGTCCTATATTTATATTATATTACTTAAATACAATTTGTATATAAATAAAACAAACAAGCAGCAGTAGCAGCAGTTCTCAGTAGCAGCCCGGAGTCTGGATTTGTGCCCGGTTAATGGCAATAGGCTCGCCCCCTATTATATGGGACTATAACATAACTGGCGAAATGTGGGTGTGCTATACACCTCTGCCTATCCCTTCGGGGTAATAAAGGCGTGATGTTATGGTATGTTAAAACAAACAAAATACTTTTTTATAAGTCTTTATTTGAAGACAAATCAAATTTAAAACTGACAGTCGGCGCTTTCGAGTTTTCAGAATTTCGGATGTTTCCACGTATTTCTCGTACACAACACTACTTCTGGTTCCACAAACATTGCTGACAGCACCGTAGAAGTTGTTGGCCCACCTGAAATAAATTTAACTCGTAATTCGTCCAGTCATTCATTGTGAGAGTACCAAAAACTAAGTGAAATTAGATTAGCCTGGTCTCTAAGAACCACAGATAATATAATACTATAGTACAGATACACAATCCCGTACAAAGAAATGAGACCTTCCTAAGTCTGGCAATTGCTCTGACTATTTTAAGTTTCTCAGTTTTTACAATAGACGGCAGCATTGGCGGCACTCCGCCACTAAGATCGCGTGGTTGCGTGTTGTTATACAGCGCTATCTAGCGACCTATTCCGTGCAACACCGCCGCCGTACCGCCCGCGCGCCTGCCCGCTCGGGACTCTACTGGGATACGATGTTGCTTGCGCCGCCGCGCGTGACCTTGAAGTGCAATTTAACGAACGCGACTTACGAATAAACATTACGTTCCTTTTGGGGCAGTCAGGTGAAAATAGGAACGTCAATTTTGCTGTATAAACTAGTGATTGTGTAGCTAGGCGGTGTATTGGAAAGAAATAGAATATTTTGTTCTGAGATCAAATCCGAACTTCCGACTTACTTTTTGTGATTTATTTTTCGATATTATAATAATAAAATTATCTTCTTCTTATCTTCTTATTCTTAACTGTTATAAAACTGTAAATGTTTGTTTGTTTGTTTATTCGTTCGAACATCACGCTAAAACTACTGGACCTATTTTGATGAAACTTTTCGTGTTTAAAAGCTGGTGGTTAGAATTAAAAACTGGTACCTACGTGTTTTATGAAAGAGAAAAAATAAAATCATGGTGTGCATCGTCGGATGACGCCCGACAGATGCGAAGCACCTACGCATTTGCAAGCGTAGATAGAAAATGTACGCGTGCAGTTGGTAATTTTTTTTGATAATAATAGGGCTCGAGGAGTTCTCCACAAATATAGGTCAACAATTCTGATGCCCATATCTCCTAAGCTATTGCTCTTAGACCCATCGTTTTGGTACTCAAATGAAAGGGCTCGATGTGATCTAGACAAATAAATTGACAAAACTTCTGATGGCCATATCTCCTAAACCATATGTCTTAGAACATCGTTTTTGTACTCAAGAACTCGATGAGCTCTAGACAAATAGATGGTCAAAACTTCTGATGGCCATATCAAGACCTGTGGCTTAGGAGATATGACCATCACAAGTTTTGGCCATTTATTTGAGAAGAGCTCATCGAGCTCTTTTATTTGAGTACCAACACGATGGGTCTAAGACCTGTGGTTTAGGAGATATTGCCATCAGAAGTTTTGACCATTTATTTGAGAAGAGCTCATTGAGTCCATTCATTTGAGTAGCAACACGATGGGTCTATGTAAGTGTTTCTTTTCATGGACAGCCCGATTTTTTTTTGAACCTACTTATGAATTGCAATTTTTTTCATGTAACTTCCAGTGCCAGTGCCCGTGACATTGTCCGCATGGGAGTCTGAAAATAACACCATATCGTGTTCATAAACACAATGTCGTATTTTTAAAAATTTCTACTAACGCCACACAGTCTGTTATTTTGCCTTAGTTGAGGTCATGTCCATTTTATGTTTTTATTCGATAGATATAGTAACGATAAAGGTTTGGCAGAAATACCTGTACTATTTTTTTGTATAATTAAAAGTTATGAAGGTTTCATTGAAAAGTGAGAAAAACAAAATTAATTTTTATTTTCGAAAATTGTTGTCATACATATTTAGTTAGTCCTTTAAATAAAGTAACAGCATAATATATACGTGGGACACTCAGAAAGTTTTGCGAAACTAAAAAAAATTGTTCTATACGTACATATATTTTTATCAAATCTTTTCAAAGTACTTTCCACCAGCCTCTATACAAAGATTCATGCGCCTAAACCAGTTTTCAAAACACTTTTTCCAGTCCGCCGCAGACACCTCGTTTACAGCCTGCTCGAACGCAGCCAGCGCATCTTCCGGCGACGAAAATTGTATCCCTTTGAGCTGATTTTTTATTTTTGGGAATAAAAATAAGTCACACGGTGCTAGATCAGGGCTGTAAGGAGGGTGACCCAGGAGTTTGACTGGCGTGCTGTCCAGGAAGTCCCTCGTTTTGAGTGCGGTGTGCGCAGGTGCATTGTCGTGGTGGAGCAGTAGCCCGCGGAGCCCTGTGTTTGGTCGCTTGTTGCTTATAACAGAGAAAACTTCTGGCAAACATTTGGTAGTATACCATTCGGCATTAATGCTTCTTTGATCCCGTAAGGGAATTGATACCAAGTGGCCAGTCAAATTAAAAAAGCTAGCGATCAAAATCTTACCCCCGCTTCTAGATCGCTTCACTTTGGTAGGCGTTGGCTCATTTTGAAACACCCAAACAGTCGACTGGCGCTTGGTTTCTGGGTCGTATTGATAAATCCAGGACTCATCACCTGTAACGATGTCGTAAACACGCCGAGACGAGCCTGCTTCAAATTTGTTAAGCATATCACGGCACCATTCCACCCGGGCCTGCTTCTGAGCATCGGTGAGGTTGTGCGGCACCCAGCGTGATACTATCCTCCTCACGCGAAGATGGCTGTGTAGAATCTCGTGAACGCTTCCCGATCCAATCTTCAATATGTGTTGAATCTCCTGATATGTAATTCGCCTATTGTCTTGGATTAAATTTTTCACTGCTAGCACGTTTTCTTCGGTAACAGCCGTCAAAGGGCGACCGCTTCTTTCGTCATCCCCCAAAGTTGGTCGACCGCGCTTGAATTCGTTATACCAACGATACACGGTTGCCTTGGAAGGGCCTTCATCCATGAATGCCATTTGAAGTCTATCGTACGATTCATCCGGTTTCAGGCGACACTTGAAATCGTATAAAATCATAGCTCTAAAATGTTCCCGGCGCAGATCCATATTTCAGTGAGACACAATACTTTGAATTAACTCGCAAAAAATGTGGAGGGAAATTTTGAAATTGGAACTTACTTATTTTTACTTATAAATAATCATATTTTCGAAAAACATTATAACTGGCCAGTCTCCCATATATAAAAACTTTTTTTCGCAATACTTTCTGAGGGGCCTGGTATTTAGATTTAAAAAAGGGGCATTGTACCTTTGATATATTAGGAGATTTTTTACTTTTACCGATTAACACAAAACGTTTTTTTTTCATGTTTTCTTATCACGGTCGCATCTTATTTTCATTTAAATATATGCGTAATGTTATTGTCAATAATACACTAAAATATGACATGCGTCAATAGCAGGAATACGAAGATAGAGAGTTTCTAAATATTTTTGAAATTTCTATGGAAATAGGGTTGTCGCAATTGAATATATAAAAAAAAAAAGTGCCAGAAATTTCCCAAGTATTTAACTAACTTTGAGTAAATTCTTTCTGGTGTCTTTCTGTGTCTCTTTCTGGGTTTCTGTTGTCTGAAAACAATTACTACAATGTTCTCAATGCTCTAAGACTACAACGATACGTGACGCTAACCTAGCAGTCATCATCGGAGTTTGTCAAAACTTCTTCTGATGATAATACGAGTATATTATCATCAGAAGCGTCTGTTACCAATTCAGTATTAGGAATATCAGCAAAACTCTGCGGTAGTGGATCATTGGTAATAATATTCTCCATTGTCGGTTTTAAGAGTGACAGAACCTTGCCGGGAAGAATGGAACGTTTATTCTTTTTATGTCGGTTGCCATTGGACATCAGCGATAGGAATGGGTCGGAAGACTCTAGCGCGCGGTAAAACAAGTCGAACACTGTTGTTTTGCGATCTAATTTTCGGGTGTGATGCTCACGGTCGTAACGCCAAAACTTTTCCTTGATTCACCGGCTTGTTCTGACAGCATTCCAATGGGTAAGGAAATAGATTCTATTATTTTTGCTCCATGCATCAGTATCTTGTGCAAAGTAACTGACATATAACACCAGTTGTACTTTTGCACGTATTTAACAGCGAGATTTTCACAAAAATATTGAAACTTTTGAGAATCGATTTCCAACTCGCTTGATAATGTCACAAGAATGGTGTGTAAATCCTCAACAAGCCATTCCTCAATTCCAAGAATATCTGCAAATGTTTTCCGGTTTGAATCTGACAATGCAGTACGGGCAGTGTTGCCATCATTGGTTGTTCTTGCATTAGGCCTTACTACATCTACTAGCAAACCCATTTTGTTTCTAATGTCCGTTTGAATTAGTTTTTTTCTTTCCACAATACGACCTTCGGGGGAGTTTTTTGTAACTCTCCATTTTTGTATGTCTGGATTATTTTTATAGCCTAAATGCAACAAAAATCGAATATTCTGATCCAGGCATGCAGTGGGCTTATTCCGTGAATTAAAGCTTCCTGATTTAATAGTTTTTTTGCCACTTCGTCAAGTTTATTAATCTCGGTGCAAGTAGCTCCACAACACGCACACCGTAATTGTGAGCTGGTATTTGTGATGACATTAAAGACTTTTCCGTCAATTATGGTGGGGTATCATTTTGGATCTCCGACAATGACATATCCAGCAGAAATTTCCGAATAAATTTGTGAAAGATTTTTAATTTCTTCTTCTACCCGGTTCC
The DNA here is from genome assembly GCA_949699075.1 of Asteroscopus sphinx. Taxonomy (NCBI): domain Eukaryota; kingdom Metazoa; phylum Arthropoda; class Insecta; order Lepidoptera; family Noctuidae; genus Asteroscopus; species Asteroscopus sphinx. The sequence continues at coordinate 15,613,318 of OX453004.1, read as the reverse complement.
TTTCTTACAGAATCAGATCTTTTGATTCTGATCTGTATTGTATTTTTATTGGTCGGCAAAATCTAAAAGATTGTGGATTTGGGTTTGACCATAAGACAAAACCATCAAGACTTTTTATGCGCAACGGAATGTAGGTAGTAGCAAAGAGGCAGTGTTCGTCATCAATTTTATCAGAAAACGTTTGCTTATATGTTGACTGTCCTGTGCTACCATCAAAACCCCATGAACCCTCAAAAACGCAGTGAAGTGCATCTAACGGTTTTTGATTGCAATATTCTGAAACCCTTTGGTCGCAAGAGTCAAATCATTTAAAGGTACTTTGGCTTCTCGTTCTGATATTTCAATTTCAACATCAGGATAACAATGTTTTTTAGCTTTTTGTATCTTATAATAGGGAGGGTAAATATTAAATTCTCGAGATTTGGCACCTTGTTGCATGTAGATATAGTCCTCCACTGATAGTTTTATATCAATCATTAAACAAAGAGCTTCATCAGGAGAATAGGGTTTGGGTTCCGATTTTGACTTTATGGTTCCCGCGATTTTTTTGGCCGAGTTGGACTTTTCAAGCATTCCTTTATTATAAACTCAAACTCCTGAGCAGAACTTTTATTTAGTTTTTCGCCGGTTTCGTCTGTTACTATTCTCGATATAACTTTAATTAGTTTTGAATGAGGTTCTCCGTCAAGCGATTCCTCAAGATCTTTCCGTGCACGGCGCTTTTGGCGATCACTTAAATTTTCATAAAATGTAGATGTGGAACTGGATGAAGCATCAAAAGTAGTTTCAGGTTTCGGATCTATTGAAGGTTCAAGTTCTTGGGGTCTTAAAGTTTTTTGTAAGTCAAAGCTTTTTGTTCCCGAAGTCGAAGGATTATTTTGTAATAAATGTGTACCCATTTGATGGGAAACTGGAATGAGCGCCAAAAGAAGTTTCAGGTATCGGGTCTTAAAGTTTTCTGTAAGGCATAGCTACTACTTCTCGAAGTTGAAGGATTATTTTGTAATAAAAAATGTGCCTCACCAATTCTATAATATTTTGTTGTGGTAAAGGACTTTCCTCGATATTCACTTTTGGTATTTCAATATCAAAAATAGTGGAAAGCCAGTGTTTGTTTTTATTACAAAATGTTTTGAAATTCCGTTTACTATTGCGATATAAAGTCTCACATTTACTTAAAAATTTTGAAATATTGTAATTAAATTCATTGTTTTGGCTATCGATATTGTTCGGAATTCCATTTGGATATAAAACGTTTAACACGATTAGGCATCGTTCCTCTGAATCGAGATCCAAAGGTCTTTTATGAACCCCGTGCAAATGTAAATTTCCAATTTCGTGAGTGATTTCTTCAGATCCGTGTTCGTGCTTTCGTTGTTAGTCGTTGGAGTTGCCACTCACTGACCAGCATGAGGGTTGGCGCCCTCATTTGCGCCCTCATTTGGTCGCCCCCCTTGCATTAAGTCCTCTGGTCGGGGCCCAGAAGGACATCCCCCAGCAGGACGGGTCAGTACCTGCTGAGGCAAAGCAGTGCCATGGGTCTTTGACGGCTCCATGACACCTCACCCCCGCTTCTCCAGATATTATGTATGGAAATTGGGTTTTAACCTACTATCTAACGAGGGCGGACCCCTTCCCAATTTCACATAATATCCTTCATCGAAGATTCATTTTGATATAAGTGCATGAACTTACAAAACAAAAAAGAATAATAAACAAGATTTGTTTCATGATTTGTTAGTTACAGGTGAATCTAATAAAAGCGTGTTAGTTAAGACATGATTAAACCAAGGATAATGCTTCAGAAATAGTAATAGGAAATTATAATAATTGAAGAAGCAAATTTATTCCGAGCGAAATTGGTCGTTTGTTAAAGGCGCCTGCCTACATTAGTTGACAACCCTAAATTAAAACTTTAAAAATGAATATCTCAGAGTTCCTGTGTTCGTTGCTTCTTATTTTTTTTGTGGTAATACTCAGTATTGTACTAAACATTTACACACAAAAATAAAATGCGACCATGTTAAGAAAAACCATAATTTTTTTTATTATGAAATCATAGAAAAAATATAATTGACGCCTAGGAGAACGCATTTTTTTAAGTTAAAATAGATGTAATGATGCATTAAGTTAATGGCTAGCGTGCCATGAAACATTTATTGTAAAATGTTCATTATGAGAGCCTAAAACACGTTTCTATGGTTTCTATGGATTTTTCTCGATTTTAGAAATATTTTGAAAACTATGACACATAAAACCACGGGGGTTTTAATAGAAGTTTTGTTTGGTTATTATCTTTCTAAAAGCCTCAAAAAATTAGGATGGCCGCAACTAAGGCAAAATAACAGACTGTGTGCCATAGATAAACATTTATTACAATGTTTCAAAATTAAACTATTGAAAAACACCACAGATTTGACATTTATTGCCGATCTAATGTCAAATCTCTGAAAAACACAATTAATATCTTAAAATCTAAAAAGAAATCACAAAAAGTACGTCGGTAGTACGGGTTTGATCTCGGAACAAAACAATCTAATCCTAGAATCCTACCCATTATACCACCTGGCTACTCGAACACTTCTTGGAGTGGCGAAATTGTCGTTGCTATTTTTAGAATTTGTCATTTTACTCAGTTTTATAATATAATAATCTGTAGTACAGAAATTCTAGAAACTTCATTTTTGACATCAGTCTCGTTAAGTCTTGTCTTGTACGTCCTAGGTACCTAGATGAATTTTTCAAAAAACATTTATACATGTACAGTTCTCGTCTCGTTACAATTCATGTGACAATTTGAGTACAGCGCCACCTATTGCTATTAGCTTAAATCAAAACGAGAGATCAATGGCTGTTTCGTCATTGTAATAGGTTTCAATGGTGTGTTTTAACTGAACTAATGGCTTAATATTGTTTCGATGTATAAGTGTTATCACCGAGTGTAAATAGATAAATGTACAATAAATGACTATGCCTTGATTTTTTATAACTGTTATTTCGCTTAAATTTGCCGTATAACGTTTTTTTAAAATTGATAATCTCACAAGTTTTATCTATGCTGTCATCTATGAGATTTTTTTATAACTAATTCTATTTGCTTCGTATTGTTAGTTGTTACCCCATGCTAAGAACCAATATTGCAAAGAGGCTCCTCACTCTGCGGCCCTGACTAAGAGCTTGCCCGCCCCGCGTCTGCATAAACGAGTCTACGATCGCAATGTTTGTAAATACTAACAAAAAAATAAACGCAAATGCGCGTGTGACGCCGCGGGCCCCGTAGCTGGTATCGCCACGGAGAACCGCGTGACGCCACGCGCAACGCGCCGCCAGTCGCGCCGCGTGTTCGTAAACGAGCCCTAAGGTAGCTTATACGTGGGACACTCAGAAAGTTTTGCGAAACTAAAAAAAATTGTTCTATACGTACATATATTTTTATCAAATCTTTTCAAAGTACTTTCCACCAGCCTCTATACAAAGATTCATGCGCCTAAACCAGTTTTCAAAACACTTTTTCCAGTCCGCCGCAGACACCTCGTTTACAGCCTGCTCGAACGCAGCCAGCGCATCTTCCGGCGACGAAAATTGTATCCCTTTGAGCTGATTTTTTATTTTTGGGAATAAAAAGAAGTCACACGGTGCTAGATCAGGGCTGTAAGGAGGGTGACCCAGGAGTTTGACTGGCGTGCTGTCCAGGAATTACCTCGTTTTGAGTGCGGTGTGCGCAGGTGCATTGTCGTGGTGGAGCAGTAGCCCGCGGAGCCCTATGTTTGGTCGCTTGTTGCTTATAACAGAGAAAACTTCTGGCAAACATTTGGTAGTATACCATTCGGCATTAATGCTTCTTTGATCCCGTAAGGGAATTGATACCAAGTGGCCAGTCAAATTAAAAAAGCTAGCGATCAAAATCTTACCCCCGCTTCTAGATCGCTTCACTTTGGTAGGCGTTGGCTCATTTTGAAACACCCAAACAGTCGACTGGCGCTTGGTTTCTGGGTCGTATTGATAAATTCAGGACTCATCACCTGTAACGATGTCGTAAACACGCCGAGACGAGCCTGCTTCAAATTTGTTAAGCATATCACGGCACCATTCCACCCGGGCCTGCTTCTGAGCATCGGTGAGGTTGTGCGGCACCCAGCGTGATACTATCCTCCTCACGCGAAGATGGCTGTGTAGAATCTCGTGAACGCTTCCCGATCCAATCTTCAATATGTGTTGAATCTCCTGATATGTAATTCGCCTATTGTCTTGGATTAAATTTTTCACTGCTAGCACGTTTTCTTCGGTAACAGCCGTCAAAGGGCGACCGCTTCTTTCGTCATCCCCCAAAGTTGGTCGACCGCGCTTGAATTCGTTATACCAACGATACACGGTTGCCTTGGAAGGGCCTTCATCCATGAATGCCATTTGAAGTCTATCGTACGATTCATCCGGTTTCAGGCGACACTTGAAATCGTATAAAATCATAGCTCTAAAATGTTCCCGGCGCAGATCCATATTTCAGTGAGACACAATACTTTGAATTAACTCGCAAAAAATGTGGAGGGAAATTTTGAAATTGGAACTTACTTATTTTTACTTATAAATAATCATATTTTCTAAAAACATTATAACTGGCCAGTCTCCCATATATAAAAACTTTTTTTCGCAATACTTTCTGAGGGGCCTGGTAGTGTAGCTTGTAATATTAAATAAGCAAATAAATATTATTCTTATTTAATAACTAGCTTTTACCAGCGGCTCCGCTCGCGTTAAATTCTGCTAACCCACGTCAGTCCAGTCCACGTCCCACTGTCCCACTGTCCCGCTGTCCCACTGTCCCGCTGTCCCACTGTCCCGCTCTCCCACTGTCCCACTGCCTCACTAACCCACTGCCCTACTGCCCCACTGTCCCACTGCCTCACTGCCCCATTGTCCCACTGCCCCACAGCCCCACTGTCCCTCTGTCCCACAGCCCCAATGTCCCTCTGCCGCACTGTCCCACTGCACCACAGCCCCTCTGCCCCCCATCCCCACTGTCCCACTGAACCTCTGCCCCACTGCCACACGGCCCCACTGCCCCAACTGTCCCACTGCACCATTGCCTTACTGTCCCACGGCCCCACTGCCCAAACTGCCCCACTGCCCCAACTGCCCCACCGTCCAATAGCCCCACTGTCCCACTTCCCCACTACCCAAATAACCCACTGCCCCACCGTTCCACTGCCCCACTGCCCCAACTGCCCCACTGTCCAACTGCCCACTGCCCCACTGCTCCAACTGCCCCACTGTCCAACTGCCCCACTGCCTCACAGTCCCACTGGCCCACTGCCCCACCGTCCCACTGCCCCAAAGTCCCACAGCCCCACCGTCCCACTGCCCCAAAGTCCCACGGCCCCACTGTCCCACTGCCCCACCGTCCCATTGCCCCACAGCCCCACTGCCCCATTGACCCACTGCTCCACTGTACCACTGCTCCACTGTCCCACTGCCTCACTGCCCCATTGTCCCACTGCCACACTGTCCTCTGCCCCATTGTCCCTCTGCCCCACTGTCCCACTGCCCCGCTGCCCCACATCCCCACTGTCCCACTGTACCTCTACCCCACTGCCACACGTCCTCACTGTCCCACTGCCCCATCGCCCCACTGTCCCACTGCCCAAACTGCCCCACTGCCCAAACTGCCCCACTGCCCAAACTGCCCCAACTGCCCCACTGTCCAACAGCCCCACTGTCCCACTGCCCTACTGCACCACTACCCCACTGTCACATTGCCCCACTGCCCCATTGGCCCACTGCTCCACTGCCCCACCGTCCCACTGTCCCACTTCCCCACTGCCCAAATAACCCAATGCCCCACTGCCCCATCGTCCCACCGTTCCACTGCCCCAACTGCCCCACTGTCCAACTGCCCCACTCCCCACTGCCCCAACTGCCCCACCTTCCCACCGTCCCACTGCCCCAAAGGCCCACGGCCCAACTTTCCCACAGCCCCACTGTCCCAAGGCCCCACTGCCCCACCATCCCACTGCCCCTAGCCCCACTGCCCCATTGTCCCACTGCTCCACTGTACCACAGCTCCACTGCCCCTCTGTCCCATTGCCCCACTGACCCGCTGCCCCACTGCCCCACCGTCCCACCGTCCAACTGCCCCACTGTCCCACTGCCCCACTGACCCAATGCCCCACTGCCCCACCGTCACACTGCCCCAATGTCCCACTGCCCCACTGTCCCAATGTCCCACTGCCTCACTGCCCCACCGTCCCACTGCCCCACTGCCCCATTGTCCCACTGCCCCACTATCTCACTATATCACTATCGTCCCGTCCCATGTACCATGTCCTGTCCCATATCCCATCCTATGTCCAGTCCTATGTCTCGTCCCATGTGCCGTCCCACTGTCCTGTCCCATGTCCCGTCCCACTGTCCTGTCCCATGTCCCATCTCATGTCCCGTCCCATTTCCCGTCCCATGTTCCGTCCCCTGTCCTGTCCCCTGTCCCGTCCCCAGTCCCGTCCCCTGTCCCGTCCCCAGTCCCATCCCCTGTCCACTCCACTCCACTCCATCGTACATTACTATCCGCTCGTGCAAATGCATAGAAGCTTCGATCTGTCGGGTGAGTACGCAACCCACGAATAATTTTTTTTCTTTTTTTCTTTCTTTCTTTCTTTCTCAAAACCCATACCAGTTTTAAAGTCAGATCATCAGCTTTCAAACAAAAAAAAAAACATCAAAATTGGTCCAGTAGTTTTAGCGTGATGCTGGAACAAACAAACAAACAAACAGACGCTAGACGTTTACAATTTTATAATAGTTAAGATAATATGTACCTTCAACTACAGTTGTGGATCTGTGTATCTTTAATGGTGTGCTGTTGATTGATTGTTTTCTGTCCCTGTACTTTGGATAGTGCAATCACTCAGGAATTCTGAAAATGAAATCAAATGAAATTATCATCATATTATACATTGAATTATATGTTTACACATGAACATGATGGTTATTATTCTTATTATAAGCATAGGGATTTCAGTCAACTATTTTTATTACTGTTGACTGCAGAAGGGGGGAGGCCTATGTCCAGAAGTGGACGTCTTTCGGCTGATGATGATGATGATGATGATGACTGCAGGTGTCTATTAGCAACTTAGTAATAGTGTTTAAATTGAGATAAATTCAATAAATTATATATTTTTTACCTCTTAGACTTCTGGCTCCCAATATAGACAGGATAATCCACAAGAGGAGGACTGCCCACTCAACTTCCACGATATTAACGGGAGCTGTTAAATTTAGAAGTTTGCATGAGGAATACGAGGAAACATCCAAAATTTTGAAAAAATTACTCGAAAAGCGTCGAAAAACAAATTTATAATTTGTTTAATTAGACTCGGGGTTGTTAGATCGAGTTTCTGAATTTTCCCCATATTCATATTTTTTTCTCCAAAATAATGCGTTTTGCAACTTTTTTCCCCATTTATTTTAAAACAAGAAATTTTACAAATTGTAAAATATAAAACTTTCGATTCCTTCGTCTGTATTCAAAACCTCAATTATTTTCCCACAGACATTATATAAACCAGTACAATATCTGTATTTTCCTTTCCTCAAATATTACCCCCAAATTTGTTCCAATAATTTCATTTCCCAAAATTTCCCCAAGGACGATTTTTTTCCCCAAAATTGCGAAAAAAAAAACCCAATCTGCCAACCTCGATTAGACTGTCAATTTTAAATCTATGTCAAACTCCAATCAAACTGTCAATGTCCAGGTTGTACCAAACCAACATTATGATGATTAAGTTTTTGATGTTGGCGTAAAGCTTGTACAACACCAATATAATTTGGACCGTCCAATTCGCTACATCGCTCATGTCTAGAGCTCAACAAAAATTGGACTTATATCATTGTACTTAGTGTCCAGCCACTGAGTCTACCTGCGACCACGAAATGCTACAAAGCTTTCGAAACGTCAGGAAAACCAATTTAAATAATATACGCGATTTAATCCGGTTAAACTTTGTTTTATTATAATGTGTAGTGATCGCGAAAACCTAAGATATAATTAAAAAAAAAAAAAAAACATGGACGAATGAAAAAAGGCGGCCGGAATCTCGTTAAATAATAAGTTAAGGCCAGGATATTCGAGCGCAGTAGGCATCTAACGCTACCTCCCTCACCGCACGGCGAGTCGCGCGGACGCGTATTTCAAATGAACTCCCTGACCCCGCTTTGCGAAAATTTTGCGTAACTGTATAAATAAATAGCAGTAGTTCCAGTTTAACATAATTTGCTTTATGAAACTCATGTTAATGCTTTGAGGGTTTAGTTTTAAAGTAATAAATTTATTGATACAGTTTTATATAACACACAATTTATTTTATTACTTACCTAATCTTGTTTCTGTTTTCAACGAATCTTATGTATTACTAGCAGTGCTCTTGCGGCTTTGATCGCGTAAGTATAATGTTTCCCGTTGTAGTTTTGTGAAAAGAAAAATACGTATTTCTTTAATTTGAAGAGTACTTGTGTCAAGTGTGACCCCAGGAAAAAAAATCCTGGTAATTTTAACACCCCCTTTTATTTTATTTTTTATTTTTGAAAAATAAAAAGAAACATAATTAATTAATTGCTTTAAAGATTAGATACCGAGTTTCGACTCAATCCAGTTACGTAATATTCTCTCATGCAAAATGTATGTACCCTATTTTATCCTCTTACTGGAATAATTTTGGAAAAAGAAAAGATAAATTTTTACCAAGGTTTGAGTGAATTGATCCAGGAGAAAAGATTTATCATACAAACTGTAATACCCTATTTCACGCCCTTGGGGTTAAAATGTCCAAAAATCCGTTCTTAGTGGGTGTTTACGTTACAAAAGGAACGTACGGTCCAAATTGTATGTTTCTAACTTGAGTAATTTCGGCTGTCAATGCCAACTGTTACCACTGACGTGCGGCCGACTAGACGGTGCTGTGTAAGATGTCCCAAATATGTATCTATTTATCTCCTTTCTTTATAACTGACTAGCGGCCCGTCCCGACTTCGCACGGGTGGGTGGGCATGAAAATATAGCCTATATAGCTTATGTTACTCAGGGTGAATGTAGCTTTCTAATGGTGATTTTTTTTTAAATCGGCACAGTAGTTTTTGAGTTTATTCATTACAAACATACACACAAAAATACAAATCTTTCCTCTTTATAATATTAGTATAGATAGATACAGCTCTTCCTCACTACGCTTAGGTGTCGTCCTAATATAACGCGATTACGCGACTATGGCAAGTTCACGCGAACTTTGTTCATGCGAAAGCATGAACAAACATACCGTTGCCGAACAAGTGTCCTAACTGGCATTCACGTTATCATCGCATCTCTAAAGCAATGTCCTAATGCAAAGCGACTACGTGACCATCGTAAGCTCGCGTGAATTTTGTCCGTGACATCGCACTATCTTGTCATTATGGTGACAACGCGATGTTACGAGCTAAATGCATGAAAAGATGCGATCATCCTATTAGGACACTCGATTCTCATCATCACGGGAACGTGTGATGATCGGTTTGCATATTCGCGCGTTAATCGCGTAATAACGTTGAATCAGGGCCTTGCATTCCTACATGGATAAAATAAGTGTGTCAAAAAACTTGAACACATTCGAAATACTTGGTTTTACAGCAACGACCATACAGCCAATAGACGCCTCATAACAGGCGACCGATGTCTACAACACATCTATGAAATTTCACTAATGTAGGTCGCCACTATTCGACACTTGAAATCGTCAAATCAGTTTCGACCACTTACATGAGCCGTCAAAACTGCCGCGTTAGTGGTTAGCCAATAGCCGCCTTGGTAGGGCCAGTCGGATTGCAGTACCCCGCCTCAGCTAGTGGCAGATTTTATTGAACGCATTATATTCAACATTAGGCATCTATTGGGCTGTACAGTCGTTGTTTTACAGTATAGTGCACTTTAGACAAAATAACAACATAATATCACGTCTGTATTTCCCCGAAGGGGTAGGCAGAGGTGTATAGAACACCCACATTTCGCCAGTTACGTTAGACAAATAAATAATAATAAATAAATAAATTCGGATAAAATTCATTACAATACAATAATTCATTATTTATTAATGTGATGTGGGTGTACTATACACCTCTACCTAGCCTACCTACTTACAATAAGGGTTACCAATTGGTAATATATAGACAGTAATTTTCAGGAAAGGACATTAAAAATGTAGTATATTGAAGGTACAAATATAGTCTTTTAAGTAAAAAAACCGGCCAAGTGCGAGTCGGACTCACACAGTAAGGGTTTCGTACCACTCATCGATCGGCGGTTACCCTTCAGAAACTGATTTAATTTACGAGAGTTCATCAAAAGACATCAACGCACCGTTCGTGAAATATTAATTTTTGCATCTCTTTCTTACGTAGGTACCACCACATATGTCTATGTTGCCCTATTTTTAGTATTTGTTGCTAAACTACATAATATGCACTATAATCAGACCAAGTTTGACGCTGGTATGTATTACCGTTTTGAAGATAGAGCAGGAACAAAAATGTTGAAAAAAATTGATCATTTTCGAGGTTTCTTGTATGGGGAGGGAACCGCCTTTCATTTCAGATTTTTTTAGTTTTTAGTATTTGTCGTAATAAATATTATGGTTATGGTTAAAAACCATAGTAACACATATTTTGTGAAAATTTCAACTGGTTATCTATTATCGTTACAAAGATACAGCCCTGTGACAGACAGACAGATGGACGGACGGACAGCGTAGCGAGAGTAATAGGGTCCCGTTGGCACCCTTTGGGTACGGAACCCTAAAAACAAGTTTTTCGCGAAAACATGATGATAATTTTCTGAGCGTTGGTGGGAAAAAAAAGTAAACACACAACACGTATCAAATATGATCACGCATTTCTGATACACGTTGTATAATTATAAGAATAGATAATTTTGTCAGCAGGCACGTTATAGAATTGGATAGAAGCTATTTTAGCATTACAATTATAACCAATGTCTGTATATCAGGGGAAAATCTTGTGATTTAAATAAAAGACACATGGACTCTCGATCACTGAGAGTACTTTTATTTAGGTTAGTGATTAGTGAGTCACTTCAATAACATCGCACAGTAAAAGGACAAGCCCTGTCAGGTTATAAGGTCGTTCGACTTCAACAACTCGCAGTTCTAACAAGTCCTCGCTTCGTCGACTGACAGTTGGTTTTATAACTTCGGTACAATGAACTTTCAAAGTTCTTCAACTAGAAAAGAGCTAATAATCTTCAAACGGCTAACGAGATTTTCTTGAATCATAGCTATGAACACTTTCAATCAAGTCACATTTCAAACAAAAACAAACTAAAGCAAAATCGGTTAAATCGTTTGGGACCTACGATGCCACAGACAGATACCTAGGCGGTTAAAAATTGAGTTCTAGGTAGATACGTACTGTTCACCTAATATTTTTTTTTGTATATAAGCCTTTTGATCTTGGTATCGATGAACTGAAAATAAAAAAAAAATCTGTATTGTAATAATAAAAACGTAAAAATTAACTAGTGTACCTATATTTACTTTCAATTCAATTAAATTCTTAATTTACGTAAATATTCATACATAAGATGGTACAGTCACTGATGGGTCAGTGCACTTCAGTGGTAACAATTGAATTACGAACACCGCCCTTCAACTCAGCCTATCGCAGTCCACTGCTGGACATAGGCCTCTCCCAAGTTGCGCCACAACGCTCGATCCTCTGCCTTCCGCATCCAGTCCCCCCCGGCCACGCTCTTTAGGTCGTCGGTCCACCTGGCAGGGGGGCGCCCTACGCTGCGTTTGCCGATTCGCGGTCTCCACTCAAGGACTCGTCTGCTCCAGCGGCCATCGGTCCTTCGACAGACATGGCCAGCCCACTGCCACTTCAGCTTACTGATTCTACAAGCTATGTCGGTCACTCCGGTTCTTCTCCGGATAATCTCGTTTCGGATTTTATCCTTCAAAGAAACTCCAAGCATAGCTCGCTCCATAGCTCGCTGAGCGACTTTAAACTTGTGGACTAGCCCAACTGCCAGTGTCCACGTCTCGGCACCGTAAGTCATGACAGGCAGGACGCACTGGTTGAAGACTTTTGTCTTCAAACTTTGCGGTATAGGCGACGAGAAGACTCGGCGAAGTTTGCCAAACGCTGCCCAGCCCAGACGGATCCTTCTGTTGGCTTCTTTCTCGAAGTTGTGTCTACCAAGCTGAATTGCCTGTCCTAGGTAGACGTATTCCGTTACAACTTCGAACCCTTAAACCGCCCTTACTGCTTACGAAATAAAGACGCTGTCAGTTCATCGATAGAACTGAAAATATAAAAAAGTTACTTAGCAAAAAATATTTTTAAGAGCGTATGCTCGGTCCGTGGGCTGTTTTGCTCAAAAACGTAATTTTTCAAATCTGATTATTCATCAACCACTTATCCTACGAACATATCAATTACTAATAATTTTAGGAAATGTTATTGTCTAAATAGAAGATAGTTTATTTTGTTCGATTATTAGAGTATTTGTGAAATCTATCAAGATAACTGAACAGAGGTTTTCTTAATTTCACTTTCAGAGTCAATTTCGAAGCTTCAAATATCTGAAACCACTGACAGACCTAAGAAACGAAATTTTTTAACCAACTGGGAAGATCCTTGTAAAAATAGTAACTAGAAAGGATTTTTCATTTTAGGCTGAATACATAAGAAATAAAAATCCAAAAAATGTGAAATTATTCAGAAATTATAGTCGATACAATTATTATTTTCACCACTATATCTTACATAATTTAATATAACAATAAATTACTATAATAGAAGAACATATTCTTTAAAAACTTACACTTGAAAATTTCAACTAAATTAGCTCTATAATTTTTTTATAAATATTTTAAAACTACTATAATACTTCGCGTGTTCGAATCGATTCAAATCACTTCGCCGCGAGCCCTTCCAGAGAGTGGTCACGTCGCTCGGCGCTCCGTCGGGGGTTGACGACCTTTGCCGTGCGTTTATACACGGATACTGCAAGTTTTTAGGGCGATCGTCAAATCTTAGTACTTTGGTAAATAAAATATTTTATTTTTGATGACCGACAAAATTTTAAAGTATTATCATAAGTACTTGGTAAGTATTTTTTTTATGACTGACATTGTTTTATAGTGACAAAAAATTATGTTTTAGACGGTATGGGAAATAAAACAAAGGCGTATTTTGGAAAGAGAAAACGCAAAAAATCTGAAAATTTGGCTAAGGCAAGAGCTAAAAGGTATATTTATGTTACACTAGCTTCCACCCGCAGCTTCGCCCGTGTGAAATTCGGTATGTTACAAGTGTTCTAGAGTGTGCAATCGATTCAAGTTTGGAACTTAATGTTTTAGGGTTTTGGATTAAAAAATTAGGGGTTAGGGTTTTAATAAAAACAAACGTAAGTTATTCGGGTTTAGTAGAAAAAAATACAAAATCGTTGGCTTTTTATTTATAAATAATGTATTTTTAAGGTTCCGTAACTAGAAGGAAAAAACTAAACTCTTATAGGTTCACTCTCTTGTCTGTCTGTCCGTCTGTCATAGCCGAATCTGTTGAACGAAAAAAGTTTAAATTTCTGTTCAAAGTTTGCTCTATGAAATTGCCTTCTTTTTACAAGCTTTTTATTAACTTGCAATGTATGTATGTATGTAATTTGTTAAGGTCGAATCTTGCAACTCAATTTTGAAGCAGATATCTTCAACCGATTGAGCTGAAATTTTGTATACACGTTTAGTTTGGATGACAATGCATGGTTAGCTGTGTGACGTCATTCTAAATTCAAAATGGCGGAACACCCAAGATGGCGGACTAGTTATTTTTAATGCACTCCTACATACAATATGGGTATCAAATGAAAGGGCTTGCTGAGAGTAACTTGAAAAAAAAAGTGACGTCACTCTAAATCCAATATGGCGGACTAAGTTTTTTATGGTTTCCTACAATATGGGTACCAAATGAAAGGACTTGCTGAGAATACGAATGCGAGTTAAAAAATCTGTCCAGCGATAGCTAAAAAGTAAAAAAATAAATTAAAAGCATTTTTTTTTTATAAAAACAAGGTTTCTGTTAAATGCGCTAAAATGAATAAAATTATAAAATAAACTTTCCCTTTAAAACTTTTTATTATTTAACCCTATGCCCGTGACTTGCATAAGCATTAGCAGCCCATTACTGTCCCACTGCTGGGCACGGACTAGTTTTTGTAATTTATGGTACGGAAATATGGAACATGAATGGTGCAACGGTCGGTTGGTCGCTACTTTACTTTTTAGGGTTCCGTACCCGAAGGGTGCCAAACGGGACCCTATTACTCTCGCTACGCTGTCCGTCCATCCGTCCGTCTGTCTGTCACAGGGCTGTATCTTTTTAACGGGAATAGATAACCGGTTGACGGACGGACGACAAATACTAAAAACAAAAAAAAGTCTAAGATTTTAGACTTTTTTACCCATACAAGAAACCTCAAAACATATGCATTTTTTTCAACGTTTTTGTTCCTGCTCTATCTTCAAAACGGTAATATATACCAGCGTCACACTTCGTGAGATTATAGTGCATTATTATGTAGTTTAGCAAAAAATACTAAAAATAAGACAAACATAGACATATGTGGTGGTACCTGCGTAAGAAAGACATGCCAAATTTCATATTTCGCGCACTGTACGTTGAAGTTTTTTGATAAAATCTCATAAATTAAATCCGTTTTTATGGGGTATCAGGTCGTTGAGAGGTACGGAACCCTTACTGCGCGAGTCCGACTCGCACTTTGCCGGTTTTATTATTCTTATGTACTAGGTCTAGGTACTTAAACGTGTCTATGTTTGAAAGTTAGAAATATATTAGAGAAGAGTGTAAGGCTGTTGTAGGGTTTCCTAAAACTAAGTTCTAAAACATTTAGAACTCGCGCCGATTTTACGCCGATACGCAAATCAGCGGCGGCGTCGTCTAAAAACCGTCGGCGGCGGCGGCGCACTGTGGGATTACTGTAGGTTGGCACCTCTAGTATACGAATCTGTAAATGACTCTTTGAGGTGTAAGGTTTTAGCGTAAAATGCCAATTATCACTTTATCTCCTAGTGTCCATATTTTTTTTTTCATAAAAATGTTTTTTTAAAGCCTAATCGAAGATTTTCGAAGCAGCAAAGTACATTTATTGAAGTTCGGCACAAATACTATGCAAATATACACACGAAACTTTGTGGTAACGTAAGGTTTTGGCGTAACACGCTTTTCTCTACATACCTAAAAAAACTTTAAATTACTAGATCTCTGAAAAAACTTGTAAAACGTAACATTTTGGAAGCATTAAAGTTATTATTTATTATAGTTTGGCCTTCTACTATACGGATCTATAAATTACTCTTTGAGGTATTGTGAGTTTTTGGCGTAAAAATGTTAATTAACACTATCTCCTACTGTCGATAAATTTTTCTTCATAAAAATGATTTTTAAAAGCATAATCAAAGATTTTGGAAGCAACAGAGTATACATTTATTGTAGTTCGGCACAAACACTATATGCATATATACACGAAACATAGATGTAACGTAAGGTTTTGGCGTAAAACATCTTTCTCTCCATACATAAAAAAATTCAAATGACTGTATCTCTAAAAATACTTGTAAAACCATATTGAACATTTTTGAAGCATTACAGTATGTATTTATTATAGTTTGGCATCTATAATATATGAATCTATAAATAAATCTTTGAGGTATTGTGCGGTTTTAGCGTAAAACTCCAATGTTAATTTTATCTTTAACTGACGATTTTTAAAAAATAAAAATTATTTTTAAAACAAATCGAAGATTTTTGAAGCAACAGAGTATGTATTTAGTGTAGTGTGGCACTAGCACTATATGGATCTATACACGAAACTTTAAGGTAATGTAAGGTTTTAATTTTCTCTCCATACAAAAAAAACTTCAAATCGCTATCTATATCTTTGAAAATACTTGTTAAATGAAAACACTGAGGCAGGATTTTATATTTGCATTGATAAGTAGAATCCGAATCCGTTATAATATTTACAAAAAAACATATTTAATTTTTAAATTTTCATTCATAAAAAAAAAATCATAAATTAAATCCTAAAAAAATAAAAGTATCAAAATTATTCGTGCTAACGGTTCAGCACTCACGCACACAGAGGAACCATTGTATCGTGCCGTAGTGAGTGTGCCATTCGATAGATCGTGCAGATTTTGACTTGCGCTAAATCGAACATACGCTCTTAATGCAGTTGCACTACTGTTATTTCTGTATTGTAAAAATAAAAACGTAAAAATTAACTAGTGTACCTATAGAAGTTTTTAAACTTTTGCGAATTTCACTCATATTGAACTAAGTTTACGGGACTTGTCGCGCACAATTAAATCAAAATATAACAAGCATTTTGACTAGTGTACCTATATTTACTTTCAATCATATTCAATTATTTATTTACGTAAATATTCATACATAAGATGGTACAGTCACTGATGGCACTTCAGTGGTAACAATTGAATTACGAAAACCGCCCTTACTGCTTACGAAATAAAAACGCTTTTTTTTTCCCGTGGGGAAAATCCTCATGGACGCACTCCGCCCGGGGAAGGCGGAGCCAGTGTCAGACTCTTACCGACTAAAAACCACCACGGTGTTCCTCTAATGACCCTTGGCCGGGGGCGTGGGAAAACTCCTGTAATCGCCCAACCATCCCCGGCAGGTCCCGGCTCGCCACTAGTAGGCGAGTCCCTTCCCCCCGTGCGGCAACTGCATCGGCCGCACCCTCCTCTGGACTGGCGCGCGCGGAACACAACGCGCCACCGTCACGGGCCTTGACTGATCGGGCAGCGGGCCACCCCGAGTCCGCCACCCGCAGGCCCACACCTAGGGTGGCTGGAGGTCAGCATACGCCCTCCTACGACGCCCAGGTCGCCTCCTGCGGATGGGAAGAGAGGTTATCGCCTCTCGAACCCTCTCCGCCGCCTCCTTAGCGAGCATCACCTCCTCGCAGAAGGAGACGACGCCTTCCCAAGCGCTCTCGCTTCCGACCATAGACAGAACCACGGCCGGAAGCGAGAGATCGCTGCCGCCTACTGCAGTGATGAGGTCACGGCGCTGTGCGGCCCAAGCTGGGCACTCCTCCAGTGTGTGCTGCGCCGTGTCCTCTGGGCAGCTCCCGCCGTGATTACACTCGGGCGTCGGCTCCCGGCCTATGCGAAACAGATACTTCCCGAAGCAACCGTGCCCCGAGAGTATCTGCGTCAGCCGGTAGGTGAGGGCTCCTCTCCAGCCACTCCTCCATGACGGGCCTTGCCGCTATTACGGCGTGCCCTGCGCTGGGTTGTGCAAGTCATTCCTCCCATTCAGCCACAAGGATCTGGCGGACTTCGCTCCGGTCAGGCGGGTCCTCGCGCTGATGATACCTCAGCGCAAGGTCTCTCGCCTCCAGATCCCAGGGCAATGATCCGGCTAGGAGGCTAGCCGCCTCAAAGGACATCGTACGATAAGACGCTGTCAAGTTCAAACTGTAACCACTGACGTTTGGTTGACTGTACAAATTGTATTTCTTTTATATTACTATTACTTTTATTTTTTTAGTTAGTTTATAAATACATAAAATAATAATCAAACTAACTTTATTTACTTTTTCCAAGTTCCGCATTTCATATATGGATATTTTGTTATTTCTTTTATTTTTATTACCCATAATATTATTAAATACCTAAGTATATTAAAAACTATATACAATTTAAACTAATGTTTACAGTACTAGAACCTACAACAATATTTACAAACAGATTTTCAAAACTACGTATTTACAATCAACGAATAACAGTTTGTCGGATATTTCGATCGATTAGCGGGGGAACGCAGCGAGCCAGCAAAAGCGACACAGGTCCTACCTCGGAGACGCCTGGCGGGCTATTGAAGCTAGCGCGTTAGCGACTTTTGTTATATAAAATCGTATAAAAAAATTAAAAAAAAATTGAGGTTTTTTTTTCATTGATTATGAATTAAAATGGCATTGCCTGTTTTTACCCACGACGGAACGGAGAAGGTATATGCGTTTAGGGTGAGAGGTTGTTTGTTTGTTTGTTTGTGTGTGCAAACGAATGTTCCCATTTATCTCCAAAACGGTTTGTCCGTTTTGGATACGGTTTTCTGTAAAGGGTTTTGATTCATCGGCGATGGTTTTTAGATATGTGTTATCGTGTTAACTCTTCAGGGGGCGCTGCAATCAATATTTTTCGTACGTTAAAATGAGGTTTGACTGATTTGGATACGGTTTTCTTTTTACATGGTTTTTGTGAGTAAAAGTTTGATATACTTTAAATACGACTTGAAAATCGATCAAAATTTTCCGTTTTCGTAATTTTTTATGATCGAGTGAAATTGTAAGTATCGTGTTTTCAATCATTTATTAATAAAGAATGTTTATCAAACCACAACATACATTTTTATCAGAACAAAAAAAAGAATATTTGATTGTTTACCGTTCAATCAATAATTGGTCGATTTCGAATATCCTGGCCTTAAGGCCAGGATATTCGAGCGCAGTAGGCATCTAACGCTACCTCTCTCACCGCACGGCGAGTCGCGCGGACGTGCATTTCAAATGAACTCGCTGACCCCGCTTTGCAAAATTTTGTGTAACTGTATAAATAAATAGCAGTAGTTCCAGTTTGACATAAATTTGCTTTATGAAACTCATGTTAATACTTTGAGGGTTTCGTTTTAAAGTAATAAATTTATTGATACAGTTTTATATAACACACAATTTATTTTATTACTTACCTAATCTTGTTTCTGTTTTCAACGAATCTTATGTATTGAAGAGTATATGTTTGAAGAGTAGGTACTTGTGTCAAGTGAGACCCCAGGAAAAAAAATCCTGGTAATTTTAACACCCCTTTTTAGGGTTCCGTAGTCCTACAAGGAACCCTTATAGTTTCGTCATGTCCGTCCATCTGTCCGTCTGTCCGTCTGTCCTAATCCTTTACAGCTTAATAACTTCTCCAGTTATAAACATAAATAAATGAAATTTAGTTAAAAAATAGTCTAGATATAGATCTAAATTTTTAAAGAATACAAAAATCGTGATTACGTATTTTAGGGGTAGTGCCCATACATGTGAAATGGGGATGAAAATTTTTTTTTCGCTGCACCCCTTCGTGTGGGGTATTATTGAATAGGTCTACTAAAATGAAGGTAATGTTTCATACATAACTTTTTATCAGGTGTACCATCTGTGAAATACAGCCCACCAAAGTGGCTTGCAATGTGCCCCCCCCCCCCCCCTTCCATTTCTAAGCTATGCAACGTAGAAACTTATAATCTTCCAAATTAATAGACCTTTATAAAAACTCTCTCCTAAAATTATTTCGTGTATAGTGTGATTATAAATTTTTGAGTTATAGTGAGAAAACTGCAAAATACTTAAGACGTCCTAGTTCATAGGTCATTGATCTTAGATAAAAATGATCTTGGCAAATTATGCTCCTTTAGTTACTACCTATTTAAAAAAATCACAAAAAGTAACTTTATGTTATATTGATATGACACACTTCTTGAATTTAGCTTCTTAAATTCAGCGCTAGGTGGCGCTGGTTGCAAAAATAAAATAGCATTGATTAATATTCGATTTGATTCGTTTGTAATTAGGAACCCTATAATACTGAGCATGGCCCGACATGCTCTTGGCCGGTTTTTTTTTTTTTTTTTTAAATAAAAAGAAACGTAATTAATTAATTGCTTTAAAGATTAGATACCGAGTTTCGACTCAATCCAGCTACGTAATAATATTCTCTTATGCAAAATGTATTTAAACCCTATTTTATCCTCTTACTGGAATAATTTTGGAAAAAGAAAAGATAAATGTGTCATTATTTACTTTAAAGATTATTTTTACCAAGGTTTGAGTGAATTGATCCAGGAGAAAAGATTTATCATATAAACTGTAATACCCTATTTCACGCCCTTGGGGTTAAAATTTCCAAAAATCCGTTCTTAGTTGGTGTTTACGTTACAAAAGGAACGTACGGTCCAAATTTTATGTTTCTAACTTGAGTAGTTTCGGCTGTCAATGTCAAACTGTTACCACTGACGTGCGGCCGACCGTACCCATAGTACAAACTCTGCTTAGTTTGCGACTAGACGGTGCTGTGTAAGATGTCCCAAATATGTATAAACATACACACAAAAATACAAATCTTTATAATATTAGTATAGATAGATACAGCTCTTCCGCACTACACTTAGGCGTCGTCCTAATATAACGCGATTACGTGACTATCGCAAGTTCACGCGAACTTTGTTCATGCGAAAGCATGAACAAACATACCGTTGCCGAACAAATGTCCTAACTGGCATTCACGCTATCATCGCATCTCTAAAGCGATGTCCTAATGCAAAGCGACTACGTGACCATCGTAAGCTCGCGTGAATGTTTCGTACCTCGATCTGATACCCCTCAGAAACTGATTTAATTTACGAGAGTTCATCAAAAGACATCAACGCACCGTGCGCGAAATATTAATTTTTGCATCTCTTTCTTACGTAGGTACCACCACATTTGTCCTATGTTGCCCTATTTTTAGTATTTGTTGCTATACTACATAATATGCACTATAATCAGACCAAGTTTGACGCTGGTATGTATTACCGTTTTGAAGATAGAGTAGGAACAAAAATGTTGAAAAAATTGATCATTTTCGAGGTTTCTTGTATGGGGAGGGAACCCCTTTCATTTTAGATTTTTTTAGTTTTTAGTATTTATCGTAATAAATATTATGGTTATGGTTAAAAACCATAGTAACACATATTTTGTGAAAATTTCAACTGGTTATCTATTATCGTTACAAAGATACAGCCCTGTGACCGACAGACAGACGGACGGATGGACAGCGTAGCGAGAGTAATAGGGTCCCGTTGGCACCCTTTGGGTACGGAACCCTAAAAACAAGTTTTTCGCGAAATCATGATGATAATTTTCAGAGTGTTGGTGGGAAAAAAAATTAAACACACAACACGTATCAAATATGATCACGCATTTCTGATACACGTTGTATAATTATAACAATAGATAATTTTGTCAGCAGGCACGTTATAGAATTGGATAGAAGCTATTTTAGCATCACAATTATAACCAATGTCTGCATATCAGGGGAAAATCTTGTGATTTAAATAAAAGACACATGGACTCTCGATCACTGAGAGTACTTTTATTTAGGTTAGTGATTAGTGAGTCACTTCAATAACATCACACAGTAAAAGGACAAGCCCTGTCAGGCTATAGGTCGTTAGACTTCAACAACTCGCAGT
The DNA here is from genome assembly GCA_949699075.1 of Asteroscopus sphinx. NCBI lineage: Eukaryota > Metazoa > Arthropoda > Insecta > Lepidoptera > Noctuidae > Asteroscopus > Asteroscopus sphinx. The sequence goes on along the minus strand of OX453004.1, from coordinate 15,591,955 downwards.
TCTAACAAGTCCTCGCTTCGTCGACTGACAGTTAGTTTTATAACTTCGGTACAATGAACTTTCAAAGTTCTTCAACTAGAAAAGAGCTAATAATCTTCAAACGGCTAAAGAGATGTTCTTGAATCATAGCTATGAACACTTTCAATCAAGTCACATTTCAAACAAAAACAAACTAAAGCAAAATCGGTTGATTCGTTTGGGACCTACGATACCACAGACCGATACCTAGCCGGTTAAAAATTGAAAATTGTAGGTAGGTAGTTCACCTAATTTTTTTTTGTAAATAAGCCTTTTGCTCTTGGTATTGATGAACTGAAAATATAAAAAAGTTACTTAGCAAAAATTATTTTTGATGCAGTTGCACTACTGTTATTTCTGTATTGTAATAATAAAAACGTAAAAATTAACTAGTGTACCTATATTTACTTTCAATTCAATTAAATTCTTAATTTACGTAAATATTCATACATAAGATGGTACAGTCACTGATGGGTCAGTGCACTTCAGTGGTAACAATTGAATTACGAAAACCACCCTTACTGCTTACGTAATAAAGACGCTGTCAGTTCATCGATAGAAATGAAAATATAAAAAAGTTACTAAGCAAAAAATATTTTTGATGCAGTTGCACTACTGTTATTTCTGTATTGTAAAAATAAAAACGTAAAAATTAACTAGTGTACCTATATTTACTTTCAATTCAATTCAATTCTTTATTTACGTAAATATTCGTACATAAGATGGTACAGTCACTGATGGTTCAGTGCACTTCAGTGGTAACAATTGAATTACGAAAACTGCCCTTACTGCTTACGAAATAAAGACGCTGTCAAGTTCAAACTGTAACCACTGACGTGCGGTAGACTGTACAAATTGTATTTCTTTTATATTACTATTACTGTAAATTTATGATTTTTTAGTTAGTTTATAAATACATAAAATAATAATCAAACTAACTTTATTTATTTTTTCCACGTTCTGCATTTCATATATGGATATTTTTTTATTACCCATAATATTAATAAATACCCAAGTATATTAAAAACTATATACAACTTAAACTAATGTTTACAGTACTTGAACCTACAACAATATTTACAAACAGATTTTCAAAACTACGTATTTACGATCAACGAATAACAGTTTGTCGGATATTTCGATCGATTAGCAGGGGAACGCAGCGAGCCAGCAAAAGCGACACAGGTCCTACCTCGGAGACGCCTGGCGGGCTATTGAAGCTAGCGCGTTAACGACTTTTGTTATATAAAATCGTTAAAAAAAAATTAAAATATTTTTAGATTTTTTATTCATTTATTATGAATTAAAATGGCATTGCCTATTTTTTGACATGGTTTTTGTGAGTAAAAGTTTGATATACTTTAAATACGACTTGAAAATCGATCAAAATTTTCCCTGTTTTCGTAATTTTTTATGATCGAGTGAAATTGTAAGTATCGTGTTTTCAATCATTAATTAATAAATAATGTTTATCAAACCACAACATACATTTTTATCAGAACAAAAAAAAGAATATTTGATTGTTTACCGTTCAATCAAAAATTGGTCGATTTCGGATATCCTGGCCTTAAGCACCCATAGTAAGTCGGCTCGCTTGAACGGCTGAGCACGCAGACATTCACACCATAGTAAGTGTGACAGCCGCCATTACGCGACAAATCTCGTGTCGGAATCGGAAGTCGTTCTCGTAGAGTAAACAGAAAATGCCGTAATAATTTCTCAGGTTTTCGCGATCACTACGCATTATAATAAAAATAAAAGTTTGACCGGATTGTATCGCGTATATTATTTAAATTGGTTTTCCTAACGTTTCGAAAGCTTTGCAGTATTCGTCGCAGTGAAAAAATGCGGTCTTGTGTGTTTCGAATATTTGGTGGTTTAATTAGATTCATGGAAAAAAACATTGAACAGACCTTTATAATCGTTAATTAGCTTGCTACATATGAATGAATTGCCATTTCGACATTTATTTTCTTTTGTTGATGGTACGCCTTGTAGTCCAAGAAAATTTACAGGTGAAATCGGATAAGCCTTGTAAAATGGTGAAAAAAAAACTGTTGCCAGATTTCAAAATATTCCAGGTGAAATGCCACTGATAGACACGACAGATCTCAGTTCTGACCAACTGTATTTGTACAGAATAGTATCGGCCTTTATTTCAGGTGAATGCCCGATTTTCGTGTGAATAGTAAATTCCTCATAACTGAAAAAAAACTTGTTTCCTTATGTCTATAACTTTATTATTAAATAAAATGTATCCTGCTTATATAAAGTTTTATTAATTACATCTATCCTAAAACAAATAATAAATATTTAAGAGTTTTCAGAAATATGAATTTTATTAAAATTTCTAGAATTTCAAGGTCAATCCGGAGGTCGAAGATAATATCTGATTGTTATGAAACTTTCTGAGGCAGTTCCTATAACCATGTGACATATTATTATTGCTATTACAAGTCAAAAGAAAAACATTTTTTTTTCTCCATACTAGAGTGACCCACCCTAGTGCGTACATAATAGTAGTTTATGAAACTGTTGCATTAAAAACCGAGCCGTAGGCGAGGTTTTTAATACTATCACACGAGTGTTTTAATACCTAGTTATGTCAGTTTCATACACTACTTTATCTAAACTCGTACAATTTTAAATAAAGTCAAATTCTTGGTAACATTGTCGTTAGTTTTTCTTGATTTTTCTGGTAAAAGATTGTTCGTCATTTACGTTGCCGTTTCCAGAAATTCAGGCGGGGTCATATTCTCCTCACTTCAGTATCACTGCTGTTGTCGGATATTTTTGCCCGGAATAAAACTTTAAGCTAACAAAAAAATTATAATAGCGTAAACAATCAAAATAAATCACAAGTTATGACGATCAAATCCAGCAGGCCATGGCGCGCGCCGCGCATGCGCCCTAGCGCACGTCAACACAGATAATAAAAGATAGTCTGGCGAAAACATTATAAACGGAACTAATTTTCTATCCTTGTCAGGATTCCGTCAATCTCTGTTTTATCATACAAAAAATGTGCCTGTAAACAGTTTAATATAATTAAAAGCATTATGACAATCCAAAGTTCTGCCAAAAACGCGATTTTAAACGATACAATTTTTCAATGTATGACTAGTGGCGCCACCCTGAATATTGTGTACTCTTTGGTGTCAAACTGTACGACTGCTAAAAAAAGTATTGAAAACTCCTTGGTTGGGTCGAAGTGGCATTAAAAACTCCTTAGTTGGGCTGAAGTGTGCGGTTATGAAAAAATTAAATTAAATTACAGCATTTTTTTGTTCAGCAAACTGTATCGTTATGAAATTGTTTAAATTCATTATAGGTGCATGTGCGTAAAGTATGTCATTATGACACTTTCGAGTTCATAATTCGAATTTTACGTTATGAGTGTAGATAATAGTAGTTTATGAAACTGTTGCATAACAGGGGTTATTAAAACACGAGTGTGAGTTAAACAAAATACCAAAGTCAAAATCTTGGTAACATTATAGTTACATTTTCTTGATTTTTCTGTTAAGATTGTTCGTCATTTACGTTGTTTTATCCAGAAATTCAGGCGGGGTCATATTCTCCTCACTTCAGTATCACTGCTGTTGTCAGATATTTTTGCCCAGAATAAAACTTTGGGCTAACAAAAAAATAAAAATAGCGTAAACAATCACAATACATTCACAAGTTATGACGACCAAATCCAGTAGGCCATGGCGCGCGGTCGCGCACGCGCCCTAGCGTGGGTCAACACATAATAAAATATAGTCTGGCGAAAACATTATAAATAATCTGAACTAATTTCTATCCTTGTCAGGATTCCGTCAATCTCTGTTTTATCATACAAAAAATGTGCCTGAAAGTTCTGCCAAAAACGCGATTTTAAACGATAAAATTTTTCAATGTATGACTAGTAGTGCCACCCTGAATTTTGTGCACTCTTTGGTGCTAAACTGTACGACTGCAAAAAAAAAGGATTGAAAACTCCTTGGTTGGGTCGAAGTGGCATTATAAACTCCTTAGTTGGGCTGAAGTGTGCGGCAATGGAAAAAATAATTAAATTACAGCATTGTTTATAAATACTTTTATCTACACTCGTATCGTAAAATTCGAATTATGAACTCGAAAGTAATGTCATAATGACATACTTTACGCACATGCACCTGTTATGAATTTAAAAAGTTTCATTACGATACAGGTTGCTGAACAAAACAATGCGGTAATTTAATTTTTTTTCCATAACCGCACACTTCAGCCTAACTAAGGAGTTTTTAATGCCACTTCGACCTAACCAAGGAGTTTTCAAACCTTTTTTTTAGCAGTCGTACAGTTTGGCACCAATGAGTACACAAAATTCAGGGTGGCGCCACTTTTTCAGCGGTTGGCGCCCAAGTTGTTAGGGGCCGCGGCCGCGTTATCGCGGCTGCTGCCAAACCTGGGAGGGCCCAATGCCTCCTGCCGGAGGCTCTACGTGGGGATCGTACGGTCCATGGCCCTTTATGGGGCCCCAGTGTGGGCGGACACCCTGACGCCTTGCAACGTTGCACTGCTGCGTAGGCCGCAGCGTGCGATGGCTATCAGGGTGATACGGGGATATCGTACGATCTCCTTTGAGGCGGCGAGCCTTCTAGCCGGATCAATGCCCTGGGATCTGGAGGCGAGAGACCTTGCGCTGAGGTACCACCAGCGTGAGGACCCGCCTGATCGGACCGAGGTCCACCAGATCCTAGTGGCTGAATGGGAGGAGCGACTTGCGCAACCCAGTGCAGGGCACGCCGCAATAGCGGCGGTAAGGCCCGTCATGGAGGAGTGGCTGGAGAGGGGCCATGGTGCCCACACCTACCGGCTGACCCAGATACTCTCGGGGCACGGATGCTTCGGGAAGTATCTGTGTCGCATAGGCCGGGAGCCGACGCCCGAGTGTCATCACTGCGGGAGCTGCCCAGAGGACACGGCGCAGCACACACTGGCGGAGTGCCCAGCTTGGGCCGCGCAGCGCCGTGACCTCATCACTGCAGTAGGCGGCAGCGATCTCTCGCTTCCGGCCGTGGTTCTGTCTATGGTTGGGAGCGAGAGCGCTTGGGAAGGCGTCGTCTCCTTCTGCGAGGATGTAATGCTCGCTAAGGAGGCGGCGGAGAGGGTTCGAGAGGCGTTGACCTCTCTCCCCATCCGCAGGAGACGACCTGGGCGTCGCAGGAGGGCGTATGCCGACCTCCAGCCACCCTAGATGTGGGCCTGCGGGCGGCGGACTCGGGGTGGCCCGCCGCCCGACCAGTCAAGGCCCGTGACGGTGGCGCGTAGTGTTCCGCGCGCGCCAGTCAAGAGGAGGGTGTGGCCGATGTGGCTGCCGCACGGGGAGAAGGGGCTCGCCTTCTAATGGCGAGCCGGGACCTACCGGGGATGGTTGGGAGAGTAAAAGTTTCCCACGCCCCCGGCCAAAGGTCGTTAGAGGAACACCGTGGTGGTTTTTAGTCGGTAAGAGTCCGACACTGGCTCCGCCTACCCCAGGCGGAGTGCGTCCATGAGGATTTTCCCCACGGAAAAAAAAAAAAAAAAAAAAGGGTGGCGCCACTTGTCATACATTGAAAATTTTTATCGTTTAAAATCGCGTTTTTGGCAGAACTTTTGATTGTCATATTGCTTTTAATTATATTTAAGTGTTTACAGGCATATTTTTTGTATGATAAAACAGAGATTGACGGAATCCTGACAAGGATAGAAAATTAGTTCCGATTATAATGTTGTCGCCAGACTATATTTTATTATCTGTGTAGGCGCGCACCAGCGCGCGTGCGCGGCCGCGCGCCTGGCCTACTAGATATGGACATCGTTACTTGTAAATTTATTGTTATTGTTTACGTTATTATTATGGTTTTGTATGTCGAAAGTTTTATTCTGGGCAAAAATATCTGACTACAGCAGTGATACTGAACTGAGGAGAATATGACCCAGCCTGAATTTCTGGATGCAGCAACGTAAATGACGAACAATCTTTTACCAGAAAAATCAAGAAAAAATACAACAATGTTACCAAGATTTTGACTTTGGTATTATTTGATTTAAAATTGTATGAGTTTAGATAAAATAGTGTATGAAACTGACATAACTAGGTATTAAAACACTCGTGTGATACTATTAAAACTTTAAACACTACTTTAACTTTTAAACTCACACTCGTGTTTAAATAACCCCTGTTATGAAACAGTTTCATAAACTACTATTAAAACATTTCTGTAAAAATATTTAATGAATTGAATTTAGATTTTGATAATAATTAGTATTGTAATTAATATTTGCATACCGTAAATGGTTAAATGTGGATAAGGACTTTATATTATTAATTAATAACTTGATGTACCCATATGCAAATAAATAAATACATCGATAAAAAAAGGTACTTTCCCTCCATGTGGCATATCCGTGGGATGCTCTGTATATATTGCCTATATATTGCCAATATATTACAAACATTAAGGCTTAAGGTACATTGTATAAAAAATTAAGACATCAAAACCAAATTGGCATATTTTGTTGACAATAGATACAGCGAAAAAATTCCCGCCCTTCACCACTTCTTAAAGAAATAACACATTATGAGGTTTTTTATATCTTATCGTGCTTTTAACGACACAGTTTCTTTATTAGTTTAAAGTTTTACATATCTTTTAAATAAAAACTTACACACTACTTTGAAACTTACAACCCTTTTTAAGTTGCCTTACTTTATGGAAAATATAATTTTTTTGTTGACATTTAGTATTCCTAGTAGTGAGTAACAAAGAGGACTGAAAAATAATATTAAAACGGTCTAAATTTCCAAGATAACCTTTGAAATGATACACCGACTGCCTTTTCTTGTTTTTGGAATACATTTTTACCATGTTTAAACACCCAAGACGGCGTAATTAACAAAAAACGCAGCACACGGTACCTACTAACAACTCGATGCTTCGTTTCGTACTGACGCCAGTTTGTAGTTGCTTTTGAGTTTGTATTTGCTTTGGTAGCCGCACACTCGTGTTCCGTCCGGTCCATCTGCCTTTTATTCTATAACCTGAGGTGGACATGCTTATAAATCGAAACCAATCTGCTGACTGGCTAATCTTTTACCAGCATGAGCTGTTATCATTATGTAGCTCATGTCGACACGATAAAAGAAGAAGAAGACAAGCCAGACCCTTAGAGAGTTGGAGCGTGCGCAAGCAATTTTACTCCTGTACACGTGATCTATCGTGGAATATATATAATTTTTTTACGCATATTATAACATATTCTAGATATGTCCCTCGTTTCGACTCGTTCATCGAGTCATGCTGTACCTATATTTCTCAAAAAATCAAGCTCACTACTCCTTTGATAACTTAAATCTATTCCTAATAAATAATAATAATATAATTCCTAATTTGTACGCCTATCAAGGCAAAACATAGTGATACTGGATTATTTAAAAATTAACACCATGTTCTATACATCATACCTGTTTGACAAATAAATAATTTTGAATTTGAATAGTTTTTGATTTCCCTTTTATTTGCGCTTAAATTTAACCTGCTTCTTTGTCTGTCAGGTCCGTTAAAAAACTTGCAGGTCAATTTGAGCCAGTTCCCCGTAGTGAGAACAGGTGATCGATTCATATTTACCAGCACGTAGCGTGTCCAGTACGTAACGTGTCAGACACGGTACAGACAAAAATTTTCATATCTACTGATAGACGGCTATTCTTGGAGACTATTTCGGCCGGTGCGATTATTTTTGATGTCTGTACGTGTATAGTGTACGGTACGTGTCTACCACGTACGGTGTCTGCAGATGTATGCGAGTTTAATGGTTTTGATTCTCTGGTTACAAACTAAAATTATGTTAAACTATCGCTCTCTTTTACTAATAGTAGAAACAAGAAAGGGATGGCAACAATTTTAGAGCTGTTTTTTTATTAAAATATCAAACGGTTTGCGTTTGACCGCCACCTCACCTGATGGCTACCAGATTATATCTATCGGGAAACATAGACACTGGCAATGAATTCCACTCTTTAGCGGTACGCATAAAAAAGCTATTAGCTAATCGGTTTGTGCGAAGGGTGGAGTCTACCATATAACGGTGGCGCATCGCCGTGCGTCTAGTCGTCCGATGATGAAAAGGGCTTGGGGGAATAAGATCGTGCAATTCCAACGCACAGTCACCGAAATGCATCCTTTAAAAGACCGACAGACTAGCAACTTTGCGCCGATGCTCGAGACTTTGAAGTTTGGCATCGGCCAGCGTATCGTCTAAAAAAATATCGTCGTATTGTAAATTAGTCTTAATAAAAAAAATCGTATAATTTAAGTCGTGATCTCGGAATGTGCCGACTAAAATACGAAGAAATGTAACACAAACTAATTTGATAGCACTAAAATTGTTGCCATCCCTTTCTTGTATCTACTATTAGTTAAAGAGAGCGGTAGTTTAAAATAAGTTTAGGAAAAAGAGAACTCCAACATTTAGTTTTTATAAAATGATACAGTCTTATTAAAAATATTTTTTTCAATAAGATTCTATTTACTAGTGTGTTGTTTTTCTCTTTCAGAACTACCCTAATTACACGCAGATGCATCCTCCAACTGCATCCAGAATTAGTCAACATCCAACTTATCATCAGCAAATGGATGTTAATCCACATCAGTATGGTATACCCCATGGCCAACAAAGCCATGCACCAATTCCACAACACCAATCTCATCAAAGTATGGCTGGCCACACTGGTGGTATGAGTTCAGGAATCCAAAGCCATCCCAGTGTGCATCTTCATCATCCAGGTGCACCGCCACTCCATCATGTGCCTCGTCAATCACCAGTGCCTCCATCTTCCGTAGCGCCTTCACACTCAGTTCCGGCGCAGATGCCTTATGCATCACCTCATCATTCTGTATCAATAAATTACCAATCTCATCAAATACAACATCCCTTAGATGTAAATGTTACAAATCAGTATGGTACTGTTAAACCATCAGGGATGGAAACTGGGAGTCCGCAGTATCGACCACCGTTTCCACAACTTTCTCCTCAAATGTCGCCCAGGGCTCAAATATCACCACGACAGCAATCTCAATTATCTCCTCGTCCTGTTATGTCGCCTGTTAAGGGTCCTAGTGCATCGCCGCATGGATCCCGTAATTTAGTTCAGTCGCCTGGTTCTACAGGCCCTCCACCCGCTTCCGGATCGTTTGCCTCACATAATACTCTACAAGCATTAGAACAAATGGTTTTACCAGCAGGGACTGAGTACCCATATCAACGTAATCCATCGTCACCAGCTGTTACACATATTGTTTCTTCACCATCACAATGGAATCAAAATAAAATGATTCCCGCAAGTAACGTTACACAAATTGAAAATAGTGAACAGTCTGCCAAGTCTTCTGAGACTGCGGTAGTAGTCTCAGCACTAAAAATTGAATTAGTAAAAGATATACCTATGACTATCACGAATAACGAAACAAAACCTATGGAAAAAACTGAATTGGAAAGTGTCAGACAAGCTGAAAATTTAAATACATCGCAGATTTTTCTACCCCATTCTACTGAAACGAATACTCTTAAAGAAAATATAACCATTATTGCACCAAAAAGTAATAGTCCTTTGACTAGCTGTAATCATTCTACCACTACTGTAGAATCTACAGACAATCTTGCTATGTTACCTGGATCCAGTCAGTCTTCAGATAATAATATGGATACTTTGCCGATGAAGAAAGATGATAATATTGATAACAATTTGCAGAAATCATATGATAAAGATCAAAAGCTGGAACCTAAACAGAAATCTATTGAAAATTCAATTACGCCTGAAAATACACCAGTTCAAGCAACATCATTGCCTCTGCCCCCAATAACAAGCACTAATACTTTAGTTGGAGACCTTTCACAAATACGCACATCTCAACAAATGCTCATACAACCTTTGTCTAATTCTAGCACTACTATCCAATATGAAAGTTTGCCAACTATGAATGTCCATAGAAATACGGGATACCCAACCAGCAATATTCAAAATGTTTCGGCAAACATTCCTAACATAACACAAGGGTTGTCAGCGAATTTATCTACGAGTATTCCATCTTCTGTTCATACTAGTGGAACTCATAATGTATCTTCTACTTTCCAAAGTGGTTCCACGACTGTTACACAAACAGGTTCTAATGTTCAAGCAAACTTACTATCAAATCATACCGTACAGCATGCTAATTTGACTGTGACATCTAGTATACCAGGTCATAATCCGCAAAGCAGTTTACCATCCATTCCTTCAATACAAGGAAATATGCAGCCAAATATGCCTACTTTACCCAGTAATATGCCGCCTATAGGTCATCCAAATGTACTAACAAACATTCCTAATGCTCTAGTGGGATTACCATTGAATGTTCCAAATATGCATACACCAATGCCACCAAATCAACCCAACATTATCTCAAATATGACTCACAACATAAATCCGAATATGTTAATAATGGGGCCAAATTCAATGCCCCTCCCTAATATGCCTAACATATATTCAACATCTCATCAACAAGAAAGAATGTCATTACAACAACAAATTCAAGACATCTACTGTTTGCCACCCTCTAATGAAAATCAAGAAAAAGTAAGATGCTTACAAGAAAGACTAGCCTTACTTCAGCAGCACGAATCGAACGATAAGTGTAATGGGGGCACAAATTGTACCTTACAAAATCCTGTATATGGAACAAAAATGGTAGAAAGCCCTCAAGTTACTAGTACAACTGGACGTGGTCGTGGTAAAGGGCCAACTAAGCCAAGAAAGCCAAGGGCAAAGAAGGAAAAAATTGTAGCTACTGCACAGCCATTGGATCAGCTACCAGTTTCTGAAGATTGTGTAACAGCTGGGACTGGATTACAAAGTAATTCAGAACTAGACTTAGAATTAAATGAAGATATTACAAACTTAGACAGCAGTGCCATTTCTATGGAAGATATGAATTGTGTAAAAATAAGAAAACAAAGAGGACCCCGAAAGAATAAAGAGCGAAAGCCTCGCACTCCTAAAGAAGCCAAGATTAAAGAATTAGGTGATAAACCAGTTAAAGAGCGCAAAAAACGTGAACCCAGAGATCCAAATGCTCCTAGACGTAAAAGGAATTCTAAAAAAGATGCTATGGAAATACAGGCAGATACTACCACTTCTTATGAATTGTTAGAAAGCGACAACAAAGATTCTACACCAGGTGCATTATCAAAAAGTCAAAATATTTCTAACATAGAAACTCCCAATGCTACAAAAGCTATGCCAGATCTATCCTTGGATGAATCTAATGTCACTGATTTTGATGATATTCCAGTATCAAAAATTGCTATCAAAGACTTATTAGAAGAGGTAGAAGCTAAGCGAGAACAAGGTGAAAAAGAGGATGATATGGATTCAATTACTCAAAAAAGAAAATCATCAAAGAAACGGACGTCAGCTGGCGGAAGTTGTAAGAAACTAAACCTAAGAAAATCTTTAGGTGGAAGAAGAAAAAAACGAGGAGGATTAATTCCCGATTCCGATGGTGAGCCAGATGACATGATGTCTACGCCCCCACCGTCCCCTCCTCCAGAAGGTGACGATAGTTTAAAAAGACGATCTGCTAGAAACACGCAACGTAAGAAATACACAGATGATGTTATGTTACGTTTATCTGATGAGGAATTTGCTGTGACTACACCCAAAGTTGAAAAAGAATGCAAGTCTGAAGATTTAGATACCAAAGAGACTAGCAGATCAGAAGGTATGCCTAAACCTAACTATATTTATGTCAATACAACGGAAGAAGATGCCATGATAGTTCAACATGTTTTGGCTTGTCGTATGGGGAAAAGAGAATTTAAGATTGAACCATCAACTAGTGAAATAATACCGAAGCTAGAAATGGGTAACACAGAGCTAATAGGTAATCATTTTAATGATGAAGCGCAGACAAGTCTTTCTTGTCAAGATGCGAATGCTGATATAATTAGTGAAACCAAAAGAGAAATCAAGGAAGAAAGCATTCCTTTTAAAATTGAGCGTACTCGAGAAATATCTAAACCAGACAGTATATGTAATTTAGATATAAATAAAGATAATCCTGATCTAAAAAGTATAAAACCTGTTATGGTTGATGTAGAGGAATATTTTGTGAAATACAGAAATTTTTCATATTTACATTGTGAATGGAAAACTGAAGAAGAACTTTATAAAGGTGATAAAAGAATATTCTCCAAAATCAAAAGATTTAAACAGAAGCAAGCACAGCAAATGAATATTTTTGAGTTATTAGATGATGAACCTTTCAATCCTGATTATGTCGAGGTGGAAAGAATTCTAGATATGTCAGAAAATCACGATCCAGCAAATAATACAGTTGTAAAACACTATTTAGTCAAATGGAAAAGCTTACAATATGAAGATAGCACATGGGAATTAGAAGAGGATATTGATGTAGATAAAATAAGACAGTATAAAACATTTAGTGAAATTCCACCAAAAGACAAATGGAAGTTTAAGAAAAGACCTTCTGCAGATCAGTGGATACAGTTAAAGGAATCACCTTTGTATAAGGGTGGAAACACATTAAGACCCTACCAACTGGAAGGGCTCAACTGGTTACTATTCTCTTGGCATAATAATCGCAATTGCATACTAGCGGACGAAATGGGGTTAGGAAAAACTATACAGAGCCTAACATTTGTAAATTCTGTTTGGGAATATGGTATAAGGGGACCTTTTCTAATAATAGCTCCTTTATCTACCATACCAAATTGGCAGAGAGAATTTGAAGGATGGACAGAAATGAATGTTATTGTGTATCACGGCTCACAGCAGAGCAAGAGTATGCTACAGGAATATGAATTTTATTATAAGAACGAACAAAGTGAACCAAATAAAGAAATTACGAAATTTAATGTCCTTATTACAACGTTCGAAATAATAGTTACAGACTTTCAGGAATTAAAATCATTTAACTGGCGCATATGCGTAATAGATGAAGCTCATAGACTTAAAAATCGTAATTGTAAGTTGTTGGAAGGATTACGTCAACTTCATTTGGAGCATAGAGTTCTATTGTCTGGCACTCCACTGCAAAACAACGTTAATGAACTGTTTTCACTGCTTAATTTCCTTGAACCTTCGCAATTCGCTAGCAGTGATGCTTTTTTAAATGAATTTGGTCAACTTAAGACTGAATCAGAGGTGATCAAATTACAAGCTTTATTAAAACCTATGATGCTAAGAAGATTGAAAGAAGACGTTGAAAAAACTTTAGCTCCAAAAGAAGAAACAATAATTGAAGTCGAATTAACTAATATACAGAAAAAGTATTATAGGGCAATACTTGAGAGGAATTTTAGTTTCTTGCAAAAAGGTACGGCTTCGGCAGCAAATATTCCTAATTTAATGAATACTATGATGGAACTGAGGAAGTGTTGCATACACCCATATCTGCTAAACGGAGCAGAAGACCAAATACAATTTGACTATAAACAAGCCAATGGTGAAGATAAACAAGCTTATTATAAAGCACTCATCGACTCATCTGGTAAAATGGTACTGGTTGACAAATTACTTCCAAAATTGAAAGCTGGTGGTCACCGAGTTTTGATATTTAGCCAAATGGTTAGATGCTTAGACATTTTAGAAGATTATCTTGTGTTTAGAAAATACCCTTTTGAAAGGATTGATGGTCGTATAAGAGGTAATTTGAGACAAGAAGCAATTGATAGATTTTCTAAACCTGACTCTGATAGATTTGTATTTTTGTTATGTACAAAAGCAGGTGGGTTGGGCATAAATTTAACAGCTGCAGATACGGTTATAATTTATGATAGCGATTGGAATCCACAGAATGACTTACAAGCACAAGCTCGATGCCATCGCATCGGTCAACAAAAAATGGTTAAAATATACCGATTAATTTGTCGTAATTCGTACGAAAGAGAAATGTTTGACAAAGCATCACTGAAACTTGGTTTAGATAAAGCAATTTTGCAAAGTATGAATACGACACAAGGAAAAGAAACCAGCATAAAGCAATTATCCAAAAAAGAAATTGAAGACTTACTCAAGAAAGGTGCATACGGTGCTGTGATGGACGAAGATAATGCTGGCGACAAGTTTTGTGAGGAAGATATTGAAATGATATTAGCGCGTAGGACCCAAGTTATTCAGATGGAGTCAGAAAAAGGATCAACATTTTCTAAAGCTAGTTTTGCTGCAGCAGACCAACGATCAGATATTGACATCAGGGATCCTGATTTTTGGAACAAATGGGCCAAAAAAGCCGAAATTGATACCACAGAGAAAAAAGAAGATGAAGATTTGATAGTGACCGAACCTAGAAAACGAACAGTTATTAAGAGATACGGCCATGATGATGGTCCCATGGAAATGTCAGATATGGAAGTTACACCAGATTCAGATGAGGATGAAGAAGGTAAGGATTATTGTTTTTATTTAGGTGTTTTGTGTCCGTCTTATTTGCTACAATTGCTACAAATGTTGCATCTCAATGAATCATAGCCACGTCCCATACATGCGTTGACCTGACATCCGTTGTTGCGTCTAGAAACCACAAGGCAAAACTAGCTCGTATTATTATAACAAACAATAATTTGATAACATTAATCCGACACAAAGCCAGAGAAAATAGAAATAACCAAATAACTAGTTATTATTTTGAGGTTAGAAAATTGTCTATAATTTAGGTAGATTATTATTATAATAAAACAAAGTTTAACCAGATTATATCGCGTATATTATTAAAATTGGTTTTCCTGACGTTTCGAAAGCTTTGCAGCGTTTCGTAACGAAACGTCAGGAAATCCAATTTAAATAATATACGCGATATAATCCGGTTAAACTTTGTTTTATTATAATGTGTAGTAAAACCTAAGAAATTATTATTATTTTGGAAAAAGAGGTAAGATTATTACTATTAGATTATTTTGGAGAGAGAGGGTCTTTGCAAGTCCCTTGTGTCACTGCAACCTAAAAGATCTATTGTAACGCCTCTAATAGTAGACTACAGCACCTCTCCAAGCCGCAGGCCAACCATAAAGTCGACTATTGCCTTGGAGTTTGGGGATATGATCTCATCAGCTGAGATTGTGTGGCCTCCAAGATCAATCAATCAACTCAGCCTATCGCAGTCCACTGCTGGACATAGGCCTCTCCCAAGTTGCGCCACAACGCTCGGTCCTCTGCCTTCCGCATCCAGTCCCCCCCAGCCACGTTCGTTAGGTCGTCGGTCCACCTGGCAGGGGGGCGCCCTACGCTGCGTTTGCCGATTCGCGGTCTCCACTCAAGGACTCGTCTGCTCCAACGGCCATCGGTCCTTCGACAGACATGGCCAGCCCACTGCCACTTCAGCTTACTGATCCTACAAGCTATGTCGGTCACTCCGGTTCTTCTCCGGATAATCTCGTTACGGATTTTATCCTTCAAAGAAACTCCAAGCATAGCTCGTTGAGCGACTTTGAATTTGTGGACTAGCCCAACTGTCAGTGTCCACGTCTCGGCACCGTAAGTCATGACTGGCAGGACGCACTGGTTGAAGACCTTTGTCTTCAAACTTTGCGGTATAGGCGACGAGAAGACTCTGCGGCCTCCAAGATGCTGACTTCTAATGTGGTGCACTGCATCACATTCGCATAGGATATGAATGGGCGTTTCATCCTTTTCGCGACAAAATCTGCAAACTGTGATATCTGTGAGGCCCATCCTGTGTAGATGTTTGTTCAGTTTACAGTGCCCTGTAAGGGTTCTAATTAGGATCCTTATATGGTTCCTGTTAAGCGAAAGTGCTTCTTTTGTAAATCTCTTCCTGAAGCCTACTAGAAGCGCTTTCGAGTGCTCTTGGCCTGGGGTTTTTTCCCAAAGTCTAATGCTTTGATAAGTTCCCCAGTCCTTAGGAATAGCTGAGGTGATGCATTTCGGAACCCCACAGATTGACTCCGGCCCTACAGTGGGGCATTCCGCACCAGCGAGTTTATCAGAGGCTTCGTTGCTCCTAATTCCGCAGTGCCCAGGTACTAATCCTAGTGTCACAGAATTTGTTTTTCCTAGCAAATTTAGTAGCTGGACACACTCCTTGATAAGCTTGGAGTCGATTTCCTCTGATATTAAGGTCATTGGGACTGCCTGGCTATCAGAGAAGATTTATGTAGGCCCTTTGCAGGCTTTCGCGGATACAACCAATGATGGCAAATAATTCCGCTTGAGACACGGTTCACACAGTTGTATATTGACCTAGGTTAGCGAATTGCTTAACCTTTGGTCGCCCTCTGTGGAATCCAGCTCCTGCCAGACCCCCCTTTCTTAGATCCGTCGGTAAACCAAACAACGTCAGTGGACTAATATTTGCAAGGCATGTCGTCCTCCCCACTCAGACCTCTGAGGTATAAACAGCCTATTGAAGCTATACTCATTACGTGCGTCAGGCTGGCCCGGCCCCGCGGCTTTAGGGAGCGAGATATATATTATCCGAATGTACTCCTCTTCAGAAGCATTTGTACTTACTACATTTTCAATGTACCGCTCTAATAAAAAAAATAGAAGCATTTGAAGGGGGCCGGGCCAGCCTGACGTTTTCAGCCCGGCCCCATCTGTACCACGACAACTACCAAACTTGCTGAGAGAGTGGTGCCACAGAAGGGATGTGCTCTGTAAAATACACGTACATAGTGCTTAATTTGATCTTAAAACCTAATATTTTCCGAGATATTAAGGTGTAAAAGGGGCCGGGCTGAAAACTGTATCGACAGCTTTAACTGGATAACCACGAAAGCTATCAATACCTATCCTAGGTACGAAATAATCTCCCGCGAATTTAGAACACTTGTACTGCTTTCTTTTCAAATTAAACCCTCTAATTATATAAATATAAGTAATTTAAATTCGGCTGGCCCGGCCCCTTTCAGTCGCTAATATTACTCTCAATATCATATCAATTTATTTATGAAGGCGATCTTTGCATTCCAATGAAGCAGTACATCAATGCAGTTTGAGTCCTTTGTCTATCAGCCGTGTATTTGAGAAGATAATCAATATTGAAAATGGAGGCCTATGTCCAGCAGTGGACGTCTTTCGGCTGAAATGATTGAAAAATGTACTGGTCGAGTGACCATCAGTCAAATGCTAATTTTCAGGACAATATTTATCAATATTTATCATAATCATAAGTATTGATAAAAAAGACGTGTGGCACTCTGAGACTGCCGCGGTAATGCTATTGCATAGCATTTTTTATGTAAATACAAAGAGGAGGTGCCCTAACGCCGAAACTCTAAGCAGGCATGAGTCACCGGATTGCGGGGAGAAGAGGGGGATTACGCATGCGCAGTAACGCCGATACAACCAATGCCACCTAGAGGCGATTTGCAGAACTAAAGAGACAAGCGTGATATTTCAAAAAGTCATTAAAAGTTCTGCTATTCATCGATAGATGGCAAAATTAAAAAGTATCACCGCTGTGCCGGTCGGAGTGGGGGGTGTTTTCGTTACGGAATTTCTAGATTCGGTCTCCACGCTCAAGGCCCGCGATAGAAGCTATGCAATAGCTTAAGCGCAGTAACGCCGATACAACCAATGCCACCTAGAGGCGATTTGCAGAACTAAAGAGACAAGCGTGATATTTCAAAAAGTCATTAAAAGTTCTGCTATTCATCGATAGATGGCAAAACTAAAAAGTATCACCGCTGTGCCGGTCGGAGTGCGGGGTGTTAGGTTATTTTCGTTACGGAATTTCTGGATTCGGTCTCCACGCTCAAGGCCCGCGATAGAAGCTATGCAATAGCTTGATAACCGAGGAGATGATATGTAGCTTTAGCTTGGACGTGGGACACTAATGAAACACGACACAATACATAATCCTACTAATATACAGGATGATTTGTAATTCGACCTATTCCATGATAGGGGTTATACTAGAGCTCATTTGCAACAAAAATTATCCCGTGAACCAAGGGGCATCAGTCATTTGTTTTTGAGTTATAGCAGTTTAAGATTTTTTTGATATTTTCCTTCTTCGGATGGAAAAATGCTAATTGTGAAAAATTGATTCTACTCTAGGCACTCAATTGACACTTACCTGAAAGCTGATGAATTATCAATTAGTATCACACAAAATTCATGGCCAACATTTTCATAACCTCGGAAATAAATGGTCATAAATCACAAGTTATAAAACAAAATCATCTAAGTACCCTTTAAATTGCAAAGAATTACTGGAAAAAAATGTATATGATATTTGGCGTATAAATTACAAAAATAACATCCTCGTTTTATAAGGTATCCAAAATGGTACATATGTGGTCAAGTTTCGTAAGGGCTTGGAAAAAAAATGCAGTAATAGCAGAATTGGGAGCACTTTGCTTGAAGTAATTTTCTACTTTTATATCGTGTTGTTGTTGGGCCGGAAAGTAACAAAAGCGACTTATATACAGGTAGTCCCATTGTAAAAGTGTGTTTGTTGGTTTGTATCCCTTTTTACGCAGTAACGGAGCAACAGATCAACATCTGGTGAAATTACAGTCTCATGAGACTTTCCATCTTCATGTCTCAGTTTTGCGAACCAGTAACTCAGTTATCATCTATTGAGAATTATTTTTCACATTAGAACCAATTTTTGAAGTAGTGTATCTATTGAGAACTTTATTTCTCGTTAGATCTATTGTGTAGATCTATGAGATCCATGATGGTTCTATCGAGAATAATTTTTCTCATTAGAACCAATTTTTAAGAAATGGATGTACGGAGAACTTCCTTTCTCTGTTAATCCATTCCTTTGATTGTTACCTTGAGAATCACACTTTCTTCTGAGTGATAATTAGTGCTTTATACTACACATTCGAGGAACATAAAAAACAAAATCTTTATTAATTGAAGTTTTCTCGCTATTCCAATGTCAAAATCTTGTTGTATTTATTTCTAGATTACTCAGGCAATGATTAAATGCCAAGCTCCAGGTGTGCTAGGGGTCTTGCTTGACTAGTAAATGAAAACTCTTAGACTGTATTTCAGGACTGGTTGAATTTTTGTTGTTGTGGTGGTATAAAGGATTAAGAATAAATAAATAATAATAAATAAGTCAATAATTATGATAACATTTAATAATGTCCTGAAAATTCGAACTTGACAGATGGTCACTCTATCAATAAATACAAACATATTTTAGATTTCAATTATCGTCTCAAATACACGGCTTTGATGCATTGCTGCATTGATGTACTGCTGCATTGATGTACTGCTGTATAGGAATGCAAAGATCGCCTTCTTAAAGAAATTGATATGATATTGAGAGTGATATTAACGACTGAAAGGGGCCGGGCCAGCCGAATTTAAATAACTTATATTTATATATTTAGAGCAGCGGTTCTCAAACTTTTTTGGTCACGGAACCCTTTTGACAAGCAAAATACTTGACGGAACCCTACAATAAAACAATAGTTTTTAAAAGTGTATTCTTTATTATATAAGCATAATAAAAGTACAATGTAACAGTTACTAATTATTACTTACTTTAACCACATGCCAAGTACAATAATAGAAGATATTGAAAATGAAAAAATCTTAACTAATGGGAGGTATGAAACTGTTTTTTATTTTTAATCAATTGGTTGATATCAGGTTTGATAGAAGACATTTGAAGTCTCATATCAGGTTCGGCGTCCAGTCTATTGCGATATTTTGTTTTCGTGGCTGCATAGGTTGAGAATCCTGTTTCGCACAAATATGTTGTTGGGAACGGGAGAAGAATATTCAGAGCCATTCTGCCAAGCATTGGATATTCATCACGGAGAATCCGTGATCCACCAAAAATCGTTGAGAGGCGTCGTTTTGAACAGTGACTCCATACTTGTGTCTGATGACATTTCTAAAAGAGATTCATATATCTCGTTTGACATACTTTCGGGCTTTTGCAAGTTGGGTAAAAAAGGATTATGAATCCATGAATTCAGCTTCATTTTTGTATTATGTTCTTCGGGAAAATACTTTACAAAAGATGCGCGCATCGAAGTGAGATATTGGACCAATTCTTCAAACACATCATCTTGAAACATTTCCGAGTCGTTATCGCTAACAAACTCACTGAGTGACGTAAAGCTTTCTATTTCTCTCTTACCAACGCAAATAATCCAAAAATCTAATTTTCTTTTGAAGGCAGTTATTTTGTTATAGGCCTGGAACACTGTTGTCTGTTTACCTTGCAATGATAAATTCAATTCGTTCAGTTTTTGAAAGATATCCGCCATAAAAGACAATCGGAACAACCAAGTTTTATCATACAAACGGTCTTTCAAATTAAAAGAAACTGTATCTGCTGAAAGAAACATTTGTAACTCGGCTCTAAGTTCAAATAGCCTTGTTAAAGTTTTACCCCGAGACAGCCATCGCACTTCTGTATGGAGCAGCAGTGTTTTATGTTTGCTGCCATAATCTTCACACAATAATGAGAACAATCGGGATTGTAGTGGTCGTGATTTGATAAAATTAATTATTTTTACCGCTTCATCCATAACTAATTTTAGATTTGACGGCATTTGCTTCATCGCAAGTGCTTGTCTATGCAGAATACAATGGCTGGAACTACAATTAGGCGCTTTACTTTTTATTCGTGATACTGCTCCTGCTGTTTTACCTGTCATCGCCTTGGCCCCATCTGTACAAATGTCAATGCAATCGTTCCAACTAAGATTATTTTCTTTAAAAAATATGTTTATTTTATTAAAAATTTCTTCCCCGGTAGTGTTTGTGGGCAGCGGTGAACACATAAGCATGTCTTCTTCAAAAGAACGTTCATATGGATATCTCACGATAACCAGCAAGATAGCCAGACCAGTGACATCAGTTGACTCATCCATTTGCAAGGCGAATCGTGTTTTTTGTAGACGTGCAACTAGTTCTTGTTTGACGTAGCTTGCCAGATCATGGATTCGCCGTGAAACAGTATCGTTTGATAGCGGTACAGTAGAAAGATGCTTTGCAGATTTTTCATCGAGCATACATTTTGTTATGTCTAACACACATGGCTTTATTAAATTCTCAGCGATAGTGTGCGCTTCACCTGCTTGTGCAATGCGATAGCTAACTAAATATGATGCCTCCGTGGCCTTTTCATTGATAGTTTGTGTTACATGCATCATATTTTTTTGACTTTCCAATAACTGTTCTTTTTTACGAACAAAAAATTCTTTATTCTTGTCTTTAGACTCGGGGTGTACAGTTTCTAAATGTCTGCGTAATTTGGCAGGTGCCATGGAACTATTAGGAAGCAGTTTACTACATAACATGCAGAGAGGTGAGCCGTTGGAATCAACAAATCCGAAACTGATATATGATTCATCATACTTCCTTTTTTTCGTCTTTGAAACCGTGGAGCTTGACGTCGTGGCATCATCGTCTGGATCGGTAATTGCTGTATTCTCCGCGCGTACTGCTTTTGAACATTCAGCGTCATTAGAAGATGTCGTTGCAACACGTTTAACACCTTTAAGCCAACGTTCCATTCTTCTTTATTAATAATGTTACACGTCAGGATGGTAGGGTCAAAATAATGCACAATCGTTACTGCGTTTATGAGACAAAGTTTAGTCCAAAGAAGAAATGTACAAAACTGATACAATCAGAATACAGCGGGCAGTAGAACTTACAAGAAGGCAGCAGGCTAGCCAGCTTGTAAGTAGGTAGGTACGAACTTATCGCTCCGAACGCTAATCGTCAACTGACTGACGAGGCGCGACTTTTTTTATATAATAGCGCTTTTATACTTAGTCCTAGACTCGAACTCGAACATTCTCAAAAATACTCGAGTCGGCGCCTTTGATAAACAAAAAGCGGAAATAAAAATAAAAATACAAAAAAATGCGTTGTAAACAATCTCGACTTTATGCTTTTGAAGATAGAGCCGGAAGTCGCTTGTTCACAACTATAGCGTCTAATTCAGAGGCGGCTTTTATCAAAGGGACTGCGCGCTCACAAGTATACGCGCGGCGGGCGGATTCAAAACGTTCGACCAGTGACCAGAGAGAGGTGTTTTGTTTTTTTTTTCTAAATTCTTGCGGAACCCCTACAGGGGTATCGCGGAACCCTAGGGTTCCGCGGAACACACTTAGAGTACCGCTGATTTAGAGGGTTTAATTTGAAAAGAAAGAAGTACAAGTGTTCTAAATTCGCCGGAGATTATTTCGTACCTAGGATGGGTATTGATAGCTTTCGTGGTTATCCAGATAAAGCTGTAGTTTTCAGCCCGGCCCCTTTTACACCTTAATATCTCAGAAAATATTATGTTTTAAGATTAAATTAAGCACTATGTACGTGTATTCTACGGAGTACATCCCTTCTGTGGCACCACTTTCTCAGCAAGTTTGTCGTGGTACAGATGGGGCCGGGCTGAAAACGTCAGGCTGGCTCGGCCCCCTTCAAATGCTTCTATTTTTTTTATTAGAAGAATTACTTACTACATTTTCAATGTACCGCACATTGAAAATGTAGTAAGTACAAATGCTTCTGAAGAGGAGTACATTCGGATAATACATATCTCGCGACCTAAAGCCACGGGGCCGGGCCAGCCTGACGCACGTTATTCATTTAGCATCGCATCAGTGGGCATGGCCATGATGTCTTCTTTCACGACGTTCTCGTGCTGTGCCCTCATGGAATTAGAGCTCCATCTTGTCCTTCCTGCTATCCTGGCCCTTACCACAGCCGGCTTGGCCTCCATTTGCACCTGCACATGCAAAGGTACAAGATCGAGCAGTTCCTCGGGTGCAGCAGTCGGAGTCGATGCAATGGCACCCGTCGTGATGAGACATGCAAGTCTCTGAAGGCTTGAAAGTGTATCCCTGCAGGTAATGTGATGGGCTTTTTTGTGCCATACAAAACAGCCATAAGTTACCATGGGCCTTACTATAGCAGTATACAGCCACAGCGATGCCCGTGGCCTAAGGCCCCATCTTGAGTTGACCAGTCTACAGGAGGTTCCCAAAGCAATTTTAGCTTTTCTTATTACATGCTCGATGTGCGCATTCCATGTGAGTTTTTGGTCTAGGATGATTCCTAGATATTTGACCTCACATGAGAAGTTTACCTCTTTACCGAAGAAAGTTGGTGATTTTTAGGCATCCAACTTCCTCTTCTTTGTGAAAGGCGCAGTATTTGTGTCTTTAAGAAACGAAGCTATTTGATGAATTAACCAGCTAATACACACCATTACGTAAATGCAAAATGTTTGACGATTTGCTCAATCCTGTTTGGGCATATCTATCCTGTAGGGGTAGGATATTATTTATGGTAGGTGAAACGAGCCTACCTGATGAGCAACCTTTCACCTCACATCACCTCGACTATTGCCTAAACTGTATTGAAAGTCACGTTCGCCAAACTAAGACATGAAGATGGAAAGTGGAAATGTGATTGTAATAATGTATACAAAGTACATAAAATCGATGGGAATGACGAGGTCTAGTGAGCGAGCGCAGCGACCGAAACCTAGCCTATCCGAGTCAGGGTGCCACAATTTTCGAGTTCTCTTCGCTCACTCTAGCATCCCAGATTCCCTCAATTTTTCTTTATTAATACTTTGGTTACCCTACGAGATCGATATGGCTGATACCCAAACATGGCTCGGCAAATCTTCAAACGTACATCTTTTGCAGTTTTAGTTATACATACATATTATCACGCCTGTTTCCTATTGGGGTAGACAGAGACTATGGGTTTCCACCTGCTACGATCCTGACACACATCTTTCGCTTCATATACGTTCATTAACCTCGTCATGCATGTACGTCGGTTTAGAGTATTGTTAACCTGGCATTTTTTGAGAACGTCCGCGATGTTGAAGTTATCGTGGGTATTAGTTAGTCAATTCATAAAAAAGCCCCGTTTTATGAGATACCCAGGCACATCATGATATGCCACATTCACACACGGACTTCGCCAGATAAATGTCAATGAAAAGTAAGCAGGTAGCCATCCGATGCAACTAAACTCGTATGGATAACTAATAAAAGAAATCTAAACTCACATCCAGTGATATTTTTGAATGTCTCTGTTCCGCTCACTCTCACACTGGGGTGGAGCAATCAGAGAAACCGATATATAGTCCACAGGTAGCTTATTGTGCACTTCAGCTTGCGTTTATGCGTTGTTTGTGTCTTAATAACAATTGCTCTATATGACAAGATCTTGTAGAAAATGTTACAGAATGACCGACAGCTTTTGTGCCACAATAAAAATTGCTCATAATGACCAATTGTTGCTCAAAATTACGAAATCTCTTATGAAAATCTCTATTTTTCGAACCCGTATAGCAGGTCGCAGAATGACCCTACAGCTTTGGTGCAATAATAACAACTGCTCAAAATGACTTGTTCTAACTATTTATAACATTATTTTTATCTGGCTACTTTGAGAAAAGGCCCAAAAATGTATGAACGCTGAATGTTCTCCTTTCGAAACTTATTTATTTAGAGATAGACGGCTTTATAATGTTAAATCGTCAACAGAACTCGACATCTGCTCTAGTATTATAAGAGCTTTTTCAGCAGCATAGATTTGAAACCGATTTAGAATCTTTGTCAGCCAGCGACAACATAGCCCCTAGACGCCTCATAACAGGCGACCGATTTCTGTCACACATAAATGAAAAATCATTAATGTAAGCCGCCACTCAAACAATTCTAATCAGTTACGACCACTTCTGTGAGCCGTTGACACTTCCGCGTTAGTTAATACAAAATTGTACAAATAAATGTTGTAATGACTTCTTGCACAGTACGATGGTGTGGTAAAAATAGCAAGACTTCAAGTGTCCAGAATAGTGGTATGAACCAGTTCTCAAAAAACCGGATAATCACCGGTTAGAGTGAGTACCGGAGACTAATCGGTGATTTCACTAAACTACCGGTTATTTGATTTGTTGCAGAACGCACCTAAATGTGCCAAAATTTCTTGTATGGTGGACCGCACGTCGGTGGTAACACTTTGACATTAGCATCATCTTTATTTCGTAAGCAGTAAGGGCGATTTTCGAACTGAAGTGTTACCACTGTCATGCAGTCGACTGTACATACAATTAATTAATTTTGTTCGATGACTAATGTAAAATATTCGATCACCCTTGACTAATGTAAAATATTTGTGTTCGTTGGTATTAGTATGTCCGTCTGTAACCGGAAGTAATTTTTTTATAGTAGGTAATTTACAAAGAGTGTGTTTTTTCTGCTCATATATATATATAGATTGAGAGTATTTTGAATATCCGGAGATTATCCGGATAATCTCCGGTTATTCAATAAAATCTCCGCATAATCTCCGGAGGCTGGAATTGCTTCCGGTTCACACCACTAGTACAGAAAGATGGCATAACATTTCATCAGTAAGTTAATAATGTCATTACTAATTGTCAAAAACGCTTTCCATCTTCATGTCTTAGTTTGGCGAACGTGACTTGCAATACAGTTTAGGCAATAGTCGAGGTGATGTGAGGTGAAAGGTTGCTCATCAGGTAGGCTCGTTTCACCTACCATAAATAATATCCTACCCCTACAGGATAGATATGCCCAAACAGGATTGAGCAAATCGTCAAACATTTTGCATTTACGTAATGGTGTGTATTAGCTGGTTAATTCATCAAATAGCTTCGTTTCTTAAAGACACAAATAGGCACATCATGATCTGCCCAATTCTACGATCGGACTTGGACAGATAGGTGTCAATAATACGAAATAGGTAAACTTCCGTTTTTAATGTCTCTGTCTCGCTCACTCTCACAATGGGGTGGAACGAGCAGAGAAACCGGCAGAATAGTACATAGGTAGCTTATTGTGCACTTGAGCTTATGTTTATGCGTTGTTTGTGCCTTAATAACAATTGGCCAAAATGACAAGCTCTTATACGAAAATGTCACAGAATAACCCACAGCTTTTGTGCCATAATAAAAATTGCTCCAAATGGTCACACGAATTGTTGCTCAAAACGCTGAGCTCTCTCGTATGAAAATATCTATTTTTCAAATCTTTAAAACAGAACAGAGAATTACCACACAGCTTTTTGGATGTCTTTGTCTCGCTCACTCTCACTCGGGGTGGAGTTAGCAGATAAACCAGTGTCGTCCACAGGTTCCCTGAGCCACTTGAGCTTGCTTATATGCGTTATTTGAGTCCTACTCTAAAGGAGGAGCTTTTGTAAAAAAAAACAATTTTTCAAAGCCTTATAACAGGTCACAGGATGACCCCACAGCTTTTTTGCAATGATAACAATGGCTCAAAATTACCTATTGTTGCTTAAAATGACAAGCTCTCATATGAAATTATCTAATTTTCGAACCCTTGTAGCAGGTTACAGAATCACCCCACAGCTTTGGTGCCATAGTAACTATTGCTCCAAATGACCAGTTCTAACGATTTATAGCATTATTTTTTTCTGGCCGGCCGGCACTTTCAGGAAAGGCCCAATTTGAATGATGTCCTTTCGAAACCTAGGGGTGTCAATTTCGAAATTGAAAAACATACAAATATGATCCGGAATTTCGAAACTATGAAGTTTCGAAATTTCGAAATGCTTAGTTGAGAGACCCATAATCGTGTTCCCGTTAATCCACGGTTCTTGAATCAAAGCCATATCAAGTTTTTCTTCAACGAATCTTTTGCTAAGCACGGCTGTTGCCGTCTTGGCGTGGTGTAGGTTTGCCTGAATGACTGAACATAATTGTTGGGTAGGATTAGGATAAGGAGTTGGAAAAGAAAGGACTAGGACGGAGCTGCTAAAATAAAAAGTAAAAAGGAGTTGAGTAGGAGTTGGGTAGTTGGAAGGTTGTTGAAGGGGTTACGTGCAGCCGTTTTGCTGGAGTGTTCCTTGGCTAACGGATGGCACCTGCTGCTTCCCTAGTTGCCCCGGAATTAGCTCCACGGCCCCTTTTTGAGCCTGTGGTGGGAATTGAAGGCCCGCCAGAGGAACGATTGCTGAACCTGATGGTAGAGCCACCAGGTCCAGTAGACCCACCTGGTGTAGGATTTGGTGTCATTGGCCTTTCGCGTACCCAGGTG
Organism: Asteroscopus sphinx; assembly: GCA_949699075.1. Classification (NCBI taxonomy): domain Eukaryota; kingdom Metazoa; phylum Arthropoda; class Insecta; order Lepidoptera; family Noctuidae; genus Asteroscopus; species Asteroscopus sphinx. The sequence goes on along the minus strand of OX453004.1, from coordinate 15,564,871 downwards.
GTGTAGGGTTCAAAGCAGCACCAGCTGGACCACTGCAGAAGCCAGTAGGAGGCATTTCATGCCCTTCACCTCCTCTGAACTGTTCAGCTGGTGTTGCTGCCGAGGGTGATGCCACAGGTTCGGCAGTTGGAATTTCCATGACGGGAGCCTCAGTCTGGGCAGCAGTTTGCCCTGTAGTGGAACCGCCAGGTCCTTCTTCTCCCTTACCTATGGCATCACCTGGCTTAGGCTTGACCCTAATGTAGATCTTCTGTAGCCCAACAAAGATGTAGCAGGTGTTGTCTATTAAAGGTCCCAATGAGGTTTTGTCGAAGGAAAAGGTCAGTGTCTGTCCCTTTTCCTCGTGTTTTTGCCTTTTCCTTATTTATTTAGGAGAATAAGGATTTAAGAAAATACTTGCCTTGCCTATCTAGGAGAACAGTACTCTACCATTTAACTAGATTAAATAAGTACTTAAATTGTAAGCCTGTGCTAAAATCCTTTCATGTAATCTAGTCCAAGTTTAACAAATAAATAACTATAACTTTGTAACCCTAATCATCACATCTTTGATTCACAGTAAATATGTATACTATAATCAACAATGTTTTGACTTGTTTGAAAGAACGTGGGCGGGCGGCCATTCCTCAAAGCTATTTTGATTAACTGTTTTTTTTTAGTATTTGTTTTGATTTGTGACTACAAAATAAACCTACAACAATTTTTTATAAGTTTCGCCGTACTTTGATTGTAATTTTTTCATTCGTTGTTTTTATGGATTTATTTAGCTTTTTCCTCTAATTTGCATATTCTACACGATAGAAAGATTATGAAAAATAAATGATTATTTTGATTAGAAAACACTAGATTTTATTTAGACACACTAGTATCCATCTTTTTTTCTAGAGAGTAGACATTTTGCGAAGTTGTCATTCTGAGAAGTAGAAAATTTGTTAAGTTGTCATCTTAGAAGTGGAAGTTTTGCGAAGTAGACGTCTTCAGAAGTAGTCAATATGCGAAGTTGACATTCTGCGATGTAGACGTTTCACGAAGTAGGCGTTTTGCGTCGTGTTGACATTTTGAGAAGTGGTCATTCTGCGTCAGATCCGATGATAGGCTGAGTTAATAATTACCGTGAATCAAAGATGTGATGGATCACTGTATTGAAAAAGGGTTCTCAAAAACCCCCAATCCTTATGAAAAATATATGGGCAAAAACAAAAACCTTTCAATTTTTAACCGTTTTTTTCGTTGCTTAGACGCTGCTGCTTTTTCTGAACTACCCTACTCATTTAGTAGTGTGAAAAGAAAGGTTTTGCAATTCTTCATAAATTTTATTTTTATACGTTTCAGGAATAAGTTTAAGAAGTAAAAGAAAGAAAGAAAAACTTGGAAAAAAAGGACGAAGATATGCAAGCGATGATTACATACCTCGTCATGAAGGTGTTCCTGTAGATGAAGAGGTTGTGTATGGATCTTGGACGAGATCTGAATGTTTTAAGATAGAAAGAGGTCTACTTACATTTGGGTGAGTGTGTACTTTGTATAATATGACGAGTCGTATGCCTGCGCAGTAGCAAAATTTAGAGTGCGCGGGCATAGTGTAATAAATACTAATAGTGAGTCAACTCCTTTTTCACGGCGCAAAATTCCGACAGGCGACTACCTAGTAGCTAAAAATCTGCAAGGGTTGTTACAAAAGAAAATATCTTATGCAAAATAATATTACATTACCTATATCAAAATTTTTATTCCTCTTAATATGTTATATTCTATATGTACTTCCAAGCTGTGCCCTGCGGCTTCGCCCAATTCAGTGTGATTGAGTTATAAAAATCCATCCAGTTTTTCATCAAACATTTTGCATTAAAAATAATAAGGGGCAAGTTCACCGAGAAGATAACATATGTTTATGTAAAAACCAACTGTTTAACCTGAACTTTGGTGTTCACCAACGATAACCAGCTGTTATATCACAGTAATCAATCGGTTTTCCTTACCGATGTCGGGGACGTCGTTTAAGTACTAACCGGGTATTTAAACAAGACATTTTTGACGTTTTGTCACAGAGCAACCAGAAGATAAGCTTCTAAAGAGCGTGCAAAATTTATACCTATTTTGGTAGGATTGGCACTAGGGCTTCTCAATATCGCCTTTTTTCCAATATCGGAATTGGACCCGATATTGACCTCAAAATATCGGAATTCCGAGATTCCGATATTAACATAACATAACATCACCCCTGTATTTCCCCGAAGGGGTAGGCAGAGGTGTAATAATACACCCACATTTCGCCAGTTATTGAGACACAATATTTTGAAATACTACTGGGACTTGATTTAAAAAGAAAACCTAATCTTGTTTGTAGAGTAAAAAGTGGAGATTATGCCAAAAATGTTGCTTTTGAAAACTAATGGGTCTTTATGATCTATTAAACCTGTACGGCCTGTCATCATCATCATCATTTCAGCCGAAAGTCGTCTACTGCTGGACATAGGCCTCACGCAAGCATCGCCACAACGACCGAAACTGCGCTTTCCGCATCCAACGGATTCCCGCGACCTTCACCAGGTCGTCGGTCCACCTTGTGTGGGGCCTACCTACGCTGCGCCTTCCAGTAAGCGGTCACCACTCCAGAATTTTATTGCCCCATCGGCCATCCGTTCTGCGAGCAATGTGCCCCGCCCACTGCCACTTAACTTTGGTAATTCTTCGGGCTATGTCGGTTATTTTCGTTCTACTGCGAATCTCCTCATTTCTGATTCAATCACGCAGGGACACTCCGAGCATAGCCCTCTCCATTGCCCTTTGAGAGTGACTTTGAGCCTTCTTATCAGGCCCATTGTGAGCAACCAGTGATGCTTGCATTGCTGTGTTCCGGTACCAGCAGTACAATATTTGTTAATTTATGCATATAAAGGACATTGCCCATTCTCTTAGGAGCTTTAGGCCCCTCAAAAAAAAATGCTATGTCACGGCGGTTTTAGTCTTATTTTGTAGACAAAGAATTATCTTTTATTATTCTGCAAACGATTTTAATTTTTTCACCCTGATTTAAGAGAAATCAAATTTTTTCCAACTCCTTAACTGATTGATAAGTACGCTCCGTGTATCGTTGGGCGATATAACTGAACGCACCCATAAGGACATCCAGAGACAACATGTATGGTGTTGCAAGATATAATTATTTTGTTAATCGATTTTTGAAATCGATTTTGTAGTATTTTTTAAATAATAAGATAGCAAGCTTTTAGGTTTTTGGGTGTATTAATTAATATCGATTTTATAAGTAATATTTCAGTTAATTTAAAATGATTATAACAATATTTACAATAAATGAATAGGTATTTTAAAGCAAAGAATCATCTTATTTTCCTGTACAAAAAGATTTCAAAAATACGTTTTGCAATTTTTTTGATTTGACGTCATATGAGTGATTTTTTATAATTTTTAACGGATTTACGCATGAGAACCGAAATCTAAAGATATAAATTGTGGAAAGAAAAAATAAGAAATCAATCAATCAAGATAAGTCTAGTATAATAGCATCTGAAACAAAGTAAAAGTGAATTCATAGAAGTATCGCTATTTAGAATCGATTCCGATTATTTGTGGAAATAGTCTGATATCTGGCAACATTTTCGTTCGGTTTGAATGGAGGATATAGGGTAGGGTGGTAATCACTGAACCACCTAAAGTTTGAAGCGTCACTGCTCTTATATCTAGAGACAAAACAGAGTGTTTTATATACCAATACCTTGGAAATTTAATAAATTTTAATTATTGAGATTATTTAATTCGATAACTCAACTATTTGGGGCAGTAGAGATGTTTTAATAAAAAAAGAAAATTGGTTCACTGTTACTACCCATGCATATACAGTTAACCACCAGTATGGCCCACAGTGAACCACAAAGTATACAGTGAACCAGTCGAATTAGGTAGGGTGGTAATTAGTGAACCACCAAAAGTTTGAAGCGTCGCTGCTCTAATATCTATAAACAAAACAGAGTCTTATATATACCAATACCTGGGAAATTTAATAAATGTTAACTATTAAGACGATTTAATTCAATAACTCAACAATTTGCTGCAGTCCGGATGTTTATTTTTATTTTTATTAAATTGGTTCACTGTTACCACCTATGTTTATACAGTGAACCACAAAATATACAGTGAACCAATTGAATTATTTACTGACTTAATCCCTGTTTCTTGAATGAAAAACTCAAGTTTCAATCAACTTTAATATAAATGCTTTTGTTATGTTTTTTGTAACGTAATATAAGTCTCCTTAAACCGCGAGGGACGTCACAAACATACAATTCATAGACACAAAATACACTCAGACTCAGAACAACTATTTGTGGGTCACACAAATATTTATTCCGTGTGGGGATCGAACCCACAACATTTGGCGTGGTTTCAATAGAGATGTGACCACCTTAACGACTATGCCACAAGTGCAGTCAAATTAATTGTTGATTTGAATAGACGAGAACATTAGCAGCTACAGTGAACCGTGGTTCATTGTTTACCTCTTCATTTTGGTTCACTGTCAAAGTACGGGGTCCCATCGACTTTGGATGCATTTTGCCAAACACACGTTTATAATAGATCGACACAGATAGCATAAATCAAAACGCTAGGAAACACAACACGAGGTGGTTTTATGTTGAATCCGATATGAAGAACATAAAGGAAGCAAGAAAAAAAATAAAACTTGAGTTTTTAATGTATTTTTTCGCAATAAAACACGAAAATTCACTTAGCTTGAGTGTCCGTTGCGCGAGCTCGCTGACGACTCCGGAGGGAAGTTCCTTAACAAAAGCGCACAGGACGGCGGTAAATGCAAGAACTGACAACGTCGCGTTCTTGAGATACCTATGGTGGCTAACTGTTGCTGCTTGGTTCACTGATTACCACTCTACCCTACTTACGATTCAGTTTAATACATATTTATTATGTTTTTTAATGCTAGGGTGAAAGAAATTTTTATTATTTTTATTTATTTATTCGCAATTTTTGTAACACCATAACAGAACTCATTCCAAGGGGATGTTGCAAAACATAACACAAAAAGTTATAATTATAATACTTAACAGTTTACAGTACTATTCCTTTTTCTATACACCTCTGTACTACTCCCATGAACTTGGGCAAACTATCAAAAAATATGTCAACGTCTTCATCAACTATAATTTTATCAATCAAACGTGCGGCGCGTGACAAGGGGGCAAACTTGAGGAGGTTAGTCCTAGCCGGCGTCACGCTTAGCAGCGCGGGGTGGCGGCGAGCACCCAAATACCCTGTGGGCGCGCACAGCTGCAGCGCCTCCAGTACCTCTGGGTGGTGTACGGAACCACGCAGCACTCTAACCACATACTTAACCAGTGCAACGTCTCTCCTCACCGCCAGCCTGCTGTACCCGACCATGCCTATGACAAACAGACTCGGATACATCAACGGGTAGAAAGGATAAACGCCGCACTGCTTATAATACAAAAACCGTGTGAATTTATTATGTATTTTTTCCACCATTTGGCTATATTTGTCCTCATGGGGATTCCAAATGATAGCACTTGTTTCAAGATGGCTTCGGACAAGTGCATTGTATAAAATTTTGACTGCTGACGTACTGTTGAAATCCTGACATTGTCTCAAGATGAATCCCAGATTTCTGAAGGATTTGCCGCATACAGCGACAACACAGCCCCTAGACGCCACATAACAGGCGACCGATTTCTATCACACATACAGGAAAAATCATGTATGTAAGCCGCCACTCAAATAATTCGAATCAGTTACGACCACTTCTGTGAGCCGTTGACACTTCCGCGTTAGTAAACACAAAATTGTACAAATAAATGTTATAATGACTTCTTGCACAGTACGATTGTGTTGTAAAAACAGCAAGACTTTGAGTGTCCAGAAAGACGGCATAACATTTCATCGTTAAGTTAATAATGTCATTATCCAATTAGATTTTTCAACTGATTTAATATTTAATTAGAGTTCATCTTATACTGGTTAATTCGCAACGGACACCAAAGGTGCAGACGGCACGTTGATGTCTTTCACAAAACATCTCTTTCTTACGCAAGCACTTAATACACTATCTCTTTCCCTCTATTTAATTGTCAATGTAACTAGTGATGTACTAAATCTGTTATCGATGAAACAAAGTTCTCCAATTCTCCATTCTATCATACTATCCATTGAAAAATATAGTAGGATATTTTGCAAACTACGATTTCAAATATTCAATCTGTATATACCTATAAAAGTCAGGGAGTCTACTCCCGTTCAACGATAAACGAACTTTCGTTCCGACCGATACGTAGGTACACGATAAATGATAGATGTATCCACGGAATACTTGAATAAGAATGGAATTGGTATAGTACACAGTTTCTTCGGAAACCCGTGTTGCCTAACTCTCCCACTATCCGTCTCACTACTACATAACCACTGTATCTAGATATCTAAACGCATACGCGTGCAAGAAATACTACACTGAACGCGGCCCTACTATTAGCTGTCACGTCTGTCACACATAAACGTCGACCATGTGCGAACGCACCACTACATTCGAACAGGTCGTTAGAGATGTCCATGTACAAAAAACTAATTTTATGAATGTTATCGATATTTTCAACGATGTTCGCATATGGTCTTGGAATAAAAATAATTTGTCCTACATAAGGAATTGGAAAGTTACTGTTTCATGATATACTTAATTATTGAAAATAACGTCTGACACGTTTTAAAACAAGCAGCGCGAGGTATGGCGAAAAATAAAAAGTAGTTTTTCGATTGTTAACCTACTTTAAATTTGTTATAAGACCTGGTTTGGTGTTTTGCGTAAATAAGATATACAATTCTGCATATTTACGGATTGGTTTTCTTTTTAAATCGTAACTTATAAAATAATTACTGCCCAACATAATAAAGTCGTCAAAATTGGATGGATGTATCTATATTCTGTTTTTTCTCTCTTGTCTTATTTAGTAAACAATCTTGGCACGTCTCTTTATTCAAATAACTACTGATAAAATATAATTACTGGTTCTGCACATGTAATTAGGTAAAAAAAATGTTATTTAGTGTGTGAAATTGTTAACATTATGTCTTTTAATAAATATTAATGACGAATTGCATTAAAAAGACATGCCAAGATTGTTTACTAAATAAGACGAGTAAGAAAAAACAGAGATTACTATGGTTCATAGTCGTAAACGATTGAATCGCTCGCAGGCATAGACAAGTCATCGTGAACGAATGAAAAGTCAATGCGAATGAATGCATAGTAACGTATTGGTATTTTATGAATCGGTATGTAGCGGTTTTTGTTTTAAAGTTTTTTTACAACAATGTAAAATACACATTCATTAAAATGTTTATTAGAATTTAATTTCGCTATTAAAGAACGTCAAAAATCAAAACATTAAAAGAAATAAGAAGCTAAAATCCTTATAATTAATACTACGTATTACATAAAAATACTACCGATAAAATAATATTTTTCATCATTCATCATCATCATTTCATCCGAAAGACGTCCACTGTTGGACATAGGCCTCCCCCAAGCATCGCTACAACGACCGGTCCTGCGCCTTCCGCATCCAGCGGATTCCCGCGACCTTCACTAGGTCGTCGGGCCTACCCACGCTACGCCTTCCAGTACGCGGTAGCCACTCCAGAACTTTACTGCCCCATCGGCCATCTGTTCTGCGAGCAATGTGCCCCGCCCACTGCCACTTAAGCTTGGCAATTCTTCGGGCTATGTCGGACACTTTTGTTCTACTGCAAATCTCCTCATTACTGATTCGATCACGCAGGGACACTCCGAGCATAGCCCTCTCCATTGACCTTCGAGTGAGTTTGAGCCTGAAAACGGCTGAACGGATCGTAATGAAACTTAGCATTTGTATTGGTATTAGTCTAACTTAAAATATAGGGTATGTTTTATCTGAATCGGTTGAGTAGAACCAGCGATACAGCTTGACCCCTCTATTGTATTAAGTTGCATACAAAGTAGAGGTCATGATTGTTGGTTGAATGCAGGTTGCAGGTTCCTAAAAATACAACTGGATTCTATTAGTATTATAGAAAATATAGAATAACATAACATAGCCCATCACTGTCCCGCTGCTGGGCATGGCCCTCTTCTTGGAATGAGAAGAGTTAAGGAACTAGATATTGTTAGTGTAATAGATTATCTTTGGTCAAGTTGATGAAAATAATCAATGCTGCATTCGTTTTAAAGCACGTGCCTGAGTCTTTGAAGGTGGCTGAAGTGATCATGATTGCAAAAACTGTTTTTAAAACGGTTAAAACCAATTAAAAGCGAGAGTAACCTAATACCAAACCATCAATTTGGCTTCAGGGAAAAACACTACCACTTCATACTACATAGAATAACATATTACTACATAGAATAACTTCGAGCGTTTTCTCAATGGTGTTGACCACTGAGAAAACGCTCGAAGATAAAAAAGTCAGCTCTCGTATTTCTAGACGTGGCTCAAGCTTTTGATAAAGTCTGGCATGAAGGTCTGATTTTTAAGCTGAGATCAATGTTACCTAATTTTTTTTCTGATATCCTGGAATCGTACATCGAAAACAGAATGTTTAGAATAATGCATGAGGATACCTATTCAGAGTTAAAAGTTATAACAGCTGGTGTACCTCAAGGCAGTATGCTAGGCCCAGTCTTGTACCTGCTATATACATGTGATAGCCTTTGCAGATGACACCGGTATTATGGCCACTGGTTCAAGCCTTATGGAAGCAAGAGAAAAGGTGCAAGTGACTGTCAATAAAATTAATGACAGGACACAAAAATGGAGAATCAATCAAACAAAATGAATCCAAATCAATTTAAATTGACTTTACCAGCAAAAATTGTGATTACCACCCGATTTTTAATAACGGCCTACAAGTGCTTTATTGCCTTATCTAATTTTTATATTAATTTTATCTTTGCTACTGTTAGGGCATGGCGGTATTCGAGATTCTTGTAATACCGGTTTTCATAACACGTGTTAGTCATTTATTTATTTAAACTTCATGCAACATGTGTACATAGGCGGACTTAATGCCTTAGGCATTCTCTCCCAGTCAACCTTAGGGTGATACAGAGATGACAGGCAGTGGCGTGCATTGGCCTACTTCACTTGAATTTAATTGTGGTATAAGTTATTGATTTTTTTATGTATGAAGATTAATTTAGCATTAATAGGTCTATTTTAAGATAAATAATCATCGTACTCTGAAAAAAGTATAATAATTTACACCACTATTAAATTCGAATGAGGAAGGCACTAGGTATTGCCTAATTGCCTATATGCAATGCACGCGGCTGATGACAGGGCAGGTGCAATATTGATTCACGACACAAAACAAGATGAGAAATAAATCACCACTGAAACAACAGATAAACATACACAGGTATATATATTATTATTATTATAGCCTTTATTTATTCCTTAATTTATAAATTTACAATTAATTTTTTCATTCTATACATGCAAAAAAACATAATTAATATAACAAATTAACATAAATAACACTTCAAAAAAATTATTTCAATAATTATAAAATTAATTCATTAGTAAGAAACATACAATAATCAAATTCATTTTAATTAATTATTATTATTTTTATCATAACTTTTTTTCTTTTCTTTTTTGATGTGAGCCATTTATTCCAATTAAATATTTATACTTTTTAACTTGAATTTAATGTACATGCTTCGAGAGTATTATTTGTTAATTAAGGACCTCTTCACGAGTAAAGGCCTCCTCCCTTTTCCTCCAAAACTCTCTATCTGTCGCCTTGAAAATCCAGTCATTGCCTGCTGTTTTATTTATTTCGTCGATCCACCTCTCTCTAGGTCTTCCTCTGGTTCTTTTATTTGAAGGTCCTGTCCAGTTAGTTACTTTCTTTGTCCATTTGTTGTCATCCATCCGTCCTATGTGGCCAGCCCATTTCCATTTGAGCTTTTTACAGTGTTCTAGAGCATCAATGACTTTAGTAGTTTTTCTTATTTCTGTACTTCTTATTTTGTCCTTTCTTTTGAGGTTTAAAATGCTTCTTTCCATCGATCTTTGACATGTTTGTATTTGTTTTTTTGTTTTGTCATTGAATATCCAGGTCTGAGAGGCGTATGAGAGGCATGGCAGAATACAGGAATCTAGAACTTTTTTCTTAAGATTTACAGGTAGCTTTGATTTCAATACTTCTTTAGTACTCCAGAATTTGTTCCATGATAGGTTGGTTCGTCGTTTTACTTCGTCGTGATGCCTGGACTTTTTGAATGAGATCTGTTTTCCTAGATATATATAATTGTGCACGTATTCTAGCGAAATGTTGTTGACTGTGATAGGTATATTTTGACTGTTGGTCATAGTTTTTGTTTTTGAAGTGTTGAGCGCCAGACCGATTTCACAGCTAACAGAGTGTAGTTCATTAAGCATTTCCTCTAGCTCAGACGCTGATTCTGAAAAGATGACAATATCGTCGGCAAACCTGAGGTTACTTAGATACTGCCCGTTTATGTTAATACCTTTCTTTTTCCAGTTTAGTTTTTGCATGATGCTATGAAGGACAGTTATAAAAATTCTCGGTGACAAGGGGTCGCCCTGCCTGACACCTCTATTGATGTTTATTTCAGAGCCTTTAATCTCCATTTTTACGCGACTTATGCTTTTGCTGTAAATATACCTTATAAGTTCGATTGTTTCTGATGGTACGTCGCATTCGTACAGAGCTTTCCACATACTGTTATGTGATATAGAGTCGAAGGCTTTCGCGCAATCTATGAATGCTAGGTAGAGTGGGCACCTTCGCTCTTCGAATTTCTCTATGATTAGTTCTAGTGTGTGAATGTGGTCTATTGTCGAGAAGTGTTTTCTGAATCCAGCTTGCTCTGGTGGTTGGTGTCTCTCGGTGTACGATGCTAGCCGTTCTTCAAGGCATGCGGCAAACAGTTTGTACATACTTGATTGCAGGCTAATCGGCCGGTAGTTGCCAATATCAGCAGGATTTCCTTTTTTATATAACAAGATAATATCAGATTCAGCCCACTCCCCGGGTATCTTCCTGTCGTCTAGAATCCTGTTAAATAGACTGGTTATATGTGTTACCAGTAAGAATTTGCCTGCTTTTATCGCTTCGTTTGGAATTCCGTCAGGCCCGCTGCTTTTTTCTGTTTTTAGGGCATCTATTTTCTTCATAACTTCATGAATGGAAAATCTCTCTAAGGTTGTTGAGTTTGTATCATATTGCACGCTTTGTTCATACGTATCTGTGGCTGAATAAAGACTTTTGTAGAATTCAGTGGCTGTTTCTATTATCTTTGACCTTGAGAAAGTTTTGTTATTGTTAGAGTTTTCCTTTAAACAAGGTATCCATTGTTTTGAAGTGTTGAGAGCTTTTAAACCCTTTTTTAAGCTACCTGTTGTTTTAAGATGTTTTTCTACTGTTTCTATCCTGTGTTTTTGTCGTTCTTTTCTAATAAGTTTGTGGATATTTTTATGTAACTGACTACGTTCTCTTTTTTCTTCCAGTGTTAGTATTTTCTTGTTTGTTAATTCGGTTCTTCTTGCTATGAGGCATTTAATGTAGTCCGTGATGATGTTATGTTTAATTGTTTTTACGTGTTTAATGGAGGCCAGGCTTTCGCATATTGCTTTCTTAATGTTGCTGTAATAGGCTTCTACGCTTTCACATTCATATCTTCCAATTTGTAAGTTGTTTATTTTCTTATTTAAGCTTTCTATGAACTGTTTCTTTTCTTCTATTGAAGTTATTCTGCTGCTATTTTTTCTGTTCTGGGTTCGGCTTTTCTTCGTGATTTCTATTGAGACGGTGCTTCTTATCATTCGGTGGTCGCTAGGGAACGAGAGTTTATTTATTACTTCAATATTTGTTATTGTTTTCTTATTGTTGGTAAGTATGTAGTCAATCTGACTTCTCGTTTTCTTTGGTGATAGCCACGTCCATAGGTTTTTTGTATTTTTCTTGAATAGACTGTTTGTTATGAATAAGCTATTTTCCCAACAAAATTGGAGTAAAAGTTCTCCTCTTCTGTCTCTTTTTCCGTAGTTATATTGGCCCATTATTTTTTCTTCGCCAGTTGTTCGTTGACCGACGCGTGCGTTAAAATCTCCCATAATAATTAGTCGTTTAAAGCACTTTTTTTGAGTTTGCCGAAGTTGATTGTAGAAAAGATATAAATTGTGGAAAGAAAAAATCGCTCACGAGCAGGATTCGAACCTGCGACTCCTGGCTCAGTACGCCAGTGCTTTAGCCACTAAGCTACCGTGAACACTGCTCGTGGTATCGAAATTATCCTCCACTATACGTCTTTGGGTGACGTCAGCGATATCTTATTAAGAAACATTGTTCCTTAACCGACTCGACTAACTTTACAGTTAAATCAAAGTCGTATAGATATGCCTACCCTTACTAATTATTTTATTATTTTAACGCATTTTACGCATGCGAAGCGAATTCTAAAGATATAAATTGTGGAAAGAAAAAATCAGAAATTGATTGTAGAAATTGTTTATTTCGGGTTCTTTCGTATCGATGGTAGGTGCATAGACTTGAATGATTGAAAGTTCTGTTTTGTCGAATTTAAGGTTCAGAACGCATATTCGTTCCGAAATTCCAATGAAGCTCTCTATATTGTTTTTTAGTTCACTTTTTATGAGGAAACCAACTCCATATTGGCCTTTGGTTTCGCCGAAATAGCAAAATATATGTTCATCATCCTCTGTAATGCTGTAGTCTGATCTTCTTATTTCTGCTAATCCTATTACATCATATTTTATTTTTGGAATTGCTTCTTTGAGGTCAAGTAGTCTCTCTTCTGATAACAGAGATCTGGCGTTATACTTGTTAATATGTAGGGGTTGGAGTGGAGGGTTTTGGTCTTTGGCCTCCGCGGTGACCAGCCGTGGTGGGGGTACTTGTGGAGAGGTCGCTTTCTGTCAGTTTTGATTATTATTTGTGTTTTCTTGAGGCGCGACTGTCGTAGTAACATTTGAGGTTGTTGGGGCCGGAGGTGGCTCTTTGTTTTGCTGTTTTATCATATAATATTGAATGTTTGAATTTTGTTTTTTATATGGTTTCTTGGTACCCATTTTACTTGAGGTGTGGTTGTCTTGATTCATTTCTGGAGATTCCGATAAGTTTCTTTTATTACTATTTTTGTTAGGTGTTTTGTTAGGATGTTTATGTTGTACTTCTGGGACTATTACAATTTTATTATACTTCAAGAAAACTTTCCGCCCCTTGTTCCTCTCTACTATCAGCTGTGTTCTAAGTTTTTTGCGTTCTTCTAATACTTCAGGTGGGTAATCTTCTTTAATGTAATATGATGTATCCTCTAATCTTTTTTTGTTTTTCAAAATCTCAATTTTCATCCCTACAGTAAGAAAAGTTACAATAGTAGGCCTTATTTTTCCTTGTTTTTTTCCTAGACGCCTTACTTCCTCTACATTGTCCTTAATTAATGGAATTTTTATTTTTTGGTTAATGATTATATTGTTTTGTAAATCATGATAATTTCGCTCATTTTCTTCTATTCCAAAGAAAACTAAGTTCTTTTTTCTTACTGATCTTTCAAGTAGCTGTATACGTCGGCTCTGTTCTTCAACGGTAGCTTCCAGTGCTTTGTATCTTAATTCAAAATTTTCAAATTTTATATCTAAGTTGTTGTTTATTGTTTGTGGTATGCTTTGTTTCATTTCTCGTATCTCATTTGTTTGCTCGTCCAATTTTCTTTGTAGATTTTTAATTAAAGCTGTAAGTTCTTCCATATTTATGAGTTGTTTACATACGATGTTGATTGTACCCGTACTGCCCTCTTGCGGTGGTAAATGAAGACGTTAAGTTCAATGGTTCAGTGAAAGATCGTTTCGCTTTGTCTTGAGTTGTCAGACAACCGAGTTCCGGTACTCGCTGACAGATGGCGTTTCACTAAATAGCCTTTGTTCGAAAAAATTACTTGTTAACGTTCTTTGTTTACATTTTTAAGGTTATGTTATGAACTTTGCGATGATTGATACAAAACAGTTAATGGCTTGATTGAAAGTCTAATAAATAGCACAACCTTGATTGTTCACGACACTGACTTTGTTTATTTCTGGTTGTACACTTGTGAAAACATTTGAAATGTTCGTTGAAATGTCACCCAATGTTTTTGATAGTTAATGCACTTTAAATTCACTTTTCCACTGAACTTTTTTAATGTGTTACTGTATTTCGTCCCTATAATGGTACTAATTCACTTTTTCACTGATTTCCGAAAGACTTTCCCTAGAATTCACAATAAAAACCACGGAGCCGATGTGAACGGCCGCACTGCAGCGCCCTCTCTCTCGGTATATATATATAACATACAATAAGTACTAAATATATATAATAAAATACTATTATAGTCATAGATAAAATACTAATGAGATGATTTTGCCAGTTATTTCGTGTACATGACACACCTAAACGGGAGTACCGGCGGGCAAGCGATGTCGAGCCGAACTACGGCAGGCGTCGCGGGCAGGGGGGACCTCCGCTCTCCTTCATACCGCACCCCATCGTTGCAGTCTGGCGGCTGAGTTGACTCACTATGAGAATTTATTACATTATGGCGCGGGTGTCAATCGAGGTGCGGGGCACTAACTTCACAGCTGCCATAGACTGAATGAATGTTTGCGAAGCGAATTACTTTAAGCGGCCTCCTCAAAGTACAGCCGAGGTTACCTGTGCCGGAGGATACAGGTTATAAATATCGGCGGAACCCTAAAAGTAAGAATTAACGGCCGAAGTTATTTAATATGAGCCCAAAATACAAACTTCAGTGACATTGACACTACAAACTACCTTTAAATGTATGTAGTCCAAATTGTGATTTAATTATTAATTTCCAGTCATGTTACTTTGTTTTACCATTATTATTTTTCATTATTATTACTAACCAGTGAAATCTTAATAATTATAAACATAAGTAACTTGCTATTTCCTTTATACACCGGTTTAGCACCTACCCATTTTTTTCTTTGCTCTTATTTCCAGGAAACTTGTAAAAATTATATAAACCATTATTCCTACTATTTGTGCAGTTCACAACACAAATCTTCAATAAAAATATCTTATGACTCATTTTCTTCTTCAGCTCATAAACATCGAAAAGACCAACGATCTCTAAAACAAACAAACACTCACTCTGTTCAACTGAACTGTACTGCTGGCCGTACACATGCCGTACACCTTGTTTAGTGTGGTTTCGAGATTCGGAAAGCGCAGAGCGGAGCTTGACTTACTCAAAATAATTTAATTACTTTACTAACTAGTGATATTATGCTTGAATAATAGGTAGCAACAAGTATTAATAACAACTAATTATTATTACATTACAATTACGTACGATTACAACAATTAAATAAGTTTTTTCTGCACATTATCAAGTCTAACAATTAGACTCGCCCAACCAGCGTGAACAAGGGAGTGACTATCTACCTCGTTTTTTAGGGTTCCGAAGTCCTACAAGGAACCCTTATAGTTTCGTCATGTCCGTCCGTCTGTCCGTCTGTCCTAATCCTTTACAGCTTAATAACTTCTACAGTTATAAACATAAGTAAATGACATTTTGTTAAAAAATTGTCTGCATATAGATCTCAATTTTAAAAGAATAAAAAAATAGTTTTTACGTTCTTTAGGGGTGGCGCCCATATATGTGAAATGGGGAAAAAAAATATTATTTTCGCTGCACCCCCTCGTGTGGGGTATCATTGAATAGGTCTACTAAAATGAAGGTAATGTTTAATACATCACTTTTTTATCAGGTGTACCATCTGCGAAATATATCCCGCCAAAGTGTCTTGCAATGTGTCCCCCCCCCTGCCATTTCTAAACTATGCAACGTAGAAACTTATAATCTTCCACATTGAAAGACCTTTATGAAAACTCTCTTTTAAAATTATTTCGAGTATAATGTGATTATAATTTTTTGAGTTATAGACAGAAAACTGAAAAATATTTAAAACGTTCTAGTTCAGAAGTCATTGACCTTAGAGAAAAATGATCGTAGCAAATAATGCTCCTTTAGCTACTTTCTATTTGAAAAAATCACAAAAAGTAACTTTGTGTTATGTTGACGACACACTTCTTAAATTTGGCGCCATCTAGCGGCGTCGTACAACACTCTCTGGGTCGCCAATGCTGCCGTCAAGTGCCGTGTATTACATTTGGCACTGTATAGCGCCATCTAGCGGCTACTGACATCACTCTCTGAGTCGCCAATGCTGCCGTCTATTGCAAAAACTAAAATAGCCGTGATTAATATTCGATTTGATTTGTTTGTAACACCTACTTAAGGAACCCTATAATACTGAGCATGGCCCGACATGCTCTTGGCCGGTTTTTTCTTACGACTGGGCGCCACGTGTCGGTAAGAGATAGCGTTACCTCGTCATAGAGTTAATATTGCAAAACTGTTAACAGGTAAAATATTATGAACATCTGAAATTTAACTGTAGAAGACTCTAGTGTGTTTTATGACATTAATTTAAATATTTGCTTAGTGTATTTTTAAAAACTCTTTATCAGAAGTGCAAAAACTTTTTTGTCTTCTTTGTTTTTTATTTATTTATTCGTATTTGTTTTTTATTTATTTATTCGTATTTGAATTTCGATTCTGCAAAATATATCAAAACATGACTAGGGATGCAAAAAAAAACATCGATGTATCGTTCATAAACATCGATGTTGAAATCCTTAACATCGATGATACATCGTTCTTTATGAACGATGTTTTATCATAGCGCCATATGTGATTCTTTAATCTTAGCTTTACATGCAGAGCAGCACGTACTATTATATTCGCTAAACAGATGTCAGGACATCATTCCCTCATATAAACAGTGATCTACCTCAGTAACACGCGTACATTCTATTAAGTACATTCTTTATGACAAAAAGCTGAGATAATAGTTACTAATATGGTAAACTATAAGCTCAAAATCTGTGTTTGTGTAGGTAAGTATTTATTCAACAATTTTATCCTACTATTTGTCAGAATAGAGAAAGTGAAGTTAGAAATGTTAACATTAAATTTCTGTGTTAGTTGTTTTTGTATAAATTGGATTGGCAAATAATTTATTAGGTGTTTTATTTCAATTTTATTTATTATTTTACGTAACCAAGTAGAAAAAATCATAGTTGATAATGTCGCTAAGTTGTGTTTGTACTTCAAAACTTATCAAAAACATTCAAAAATTTAGAATAATCGATTTCCGTGATGGACGAATCAAACTGTGTTTCATTTAGAACAGATTTTTTTTCCAAAACATCGATGTATCGTTTTTTCGACATCGATGTTTCGTTTTTTCGACATCGATGTTTTACGTTTGAAAACATCGATGTTCCAACATCGATGTTTTTTATGAACGATGTTGCATCCCCTAAACATGACAGAATATTCGAAGAGAACAAACTAGTAGGTAGGTAGCTTGTCGGCGCGTCGCGTCGCCCCATCCTGAGAGTGGCGCACTGACGTGTCTGATTTTATACTCTTCGAAAACAAAATATACGTCCCGCTCCCCGCGCACTACGCGAGTCGGCCATGGTCGTTGTACTGAATAGCGATTCCAGTGTAAACATATAATTACAGAAATACAAAACACCGTCACAGAGTACCGATGTTGTTGATACAGAGGTACGACGAAGCCGTCTAGACAGAGCAATCGCGCGCTAAGAGCGGGGCGAGGGAGCGTCCCATACTGGCCTCAGTAGTAAGGGACATGTGTCTGACGTGTTGAAGGGATGTCGCGTCGCGTTCGCATAAAGTCAATATTACTATTATTAAATATTAAGGTTTTCGTTGAAGTACACAGTATTATGTAATTATAATCTGGTTTATTAACTCAATATATATACACCGCTTGTGCAGACACATTCCCAATTTTAAAAAATCTGCATCCGCTGATGTGTTAAAATTCTGGATCTGTAACAACCCTGGTTTGAAGTAGGTATTGATAGAAGCACGCTTGAGGATGTGTTCCTTTCTGTCGGATCTGCGATGTAACATGGTTAACTTGTTTTATTGTAATGTGTAGTGATCTCAAAAACCTAAGACGTTACTATGTGTGTGCAGGTGGGCGCGATGGGAAGAAATCGTTGAAAAAAACCAGTTTAGAAGAGGTTGGACAATTCCTGTTATAGAAGACTGTGCTCGAATAATTGTGAGTTTTTGTATTTTTAAAATTATTTATTTACCTTCATTAGTAGTAGCTATACTGGTACACATTTCCTGATCGTTAGATAAGAATAAAGAATAAGAATAATTTATTGTATAAAGACTATAAAGGTTACAAAAAATTGAGTTGAGGTCCTAGACCTCACACTAGGATTCTCTGTCTGTCTGTGTGTGTGTGTGTGTAGAAGATCAATTTTGATGTCCTTCAAATGTGCAGATTATATCAAATTGAAATGATTATCTTCAGTCACAAAGAATCATGGCGAATTTTGTACAAAAAATAAAGATTTTAGAGAAGTTGGAATAGTTTTAATATTTATTCTTGATCCTTAAAGAATAACTTTAGGCATTTTAAATATTTTTAGGACCCCGGAATAAAAGTAAATATTTCAAACTGAATAATTAAAAATTACGCAAATTTCTGAACGCGTCGTACAGCCGGCTGTCAATTTAGTTATCAATGATAACAATGGAATGGTAATGGTAGTTTATGAAACTGTTGCATAACAGGCGTTATTAAAACACGTAGGCGAGGTTTTTAATAGTGTCACACGAGTGTTAATGCTTAGTTTTTTGCAGTTTCATACACTACTTTATCTAAATTCAAGCAATATCTATTTAAAACAAAATACCAAAGTTAAATCTTGGTAACATTGTCGGGAAGTGTTTCTTGTATTTTCTGGTAAGATTGGTTGTCATTTTTCTTGCTGCTTCCAGAATGTTAGGTGGAGTCAACTTCTCCTCAGTATCACTGCTATTGTCAGACATTTTTGCCCAGAATAAAACTTTAGACTAATAAAAACACAATGATAACATAACAATCACAATAAATTCCAATTTATGGCAACCAAATTTGAGGACTAAATCCAGCAGGCCATGGCGCGCGCATGCGCTCTAGTGCTTGTCAGACAAAATACAGTCTGGCAAAATCGTCTTTATTCGGAACTGATATTCTATCTTTGTCAGGGTTACGTCAATCTGTTTTATTATCCAAAAGATATGCCTGTAAACACTTCAATCCAAAGTTCTGGCAAAAACGCGATTTTAGAAGATTAAAGGCGTGTTATATGTTTGTATGGAGGCTGGGCTTAAATTCGAAACTGCTGTGAACCGAGAAGAGATTACTTATATTTTTATGAAACTACATAAATTAAGGCACCTTAATTTTATTTTAAGCTCCCTTCTATTGTTATTAATTTTTTAAATAATTATAATAAAAATAAAAAAATCGCAACCCCACATTAATAATTAATTCTTGCAACGCTGTTCTATTGGATGTCATTATCATCATTGTCGACCACTGACCTATGAAAAAACCTATGGACTAGAAATACTCCATTATTGTTTGTGCTATGGACAACAAGTAATGAAAATGTAATATGGAATATTAGTTAGTTTCGATTAGTTACATACCTTGCAATGATTGCCACTATACGGGCCCAGCTATTGTAAATATAGCACAACGACGTCTGTTTTATGGCACGCGTATTTTCTAGTTCATAGGTTTCATAGGTCAGTGGGTAATGTATGTATTCAAAAAAAAGAAAAAGTCTTTATGAGGCTAAGGCAGCGGTACTCTAAGTGTGTTCCGCGGAACCCTAGGGTTCCGCGATACCCCTGTAGGGGTTCCGCAAGAATTTAGAAAAAAAAAACAAAACACCTCTCTCTGGTCACTGGTCGAACGTTTTGAATCCGCCCGCCGCGCGTATACTTGTGAGCGCGCAGTCCCTTTGATAAAAGCCGCCTCTGAATTAGACGCTATAGTTGTGAACAAGCGACTTCCGGCTCTATCTTCAAAAGCATAAAGTCGAGATTGTTTACAACGCATTTTTTTGTATTTTTATTTTTATTTCCGCTTTTTGTTTATCAAAGGCGCCGACTCGAGTATTTTTGAGAATGTTCGAGTTCGAGTCTAGGACTAAGTATAAAAGCGCTATTATATAAAAAAAGTCGCGCCTCGTCAGTCAGTTGACGATTAGCGTTCGGAGCGATAAGTTCGTACCTACCTACTTACAAGCTGGCTAGCCTGCTGCCTTCTTGTAAGTTCTACTGCCCGCTGTATTCTGATTGTATCAGTTTTGTACATTTCTTCTTTGGACTAAACTTTGTCTCATAAACGCAGTAACGATTGTGCATTATTTTGACCCTACCATCCTGACGTGTAACATTATTAATAAAGAAGAATGGAACGTTGGCTTAAAGGTGTTAAACGTGTTGCAACGACATCTTCTAATGACGCTGAATGTTCAAAAGCAGTACGCGCGGAGAATACAGCAATTACCGATCCAGACGATGATGCCACGACGTCAAGCTCCACGGTTTCAAAGACGAAAAAAAGGAAGTATGATGAATCATATATCAGTTTCGGATTTGTTGATTCCAACGGCTCACCTCTCTGCATGTTATGTAGTAAACTGCTTCCTAATAGTTCCATGGCACCTGCCAAATTACGCAGACATTTAGAAACTGTACACCCCGAGTCTAAAGACAAGAATAAAGAATTTTTTGTTCGTAAAAAAGAACAGTTATTGGAAAGTCAAAAAAATATGATGCATGTAACACAAACTATCAATGAAAAGGCCACGGAGGCATCATATTTAGTTAGCTATCGCATTGCACAAGCAGGTGAAGCGCACACTATCGCTGAGAATTTAATAAAGCCATGTGTGTTAGACATAACAAAATGTATGCTCGATGAAAAATCTGCAAAGCATCTTTCTACTGTACCGCTATCAAACGATACTGTTTCACGGCGAATCCATGATCTGGCAAGCTACGTCAAACAAGAACTAGTTGCACGTCTACAAAAAACACGATTCGCCTTGCAAATGGATGAGTCAACTGATGTCACTGGTCTGGCTATCTTGCTGGTTATCGTGAGATATCCATATGAACGTTCTTTTGAAGAAGACATGCTTATGTGTTCACCGCTGCCCACAAACACTACCGGGGAAGAAATTTTTAATAAAATAAACATATTTTTTAAAGAAAATAATCTTAGTTGGAACGATTGCATTG
Source organism: Asteroscopus sphinx (assembly GCA_949699075.1). Classification (NCBI taxonomy): domain Eukaryota; kingdom Metazoa; phylum Arthropoda; class Insecta; order Lepidoptera; family Noctuidae; genus Asteroscopus; species Asteroscopus sphinx. The sequence goes on along the minus strand of OX453004.1, from coordinate 15,543,609 downwards.
ACATTTGTACAGATGGGGCCAAGGCGATGACAGGTAAAACAGCAGGAGCAGTATCACGAATAAAAAGTAAAGCGCCTAATTGTAGTTCCAGCCATTGTATTCTGCATAGACAAGCACTTGCGATGAAGCAAATGCCGTCAAATCTAAAATTAGTTATGGATGAAGCGGTAAAAATAATTAATTTTATCAAATCACGACCACTACAATCCCGATTGTTCTCATTATTGTGTGAAGATTATGGCAGCAAACATAAAACACTGCTGCTCCATACAGAAGTGCGATGGCTGTCTCGGGGTAAAACTTTAACAAGGCTATTTGAACTTAGAGCCGAGTTACAAATGTTTCTTTCAGCAGATACAGTTTCTTTTAATTTGAAAGACCGTTTGTATGATAAAACTTGGTTGTTCCGATTGTCTTTTATGGCGGATATCTTTCAAAAACTGAACGAATTGAATTTATCATTGCAAGGTAAACAGACAACAGTGTTCCAGGCCTATAACAAAATAACTGCCTTCAAAAGAAAATTAGATTTTTGGATTATTTGCGTTGGTAAGAGAGAAATAGAAAGCTTTACGTCACTCAGTGAGTTTGTTAGCGATAACGACTCGGAAATGTTTCAAGATGATGTGTTTGAAGAATTGGTCCAATATCTCACTTCGATGCGCGCATCTTTTGTAAAGTATTTTCCCGAAGAACATAATACAAAAATGAAGCTGAATTCATGGATTCATAATCCTTTTTTACCCAACTTGCAAAAGCCCGAAAGTATGTCAAACGAGATATATGAATCTCTTTTAGAAATGTCATCAGACACAAGTATGGAGTCACTGTTCAAAACGACGCCTCTCAACGATTTTTGGTGGATCACGGATTCTCCGTGATGAATATCCAATGCTTGGCAGAATGGCTCTGAATATTCTTCTCCCGTTCCCAACAACATATTTGTGCGAAACAGGATTCTCAACCTATGCAGCCACGAAAACAAAATATCGCAATAGACTGGACGCCGAACCTGATATGAGACTTCAAATGTCTTCTATCAAACCTGATATCAACCAATTGATTAAAAATAAAAAACAGTTTCATACCTCCCATTAGTTAAGATTTTTTCATTTTCAATATCTTCTATTATTGTACTTGGCATGTGGTTAAAGTAAGTAATAATTAGTAACTGTTACATTGTACTTTTATTATGCTTATATAATAAAGAATACACTTTTAAAAACTATTGTTTTATTGTAGGGTTCCGTCAAGTATTTTGCTTGTCAAAAGGGTTCCGTGACCAAAAAAGTTTGAGAACCGCTGGGCTAAGGAATCAATGCCGTACATCCAAATAATCGAGTTCTTTAGTTGATTTTATTTAAACAATCTAAGATTGTTTTAAAATATTTTAAATAACACTAAAGTGTATACTTATGCTTTAAAAATGATATTTAGCAGTTTTTTTTATTGCTTCGTTAAGTACAACTAATATTACGCTGAAAAATATCTGGTTTTGAAATATCTATTTATTAAATGGGATTGCTTTTAATATTTTTAGGGTTCAACAGTATGACAAGAATCAATTATTAATGTGGTTGCAATTTTATTTTTTTAATTATATTTATTTAAATAATTAATAACAATAGAAGGGTGTTATAATAAAACATAGTTTAACCGGATTAAATCGCGTATATTATTTAAATTGGTTTCCCTGACGTTTCGAAAGCTTTGCAGCATTTCGTGGTCGCAGGTAGACTAAGATGACAACAACAACTGGTCTAACCTCCGAATATCAGTATTACCCAGTAACTGGGTTGCGGGGGTCTGATGGCAGTCGCCCCGTGTAAAATACTGATGTTCAGCCGCATCTGGCTAGACTGGAAGCCGACCCCAATATAATTGGGAAAAGGCTCGGAGGATGAGGATGATGAGGTAGACTAAGATGACAAGCGTCTTTACAAATATTTCTAAAAAAATATTTTAATCTACCGTACAATATTCTTAATTAAATGTGTAGTGATCGCGAAAACCTAAGAAGTTATTAATAGAAGGGTGCTTTCAAAAAAAATACAAAAAATACACAAAGGCTCCTTAATTTATGTAGTTTCATAAAAATATAATCTCTTCTCGGTTCCAAGCAGTTTCTAATTTTAGCCCAGCCTCCATACAAAAATATAACATGTCCTTTGAGCAAATAAGAAAGGGTACTTAACTACTTTAAAAAGGAAAAAGCAAGTCACTGATCCATATAACTATTACGATTTCACTGATTAGTTATAATAATTAAAAATAATAATGTTTAAACAAAGTTACTTTACTGGAAATTAATAATTAACCTCTCTGCTCGACAAGATTCTGACATTTGTCATATCAGCTTACTCGGCGACTTGTCGCAAATTACGTCATGAAATCTCATGAAATCGGGAATTTGCATACAACTTTCATTCTATGAATTTAATGTGAAACTTAGGTTTTTTCTACAATTTAATAACCAGTATCTATTGAGTATTTATTAAATTATGTGTTATGTCTATAAAACTGGATGCATCTTACAATTTAATGAATATAAAATATAAATTTCTATACTTACGCAATTGTAAGAGGGCTTAGATAAGCTAAAAAATGCACATTAGTAACCTAACCACTTGTTAAAACGCTGGCAAAAGGGAAACTTAAAGATATTTCCTTTTTATTGGCATATTACTTTTTTATCATTAACGATACATAATATAATAAATAGCACGATGAAATTTACGTAAAATTCTACGTCGATATAAATGTTAATTTTAAAAAGTTGAGAATCACTAGTGCTGACCATTTATCCAAAATTGTTATCACAATACAAATGTTTCATTCAGTCATATCGATACTCATTCGGCCTAATCGAAAAATTATCATAAAAAAATATAACAAAGTTCGAATACGTTTTTAGTCCCGCAAAATTTAATGATATGAATTCTTTATTTATCGTTAATATTCATCATTAATTATTGAATACGACTAATTTATTTTTAGTTTATAAATAAATAATTTGAAATACTTAATAAGTTTAAAACAGTTCCATAACGCGGCTTGCGGTATGTGTGATTCGGGAGAAAATGTTACGTCACGTAAGAGTTTTGCGTTATGAGCAGGCATATATACACACCGCGCGCTCTCTCTCTCTCTTTCTCTTTTGAAACAGTTATGATATGGGGAGGTTGTCAAAAATAAAATAACAACCTCTAACCTCTGTATACACAAATTATTTATTTATTTTAAAGTCGTGGGTAGGAATAAGACCCGTCACTATGTTTCCTTTCGTTTTCTAAGGCGGATGCGCAGGTACTATCCTGGTTCAGCCGCCGTGGTGGTGAAGACCGAGATGGTGATGGGCAGCTGGAACTCGCCAGGCAGGATGGCACCGGCCGGTACTAGGTGGGCAGTACGGGCCTAAGGTGAAGGTGCACCCGGAACGTAGCACCCTGGAAATCAACGTCCAGCGTGTTATTAAAAATTCCATCCTTGTCTCGTCTGATTGTGACCACCGGAAGCATGAACGAAGCGAGATGTACTACTGCGCTAATGATGGTGGAGGTGTGTGTTTGTCACAATCAGACAGGAGTAATAAAAGATGAACATGAAAAGCACAAATGATAAAATTACGCTATGCACTAATAGATAGATAGATAGATAGAATATACTTTATTGTACACCATGAAAATAGTAGTAAACAGGAACAACGTACAAATTATGGGTACATGGGCGGTCTTATCGCTAAAAGCGATATCTTCCAGACAACCTTTGGATGGACAAAGAAGACGTAAGATCTAGATAATGGGGGCAGTCCGTGGCGTACTACTAAACTAAAATAAATAAATAGCACAAAATATATTACACATATAGGTATCATAAATATATATGTATAATATATATATAAATAATCTTACAATTTAGAATAGAGATTGGGTACATAGGCAATGTCTTAATAAATTACAATTAATTTGGAAAGGTAGTATTCTTTAACTAATGAGCAAGCAAAGAAATTATAAACATAGCTGAAGGCTCAAAGTTCAAATGATTCAAATTTGAAAACATTAACGGTCGGACGAAACAACGCAACGCTAACAGATAACGGCTACACTTTAAACACAAATTAATGTTCAACACTTACCCAATTGGGGTAAAAACACTTCACAGATTTTAATATATTGACTATTATCAGTCTGAATGTGTGAAAATATTAAAATACGTTGAATTACGTTTGGACAGCACACGATTGACGTCACAAGAAGTGAACGTGTGCTATCCTTGACGTGTTTAAGCCGTAGTGTGAGAGGCGTCGCTTCGTATGTAACTCGCGGACCGTTAGCAAGGCGATGGCGAGGTGGGGACGCGATGACTAACCCATTTTATCATGCGCGCGCTCGCTACAACCAGTCATTTAAAAAAAACGATTCAAACAATGTTTTTATTGTATTAAAACCCTGAATTTAAGAATATTTAACGTTACTACGTTACAATACCCCCTGCGCACAGTGAAGGATTTTATTATAGCTAAATATAATAAAATCCTCTTAGGAAATGAGTGGGTATTTCTTAAACTTCCATACACCATCTTCCATACTTCACGCAAACACATAAGCAACAGTAATTGTTAAAATACTAGTATTACTGACGCACAATTTCAACAAGATCTAGGTTACCAATTACTAGAATTCGAAACCTTACAAATACTAGTCCTGCATAAGGTGAATAAAATGCGCGAGTGGTAGAACAACGAGCAATGCCAATTAAAGAAAAATTAAATGTTCCAGTAACATTGTTTGTAAAACAAAACTATTTATTAAGGCCCACTAGTTTGAGGTCTTTAATGTGCCAGGATCCTAAATTTTTCCCTGACATATCCTGCAAAACATAGACCAGAGGGGATTTTTTCGCAATAATTTTTGCTTTTATAAATTTTGCGGCTAACTTTTTTGAAAACCTGTTCCCCTTATCACTTAAGAAGTACGCTCGCTTCATAACCTCGTCCCCAACGTTGAACTCTGCAAACTTGTGTCGCAAATTGTAATGCGATGTGTTCTTTGCATGTGCTTGGTATAATTTTGTCTGCACAGAGTCGAATATAGTAGACATACAACCTAAATTTTCGGCGTAAGCGTCACGAGGTAAAAAGAGAATTTCGTCTCCGAGATCGCTTTCAACATAATGAGTACCGCAAGTAACGAGTTCCCTACCGAAGACTAAGAACGAAGGTGTAAAACCCGTAGCTTCGTTGACCGAATTATTTATGGCGAACTGGACTTTGGGGATGAACAAGTCCCATGATCTGTGATCGTCTTCGACATAGGTGGAAATGCAGGTTATTATGGTTCGATTATAACGTTCAACTAAATTTACCTGAGGGGTATATTTTGGTGTATAATAAATATTAGGAATGCCGTACTTCTTAAACAAAGCATCCGTGACCTTTCCAGTAAACTGGGTGCCGTTGTCCATTAAAACAGTCTGTGGTATGCCGTGCATAAGGAACACAGACTCCTCCAAAATTTTTGTGATAATATCTGAAGTGGCCTTTTTAATCGGATATATTAAACAAAATTTGGAAAAACAACACGTTACAACTAAAATATAATTATTAAGCTTCCTACAAGTTGGAAGAGGTCCCATCAGATCGATGGAAATCATCTGAAATGGTCTTGCACATTGCTTAGGACGACCCATTTCTCCTAAGATCTGATGGTTTTGGGACTTGTATGCTAAACATTTTACACAAGTACCAATGAATTTCACGACGTCCTGATACATACCCGGCCAGTAAAAGCGCAAGGCAAGACGTCGGTAAGTTTTAAAAATGCCCATATGTCCAGCCGTAGGCTCGGAATGGTTAGCATCTAATATTTTCTCGCGGAATTCCGATGGAATAACTTCCTTCCACGAAAATTCTGAAGTAAGCTCATGCTTGTTCTTGGATAACCTATACAATGTTTGATTATTAATTATGTAATTTGGAAATTTAGAAGGATCATTCAAACAACCGTTGTATAGATTTTTATACCAAGCGTCTTTAGTCTCCAAATAAAACTTGGAAGTACTAATAGCGCCTGCTGGTACACTTCTGGAAAGAGCATCGGGAATAACGTTATCAACGCCACGACGATGTTTCAGTACTAGGTTAAACGCTGACAAACGTACACCCCAGCGTGCTAAACGTCCAGTAGGGTTGGTAATAGAAAGGAACCACTTAAGCGCACTGTGGTCAGTATACACTGTGAATGGCTGACCGTTTTCTATATAGCAACGCCAATATTCGAGGGCAGTGACTACTGCTAGTGTTTCGCGTTCGGTGATGCTGTAATTTTTCTCAGCAGCAGACAATGACTTACTCATATAAGCAATAGGATGTTCTTTGCCTTCAATCGTCTGAGTAAGCATTGCACCAATGCCGAAATTGCTCGCGTCTGTATGCACCTCGAATGGTTTACTATAATCCGGACAAGATAACACCGCAGCAGAAATAAGACACTCCTTAAGCTTCTGGAATGCGGCTTCAGCGTCAGGCGTCCACTTAAAAGAAGGGGAACCTTTCTTTGATGAGGTTAATTTATTTAATGGTCCAGCAATTGTACTAAAATTAGGAACGAAACGCCTATTACCAAGTCGCTGTTCCTAAGAAACGATTGAGATCTTTACGACAAGTAGGTGTCGGATAATTAAGGATAGCCTCAACTTTAGCTGGATCTGTTCTTAGGCCAGAGCTATCGACAACGTAACCCAGATATTTTAGTTCTGAACTGAAAAAATTACATTTATCAAGGTTAATTGTCAAGTTAGCCTGCTTGAGCTTTTCTAAAACGCGCAAAAGCAAGGTCACGTGACTATTGAAATCGCTAGAGATAACAATAATGTCATCCAAATACGCAAAGACTTTGAGGTCAAATTCAGCAAACAAAAGATCTACGAGTCTTTGCTGAGTGGCTGGAGCATTCGTCAAGCCAAAAGCTGTTCTTTTAAAACGAAAAGTGCCCCTGCCGGGAACATAAAATGATGTCTTATCGCGATCTTCCACAGCAATCGGAATTTGCCAGAACGCTTTTGATAGGTCAATGCTAGATAGGTAGCGCGCGTCTCTAAGGTTATCCAAAATTTCCGAAATATACGGTAGATTGTAAGCATCGCATTTGGTTACAGAGTTGAGCTTGCGACTGTCAAGGCAGAACCTAGGCTGACCATTTTTTTTAGTGACGAGCAAAACGGGAGATGACCACGCACTTTCGCAAGGTTCAATAACGTCCAAAGATAGCATTTCATCAACCTGTTCGATCAAGATATGCTGTTTTTCTGGTGACAAGCGATAATATCGTTGGCGAACAGGCTTACTGTCGCCAGTGTCGATGTGATGCGTGATGAGACTGGTCATACCAAGACCTTTGCGCTGAGCAGAAATATTTTCAAATTGAATTATGACATTGTCAGCCAGTTGTTTCTGAGACTCATCCAACTTCAAATAACCTTGAATGAAGGTTTCTTGAGTACCACCTAATAAACAACTTCTAAGACTAAAGTTAGTAGTCGTTATAGTGTGTACGTATTTAGGACATAGGTTGAACTTTCGCCAAAAATCTACGCCTAAGATAAGTTTGGATGTAATTCCTGGAACAACGTAGGCTTTTAGGATGTGAAACTAATCTTCAAATTTGATCGGAACGTTCATATAACCCAAACTTAACAAATTGTTACCACTTGCTGCTGTAACTGTAATACAGTCCTCTTTAATTAGGGTTAAGCCAAGGTTTTCTAAAACTGTATGAGCACCGTTACCCAAAATTGTGACAGCCGCGCCAGAGTCTAAAAGTCCGGAAACGGTTATATTACGTGGGACACTCAGAAAGTTTTGCGAAACTAAAAAAAATTGTTCTATACGTACATATATTTTTATCAAATATTTTCAAAGTACTTTCCACCAGCCTCTATACAAAGATTCATGCGCCCAAACCAGTTTTCAAAACACTTTTTCCAGTCCGCCGCAGACACCTCGTTTACAGCCTGCTCGAACGCAGCCAGCGCATCTTCCGGCGACGAAAATTGTATCCCTTTGAGCTGATTTTTTATTTTTGGGAATAAAAAGAAGTCACACGGTGCTAGATCAGGGCTGTAAGGAGGGTGACCCAGGAGTTTGACTGGCGTGCTGTCCAGGAAGTCCCTCGTTTTGAGTGCGGTGTGCGCAGGTGCATTGTCGTGGTGGAGCAGTAGCCCGCGGAGCCCTGTGTTTGGTCGCTTGTTGCTTATAACAGAGAAAACTTCTGGCAAACATTTGGTAGTATACCATTCGGCATTAATGCTTCTTTGATCCCGTAAGGGAATTGATACCAAGTGGCCAGTCAAATTAAAAAAGCTAGCGATCAAAATCTTACCCCCGCTTCTAGACCGCTTCACTTTGGTAGGCGTTGGCTCATTTTGAAACACCCAAACAGTCGACTGGCGCTTGGTTTCTGGGTCGTATTGATAAATCCAGGACTCATCACCTGTAACGATGTCGTAAACACGCCGAGACGAGCCTGCTTCAAATTTGTTAAGCATATCACGGCACCATTCCACCCGGGCCTGCTTCTGAGCATCGGTGAGGTTGTGCGGCACCCAGCGTGATACTATCCTCCTCACGCGAAGATGGCTGTGTAGAATCTCGTGAACGCTTCCCGATCCAATCTTCAATATGTGTTGAATCTCCTGATATGTAATTCGCCTATTGTCTTGGATTAAATTTTTCACTGCTAGCACGTTTTCTTCGGTAACAGCCGTCAAAGGGCGACCGCTTCTTTCGTCATCCCCCAAAGTTGGTCGACCGCGCTTGAATTCGTTATACCAACGATACACGGTTGCCTTGGAAGGGCCTTCATCCATGAATGCCATTTGAAGTCTATCGTACGATTCATCCGGTTTCAGGCGACACTTGAAATCGTATAAAATCATAGCTCTAAAATGTTCCCGGCGCAGATCCATATTTCAGTGAGACACAATACTTTGAATTAACTCGCAAAAAATGTGGAGGGAAATTTTGAAATTGGAACTTACTTATTGTTACTTATAAATAATCATATTTTCGAAAAACATTATAACTGGCCAGTCTCCCATATATAAAAACTTTTTTTCGCAATACTTTCTGAGGGGCCTGGTATTTATCTGTATTGATACATAAGGCCTGTCATCATAATTGTATTTTTCGTCGAGAATTGTGTGAACCTTATAAGATCGAAAAAATAGCTTAAGTGTATGTAGCCAATTTTGCCAATCTTGACTATCAAAATGATTTTCTACGCAATTCTCGGATACTAGTTTTTTGAAACAGACTTCCTATTCTTGGCACAGTTTGGGCAATCGGGCGATTTAACACCTTGATGGCCACAAATAAAACAAAACACCTCATTCTTGTAATCAGGGCACTGTCTTAAATGATGTTTATTAGAACGACAACGAGGGCAGTAAAAAGGCCTCTGATTAGTAGAATTGACAGTATGTACATAATTATTATCAGTAGAAGAATTACTATTTTGTTGCTGACTTGAATAAAATTATTTATTATTTTTGTTAAAATTTCTATTATATTTGTGATTATTGTTATTAAATTTAATATTATTATTATAATGTTGTTTATTATTTGTATTATTAGTATAAGCAAATTCAGGTGCTAAGGTATGTGATGTTGGCCTTGGAGGCTCTTTAAATTGAGAAAGACGTAACTGAATATTCTCGTAATTCTTACACAAAGTCTTAAGTTCCTCTATTGACTTAATTTCGGAAACAGAAGACAGTGTATTCGCATAACATGGACGAATGTTGTGAAGAAGAAGTTCTAATTTGTCTTCTTCAGTTAATGTCTTGGAAAGCCTCGAAAAAAGTCCAGACATTATCGATAAATATATAACAATATTTTCTGCTTCCCCCTGTGTACGAGACCGAATTTCTGACATCAGCCTGTAGTCAAAATCAGACTGATCAAAATCACGTCTCAAAGATAACTTAAGATCTTCCCAATTAAAAACTGTATCCCTAATGCCTCTTTACCAGTGGAGAGCATCGGCTGTAAATATTTCCGTAGCATGCGTTAGAACTTTGTCGTGCGAAATATTTTTTGCTTGACAAAATTCCTCGACTCGCTGTATGAACGCACGCACGCATGACTTGCCATCATATTTTAATTTTGCAAATTTATTAAAATTACTGCCTTCACAAGAAACTGTGACATTAATCAGCGTAGTAGAAGAATTAGTAGGAGGGCAAGCACTACTAGCTATGGCTAAAGGATCGGCAGCAAATTCATTAAGTGAGTTAAGTTTTACTGTAGTATCCTTGTAAAGGCTAACGCATTGTTCGTAATTTGCCCTCAACTTATCATCAAATGCTATGCGGTTAAGCCGGTGATATAAGTGATTAAGTAAATTGTGGGTGCGAAGCAATGTGTTTTTACCTGTAGTTGTTGATTCTAACGTAACGTTAACCCTTTCAAGGACATCTACGATGTCATTCAAATCATCTGCTGGCTCGAAAGGACTACATAAAATATCCTCTGAAGGAAACAATGGTCCGGATTTAGCGATTTGTTTACGTAATTCCTGAACAGTAGCAGCTGGTGAATCTCCCCTTATTGTTACCTCATACTCAAGCTCAGCCTTTTGTAGCGACATAAACTTAACTGGATAAGCCATTATATTTTGAATAAAAATAAAAAACTATGATAGAATGAGTGTGAAAAATATTGGGTAAATGTTGAACGATTCCGTTTCGTGAAAAAAAACAATGAATGTAAAAATTACTAAATACTCCTTCTGTTACAGAAATAACTAAATTGTACGTTTTGGTTGTTTTCCTTGACTACAAAAAAAAAAGCATTAAATCAAAATAATATTGCAAAGAAAGAAAAAAATTTGCAACAAGAATTAATAAGAGCACAGAAGAAATATATATAGGTGCAACTAGTGTGTACGAATACTATTACAAAAGAATTGCTATAATAGTTCAGCACTAAAAATAATACATTTTTTGCTGACTGTACGTATACGTTTCAATTAGTAACAGTCGGCTAGTCTACTAACAACATAAAGAAAAAATATCTATAAAAAATAATTTAATATTGTGGTTACTTAATTTTTTCACCGACTGTACTTTTAGTAAACAAAAAAAATAGATATTTTTTTCTGTACAAATAACTAAGTGACGTTACGTACACCTTAGTTGCTGCCAACCAACATAAAAATAAAAACGTTTCACAAAAACAAAAATCAAAGCACACCAAAACACCAAAGAAAAAAAAAATACCCACCTTAGAAAGGAGGAAAGAAAATATAGTGACCATAAAAAACCACGTTGAGGGCGCCAGTGAAACAGTTATGATATGGGGAGGTTGTCAAAAATAAAATAACAACCTCTAACCTCTGTATACACAAATTATTTATTTATTTTAAAGTCGTGGGTAGGAATAAGACCCGTCACTATGTTTCCTTTCGTTTTCTAAGGCGGATGCGCAGGTACTATCCTGGTTCAGCCGCCGTGGTGGTGAAGACCGAGATGGTGATGGGCAGCTGGAACTCGCCAGGCAGGATGGCACCGGCCGGTACTAGGTGGGCAGTACGGGCCTAAGGTGAAGGTGCACCCGGAACGTAGCACCCTGGAAATCAACGTCCAGCGTGTTATTAAAAATTCCATCCTTGTCCCGTCTGATTGTGACCACCGGAAGCATGAACGAAGCGAGATGTACTACTGCGCTAATGATGGTAGAGGTGTGTGTTTGTCACAATCAGACAGGAGTAATAAAAGATGAACATGAAAAGCACAAATGATAAAATTACGCTATGCACTAATGAGCAAGCAAAGAAATTATAAACATAGCTGAAGGCTCAAAGTTCAAATGATTCAAATTTGAAAACATTAACGGTCGGACGAAACAACGCAACGCTAACAGATAACGGCTACACTTTAAACACAAATTAATGTTCAACACTTACCCAATTGGGGTAAAAACACTTCACAGATTTTAATATATTGACTATTATCAGTCTGAATGTGTGAAAATATTAAAATACGTTGAATTACGTTTGGACAGCACACGATTGACGTCACAAGAAGTGAACGTGTGCTATCCTTGACGTGTTTAAGCCGTAGTGTGAGAGGCGTCGCTTCGTATGTAACTCGCGGACCGTTAGCAAGGCGATGGCGAGGTGGGGACGCGATGACTAACCCATTTTATCATGCGCGCGCTCGCTACAACCAGTCATTTAAAAAAAACGATTCAAACAATGTTTTTATTGTATTAAAACCCTGAATTTAAGAATATTTAACGTTACTACGTTACACTTTCTCGTGTGCCTGTGTGTGTGTGCGTGAGGAACTTTTTTTAGGTTTAGGTTTTTTGTTTCAAACATAATGTAATTTTGTATGTTATAAAATGTGCTGAACTTAACTTTTGCTATGTGTGAGCAGAATTATAACCGAATCAGTCACACTGCTGGGCAAGGTTCTCTTCTCGGAATCAATGGCCAACATAGCGCGCAGTCCATCGCGGACTATGGCCTAAGCACTAGTCCTTGTAAGCTAAACTACAGTGTGCCCAGTATATTGACCAAAATCGAAATGTACTGAATTTGTCTTTTGCCATGTGTGAGCAAAATTATTAACATGTTACAGTCTCTTCTAAGAATGAATGGCCAGCATGGTGGACTATGGCCTAAGCCTTTGTTAATATTGATCTAAACAAGTGCTCACAAATAGTATATTAGCGAAAATCCAACAGGTGTACAAAATTAGATTTTAGCTATGACATAATGTTCTCTTTTATTCTCCCCATAGAGGAAAATAATATATTCTTTTGTTCCGTGTCTCTCCCACTGCTGGGCACGGACCTCTTCTCAGAATGAGAAGGATTTTCGCTATGCGTGAGCATAATTAGCCCAATTACTATCCCACTGTTGGACATGTGCTTCTCTTCTTTAGACCTTAGTCCACCACGCTGGCCTGAATGTCGGTTGGTAGACCACACGCATAATTTCTTAGAGCACTCTCAGGATGTGCAGCTTTCTTCATGATATGTCCACAGAAATTTTGATTCGCTTACCTATTAATTCGAAAACTCAGTGTGTGCCGGGTTCGAAGAGTTGATAATAAGTAGCTAAACCATTATTGTAGGTGAGGTACTTTACGGTTTTGCAAGAGATGTCTATCCGTTGCTTTTATAAAACGTAATGTAGCTATTTTGTCAAATAATTTTTAACGTCATTGCGAGATTTATTTCATAGATAAAATTTATTTTTCCGTATTGATTGAATAATTTTGGATAGAATCTTAGAGTAACTAATAGGCCTAAGAAACGAAATAGTCTCATGTGGAGTGAAATAATTTCTTCAAGTTTGCCTGAAAAGGCTACCTTCGTATATTTATAGCACGCCAGTGTGTGTGGCGGCGAAATTTGAAGTGGCCCATTGCGGGCGCACATAGATTGTTTTTGTCCTTCAACTTTGAGCGGAACTTTGAAATGAATGAAATTATCATTCAGTGTTTTATTACCTAGTCTAAGGACAGAACGCTAATTTTTTAATTTTGAATTACGAATGCAAACTTATTCCAATGGTCGTGGATAAATTCGGCGCCAAACTACATACTTTATTTTCAACTAGCGGTCATGTCATGTTTATTAACACTCACAATGTCTTCTAATATACTTAAGCGCACAGACGATTACACTATTCACCTACCATTATATATTTTGTTTTTACAACCAACCGGCTAAGGTAATGGAATTAGCCCTAAACTCTTCTCATACTGAGAAGACGCTCGTGCCCAGCAGTGGGACAGTAATTGGGCTGATTATTTAATGTAATTATATAACACTAACCACATCCAGTTCTTTAACTCTTCTCATTGTAAGAAGAGGCCCGTGCCCAGCAGTGGGACAGTAATGGGCTGATAATGTTATGTTATTCTATAACACTAACAATATCCTGTTCATCAACTCTTCTCATTTTGAGTAGGGGCCCATATCCAGCAGTGGGACAGCTGTAATGAGCTGTCTGTTTTGTTATTCTATATTTTCTAGTTTCTTAACTCTTCTTATTCAAAGAAGAGGTCCGTCCCCAGCAGTGGGACAGTAATGGGCTGATTATGTTGAGATAATCTATTACACTAACAATATCCAGTTCCTTAACTCTTCTCATTCTGAGAAGAGGCGCATACCCACCAGCAGTGGGACAGTAATGGGCTGACTATGTTATGGTATTCAATATTTTCTATAATACTAACGAGATCTAGTTGTATTTTTAGGAACCTGCAAATATCCAACAATCATGACCTCTACTTTGTATGCAACTTAATACAATAGAGAGGTCAAGCTGTATCGCTAAATCTACTCAACCAATTAAGATGAAACATACTCTTTCTTTTAAGTTAGACTAATACCTATACAAATGCAATGTTCCATTACGATCCGTTCAGCTGTTGAGGTGATGAGGTAACAAACAGACAGACATAAATTCTAAAAACGAATGATTCGTGTTCTATTGCTTAGTCCCCATAACCGATTTTCGCGAAAAAAAACTCAATGTACAGACATTTCGACCTTTACAGACGTAAGGGACCTAACTAAAGGCCTATGAAATTAAAAGCAGCGGACTGTAAAACTGTTATAATAACGACAAGTACAGATGATGGACTGGCGCGCGTGTCGTCCGTCAAGTTCGGTAGCGAAGTGTGAAGTTTGTTTCCACGCCCGCGCACATGAATGCGCCCCCCGCGCCGCTGTCTCGTCGCCGTGACGACCAGCCGAGCCGCCGCCCGATGATAGCCGACGGCGCCCGAACAACAGATGTATAGCTAGATGTGGTGAAATACTTCGAATAATAATTTTTATGATTTTAAAAATATATTTTTGTTTTCACGTAGGTGAAAACACACACATGTAATATTTGGTATCATAAATATGAAAATATCGATAGATAGATAGATAGAATATACTTTATTGTACACCATGAAAATAGTAGTAAACAGGAACAACGTACAAATTATGGGTACATGGGCGGTCTTATCGCTAAAAGCGATATCTTCCAGACAACCTTTGGATGGACAAAGAAGACGTAAGATCTAGATAATGGGGGCAGTCCGTGGCGTACTACTAAACTAAAATAAATAAATAGCACAAAATATATTACACATATAGGTATCATAAATATATATAATATATATATAAATAATCTTACAATTTAGAATAGAGATTGGATACATAGGCAATGTCTTAATAAATTACAATTTATTTGGAAAGGTAGTATTCTTTAACTAATTTTTTAAATGAAAACAGTGACTGAGCTCGCCGTATAGACACAGGTAACTCATTCCACAGACGCACAGCCTGAACAGTAAAAGATTTATCATAAAATTTTGTAGAATGCATTGGCATCAGAAGCCCCAAGTTTTCCGATGATCTTAAGTATCGTGTATGTGTGTCATGAAGGAACTTGAAACGTTCTTTGAGATAAAGCGGGGTCTTGGGATTAAACAGAATACTGTAGAGAAGTGATAAAATATGGGTATTCCGGCGAAGACGTATAGGGAGCCACTTGAGCTTAGTGCGGAATTCGGAGACATGATCATATTTGCGTAAGCCAAATATAAATCTGATACAAACATTTTGAAGTCGCTCAAGCTTATTTAGTTGTGCCTCAGTAAGATCTAAATAGCTGGCATCGGCATAGTCAAGAATAGGGAGAAGGAGGGATTGAGCAAGCGCCGTTTTGGTAGCAGTAGGGAGAAAATTGCGTAGTCGTCTCAAGGACCACGCTGACGCAAATAATTTACGACTGACTTCCTGCATCTGATGATTCCAAGAGAGATTTTTGTCAATATAAATTCCAAGATTCTTGACTGAATCACTTAAAGGTATTGTGGTACCATCAAATACAATTGGAGGAAATTGTGACCAATCAATTCTGGAAGTCATCCCAGGGCTGCCAACAACAATGACTTGGGTCTTGGTAGGGTTCACCTTTAGTCCATGAGCAATACTCCACTCAGATATTCGTGCTAGATCTGTGTTCACCATTTTAACAGCCTCCGACAACTCTTCTAAAGGAGCCTGTGAATAAATTTGTAGGTCATCTGCATAGAGGTGGTAGGATGATAGAAGTTGATTTGAAATTGAGTTAATAAATATTGCGAAAAGTAAAGGAGAAAGAACGCCCCCCTGTGGTACGCCGGCAGAAGTATTACACCATGAGGACAGAGTACCATCAATGCAAATACGTTGCCGACGGCCACACAGGTAACTACGAAACCAATCAATTGCCGTTGGAGATATGTTGAGAGAGCGAAGTATGCCAAGCAGGTATAAGCAGGTAAGCGGGTATCGATTTCTTATAATACTTATTTTATTGATCGGTTCGAAAAAAAAAACAATAAATAATCGATTCACATAATCGCATTGACACATCATTGTCCAAAAAAAAAGTAATAACTTATGTCATCTATGGTATGGCGGCTAATTCTGAATCGCAAATTGGGGAGTGATAACAAAGATTTTGTTATATTTTATCAACGTGTGTGTTTCTACGTTAAAACATGGCTATTTTCTTGTAGTTTATTGTATTTTTCAATAGATTCTGGCATTTTTTTACCACGCGTACTAGATACAATGTGTTATAATAGTGATAATATACAACGAAAAACGCGCAATCGGCGGGAAACTTCTACTTTAGATATGAAAAACTTTGTTATCACTACTAGTTTTACCAATATGAAGGATTATTCCCACGAATTATTATATGATGAGTGATTTATTAGTTGATTCTGTAAAGTTTGGATGTACAGAATCGACAAATTTTATGTTTTTTAGCCTCGATCATCACTGTAAAAAATGGCGGTTATTGCAGTATTCACTTGGAATTTTCAAAGGTATATATTATAACGCGCACGCGCTAAATATTAAAGATATAATGGCACTGACACACGTGCTTTTTATTTAAATTTCCTAATTAGCGTACTCATACATGATTCGATAGATAGTACATTAAATATTCATATATTTAATTAGGGTGACGTTTGACATATTATTCCGTCCCATAAATGGGACCAAACTGAGCTTACGGTGGTTCTCATGTCGGGGGCATTTTAGGGACCGCTACGAACTATACGGTTAAGGCACAATTTGGAGTACTAACATTTATGGATGTTTTGTAATGTCAATGTCACTGAAGACACCCAATAATATTATTTTTTGGCTCATATTAAATAACTTTGGCTGTTAATTCTTACTTTTTAAATTTTTCTCACATGTTCTGCTAAAACTAATTTTCTTCCTTTTGTCACAGCTTCAGGTGGAAAGATATATTATGTTAATTATGTTTACATCTCTCATATTCGGTAAGTAGGTCCTTATTACCCCCAAATGGGGCTTGTAGGTAACCAATTAGCGCTCTAGGGTAATAATGTAGCTAGAAAAGCCCTAGGGCGGTAAGTAATTTAAAAAAAAAACTCTTCATTCTTTCAAAAAGTTCGCGTACATCTAACCATCATACTGGCAATAGACATCATGCATTCAGCCCAATGACAAAAGAGGTCGCTTCGCTATTCAGCCTTGTCTTCGTATGAGTATAATAGTCATCAATTTTAAATATCGAACGGCGAAGAACAACTTCGTTATTGAAAAAATATTTTTTTTTAAAAAGATGAGAAAAGGCGGGAATAGAAAACTTTTACTTTAAATATTGTTTGTTTTTGGTTTTTTTTTTATAATTACGTGCTAATTAGGAAGAAAACATGAGTTCTGCAAGTGATGAAGATATAAGCTGCACTCCCGATTCAATGAAAATGGATGCTGAAGCAGCAATTAACAATATTTAGCCTATTCAGCTTTCAAAAAATGAAACATCTTTCTCATGAGATGATCCGTAACCATCAACTTCTGCTGAAGAAAGCTTCATCCCGTCAAATTTTATCCATGACCAACAAATATCACAATCTCAAGCTATTAACATACCCAAAAAACACCTGTCCCTAAAATTTGAAAATTGTTCTCATTTCACTATAAATTTTAACTAATAAAATGTTTTATTCTTGTAATGCCGGTTTTTTTCTTCTTACCTAACAATCGAGATGTAAAGCAGAGTAGTTAGCTCGGGTTTAAGCATCAATTGCACCCTCGAACTATAGGCACCCTCGCTGCGCTCGTGCGCCTAAATATCTCGGGCTGCAATTGATGCCTTACAGCCCTTGGCTACTAATCTACTATTTATGCTTCCAAATCCTGTTTTTATTTCACAAATAACATGTATGATATTGATCAGCTTATCTTTTACAAATTCTTATTTCACAAATATCATGTATCAATCAATCAATATCAGCTTATCTTTTACAAATTCTTATTTCACAAATATCATGTATCAATCAATCAATATCAGCTTATCTTTTACAAGTATTAGATCCTTACATATGAAATTGGCGTTTTGTACGGGAGGAATATAAAGAGTATGTTTTTTTTTTTAAATATATTTAATTAATCAAAGTATGCACCGTTGTTATCTATGCACTTTTGCCATCTCATAGGTAGTTCATTGATCCCTTTACTAAAAAAACCATGGGGGCGAGAATCAATAAACTCTTTGAAGGCGGTTTGCACTGCCGCCTCAGAGTTGTTTTTTTTTTCCTTGTAAGAAGTTGTCCAAATTCCGGAAAAATGGTAATCTGTTGGAGCAAGGTCCGGGGAGTACGGTGGATGTCGCAGACATTCCAATTGTAGCTCATCTAACTTAGTGGTTGTTTGTTGTGCAGTGTGTGGTCTTGCGTTGTCGTGAAGCAGCAGTGGCCTAGAGCGATTGACCAATCTCGGTAGTAGTAGTAAAAAATATAGACGAAGTGCTGCGAACAATTTAGAGAAGTAAAAAAAAACTATGCTCCTTCGTATTCAACCAGCGCTCACGCACACATGGACCTCAAACCGTGATCACCCCTCTCAGTACACATGTCGCGGCATCGTCCAGTAAGCATCGCGAAAGCAAATATCCTTCAGGTGCATGGTGTGTGCGTGAGCGCTAGTTGTACACGAAGGAGTATAGTTTATTTTTGGCATCATTATGATTGTTTAGCAGCTAGTTCTTCCTTCATGGTTTGCAGTTGCTGACAATAGATATCTGCCGTTATCGTTTGGCCAGATTTTAGAAAGCTGTAGTGAACGACACCGGCGCTAGTCCACCAAACACTCACAAGTAACTTTTTCTGAGTAAATTTTCGTTTAGGGCAGGATTTGGCTGGATCTCCAGGGTTCAGCCATTGTGACGAGCGCTTCCGATTATCGTACAGTATCCACTTTTCATCACAAGTAATGATTCGATTTAAAATCCCTTCATTATTGTGTCGGTTGAGCAAAGTAACACAGCAGACGCCGCGTGTTTGCAAGTTCGATTCACTCAATTCATTAGGTACCCATCGTTCAAGTTTTTTTACTTTCCCGATTTGCTTCATACAGTTTTATCACTTACCCCGAAGCCTGCAGCTATCTCTGAAGTTTGTGATGGATCCGCTTCCACAATAGCCTTTAATTCTTCATTTTCCACTTTGGTCTCAGCCCGTCCACGGGGTTGGTTCTCAAGGTGCAAATTTCCAGAACGAAAACGTTGAAACCAAAAACGTACCGTGCTTTCTTTTGCGACACCAGCGCCGTACACATCATTAATCCTTCGAGCTGTTTCTGCAGCACTGGTGCCACGGTAGAACTCGTACTCGTAAATATACCATATTTCATGTTTTCCATTGTGCGATAATAAGCTACGCCAAAGAAAAAAATAATGAGGAAAAAACAAATGAATGACTGTTTTCAAAACTCAAATATACCAGCTAAATGAATTTATAAATTTGAATTTGGAATTCATAACCAAAGAGGAGATATTTCAGATCAAAGTGGTCAGTACGACAAAACGCTAATTTCATATGTAAGGACCTAATATTATTTAGGTACACACGGCTACACATCAAGCTGTACATTTCCAGTATAAGCTGATCTCGCATTGTATAGGTTTTCCTTACAACGCGAGGTCAGCCTTTACTGGTTTTGTACAGCTTGATGTGTAGCCGTGTGTACTAGCATTTGCCCGCGACTTCGTCAGCGTAGAAATCGAAAATGGTTCTAATAGGATTTTTAATTGGTTTTTTACGTTATTAATTTTGTTACAACTTATTATATTCAAATATTTGAATACTTATAAAATATACTAATCTTTATTATAGTGCAGGGATTCAAAGGATAAACATGAAAATAAAATAAAATGTTATTATATTTTGTGAACACGAAGCTCTGCCTTTGATCTGGTGAAAGTTACACTGGGGTATTATCTTTTTACAACGAAATCGAAATACTACACACCTACCACAGTAATTCTGTGTAAACAATATTTTTTTGTTGTTCCTTCGGGAGCTATAATCACCAGGCTACTCTGTGCGCTTAGTCTGGAGCATGCCACATACTTACAACTGGCCGTGAGAGAAGCAGCTTTCCCTTAAGTCTATTCCCGCTACCTTAAGAGTTTGACCTTGAGCTTCACCTTGAGTTTGACCTTTTTTGAATAATCTCGGATTGAGTTTTCAAATATGTGTCAAAATTAAATGTAATTTAAATCAAAAGCACTAAGGAGTATTGATATCAACTTCGAAGCAAATCACCGCCAAAATAACTTTCTACCCCTTTTTAACCCCGTTAGGGGATGAATTTCAGTTAAATACGAAACACGTCTTCCATCAATTCTGTTAAAAAAGGTTTATGCTAAATTTGAAGTAGAATGGACCAAGGAATCACGTTGTCCCATACAAACTTTGCCCCCCTTTTTCACCCCCCTTAGAGTATGAATTTCGGAAAATCCTTTCTTATCGGATGCCTACGTCATACCAAGAACACACCCTCCAAGTTTAAGGTCCTGCCTTCAGCGGTTTAGGCTGTGCGTTGATCCGTCAGTTATCCGTTGTCCGTTAAAAAAGCCGAAATGATAATATGTAATAGCGCGAGCGAAGCGAGCACGAACTTTTTTTCGTTTCGGTTTTGTCTCTAATATCGTACAGTCGGAAGTCTTTCCGGTGAACCACCACTAAGGATAAAATCGTTTGCACTCAATGTATTATGGTAGCCGTAGTTACGTGTAATGTAGCAGGATTCGTTCAAGGGATCTTGTGGACAAAATGCACCACCCGGATATAAGCGCGAGCGAAGCGAGCGTGAAATTTTTTGGACTGTTCATAAACAAACTGATTAGCTCTTCACAAAAGCATAGATATTCCGTGACAAAAGAGTACGCTTTTATTTGAGCGCAACCCTTGTTGCGGCGCCTAGAAAGGATAAAGTTAGACGCTATAAAAAAATGTTTGCCCCAAATTTGCCGCCCCTAAAATCTGCCGCCCTAGGCTCCAGCCTACTTAGCCTGCTGGTAAATCCGCCACTGGGTACGCCTCTCGATCGACTCAAGAGCCGCAAGCTGATATTTGGCCGAACCATCCCAAAGATGTGAGCAGTACTCCATACACGACCTAAATTGTGCTTGGTACAATTTGAGCAGCTGCTCCGGTGTGAAGTACCGTCTCACCTTTGATAGAATGCCTAGCTTTTTCGCAAGTAAGTTGACTTTAGACTCGATGTATGAACTAAGGTTGAGGGTGGATGTTAAGACACGCCAAGATATTAAATATTAATAAAAAAAAATATTTGTACTTAAAACACAATACAGAGCACGAGGAACAACAGCAGGTTGTACAATCAAGTCTTAAGATTTAATGTCATTTTTCCGGCCCCTAAACTAGGTACGCAGACCTGTATCTTAGGAGTCGGGAGTTTCTACGGCTTCAGTTTTATAATACAACCGTGACATTTCAGTTATTTAACGTTAACAACAACAAGCGAAGTATGTGTTTGAGATTGGGAGAGTGGATGGGTAGGGTGTTTTTGAGTGAAGGATGATGTGTATGTGTGTATGGGGTGAGTGTGTAGGTTGGTGGGGTAAGTGTGCGTGTGTTGTGGTAACCATTTATTTAGATTCTATATTGTTACATTAACTATTTATGATAAAATTACTAGCATATTTTCAGTTTCGTCATATGTTAAGGGTTGAAGCCATTTTTTAATTTTATTTTTTATTTCGTGTGATGTGAGTCTATAAATGGGAATAATTTTATTATACAACGTTATTCTTTCTTTACCAACATCCCTATACACCCCAATTAGTTAAAATATTCAAAAAATTATGGGTGAAAAAAAAATTGGCTTACTATGAACAGTTTTTTTATAAACAGAAGATTTAATTATCCGCTTTTCGTACGTAAGATTTGGACACTGCCGCGCCGCTCGGTTGTCTAGTTGCAATGTGATACCTACATACTTAATTACCGGCTAAAACGAAATTTGCTTGCCACAAATAAAATGCACTGACAGTAAGGGTCTATGCCCTTCTTAGATAGGTAGGTACCGAGTTAGGTAATTCGATCAATGAAACGTAGGTACTTATTTTACGTAAGATGTTCGACTTGTTATGGGACAGCTGGTGCTATGTTAATAACTTAAATATTGCTGATATTCATTACACATCATTATTTAACAAAATAAGTACATAGGTACTTATGGCTCCGCATGCGTTAATTAATCATCATCATCATCATCATTTCAGCCGAAAGACGTCCACTGCTGGACATAGGCCTCCCCCAAGCATCGCCACAACGACCGGTCCTGTGCCTTCCGCATCCAGCGGATTCCCGCGACCTTCACCAGGTCAATTAATGCGTTAATGCGTTAAAATAATAAATAATTACGTAGGTAGGTAGGTACTTACCTAGACGTTAGGAAAAATAATTGAAATCACGACCTTATTATTGACATTTTGTAAAACCTACCTACCTGCTCGGTAGGTACGGTCGACCGCACGTCACTGGTAACAACTCGACATTGACAGCATCTTTATTTCGTAAGCAGTAAGGGCGGATTTCTAATTCAAGTGTTACCACTGTCATGCAGTCGACTGTACATGTTAGTCGTTTTCAAAGTAGGTAGGTATTCATTTTAAACAAAATAGTAGGTAAGTACATACCATATCCGTCGGTTTCGAACCATCTTCCACCTTGCAGTAAAGAAAGAGTAGGTACCTACATCGATGTCCCCGCGGACTGTTTTGTAAGTAGATTATTGTACGTACACTGATCACTATCGTGTCTCATCGTTACACATTACAGTTTAAACGTATTGTAGCATTCGGTCAAATCGCAGGCCACCTGTTTGAATGCAAAGTCGAGCACGTTTAGGTACCTACCTATCTACGTAAATTTCTGTTTAGTTTTATTAATACGTAGGTATCACTTTTTAATACAGCAAAGCTAGGTACCTACTTCCGATGCGACCGGTAAGTTCTGTCACCGTTCACCGTACATGGTTCAGACACATAAGTAAACTAGGTAGAAATCAAGTGGGGTGAGTTCAGGGGACCTCGCGGGCCAGGGAACGGGGCCTCCGCGGCCGATCCACCTGTCACCTTAATCCTGATTTAGGAACTGCCGTACTCTGATTGAAAAATGGCCGCTGGCACCATCGTGTTGATAGTACATTCCTGGGCTTCGAAAAACTGTTCTCGGAGGACTGTTGGTTTGTGTACCGAAATGCCATTGTCGAAAAATATGATCACGAGATCGCAGCGCCCTTCACACCCTCTTGTACGTACACTAAACAACTGAGCGAACTTCGTAAGACTGGCGACTTGGCGAAATTCTCCCTCGCCCTCGGCGCAAGCGGCCGCGGCGAGCGGGGGCAGGGGAGGGTCAGGCGGCGCTCACGGCGCGGCGCCGGCGCGGTGGCGTGTGGCGGCGATCGACTGGTTGTCGGTCGGCTACATCAAAGCGGCGACGGCGGCTCGCGGTGCAGTACAAAATAAAATCAGCGTGCCGACTCGCGTTGTAGTACAAATAAATTAGGTATCCAAAATTTTAATAAAGTTAAAGATTTTTTTCCAAAAATATAACACTATGTTTTTTCACTATAAATCGATTGTCCTAATGATTCTGAACAAAGTAATTTCAGGATGCAGGTATACAAAGAATAACGTTGTATATGCGTGAACTTTGAGCCATGAATTGTTGACTTGCAAATGCATAACGACATTGGACTGTATCGCAAACAGGAAACCCTTGGCGTCTTTGGAGTTTGCTTTTATCCAAAGGAAGAGTAGACTGCCTTCGCAGTATAGATCGGAGGATGTATAGCTGTCTTACTGTGAGGATTTGGGCATCGATATATAGCTGATCAGTGGGAAAGTCTCGCGGTTTGAAGAGCATCATTTTTAAAACTGCTCGTTGTGCACGTTCTGTATATAGCATTGCTGTTTTGTAAGTTCCACCACACACTGGAATGCAGTACGAGACAATAGACTGACACAGGCTGAAGTACACAAGGGTCAAAGTCTCAGAGTCGGCGGAGTGTCTAAGCTCTTTAAAAATGTGTTTCAGTCTTCTGATTCTTGAACAAAGCGCCTCTAAATGTGCGTACCAGTCTAAGTTCATGTCTATGATCACTCCCAGATACTTTATATTGGTGGCCATGCTAAGTGTGAGACAATTACAGTTAGGTGATCGATGAAGACATATGTGAGCTTTGATTGTGGAAGAAGAAATAGGAGGAGTTGGTGATTGTGGACGAGAAAACCTAAGGAATTTGGTTTTTTCCAGATTTAAAGTCAACAAGTTCGTAGACAGCCATTCCATGATGACCCGTACGGAGTTTTCTGCCCTATCCTTATCCTGATCCCAGTCCTTGTCGTACACTAGTAATGCTGTATCGTCTGCATAAGAGAATATTTCGCAATTTGTGGAAGATAGTTTGCATAAATCGTTAATATAGATTTGAAAAGAGTAAGTCCCAATATACTCCCTTGTGGAATGCCAAAAGTAAGATTTTCGAACTCACTGGTGTATGAGTCAATTAGAACACACTGGCTTCGCTGAGAGAGATAGTCTTCGAATATTTGTAAAGAGAGACCGCGTAGATGTTTAAGGTGGTCTGTTATCGGCACCGATGCATCACGGAAAGTCGTTCCAATTGACTCCTTTTAGCAGAGAAAAGACACGCCTGGGTCTTAGCAGCATTGAACTTTACCAAGTTCGCATCACCCCACTCGGAGACAGCTTTCATGGACAAGTTCAAGCGCTTAACCATGGCCCCTCTTTGAGACCGGATTTGAGGCCCACTAGCTCGTGCACTGGATGTATAGCTCTCAACAACGGTGCCATACTAGAGATAGGAATTTGACATAAGCTCCATACATTTTATGTCCAATTTCTATATTTAATAGGGCAACCAAAAGGAGGGTAATTGAGTGGTGTATGTATGTATGTCTGAGTCTATGGTCCCTCCTAGAGGCTAAACGAGTGAACCGATTGTAACAAATAAGGTGTTCGTTTTAACCGTATAGTTCGTAGCGGTCCCTAAAATGCCCCCGACATGAAAACCACCGTAAGCTCAGTTTGGTCCCATTTATGGGACCGAATAATATGTCAAACATCACCCTAATTAAAGATATCAATATTTAATGTACTATTTATCGAATCATGTGTGAGTACGCTAATTAGGATACTTTAATAAAAAGCACGTGTGTCAGTGCCATTATATCTTTAATATTTAGCGCGTGCTCGTTATTTATTGTATTGTACCTTGAAAAATCCAAGTGAATACTGCGATAACCGCCATTTTTTACAGTGATGATCGAGGCAAAAAAACATAAAATTTGTGGATTCTGTACATCAAAACTTCACAGAATCAATTGATAAATCACTTATCATATAATAATTCGTAGGAATAATCCTTCATATTGGTAAAACTAGTAGTGGTAACAAAGTTTTTCATATATAAAGTAAAAGTATCCCGCCGATCGCGCGTTTTTCGTTGTATATTATCACTATTATCCAAAGACATTAAATATTTACTAGTGATAGACAGGACAAGACGACCAAAATCGTAATCCAATACTTGTTACTAATTGGTAACAAGTCTCTCAGTCTAATGGCATAACCCTGCATGTTAGGTCGCATCCGTGTGTTGACAGTATAGCTACAACAAAAAAAAAAAACGGAGAAAATATGCCGTGTTGCGCATTGCGATATTGCTAATCACGTTATGGGAAAATTACTGCATCTGACTTCAGTTTATTTTCGTTAGTATTTTTTACATTTAACTAGTAAATAAATATAATAAATAATTTTCGTAAATCATTCTAGAACATGTGCTAATATTGTAATAAGCGCCATCTATTGTTGAGTAGCTTTACTACTGCCTTGTTAGAGATGTGATGTTTATCGATTTTGTTATCGATAGTAAATAATAAATATAATACTGTTTAAGGATTGAATGCAAACATAATCATGTCATTTAAATATAAGTATATAAACAAGTGCTATTCGTTCAAGTATGTTGCTGGTATTGTAGGTTTCCGCCAGTAAATAATGTAGCACGTGAGAAGTGGATACGGTTTGTTCAAATAGATCGCAGAGAAGAAAATTGTCTTCCAGTTGCTGCATCAAAATTATGCTATAAGCATTTTAGAAGAGAAGACGTCTACTTCGGGATATTTTTCATATTGAAAAATATTGATAATTTCTTGAATTATGAGCGTTTGCATGAGAAAAGCCGGCAAAAAACGACCACATTTTTCAGCATTTTTCGATTTAAAAGAAAAGGTTTTGTTTTTTACAAAAAAATATTTTTGTGTATTGTAGCCCTTTTTAAAATACGCATTTTGACACCCTAATTATTTTGATACGCTTAAAACTTCCGTAGATAAAGCGAATTAGCACTATTTCTGTAAACTGGCCTCTACTGGACCGATCGAAAAAACATTTTCAATGTTAAAATTAGTTTTCTTACAGCAAACCTTAGAGCGATAGTGAAATGTTGTTGTATGTTTCTATATGTTATGTTTTATGGTAAAAAAAGTTAACGTACCTATATTTACTTAAATGAGTTTGCTATAATTTAAACATAATTTTATGAATAAATAAGTTGTAAGTAAGTAACTGAAACTACTGGAATAATTTTATTGCTTTCCTAATTATTGTCACTTATTTTTAGGGTTCCGAAGTCCTACAAGGAACCCTTATAGTTTCGTCATGTCCGTCCGTCTGTCCGTCTGTCCTAATCCTTTACAGCTTAATAACTTCTACAGTTATAAACATAAGTAAATGAAATTTTGTTAAAAAAATAGGTCTACATATAGATCTCAATTTTAAAAGAACAAAAAAATCGTTTTTACGTATTTTAGGGGTGGCATCCATACATGTGAAATGGGGATGAAAAATTTTTTTTCGCTGCACCCCCTCGTGTGGGGTATCATTAAATAGGTCTACTAAAATGAAGGTAATGTTTCATACACTACATTTTTATCAAGTGTACCATCTGCGAAATATAGCCCGCCAAAGTGGCTTGCAATGTGTCCCCCCCCCCTGCCATTTCTAAACTATGCAATGTAGAAACTTATAATATTCCACATTGATAGACCTTTGTGAAAACTCTCTTTTAAAATGATTTCGAGTATAATGTGATTATAATTTTTTGAGTTATAGAGAGAAAACTGAAAAATACTTAAAACGTCCTAGTTCAAAGGTCATTGACCTTAGATAAAAATGATCTTAGCAAATAATGCTCCTTTAGCTACTTTCTATTTGAAAAAATCACAAAAAGTAACTTTGAAATGACACACTTCTTAAATTTGGCTTCTTGAATTTATCGCTAGATGGCGCTACTAACAACACGCTCTGAGTCGCGAATGCTGCCGATTATTGCAAAAACTAAAATAGCAATGATTAATATTCGATTTGATTCGTTTGTAATTACACCTACTTAAGGAACCCTATAATACTGAGCATGGCCCGACATGCTCTTGGCCGGTTTTTATCTTTTCAAATGTGAAACAAAAAATACATTTATCGATATTATCGATACTCTGATAAATGGTAACACCCCTACTTAGCTTCACCCAGAGTTGCCAGACCTATAGATTTTTCTGTAGATCTATGGATTTTTGACGTCGCCTACGGTTATACGGATATCGATAGCAAATCTATGGATTTTTGAACGTAATAAGTTATTCTCTCTATTTAATGTACATAAAAACACACTTAGGCAATAGGCTCGCCCCCTATTACATTGGACTATAACATAACTGGCGAAATTTGGGTGTACTATTACACCTCTGCCTACCCCTTCGGGGAAATACAGGCGTGATGTTATGTTATAAACACACTTTAAATGATAATGACACTGGCACGGGCAGAGAGAATAAACTTTAACGGCCGGTTTCTGATTTGAGAAAACTCAGTTAAGTGGTACTTAAGTGTGGTTTGAGTATGGGTTTAACGAAATTCTGTTTCTGATCTGAGTATTTCTCAAAGTTAAGCATTCAAGGATAAGTTTTCTCAAATTCCCATTAAATTTTGACATTACGTCCGCTTAACTAGAAAATTGCGTTTCACATCACCTACTTACGGAGTACTTAGGTATCATTTGAGTATGGTTTTAAGGAAAAATCTGAGCATTTCTCAAAGATAAGCATTCAACAGTCAGTATTTTTAAAATTTTAAATTTCGTTCGCTTAAATCAAAATTTGCATTTCACAACACGTTACCTACGCTCAAATACATACTTAAATCTGATTTGAGCGGAAGAAATTTAAGTATCCGAATTTGGCTACTTAAACTCCACTCAATATATTTTGGAGGCAAATAATAGGGGTTTTTTCGTTTCCCTGCAATTTTATTATGGTTATCATCTAGCACATTCTACGACCTTCCCTATATATTCGATCCATCTTTGATGCCATACTGCGTTCAGTTTCCTAATGGAAATCGTTTCAGGTCTACTTGCTAATTTTATTCTTAAACAAAGATGATGAACTTATCATCTTTACTCCCAAAGTTTACCCACTGAGCAAACCCCTAACTGAAAAGCTATTCTTTCCATAGCTCCTTGAGTAACTCAAGCTCTTTTATGAGGAAACCCTAGAGAACCTAAAGAACCCAAGTCTTCCACCTCAGCCTCCTTAAATTGCAATCAGGGCAGGAGAAAGATGATGATAATGAATAAAAAACACACATTCTGTGAAAGATTGTCTTTATTTTTATTTCCACAAAATCACTGTCTTAAATGTACATACTTGTGTTATTCTAAATAAAACATAGGACTATAAATAATAAGTAGGTTCTACAAATTACAAAATGGTACAAACATAGGATTTATAATAGATACGTAAAAGCGACACTCTCCTACAATGTAATCACTAGAGACTAGTCAGGTGGCGGGACACCCCGAGTCCGCCACCCGCAGGCCACCTGGGCACCTGGTGTCTGGAGGCCTCTTCGTCGCCTCCTTAGCGAGCATCACCTCCTCGCAGAAGGACACGACGCCTTCCCAAGCGCTCTCACTCCCGACCATAGACAAAAGCAAAGTCGGAAGCGACAGATCGCTGCCGCTTACTGCAGCTGGCATGGTCATGGCGCTGCGTGACCGAAGCTGGGCACTCTTCCAGTGTGTGCCGCGCCGTGTCCTCTGGGAAGTTCCTTAGTGATGAAACGTGGGCGTCGGCTCGCGGCCTATGCGACACAGATACTTCCCGACACAACCATGCCCCGAGAGAATCTGGGTCAGCCAGTAGGTGAGGGCATCATAGCACCTCTCCAGCCACTCCTCCATAGTTTTAACCATACTGTTTATACCAATTGGATTGGTAGCCAGCATGATTAAGGCTAGAACTAGTTATATCCAAATACAACTGGCTTTATTTTCAATAATATAGTGGGCAAACGAGCAGGTGGGTAACCGGGCGGAGTGGTGAGTGATCACCGCCACCCATGGACATCGGTGACACCAGAGGAAGGCCAGCTGACAGTCGCCGCGTCGATGCGTTGGGTGTATCCGCACTTCGGTTTTAGTCGTAACGTATCAATTAATTTGAACAACTTTACAAAATTTTGATCATTATAACATAAATAACATTGCTTCAAGTTCATACACTGTTGTAACTCAATGGTTATTAACTTTCAATATCACTGGCACTATAACAAATTCTTTCTTAATCCTTGATTACACTTAGGTCTACGCCTTGGTAGTCTGCTTGGCTGGAGAGGTCAGACATTGATTTATATCATGATGCGAGTGATGACTTCACGTCGTAGCTCAGACATCTGTATAGACAGCAGACTGGAGGAGAATCGCTGATCTTTGTCGATGAAGTAATAAAAATGAGCAATGTATACTGCCCAGAGGCAGGTATATAATCAAAGACTGCTCAACAACGTACGGAATTCGCGTCGCATTTATAGCTGCAATAACATGGGATAACTTTCTCACATATCAACCAATGGTTGTAATTCTATGTTACAATAATTATTTCGTATTCCAATTTACTAGACTTTCGTAAGACGTTAATTTTTTATGTAATTAATCTTATATTGCTCGATTTCACACGTAGCTTATACTAGACGTAGATACTACTATGCGTACACGAGTAGGTACTGTAGAAATAATTTAATTTATATTATTTTAATTCAAATAAGTTCAACTATTCGTGTTAAAATTATAGAATTTTTCAGTTGACATTTTTTTGATTTTTTGAGTTTTGGACGTTAGTGCAGTGTTGCCAATAATATTTTTTAGGCAGCTGTGTACGTTCGGTAGAAAAGCCGTGTTTATATGGAAAAGATCAACGGTCGGCCGAAGCACCACAGAGTACTTTGCGTAGCACTGCCAAAAAAAAGGAGATACGTTTCAGCATCAACCAAATGGCGCTTTGTTTAAGTTTTTCGTGCATATTTAATTGTTCGTCATTTTTCTCTTTTTTCTTTTTAATAAAAAACGTAATAACAACATTTCATTTTAAATGGGTAATCTAATCGGGAAATACCTGTTCATAACACTCTCACTCACAATTACTTTGCAAAGTTGGAATTCGGATTTAAAAGCAAAGATGAACACGCACTAGATACATTTGGATACATGGAGTGATATATTTATCGAAAACATGATTACCGTGACTGAAAGCCGTAGATTTTGCTACGATCATGGGGTTACAGCCGTAGGCCGTAGATATTGTAGCTTTTTATCCTGAAAACCGTAGAACACGGTAATTGCCGTAGCATTGGCAACACTGCGTTAGTGATTTTTTTCTCTGTTTGACGCAAAGGTTTGACGTGGCCAAACTGGCCAAGCACGAAACAGGGTCGGCGAGGTACATACCAAAGAGTATATAATATACTACATTTAGTTCATACATTGTGCATTCAATTTATTTTATGAACACCTTTTTATAGAAATTTTCAATGGTTTTGGAATAATATTAATAAAAAAACGATGTATCGATTGCTATACTAACATGTAATTATTATGTTTTCAAATCGTTTTCGATTTGGGTGGGTTGAAACTATACGTAGAGGATGTATCCTCTTTGATTGAAACGTACATTGATGTTTTCCTGAACGTTGGTACTGCACCCAGGCAGAGTTTGAGAAATACTTAGTTGATGGACGATTGAGCAGAACAGTTTTTGGCGTGTGAAACACAAAATTAGTTAAGTATTGCTCAAAATTTGAGTGCCGCTTTGTTAAGTGTAGCTGGTATTCTCAAAACAGTCATTATAGTCCAGAATTGACCATACAACACCTTGTTGCAGTAGTGTTTTTTTTTCTAGTCGTTCTATCAAAGTTTTCTATTGGTTAGGTTTGAATAGGTATTAACGGTTCTTTATTAAATAAATGATAATTAAACCCGTCCGTGGTTTGGTCTATAGGTATATTTCTAAATGAATTTAACTATTAATAATTAATTTTTAATTTATGAATGAAATGTGACGTTGCTATGAGGGGCTCGTGGTTAAGTAGCAATAGCAACTGCGCGGGTTGTATGATCTGCGAGGTTAAGCTACAGTTGCCGCGGTCAGTCCGTGGATGGGTGACCATTTCATTGCACATCGAGACCACACCGTGCGTTGCATCCTCCACTGTGCCCTCTGCTAACGTCAGAGGGACCCGCGGAGCATCGCCCCACTGGCCCAGGGGGTCTACTCCCGTTCGACGATATTCGATAAATCGTACGATTCATCGCACAATTTGCTACTCCGGTCAACCATCGTTCCGTTATCGCATGCGATGATCGTGTTTTGACGTTTGTTTTTGTCATCTCCGGTAAATTGTATACGACTATGAACCGAAGTCTATTTTAATTGTGCCTTTTTTATGTGCCTATCTTTACTATGTAAGTATCAGTCGGAACGAAAGTTCGTTCTTCGTTTGTCGTTCGTAAAACGCGAGTAGACCTACAGATACGGCCCCTCTCGTGCTAGAATATTCACCACGGAAAATAAAGTACACCGAAAAAGAGTTATTTCCCGTGCCCGGGTTGCACCGGGTCATCAAACTGCTGTTCTTTCCAGACGTATGGAGAAGGACCAGCAGCTTTGGGTCGGGTGCTGGCCAGAAAACCTCCACGTGTTTTTGACGGCTGCCTGTCCCTCTGGACACGTCTGGAGGGAATGGCAGTATTTAGGCCGGTGCATCCTGGGTACGAGCAATAGAATTCTTTCGAGGGATTAACTTTCGGGGGATCTTATTGCCTATGGCGAATATTCTGGCACCGGAGGGGCCCGATGTGGGCCCAGTGGGGCATTGCTCCACTTGTCCCTCTGATGCTAGCAGAGGGCATAATGGAGGAGCAGGTGCGGGCCCGGTGTGCACTCACCCTGCCGCTGGGCAGGCAGCGGGGGACTGTCCTTCTCTGCCCTCGTCGATATCGTAACCCCAGAAGTGCCTGCTAATTAGTGTCCTCGCGCCTCTTGGGACCGAGGGTCTTGGCTTCACCGCCCAGACGGCGAGGAAGAAAACCTCTATAAAAATTACAGGAGGTGGGGCTTGCGAGCAGAAGACTCGGGGTAGTCTGCTGCCCGACCAGCAGCTGCAGGCGTAGCATGACCACTGTAGACAAGCGTTTTGTCTACGAAATAATAGACAAAATCACAGATAAAGTTCTATACAATGTAGTTTTGTCGATTCTTCCGTAGACAAATCGGTTGTCTACAGTGGTCATGCTACTCCTGCTGGTGTAGCTGGCACAGCTGGCGTAGTTGGCACAGCTGGCGTAGTTGGCGCAGCTGGCGTAGCTGGTAAAGTCCCGTGAGGTGAGATTGCGTGCAGTGGTCCATGTGCGGCACCGGGGTGCGGCTGACGCTAGGCCGCACGGGTAAAAGGGGCTCGCATGCTTGTGGCGGGCCGGGACCTGTCGGGGGTGAATACTCACGGGTTCCCACGCCCCCGGCTAAGGTAGTTGAAAGAACATCGTGGTGGTTTTAGACGCTAAAAGTCCGACACTGGCTCCGTCTACCCCGGGCGGTGTGCGTCCATGAGGATTTCCCCACGGAAAAAAAAATTAGCAGCTTTGAGTTTTTCGAACGAAGTTCCTTAACGAGGCTTGCAGTAGGTGTGATTCTGGAGGAAATGTAACGTCACGTAAGATTTTTGTGATATGTGCAGGCATGTACGCACACCGCACGTTCTCTTTCTTTTTCTTTCTAGTATGTCTGTGTGTGTGCGTGAGGAATCGTTCCTGACCGAGGGTCCCCTGACCGCACAGGTTTTTTTTTAATTAGCAAATTCTCAGTAGCTGTCCGAAGTCTGGATCTGTGCTCGGTTAGTGGCAATAAGCTCGCCCCTATGGGACTGATAACATAACTAACAAAATGTGAGTGTACCTATTATAAACCTCGGACTACCCCTTCAGGGAAATACCTACAGGCGTGATATTATGTGTATGTAAAATAGAATACCTCGTAAGAATGAAGTCAGTATTCTATGGTAAAACGAAAAGTTAATAACAAAACTTTTTGTTTGAATATTGTTATGCAACCTCTTTAGGTATTTTATGGAATCAATGCCACCTAGAAAAACGAGAAAAAACAAACCATACGTCGTCATGGTGATACATTTGTTGACTTCAAAAATATAGAAAAATTATGTAAATAAATCTATATGAAAATACTTGGAAAAAACCAATGTTTATGGAAAAAACCAAGAACCATTAGGTCATACATCCATGGAACCACACATGGAACAAACATAATATTGTTTTGATGAATGAAAAAACACACTATGAGTCTGTCATTTTTATTTCCACATGTTTGTTGGAACAAAATTCACAGTTTAGAGATTTATGATAGATACCTTGAATGTCTTTGATCTGATAAGTAGGTATTTGAATAAATAAACTATGAACATTCGGTACTTATATAACATTAAACTGTTTTAACTTATGATTGTAACTTTTACTGACACTATCACTGGTTTTTCCCAATCCTTGGTCCTCAACTCAACTCAACTCCGCCCCTAAGGCGACACTCTGACCGTACTCGGGTCCACACCTACGTAGTCCAGATGGACAAACAGATGGGCAGATGCCCAAAGATAATATAAGCACTACCATCTGCCTAGCTGGAGAGATTTGTCTATCACGATCGGCGCAGACTGGAAGAAACTGGTTCAATATTGGTTGATGTTTTAATAGGAATGAGATATTATCAGCATGTACTCCTCCGAAAGACAAACATGGTTGTACGGCCTGCAGATTGATTCTTCGCGTCTCATCTTCGCAGTTCACTAAATCTGTGACATATATAATCGGCATATGTCCACTATCTCACATATTGAATCAACCAATGCAAGGTTGTAATCCAGTAATAATAAATTTATGTTATAATTCAACCAACGACCCCAACATAACGATTTTATTATTAATTAATAGTAAGTTCGTATTCCAGTCACTAGTTATAGGTAGCAGGTTAAGATTTAACGAAGTTATATCATTGCTGGATTTCTCACACGTTTCTTGTGTGACAAGATACGAATACCTACTGCAGAAATAATTTCATTTCTATTGATGTATGTATTTAAATCAATACAGGTACAAATTATACAGTAAATTAAAATACCGTGGTTTTCTTTAAATTGTTGACGTAAATTGTTGACGTTGGGATTGGGAAGTGCAATCCATTCTAGGCATATCGTGCCGCTGCGTTCTCAAATTGTACATCATACTTTGTTAAAAAAATAGTGATTATAATTATTTTTGTAGCATTTTATAATTATTTCGGCATAATTTTTTACATATGATTTAATTTATCGTTTCATATCCGGTTTCCGCACATGAATCGAAACGTAGAAATGTTTGCCTGAACGTTGGCACTAGACTTAAGTAGTTACTTAGTTAATGGAGGTTTGAGTGGAAAATTTTTCAACATGTGAAACACAAAATACTTAAATATTCGTTTTAAGTAAACTCAATTTTTGAGCGCCGCTTAGTTAAGTAAAGCTGAAATTCTCAAATCAGAAACCGGCCGTTAGACTTAATAAAATTGTTTTTCTGTCATAGACACGTTTTGCTTATGTTTGTTTAGTTTCCAATATTTATTTACCAGATTTTAACTATATTAGGAGTAAAGGCAAGTCTAAATAGTCAGACAAAGCTTTAAAAAAGTCTCTAGATCTACGGTTTTCATAAAGGGGAATCTACGGATTTCTAGATTTTTTAAGCTTAATTCACGGATTGAAAATCGGATCTGGCAGCACTGGTCACCTACCGGGCGATAGCTGAATTATATTTTACACTCTGTTTTTTTTATTTGTCTTATTTAGTAAACAATCTTGGCATGTCTTTTTTTATTCAATTTGTCAATAATAATTATTAAAAGACATTATGTTAACAACTCCACACACTTAATAACATTCTTTAACCTAATTACATGTGCAGGACTAGTAATTATATTTTATTAGTAGTTTTTTCAATAAAGAGACATGCCAAGATTGTTTACTAAATAAGACAAGAAAGAAAACACAGACTTGAATAATTTAATACGTGTTTCTGCTATTACACGTTAGATGTCGTCATTGTGACCTGGGATCACAGTTTTTCTTTGAGTTTTCGTCTGATAGCCTCTCTATGCCCTATATTAAATCTCTTTGCTATTATCACACATTGTATCTAGTACGCATGGTAAAAAAATGCCAGAATCTATTGAAAAATACAATTAACTATAAGAAAACAGCCATGTTTTAACGTAGAAAACACACACGTTGATAAAATATAACAAAATCTTTGTTATCACTCCCCAATTTACGATTCAGGATTAGCCGCCATACCATAGATGACGTAAGTTATTACTTTTTTTTGGACAATGATGTGTCAATGCGATATGTGAATCGATGATTTATTGGGTTTTTTTTCGAATCGATTAATAAAATAAGTAATATAAGAAATCGATATTTTTATACTTATGATATCAAATATTTTATGTGTATTTACCTACCTACGCGAAAACAAAAATATGTTTTTCAAATTATAAAAATTATTATAGGTCGCCATAATTGAAAGTACGCCGTAAATCTTTTGGCGCCGAATTTATCCACCATCGATTGAAATTCGTATGCATTCGTAATTCAAATTTAAAAAAAATTGTGTTCTATCCTTAGGCCTTATCCTTAG
This sequence comes from Asteroscopus sphinx, assembly GCA_949699075.1. Lineage (NCBI taxonomy): Eukaryota > Metazoa > Arthropoda > Insecta > Lepidoptera > Noctuidae > Asteroscopus > Asteroscopus sphinx. The sequence continues at coordinate 15,507,095 of OX453004.1, read as the reverse complement.
GTGTATTACAGAGCGATCCTCAAGTGTTGATCACTGGCACTGTTTAAAACTAGTTTTGAGTTGAGCTTTGAGATTATAGAACTTTCCTCAAGCAGAGATTTATTGATACAGTTCAGCTGAGTTTAGCTTTATTTTATACTGTCACCTGTTTCGGTATTTGAGCAGAGATTTGATCTGTAATCACTAGTGCACAGACATAGCACAAAATATAGACGAACAACAAGTGCTGCGAACAATCATAATGAAGCCAATAAAACCGTGCTCCTCCGTGTAAAAACCAGCGCTTATGCACACACATGCACCATAAACCGTGCTCACCCCTCTTAGTTCACATGTCGCGGCATCGTCCAGAAAGCATCGCGAAAACAAATATCCTTAAGGTGCATGGTGTGTACGTGAGCACTGGTTGTATATGAAGGAGCACGGTTTTTGTTGGCTTCACTATGATTGTTCGCAGCACTTAGTCTATATTTTTTACTATGTCTGTGGTCTAGTGTGGTTCAGACTACGCTTGAGTAGAGATTTCTATTCAATTTCAGGTCAAATTTGTGTGTTATGTTGTTGAGTTAAAGTGTTTAAACTGTACTTGAGGAACCTTCTGTAATACGGGCCTTAGAGTAGGTAATAAAACACAGAGTGATAATTTCATTCGAAGTTCCGCTAAAATTGAACTTGTTTTTATAGTATAGGATGGCGAAACGAGCTAAAGGCCCACCTGATGTAAAGCGGTTACCTTTGCCCATAACAACTTCAATAGCACCTAGACTGTTGCCTAAATGGTACCACAAGTCGGTTCGCTAAACTGAGACATGAAGATGCAATTGGAATATCACCGGCACCCTTCAGACCGAAACACAGCAATGCAAGCACCATTATTTGGCGGAGAAGTAGGTACGGTGGTAGCAGTGGCGTGCATTCCATATAGGCAAATAAGCAATGCCTACCTCGTTAGAATTTAATATTAACTATTACTAAATCAATTAATCAGCGTATTAAAAAAAAAATATTACATATGTACTCAATAATAATGTATGAATTCAATGCAAAACGTACCTCAATGTGCAAAACATCATACTGTGTTTTCGCACGATTGCCTGTCACGTTCACACACACAATCAAACCTTTTTGGTAACCATATACACTATTATACACACACACACTACTTTAGGCTAATACCCGAAGTCATACGACAAAAAAATTAATCACGATATGGCTATGCGTAAACCACTAACATTTGACATTTCGCAATTTAGCCGTCTTATCAAGCAAGACCTGCTTCTGAAAACGTCGTCAGGTGACATAACTGAACGTAGCCCTAGTGGCAATAGTCGTGGGTTGTCCGTAACGTTTTTTACACGTAACTGTTTTGTGGGTATGCGTTAGTAGTTTTGAATCCTATTATTTTGTAACTAGATATTTCCATACAAAGTGATCGTTATAATAAAACTAAACTCAACATTTGAAAAATAGCTGCGAAATAAAGATAATTATTGTTTTATTGAAATTACTGCATTTAAGTGTTCACATTTATAATTTGTAAATGGTATTCGAACGGTCGAATAAAAAGATTACAATATTTTTTATTATTTTGATGATTGTTTGTACATTGCTACACATTCATCGTAAAATAATGAAGCTCAATATACGCTCATAACAAAATAACGATAGATAGAGTTATAACGTTATTTAACTACTGTTATAACGAATGGTGTATAATAATTGTAGAAAATCTATTGTTTTCGTGCTCCGAAAATCTATTGTGTAACTTTGTACGTAAAATAATCGTTACATTCAGTGGCGGTTCTGGGGGGGGGGGTCATAGATGTCATGACCCCCCCCCCCCCAATCGTATACGTCAAATTGACAAATCTCCTAAAAATAGACAATTTACAAAAATAAATTATTAACTTCTTGCTTAAACGTCCAAAAGTAAACAATGAAATCAAAACTAGGTAAGTTAAGTACTATCTACGTACTCAAACACGACATCACACGACATCTACTCGTACGTAAAAAAATACCTCCACAACGACTGGTCCTGTGCCTTCCGCATCCAGCGGATTCCCGCGACCTTCACCAGGTCGTCGGTCCACCTTGTGGGGGGCCTACCCACGCTGCGCCTTCCAGTACGCGGTCGCCACTCCAGAACATACCGATATTAACATAACATAACATCACCCCTGTATTTCCCCGAAGGGGTAGGCAGAGGTGTAATAATACACCCACATTTCGCCAGTTATTGAGACACAATATTTTGAAATACTACTGGGACTTGATTTAAAATGAAAACCTAATCTTGTTTGTAGAGTAAAAAGTGGAGATTATGCCAAAAATGTTGCTTTTGAAAACTAATGGGTCTTTATGATCTATTAAACCTGTACGGCCTGTCATCATCATCATCATTTCAGCCGAAAGTCGTCTACTGCTGGACATAGGCCTCACCCAAGCATCGCCACAACGACCGAAACTGCGCTTTCCGCATCCAACGGATTCCCGCGACCTTCACCAGGTCGTCGGTCCACCTTGTGGGGGGCCTACCCACGCTGCGCCTTCCAGTACGCGGTCGCCACTCCAGAACTTTACTGCCCCATCGGCCATCCGTTCTGCGAGCAATGTGCCACTGCCACTTAAGTTTGGCAATTCTTCGGGCTATGTCGGTTACTTTCGTTCTCCTGCGAATCTCCTCATTTCTGATTCGATCACGCAGGGACAGTCCGAGCATAGCCCTCTCCATTGCCCTTTGAGTGACTTTGAGCCTTCTTATCAGGCCCATTGTGAGCGACCACGTTTCAGTACCGTAAGTAATTACTGGCAACACACACTGGTCAAAGTCTTTCGTCTTGAGACACTGCGGTATTTTGGACGAGAAGATATTGCGTAGCTTCCCGAACGCTGCCCAACCGAGTCGGATTCGACGATTGACCTCTTTCTCGAAGTTGGACTTACCTAGCTGGACAGTTTGTCCTAGGTATACATAATCGTCAACAACTTCGAGTGTAGATTCTCCGATGTTTACGGAAATGGGTGCTATATGGGAATTCGACATAACCTTTGTCTTGTCCATATTCATTTTAAGACCCACTCTATCAGAAGCTCTACTGAGGTCATCGAGCATTGTACCGAGGTCCTCCATGTACTAAAGTTCAATTTACAGCATAAGTATTATTTTGCTCAAAATAAAGTATGAATGATATTTCCAGTTTAATGACAAATAATATCACATACGACGGCCGTAGTTCATTTTGAACGGTTTGCGCTACTTTACATGAGCCTGCCGTTTTGATCCGACAGTATATCAAGGCGCAAGCGATTGAAGCTTTGGCGGTGAAAACAAAAAAATCACGCTCGCTTCGTTCGCGCTTCTTCATTAACGTACATCGTACATATGATGTTTATTTATTTATCTACACTCGTATCGTAAAATTCGAATTATGAACTCGAAAGTAATGTCATAATGACATACTTTACGCACATGCACCTGTTATGAATTTAAAAAGTTTCATTACGATACAGTTTGCTGAACAAAACAATGCGGTAATTTAATTTTTTTTCCATAACCGCACACTTCAGCCTAACTAAGGAGTTTTTAATGCCACTTCGACCTAACCAAGGAGTTTTCAAACCTTTTTTTTAGCAGTCGTACAGTTTGGCACCAATGAGTACACAAAATTCAGGGTGGCGCCACTTGTCATACATTGAAAATTTTTATCGTTTAAAATCGCGTTTTTGGCAGAACTTTTGATTGTCATATTGCTTTTAATTATATTTAAGTGTTTACAGGCATATTTTTTGTATGATAAAACAGAGATTGACGGAATCCTGACAAGGATAGAAAATTAGTTCCGATTATAATGTTGTCGCCAGACAATATTTTATTATCTGTGTAGGCGCGCACCAGCGCGCGTGCGCGGCCGCGCGCCTGGCCTACTGGATATGGACATCGTTACTTGTAAATTTATTGTTATTGTTTACGTTATTATTATGGTTTTGTGTGTCGAAAGTTTTATTCTGGGCAAAAATATCTGACTACAGCAGTGATACTGAACTGAGGAAAATATGACCCCGCCTGAATTTCTGGATGCAGCAACGTAAATGACGAACAATCTTTTACCAGAGAAATCAAGAAAAACAACGACAATGTTAGTAAGATTTTGACTTTGGTATTTTATTTAAAATTGTATGAGTGTAGATAAAATAGTGTATGAAACTGACATAATTAGGTATTAAAACACTCGTGTGATAATATTAAAAACCTCGCCTACGGCTCGGTTTTTAAACTCACACTCGTGTTTTAATAACCCCTATTATGCAACAGTTTCATAAACTACTATTATTTGACACTAAATAAGTTCATAATTTGTTGAAAGCTCTGATTTCTAAACTAAGCTATAATCTAGCTTGTGTCAGAAATCAGTAGCCATAACATAGCCTGCAACTCCAAAAATTACACTTAAATTGAAGTCAACTTTTCGCATAATTATTAAAAATTCGCGCTCACTTCGGTCGCGTTTGTACCCAGCGTTCGTTTCCTCTTTGTTGACGTTCATTTTTAAAGTAACTATTCTGTTACATAATAATCTAACTCCAAACTTTACCTTGACTTTGCATAAAAAAAAATGTTTTGTTAAATTTGGACCTTGAAACTGTACGTAAGCCAAGTTGACCCCCCCCAAAATCTTGGGCTGGAACCGCGCCTGGTTACATTACTATGCCCACGTACTACGTATTCGATAATCACCCTCGTAAATATTATCTCAAACCGACGTTAAATAACGCCCAACTCATTAATATTACTATGGCCCAACTTTAATTGGCTGTTGACAGTACTTGACATATGTGTGACGAATTGCATAAATCGTGAGATAATTAGTTCGTTTTATTGTGAATTGTGAAGTTTTTTGTAAAAATATTGATGTAAACATGGATAATTTAGAGTGCTCGGTTTGTGGGGAAGACTATGCTTAGATAAATTACGAGAAACCCATTCAGTCATGTTTCGTTTGTTTACAAAACAGAAAAGGGCATTTCAGTAGACATACACACCAAAATCTGTATTTGACTCAAGAAAAGGCAAAATGTTATGACTATTACACGTTAATACAACTGTATCTGGGTGCCGTCATTCAAATTTAATAGTCTTTTGCTAGTGGTGCCGATTCTCTTGTCACAAAATTCTCTAAACTAGACTAAAAATCACCTAAATTTAGTTTAGTCCTGTCAAACGAAGTTTTCTATTCTGAAATTCACTTTAAAACTAATTTTTGGTTTGACAGGACCAAAATTAGTTTAGTTATTCAACTTAGTAAAAATTGACATTTTGCTATTCTGTAATTGACGTTTTTCACCTAATATTAGAAATGTCAACCTAAATCTGACTATTTTTAGAAGGCATCAAAATACATGTCGACTATAATTAGTTATCAACAACTAAAATTGCAAAGCTTATTTTATTCATTTTTATAGTTTTTAGGTAGTTTAAAATAAATAATGGATGCCTACTATGTGGTTGCAGCTGTTGTAGATTCAGCAGAAAGGTAAATTGTTCATAGAAACATACAATGAAATTTATAATTTCGATAAGAAGAGGTACCTATATAATAAAGGATAAGAAGTCATTGACTTGTACCTATGGACCAGTAATACCTACGAAATAAGCGTGGTATACCTACAATATCCGGGCCACCGTTATGGTGGCCATAGCTAGGGAAGTAAATAATCAAAACTAAAAAGTATCGATATCGATGCTCGTGTTTCGTACCAGAGATGTGTGCTGATTAAAATCATTTTCAAATAGTAATAAATAATGCAATTATATCAAATACTAAGTTCGGCTGTCCCTAGGACATAAAAAATCAAGCTTCTAGGTCAAGACAATCATACGGCTATGTCACATTTTGATACTCGCAAACTCACATAAAAAACCTATAGGGTACTTCGCATTGACCTAGAATCATGAAATTTGGCCAATATATCGAAATATCTTTTTTTTTCAATAATAATCGATAGATCGAAAATCTGATATTTAAAAAATATCAACAGCCCTAGTTTGTTTACTTGACAGCTCATGTATTATGGGCCACATTGCGGGGTAAGCGGGGTTGCCACGCGGCGTAGGTATTTTGACATCCCGTAAAGATGTTGCCAAACAGAGAATATACAAATAGCATGCGATCTCTTTCACCAAACGACATAACACGTTTGTTAACAAGAGACAAAGAATAGTTTCATAATTCAATAACGATTTAATAGATATTTGTATAAACTAGGTGGATATAGAAGAATGTGCCACTTCCATAGGTTTCTTAATTCAATGTTATATTCTAATTTATTCAACTTTTTTCAGAAATTTCGTGTCCTGGGTGCTAGAACTTTTTAACCACGTCTATAAAAAGGGAAATTCCAGCTTTTTAAATTAAAGAAATAGTTTATTATTGTGATCTGAACTGTGATCAATAAATCTCTGCTTGAGGAACGATCTAAAATCAAAGCTCAACTCAAAACTAGTTTTAAACTGTGATCAACGCTTGAGTATCGTTCTGTAATACGGGCCGTAGGTAATAATAACCTGATCACATTATTCCAATTTATATATTTTATTGAAAATATAAAACAAAAATGTACTTTATTTCGTGACATGATTTTTTCTTCATAATTTTAATGATAAACTAATAATTACAAATATAATTATTATTTAATTTCCTTGTTTTTGTGAACTTTCGGTCATTCCATTCACTCTTTAATAAATTTTTTAAGATGTACTGGTAACACCGCCAATTCAACTTAGATGCGTCAAACTCAATTATTAGAGCTGTCAACAAGTTTTGTAAAATAAGAAAAAGATAAACACAGAATAAGTTTTATGATTTTCTAAACTAAAATTTGTAAATTTTAGTTATAGTTAGGTTTAGGTGGGTGTACAAGAGAATCGGCACCAGTGTCTCTTACTTTTAAACGTCGTTGTTGAAACGTCTTGTTTTCGTGTCTGTTTTGTATGAAATGTGTGTACAGGTAATTAGGTATCAGATTTTTTAATAATTTTACACTAGTAACTTGCTCCGTCTGCTTAGTGACTGCCTACCTAGGCCGAAAACCAATGCACGCCACTGGGGTCGTACTTGCCCAGGACGAGCTCTTTCACAAAGGAGCTCTTCTACTACTAAAATAGCTATAAACTAAATAGCTACATTACAGTTTATAAAAGCAACGGCATGTCTCTTGCAAAACCCGGATAAATACCTCACCTACTTACCTACAATAATGGTTTAGTTACTTATTTTCAACTCTTCGAACCCGGCCCACACTGACTTTTTGAAGTAATATGGAAGCGAATCAAAATTTCTGTTAATCATGACATAATATCATGAAGTACACACATGTCAGCTGGATCGGGCAGGATCTTTCTCTGCCAGCAGTAGTGTCGGCTATGCTGGTAGATCCGATGGCTTGGAGGGCCATGGCTTCCTTCTGCGAGACCTTTATGCTTCAGAAGGAAGCCGCAGAGCGAGATCGGGAGAGCACCGATCGGGAGAGGACCGATCCCGCTCGGAGAAGGAGGCGCCGCATCTGGCAGGGGGACTCAAGGCGTCTATTAAGGGACCCTGAGGAGGAAAGTAGTACGTAATGGTCGCGTGCTACTGTGGGGAAAACAAAATTCTTTTCCCGGGACGTGCCAAAGGCATAGTACTAGAGGGGCACCGGCGCGGTCCAATGGAGTTCCCGGAGCTCCTCTATTTTGTGCAGAGGATGGCCACCGTGTGTTTTTAGTCGGTAAGGGTCTGACATCCCCCTCCGCCGTCCCCAGACGGAGGGTATCCATGAGGATTTCCACCCGAACACAAAAAAAGGCCATAGTCCGCCATGCTGGCCATTCATACTGAAAAGAGACTCTTGCCTAGTAGTGTGACTGTAACAGGTTAATATTTTTGGTCACACATGGCAAAAGACAAATTCAGTACATTTCGATTTTGGTCAATATACTGGGCACACTGTAGTTTAGCTTACAAGGACTAGTGCTTAGGCATAGTCCGCGGTGGACTGCGCGCTATGTTGGCCATTGATTCCGAGAAGAGAACCTTGCCCAGCAGTGTGACTGAATCGGTTATAATTCTGCTCACACATGGCAAAAGTTAAGTTCAGTACATTTTATATACTGGGCACACTGTAGTTTTGACTATCTTATGGTGAATGCTACAGGGTAGCTCGCGAAATTCAATTTTTTTGGCGTTTTTTGCAAATTGTAGCTTTATTTCGCGTTGTATATCGGTCAACATGTGATTGGCGGAAAAAATAACAATATATCAAGGAATAATACTCATAAAAAATATTAACCTAGCTCTATAAGCTCTACAAGCTCGAAAACCGATAATTTGATCGTAAACCGATAATTTGATCGTAAATTAATATTATCGAGCTAGTACAGCTTATAGAGCTAGGTTAATATTTTTCATGAATATTATTCAATAGATATATTGTTATTATTTCCGCCAATCATATTTTGACCGATATACAATGCGAAATAAAGCTACAATTAGCAAAAAACGCCAAAAATTTTGAATTTCGCGGGTTAGCATTCACCTTAACCAGGAAAAATCGAAAGCTTAGCTGGTCGAGGAACAAAGCGACGACAAACATACGCAGTTAAGACGTTAATGCATTCAGTTTGAAAAAAAAAACCTGTGCGGTCAGGAACGAAGTTCCTCACGCACACACACAGACACACTCGAAAGAGAAAGAGAGAGAGAGCGCGTGGTTTGCGTATATGCCTACTCATAACGCAAAAATCTTACGTGACGTAACATTTTATCCCAAATCACACCTACCGCACGTTCCAAAAAAACTGCTTACTTTTTTAAACTTATTATTTCAAATTATTTATTTATAAGCTAAAAATAAATTAGTCATATTCAATTAATGATGAATATTAACGATAAATAAAGAATTCATATCATTAAATTTTACTAGGTTCGATCGATTCCCGGGTCGGGCAAAGTGTTATTGGGTTTTTTCATTAGGAAATTCTCAGTAGCAGCCCGGAGTCTGGATTTGTGCCCGGTTAATGGCAATAGGCTCGCCCCCTATTACATGGGACGTACAACATAACTGGCGAAATGTGGGTGTACTATACACCTCTGCCTACCCCTTCGGGGAAATATAGGCGTGATGTTATGTTATGTTGTTATGTGTTGTTAAATTTTACGGGATTAAAAAAGTATCTCAAAAGTATACGAACCTTCTTTTAATTTTCTATGATTATTTTTCGATTAGGCCGAATGTGTATCGATATGGCTGAATGAAACATTTGTATTGTGATAAAAATTTTGGTTATATGGTCAGCACTAGAGATTCTCAACTTTTTAAAATTATCATTTATATCTAAGATTTATATCGACGTAGAATTTTACGTAAATTTCATCGTGCTATTTATTAACTTATGTATGGTTAATGAGAAAAAGTAATATGCCAATAAAAAGTAAATATCTTTAAGTTTCCCTTTTGCCAGCGTTTTAACAAGTGGTTAGGTTACTAATGTGCATTTTTTGAGCTTATCCAAGCCCTCTTACAATTGCATAGGTATAGAAATTTATGTTTTATATTCATTAAATTGTAAGATGCATCCAGTTTTATAGACATAACACATAATTCAATAAATACTCAATAGATACTGGGTATTAAATTGTAGAAAAAACGTAAGTTTCACATTAAATTCGTAGAATGAAAGTCGTATGCAAATTCCCGATTTCATGTGATTTCATGACGTAATTTGCGACAAGTCGCCGAGTCAGCTGATATGACAAATGTCAGAATCTTGTCGAGCAGAGAGGTTAATGGCGCGAATGACACTGGCTACATAATTTTGCAAAAAAATCAACATGGCGGTCTTTAGACGTCATCAGGTGTAACTAGGGCTGCCAACAGATTTTCGGAGATATATTATATTTTTCAGGCCTATGAATGAATAATATAGTATATCGATAGAAAATATAGTATTTTAAGAAAAAAAGTCAAGAAAACCTGTAGAAAGCAGTAGCGCGAGCGTAGCGAGTACAATATTTTCGGGTTTCAAAAAAAATATGACCATTCTAAGATCGTTTTATTTTATTTTTTACTATTTTTTAAAGTTTTTTTTTGTCAAAATGTACTTCATCAACTCAGCCTATCGCAGTCCACTGCTGGACATAGGCCTCTCCTAAGTGTGCGTTCATTTTGGGATGTATGCCCATAGTCACCACGCTGGGCAGGCAACTTACTTTGGGTATAGCTGCACTTCAAAATGTACTTAAGTGCAGCTATACCCAAAGTAAGTTGAGGTTATACAATTTACTGAGTTACTATTTAATGTAGATTTTTATAAATTGAAAAGTAAAATAGATAGTGGGACTGGCTAATAAATGCACTTACGGCCAAAATTATAACCAATCTATCCACGATTTGCCCTACTAGAAATATGAATTTGACATAAGCTCCATACAAAATATGTCAAATTTCTATCTCTAGTAGGGTAAATCGTGGATAGATTGGCATTGGATATTAATTTTGGCCGTTAATAAGGTTCACATGGGAAATACAAAGAGGCCTTTGGATAGCAGAAGATGCCAGCCCCCCGATTCAGAACCACACGATAACCAGTTGTCGACCGATTCTGTTTGTTATCTCTTTTTCTCCCGTTGCGTGAATCATAAGACGAAACGAGATAACAAACCGAACCGGTCGGCAACTGGTTATCGTGTGGTTCTGAATCGCGTAGCTGAAGTGGCAATTACCTACGTAAAAGCTAAAACCTGTGTACCAGCAGGAAAATTAGAAGCACATCGTTCCGACCGAAATATCGTATTTTTGCCTACTATATGTTTCTTCGACAGTATATAATAGTAAAATACTCAGTTATAATAATCAGCTGTTCCCTATATTTGTGTACACATAAATCGACAAAATGTAGGGAATAAGGGATGCTTGCTTATTTATAAGGCTATCACGCTAGACACTGTCGAAGGCCTTCGAGATGTCGAGAGAAACGGCAATCGCTTCCCAATGTTTCTCGATGGCCTCTCGCTCCGAATGAGGGTGGGTTAGTTCTAATTATATATTCACGGAATGGAACACACTAGCCAAAGCCGGCGCACTTTCCGTATCGATTGTAAGATATCAATAAAAAGAAAAAAAAAGAAAACAGACTGCAATGATCTCCAGATTAACTAAAAAGACAGAAACAAGATACTATTCTACAATTAAATATCTACGTTTGAAAAGAGTTGATCCTGGGGGCTTACTCCGGAAAATGATTCATATTTTGTTTTGTTTTTGATTCTAATTCGATTTCGATTTGGTCCCGATTGGTTCGAGTTCTGTATCAAAATGTCAACGCCTACATTGCCTAATGTACACAAGCGCACGATCTTACGGAGTCACGAATTGAAACTAACTACGATCGAAACATTTATTGTGATCAAGAAAGTCGTACTCCCCACTTGATCGAACAATCGTGGTACGATTCATAGGATCGAAAAGAAATGTCAAAATACACTATGCAAAATACGTACTTTTTTAGGATCGAGTGACCTGTGATTTATTGCGATATTTCTCATTATGATAGTTTATACCTTGCTATGTTTTACAATGTTCTTAAAATAAACCGTATGAACATACTTCGATAAGTGAACATATTATGTAAGAAGAAATATGTCAAGGATGAGTACATATTATTGTCTCATCCGGGGTGTGCAAATAAAATATAATTAAAATAAATGGCAGTATCCAAAATTCTGCCGGAAAAGCAATTTTAAAACTAATGGCCCGTTTAGTAGTATTTTCGTTCTTGTTAACAAACTAAACTTATTTTTAACTATCGCTTTCTTTTACTAACAGTAGATACAAGAAAGGGAAAACAAAAATTTTAGTGCTGTCAAATTAGACGGAATAAAAATTTCCATACAAGTTAAGTCGTGATCTCGGAACGTGCCCTTTAAAATACAAAGAAATGTAACACGTAAACTAATTTTAAAGTTCTAAAATTGTTGCCATCCTTTTCTTGTATCTACTATTAGTAAAAGGGAGCGATAGTTTAAAATAAGTTTAGTTCGTGAACAAGAGAATCGACACCATTGTCTAGCGTGTTGAATAAAATCAGGAGCAACTCTTTTTCACACTCACAGATTTAATTGTAAAATAGTATCTTGTTTCTGTATTTTAAGTTAATCTGCTAACTTATTTTGGTCATTTGATTTTTAGTCCAGTTTTGGTTTATAGTGGTGACTCAGGGAATCCTAGTGTGGAGGCTAGTGCCCCATGTATACTTTGTAACTCTACTTAATAGACCAATAAAGATTTATTTATATATATACACTTGCATGATGACTAGCCATGCTAATACCGAGAAAGTTTGAGACTTTCACTGAGTTCAAATGCACTTACTGATTATTGTTAGTATTATCTTTAAAGTAATGCATACATGGTTACACTCAGTAAAACAATTCGTGTAAATTTCAGGTCTTATATTGTTTGCGCCATTATAAAGGCGACGAGAAAATTCGAAATTTCATTTGGGATCTTATCGAACCGTGCGAAAATGGGGAAGTAACGATCTCTAGAAATCATAGTGGACTACATAATCCTGTGCCCCGGGGAAGAAACGCCAAAAAGAAAAACAGACCAAAGGATTTGCCTAAATCCAACGACCTTCAAAAATGGGAAGATTCAAATCATTGGAGTTCAACAGAAAACTATGACTGCGAATTGTATTTAGAAAACAGTTACAAAAAGCATTTATTTAGACATGCCAATAAGTAAGTATTTTTTTATTACTGTACCTCGTATTTTTGTAGGAAGCGTTGTGAGAAATTGATAAGTAGGTACGTACCCATACCTACCTTTATTTTATTTATTGAAGAGCAGCGATTCACCCAGCGAAGAAAGTCTTTAAATTTTAGCATTCTTCAACTTCTTGTTAAGGTATACTCGACCTCACGTCAGTGGTAACAATTGTACCTTGACAGCGTCTTTATTTTGTAAGCAATTGTGGTTTTCGTAATTCAAGTGTTACCACTGACGTGAGGTCGACTGTACCATAAATTATCGTAATAATATTAATCTTTTGTGATTTAACATGTTTCTATAGGTACACTTTCTTCGTTCCGACCGGGGTACAATTATAATACCTACTACTATTATATATTTCATTCGGTATAGTATAGTAATAGCTAGAGACCGGATTATATGCAACATGAAAAGCTTGTTATATGCACGAAAATTGGCGGAATATGCCAAATTAAATGATAAATTTTAGGAACCCAATAAAGAAGAAAATTAAGTTTGAATTTTTTTCTTTCAAAATTAGCATACAATTAGTAAATTATCCTATGATAGGCACATTTTTTTTTGCATGGTACGCTTCAACTTTCACACAAATAAATAAAACTAAACTAGCCCTGCGTTGTGAAATGCGATAAAACTGATATTATCGCGAATTCGACCAAAGTCACGATTATTACTCAATAGCCCTTATATTTTGTGACTATTAAATTTGGTCGGATTCGCGACATTACCTATAACTTTTATCGCATTTCGCGGAACGCAGGGCAGTTTTGATCGCCGATCAGTTAGGATTAGGTAGGTCCTAGCCCTCGCCGGCGAGGCTTGCCGCTTAACGGTGATTCGCGAAACGCGTCTCCCCCCCCCCGTTATACCGAAAGTCCGCCGCTTTCGAGAAAACATTTTCCGATGCAGCAACGGCTGCCGGGGGACGTAGCGGCGGTGTCCCCCAGCAATGCCCTAAGCCGAGGTCCGAGCCCTTCCCTGGGGGACGCCCTTATGCGGCATTGCAACCGCGAAATTAGTATGTAAGTTAGTAGTTAGCAAATATTTCGGCGGATGGAGTCCGTAACGGGACTCTCCGCCCCCAAAGCCCGGTTAAGCAGAAAGAGCACTATAGTGCTTCCAGTGAGTAGCCAATTCGAAAAAAAAAAAAAAAAAAAAAAAGCGGAACGCAGGGTGAGTGCACTGCACTTGGAAAAATATTGTAAATGTACCGATAGTATGCATCATAACTAGATCTTAGGTAAAATATACTATTACCGCTGAGGATGGCTTAAACATGCAAATGCATATAATCCGGTCTCTAGTAATAGCGGACATTGGCCCGACTTTTGTCCCGAAGATGCAATTTATAAAAAATGAATTCGCTACCCATACTAATCTGTCACTAACCGTCGTGTTAAGGAGGTCTGTCTACATAACCGGAGCATACCATGACCGTGCTATGAACGTATCAAGTTCGAAAAAAAACACGACACCCATTACTACATGTCACTACAATTTATACAAAAAGCTTTTAGTAATGGCACCTACGTTCTATAACAAGATTCCTAGACCAATTAAAGAATCAAGCGACATGCACTGTTTTAAAAAGGCTTTACATAAACTATTAAATGATAAAACATACTACACAGTGAATAAATAAATATTTTTGGGACATTTTAGACAGCACCATCTAGTATATTAATACATTTCCGCCAAAATTTATTCTGCGATCTACTAATTTTATTTTAGATGTATAATTAAGCTCAATACTTAACTAATAATAGGTATATTAAATTGTAATTTATTAAGTCCAAATTTTTAGCAACGCTTGAAAAAGGCGACTAAGTTTCATCATCATTTCAGCCGAAAGACGTCCACTGCTGGAAAAGGCCTCCCCCATGCATTATGTTTGGGGGATATGCCATAATCGCCACGCTTGGCAGGCGGGTTGGCGATCGCAGTTGGTTGGTTAAATACTCTGAGAATGCTGCTGCCCATCCTCTGGTAAATCCCTTAGTCGCCTTTTACGACACCCATGAGAAGATATAGGGACTAAGTATGTAAGAACTATATTTATAACCTACCACCAATATGTACACTTAGTTGGCAAAATAAATCTTTGCATGTTTTTTTATTTCAATATTTATACGCCGATTACGGCTAGACATAGTGTTCATACTAAAATTATACTACATGTAACTACCTACCAATGTTCTATAAATAAAATATTTGAATTTGAATACTATGCCCACTGCAACGGATCTACAACGTTCTATGGCCGTATGCAACGCGTATTATGCCCGTATGAAAAAAGAAAAAAACCGGCCAAGTGCGAGTCGGAATCGCGCATTAAGGGTTCCGTACCACCCATCGACCTGATACCCCATAAAAACTGATTTAATTTACGAGAGTTTATCAAAAGACTTCAACGCACAGTGTGCGAAATATGAATTTTTGCATCTCTTTCTTACGCAGGTACCACCACATATGTCTATATTTGTCTTATTTTTAGTATTTGTTGCTAAACTACATAATATGAACTATAATCTGACCAAGTTTGACGCTGGTATGTATTACCGTTTTGAAGATAGAGCAGGAACAAAAACGTTGAAAAAAATGCATGTTTTTTGAGGTTTCTTGTATGGGGACCCCCTTTGGTTTAAGACTTTTTTTGTTGTTGTTAGTATTTGTCGTGATACCCCTCATAGCAACACATATTGTGTGAAAATTTCAACTAGTTATCTATTACCGTTACAAAGATACAGCCCTGTGACAGACGGACGGTCAGCGTAGCGAGAGTAATAGGGTCCCGTATGGTACCCTTCGGGTACGGAACCCTAAAAAAGAAGGATATAAGTATTATATCCATTGTCTAGTACCCATAGCACAAGCTCTGCTTAGTGTGGAACTAAGAATGTGATTTGTAAAATGTCCCAAAAATATTTTTATTTTTTACCAATGCCACTCGAAAAAGGGCACTTTATTCATCGATAACAGTGAATAAAACTCTCTTTTACTCACAAAGACATTTTGAATTTGGAACAAGCACGAATTATGTACAAGAAATGAATAAAACGTGCTGAACGTACCTACTAGCTGGCTGAATGGAGCTATCAAATTTAAATTAAGAAAATATAAATGCTACAAGTTGACTGGTTTAATGAGGGACTTATTGAAGGAGGATGTTGAGTACTTAATCCTCGTTCCAAATATGTATAAAAAATTGTACCTTAATTTTTGAAAAAAAAATTTATAACCGATTTCATAAATTTCTGTGGACACTATTACGTGATTACAAATCAAAGTTTTATGCAGTGAGGTGATGCACCTGGCACGGCAGTGTCCATCGGTCGCTAATGTGGCTATTTTCTCACTCTTCGCCTTTTGTACAAGTCAGCAGGCCCCTAAACAGTCAGAGCTTGCGCGAGCATGTTGACTACTATACCTACGTGTGTTTTATCGTAGAATATTTTTATCTTTTTTTCGTTATGTACGCACATTCTACCATATTCTTGAATAGGTATGTCTCTCATTCACCCGGTCATGCTATATACCACAATTTATTTTCTCGCAGTCAATGGTAAAAAGAAGAGTACACAACTCGTAAAAAAAAAAAACATCTCGGTCCTTGTATCCCGCTCCGCTCAGGACACTGAGGAATTATAACTAGAGCGGCCCTCTAAAAGAAATCGTATCACGCACGCTCTGAGGTCCATGGGCCACAGTGATCCCAGTCGGTCTTTACGCTCAGTGCGATGCAAACGTATCTTACTCCGTGCTTAATGACGACAAAACATTAAAAAAATGCCGTCTTGTGTTCTAAAAACATGTAAAAACCATTCAAGATCGAAACACAATAATAACGGCGTAACGTTTCACCGCTAAGTAAACAAAATGCAATACATTTTGAAATTTTTTAGTTTACTTGTACACGCTGCCATTTTTGCCGCCATTTTCTATGCATATCATAGACTAGGAAAAAAAAATAGTTACAGAACGGACACGATGTCTGGTACTCCGATTACTGAATAAGGCAGATATAGCGCACGGAACACGGGTGTGCGGCCACCAAAGCAAATACGAACTCAAAGCACAGATTAATGATATATGTACACTCAAAGCAAATTTTGAGGGGTGGACGAATACGAGGTGGAAGGGAGGGGGACGTGGGTTTGGGGAGGGGAGGAACGGAGTGGGGGATGTTTTTATGTATGGTGGCCGAGAGGGAGAAAGCTTAGGGCGTGGCAGGGGGGGCAAAAATGTAGTCAGAATTCGGTGATCTCTGCCCGTTCCCGAGATATCAGCTCTTTAAGGTTCTCCAGTTGCAGGTTCTATTCCCGCCAGCAGTAAGACGGGTGATAGGGAGCGACAAGCGTTGTAGTTCAGGTAGATTTGGGAGGGGTTAAGGGATGATGAATTCGCGGTGGAAGGGTGGGGGGGGACGTGTTTCCCGCGGGTGTAACTAGATAGTGATTTGGGTTTGGGGGGGAGAAACGGAGTGGGGGGTTTTTATTAAGTCTGGGTGGCCTAGAGGGAGTGGGCTTAGACGGTGGCAGGGGGGGGCAAAAATGTGGTCAGAATTAGGTTATCTCTGCCCGTTCCCGAGATATCAGCTCTTTAAGGTTTTCCGGTGGCAGTTTCGATTCCTACCAGCAGTAAGACGAGTGATAGGGAGTGACAAGGGTTGCAGTTCGGGTGGGTTAGGGAGGGGTTGCGGGTTGGACGAATTCCGGTGGAAGGGGGGGGAACGTGTTTCCCGCGGGTGTAGCTAGATTGTGCTTTGGGTTTGGGGGGGAGGAACGGAGTGGGGGATTGTTTTATGTATGGGTGACCTAGAGGGAGCAGGCTTAGGGGGTGGTAGTGGGGGGCAAACATGTAGTCAGAATTCGGTTATCTCTGCTCGTTCCCGAGATATCAGCTCTTTAAAGTTCTCGGGTGGCAGGTTCGATTCCCGCCAGCAGTAAGAGAGGTGATAGGTATTTACCACGAGTAAAACTAGGTGGAGCTAGCTTATAAATTTAGCCTAAATAATATGCTTGATACTAATTTAATTTTGCATGCTTTCAATCAACCCCCCACATTAAATCATAGGATTCATCTGATTCGAGCCATTATTCATAAATATGCAAAAATTCGTTTAAACCACGAAGCAAAAGTAAACAATGATTATTTATCAGAGCGCCAGAAACTAAACAAACTTATATTGTTTAATGGAAAATAAAATGTTGTTATCCAAATTATATGAATGAACTTTTATTTTAATTCGTTCCTTTGAAAAATCTCAATATATCGAATAGGCAGAATAAACACGAGTGTCGCATCTGTGCAGATTACGTCGCATCTATGACTCGCTAGCCACCCGCCGCGCTACCCGCACACTCCCCGCGCTCTGAGCCGGGCGCACTGTATATTGTAGGCGACAGCCGCTCTAGTTATAATTCCTCAGTGGCTCAGGATACTATTTTTGAAACACTCGCTTCGCTCGTGGTTCAATAAAAGCATCCTTCGCTGCTCTCGGGATCTAACTTAAATTGGAGTCATTTTACGGACTTGAAACATATGTGAATTTTTAAAATCATCAGGCGATTCCCTGTCCCATTATTATTATTTCTTTCGTAAATTTAAGGAGCAAAATAAGACATAAACATAATTTAACAAAAACATTGCGTTTATTCAGTTGAACTATCAGAACTGTTATTAGTATTGTCATCTTCATCACTGCTGTCAGCACTCAGAGATATTATTAATTCATTTTCAATAATATTGTCTATTCTCACATCTCGTTCAAATTCTTGTAAAATTATTTTCTTTGTTTTCTCTACGACTTTTCTCCAGTCTTCTGTGGTGACTTCTGCACACGCAGTTTGTAGCAGAGTCATCATTTTAGCAGTACTGAAGGGTGGTTCAGTATTGTTCCGCGCTGCATGACCATTTATTTGTGCCCAAATAAGCTCGATGGCGTTATACTGGCAATGGTAGGGAGGCGTTCGAATAACTTCGTGTCCATGCTCTAGGGCTAGTTCATCGATTACAGTAAGATCAGTCCAATAAAAAAGCCGGGTCAGAAGAAATAACAGAGAGCACACCAAAAACGCACAGTCACTTCGCACAACGACAAAAGACTGCGTCATGTAATGGCGACATGACATGGCGTCATCGACAGGCACTGGTGTTGCCAGCAACATCCCACCTAAATTGTACCTAACATCAATGATTTTTCTATTTAGTTATTTTTCGTATTTTTATAGTTAGTTCAATCAACTCAGCCTATCGCAGTCCACTGCTGGACATAGGCCTCTCTCAAGTTGCGCCACAACGCTCGGTTCTCTGCCTTCCGCATCCAGTCCCCCCCAGCCACGTTCTTTAGGTCGTCGGTCCACCTGGCAGGGGGGCGCCCTACGCTGCGTTTGCCGATTCGCGGTCTCCACTCAAGGACTCGTCTGCTCCAGCGGCCATCGGTCCTTCGACAGACATGGCCAGCCCACTGCCACTTCAGCTTACTGATTCTACAAGCTATGTCGGTCACTCCGGTTCTTCTCCGGATAATCTCGTTTAGGATTTTATCCTTCAAAGAAACTCCAAGCATAGCTCGCTCCATAGCTCGCTGAGCGACTTTAAACTTGTGGACTAGCCCAACTGTCAGTGTCCACGTCTCGGCACCGTAAGTCATGACAGGCAGGACGCACTGGTTGAAGACTTTTGTCTTCAAACTTTGCGGTATAGGCGACGAGAAGACTCGGCGAAGTTTGCCAAATGCTGCCCAGCCCAGACGGATCCTTCTGTTGGCTTCTTTCTCGAAGTTGTGTCTACCAAGCTGAATTGCCTGCCCTAGGTAGACGTATTCCGTTACAACTTCGAGTGCCGACCCTTCGACGAATATTGGCCTCGGCATGACATGCATATTGAACATGACTTTAGTCTTGTCCAGATTCATGCCGAGACCGACACGTCGAGAGGCTCCGTTTAAGCTGTGCAGCATTTCGCCCAGTTGTTCCAGCGACTCGGCCATTACAACGATGTCATCGGCAAAACGGAGATGTGAGATGTTCTCGCCGTTCACGTTGACACCCTGTCCAGTCCAGTCCAGTGTCTTGAAGACGTCCTCCAACGCGTTAGTGAACAATTTCGGGGATATTACATCCCCTTGTCTCACCCCTCTGCGCAGTTGGATTGGCTTCGTATTTTGGTCCTGGAGCTGAACAGTCATGGTAGCAGCGTTGTATAGGCATCTCAGCATCTCTATATACCGCTCATCAATGTGACATCGCTGAAGAGCATCCAGAACTGCCCAAGTTTCGATAGAGTCGAAGGCCTTCTCGTAGTCCACGAATGCCATACACAGCGGCTGATTGTACTCTTCAGTCTTCTGTATGATCTGCCGAACAGTATGGATGTGGTCTACGGTGCTGTAGCCTTTTCGAAACCCAGCTTGCTCTGGTGGCTGGAATTCGTCGAGTCTTCCGGCGAGACGATTCGTGATGACCCTCGAGAACAGCTTGTATACATGACTCAGGAGTGAGATGGGTCTGTAGTTCTTCAGTAGGGTTTTATCCCCTTTTTTGAAGAACAGTACCACCGCACTCCCGCTCCATGCCTCCGGTGTAGAGCCTTGTTGGATGACGGCATTAAACAGACTCTGTAGCTCCTTCAGGACCGGAGCCCCGCCTGCTTTTAGGAGTTAGTAGTAATGCCGTCATCGCCCGGAGCTTTGTTGTTCTTAAGCTGCCCGAGGGCCGCCCTAATCTCGCCCTGGTCAACGTCCGGAAGATCCTCGGTGTAATGGCGCGTGAGCTGGGCTCTTTTGTCGTCATTGCTAGGAACTGCTGGTCTCGCCGTTTTCGTGGAATACAAATGCCCATAGAAGTTTTCGACCTCATCAAGCATCTCGATCTTAGAGGTGACAATTTTGCCATCCGCAGCTTTCAGTTTCATCAGATGGGTCCTCCCTAGCTGCTGAGCGAAAACTTTCGACCCCCTATTTTGCTCAATCGCAGCCTCAATGGCGCGGGTGTTGGAGCGGCGGAGGTCACGTCGCATCAGCTTCCTAATCTGTAGGTTTAAGGACCTATTATCTGATGAAAACGAATGCGCGGCTGACATTTCCCGTCTTTTCCTCATCAGATCGAGAGTCTCAGTCGAAAGCCTGGGCATCTTGCTTCCACGCTGCGGCGGAAAGAATTTTCGAGACAGTTCCTGCAATGTTTTGACCATGGTGTTAGTTTTCTCCTCAATATTGCCCGTGGTTTCCAGCGAGTTGAATCGATTTTGAAGTTCCGCTTGGAACCTTTCGGAGCCCAAACTGGTTTGGAGCGGCGAAGGTCGGAGAGTAGACTTAATCAAGCGCGTTCTTTCAGCTCTAAAATTGATATTTAGAGTGCCTCGGATAAGTCGGTGATCGCTTCCGGTGTTGAACCTATTGATCACAGAGACATCTCTAAATATGTGCTTCTTATCCGTCATGATAAAGTCTATCTCGTTCCTTGTCACCTTGTCGGGGCTTTTCCAGGTCCATCTTCTTTGGGGCTTCTTCTTAAAGAAGGAGTTCATTAAGAAGAGCCCCTGGGACTCCAAGAAGTTGACCAACATTTGGCCCCTGTGGTTTCTGCGCCCCAAACCGTAAGGTCCGATTTTCGATTCGCCGCGTTCTTGTACTCCCACTTTAGCGTTGAAGTCCCCCATAACAACGTTGTAGTGAGCCTTAGCGGTACTATTCATATAGCCTTAGCTATGTCTTCGTACATGGCTTCGGCTATATCGTCAGTGTGTCGAGGTCGGCGCATATACCTGCACTATTTTCAGCTTGTACCTATCATTTAGCTTTAGTACAAGGTACGCTACCCGTGTCGACACACTACCGATTTCCACAACGTTGTTTACGAGGGCCTTATTGACAAGAAAACCAACACCACCTTGGGAGAGCTGATTACCTTCGCGGAAGTAGAGTAAGTTTCCTGACTCCAGGGTTATCGTGTCCTCCCCTTCTCTACGGACTTCGGATAACCCCAGTATATGCCATTTTATATGACTTAACTCTACTTCAAGCTCGGCGAGGTGATGGTCCAGTCTCAACGTTTTTCCATTGTACGCTGCCAGATATAGTCGTCGGTTTTGGTAGCCTGCCGTAACCCGGGGATTCCTAGCACCACCTGTCCCACCGTTACCACGACCGCTACCGTAGTCGGGAATAGAGGGACCACCGGGAACTGGGGGCCGTTGTATATGTTGTGCGTTCATAGGGATGTATGCCCATAGTCACCACGCTGGGCAGGCGGGTTGGTGACCGCAGTGGGTGATGTTGCACGATGTTGGTGCATAGAAGGACGCTGCTGCCCATCCTCCTGATTTCAAACCTTATTCGCCTTTTACGACACCCATGGGTAGAAGGGGGGTGGTCTATTCTTTTTATTTGCCGGATACCACACGGCACATAGTTAGTTAAAAGAAAAAATATAATTATGTATTATTATAATCACAACGTGGTTATTAATTTATGGTGATATTTCTTCACAAGTAATCATTGCATTCGATTCTACTTATCAGCTTTCGATTTTTAGAGTAACATCCCTAGTGTTTAAAAAGAAAAAGGGTTAACTGACGCAACATTCTAACGACGTTCAGTTATTTAGATGAGAAATTGTTTATTATGTTTAGAATGGTTTATTAGTGAAAGGAAATCGTAAAATTACTCGAATCGGTCATTATTACAATAAATATGTAATCGTAATTGAAAAATGTTAAGCAATTGTGCAGTTCTAACAAAACGAAAAATATATTATTTTATGCCCGCCGTTACAAGGTTACGTTGTTGAATTTTGATGAATTTTCAAATGTTACCTATTAAAATGACTCCACTTTAGTGACGCAAAAATATTGAGAAACATGCCGTCTTGTACCAGGCCGCTCAGAAAGTATTGCGAAAAAAAGTTTTTATATATGGGAGACTGGCCAGTTATAATGTTTTTCGAAAATATGATTATTTATAAGTAAAAATAAGTAAGTTCCAATTTCAAAATTTCCCTCTACATTTTTTGCGAGTTAATTCAAAGTATTGTGTCTCACTGAAATATGGATCTGCGCCGGGAACATTTTAGAGCTATGATTTTATACGATTTCAAGTGTCGCCTGAAACCGGATGAATCGTACGATAGACTTCAAATGGCATTCATGGATGAAGGCCCTTCCAAGGCAACCGTGTATCGTTGGTATAACGAATTCAAGCGCGGTCGACCAACTTTGGGGGATGACGAAAGAAGCGGTCGCCCTTTGACGGCTGTTACCGAAGAAAACGTGCTAGCAGTGAAAAATTTAATCCAAGACAATAGGCGAATTACATATCAGGAGATTCAACACATATTGAAGATTGGATCGGGAAGCGTTCACGAGATTCTACACAGCCATCTTCGCGTGAGGAGGATAGTATCACGCTGGGTGCCGCACAACCTCACCGATGCTCAGAAGCAGGCCCGGGTGGAATGGTGCCGTGATATGCTTAACAAATTTGAAGCAGGCTCGTCTCGGCGTGTTTACGACATCGTTACAGGTGATGAGTCCTGGATTTATCAATACGACCCAGAAACCAAGCGCCAGTCGACTGTTTGGGTGTTTCAAAATGAGCCAACGCCTACCAAAGTGAAGCGATCTAGAAGCGGGGGTAAGATTTTGATCGCTAGCTTTTTTAATTTGACTGGCCACTTGGTATCAATTCCCTTACGGGATCAAAGAAGCATTAATGCCGAATGGTATACTACCAAATGTTTGCCAGAAGTTTTCTCTGTTATAAGCAACAAGCGACCAAACACAGGGCTCCGCGGGCTACTGCTCCACCACG
Source organism: Asteroscopus sphinx (assembly GCA_949699075.1). NCBI lineage: Eukaryota > Metazoa > Arthropoda > Insecta > Lepidoptera > Noctuidae > Asteroscopus > Asteroscopus sphinx. The sequence continues at coordinate 15,483,475 of OX453004.1, read as the reverse complement.
ACAATGCACCTGCGCACACCGCACTCAAAACGAGGGACTTCCTGGACAGCACGCCAGTCTAACTCCTGGGTCACCCTCCTTACAGCCCTGATCTAGCACCGTGTGACTTCTTTTTATTCCCAAAAATAAAAAATCAGCTCAAAGGGATACAATTTTCGTCGCCGGAAGATGCGCTGGCTGCGTTCGAGCAGGCTGTAAACGAGGTGTCTGCGGCGGACTGGAAAAAGTGTTTTGAAAACTGGTTTAGGCGCATGAATCTTTGTATAGAGGCTGGTGGAAAGTACTTTGAAAAGATTTGATAAAAATATATGTACGTATAGGACAATTTTTTTTAGTTTCGCAAAACTTTCTGAGTGTCCCACGTATTCTAAAAAAATTACAAACCGACAAAATATATAACAGCGCGACATTTCATTGAAAAGTAAACAAAAAATGACTAATACGCTGCCATTTTCTATGCAGATAGGTATAGATTAAATGGAAACAAAATACTCAAAGAAAGGATACGTATTGTTCGGAATTTATCTTAGTTCCTTACACCCACCAGATAAATATCATACAAACATGTATTACACCTGACTAACATTTGCGCTTGGTTTCTTTCGCTAAATATATCGTTTTAATCTTGGTATTAACTGGATTGGAAGGATTAAAACACTAACAAATATTGTGTCCTTAATTGACGAAAGACCACGAAATCTAACATAGCTTAAGTACATTTTAATAAAAAGATACCAAAGCAGCAAATTTTACTTAAAAACACCTTAATTTGTTTGTTGTTTGTACATATTTCATGGACTTCCTTTAATTTTAGACACTATGTTTTTTGGTGAGATTTTATACTTATTATTGACCCTATCAAGATCTATCAACAGAAGCCATAAAATACAGAATAGTACTTCTTCGCGATGGTGTAAGTTCGATTCCCGGCTCAAGCTAGAGATTTTTTTTTATAATCTGTGAATGCAGAATTTCTTATTTTTTTAAATAAAATGAAGTCTCCATTGAGTAAAATTTAATATTTCCAATATTTAAAGTACCTACCTACTTTGCCTCCATGAAGCATTGCAATGGGACATCCAGTATGCTTATTTCAAATATGCTTACTTCACTTCACTTATTTAATCATAATTATCACATTTTGTACTGTAATGCACTATATTTTACAGAACATACAACATATGTACAGGGATGGTTTTTAGGATTGTGAAAGTATATTTGTCTTTTTAAAACGTTCACGGAGTCCGCTAGCCAAAATTGGTGACGCCGAGGCAAGTGGCAGATCAGTTCAAAATAACAAATTTGTTTATATAAAAAGATATTGTTAGTTATAGAATAACATAACACAGGTAATCAGCTCATTACTGTCCCACTGCTAGGCACGGAACTCTTCTCAGAACGAGAAGAGTTAAGAAGCTAGAAAATATAGAATAATATAACATAGTCAGCCCATTACTGTCTCACTGCAGGGCTTGGGCATCTTCTCAAAATGAGAAGAGTTAACGAACAGGATCATCATCATCATCCTCCTACCCTTATCCCAATTTATTTGGAGTCGGCGAAGCATGTTTTTTTCTTCCATACATCTCTATCAGCCGTCATCTCCGTGTTCACTTTCTTTCTATTCATATCATCTTTCACACAATCCATCCATATTTTCTTCGGTCTCCCGCTTTTCTTATAGCCATCAAAATTCATACTTAAAACTTTCCTCGTAACATGCTCCTCATTCTTCCTCATCATATGTCCATACCATGATAGTCTGTTGCTACTTAACTTCTCTGTCACTGGTGCTACTTTCAGAATTCAGACTCCCTCTTACATATTCATTCCTTATCCTATCCATTCTCGTTACACCACACATTCCTCTTAACATTCATTCCTTTCGTAGCCAAGGGCGGATCCAGCATAAATGCCAGGGGGGGGTCGTGTACTTATATCCAGCCCCGGATCTACATTTTAAAAGGAGGGTGCAGAGTTCTATTTGCCGTCTACTACAGAAAAACTAATAAAAAAAATTAGGATTTTCGTAATTTTTGCTAAAACATCATAGACTTATATATATATTACTACCGTAAGGACCCGGCCTAGCGCGCAACTAAATGGCACCCGCGCGCTGGCCCTAAAATTACAAGTTTAGAGCCAACGCGTCTCAGTCGACAATGGTCCGTATGCAAGAGAGAGCGAGTATTTGCTCGTCATAAATATGCCTAGTTGCGTGGTAAAAGACTGCATAAATTATAATACAAAGGTTTAAAAGGAACATGGGATATCGTATCATCGTTAAGTAACCTTGCATTACTTTTGTTGCAATTAAATTATTAAATAAATACATTTTTAAAGCTATAATTATTTTACTACCGAAGTCCGCGATGGCGCCATTGTGTCGACGGCACTGACCTGCAGCGCGCGCATAGTAACCTTGTACAGACGTCATTTTTTATTTCTGTTTTATTTTTGTCTTAAGAACTTAGTGTAAGTAATTTTGCTACCTAATATGTTTTATCTTAAATATAAAATTGTAAATGTCTGTTTGTTTGTTTGTTCGAGCATCACGCAAAAACTACTGGAATGATTTTGATGAAACTTTTTGTGTTTGAAAGCTGATGAATGGACTAAAAACTGGTATGGGTGTTAAGAAAGAAAGAAAAAAAATGGAAAAAATTAATTCGTGGCGTGCGTCCTCACCAGACAGATACGAAGCTTCTACGCATTTGTGCGAGCGGACAGTAATGTACGATGGACGGATGGATGAATGAAAGGGTGGAGTGGAGAAGGATGGGGTGGGGTGGGGTAGAGTGGAGTGGTGTGGGGCTGGGTGGAGTGGAGTGGGGTGGGGTGGACTGGACTGGACTGGACGGGACTGGATCGGACTGGATCGTACTAGGTCGGACTGGATTGCACTGGACTGGGTGGTACTCGAATGAAAGGGCTCGACGAGCTGTAGATAAATAAATGGTCAAAACTTCTGATGGTCATTTATCCTAAACATGAGCTCTTAGACCCATTGTGTTGATACTCAAATAAAAGGGCTCGAGGAGCTCCAGACAAATAAATGGTCAAAAATTCTGATGGCCATATTTCCTAAGCCATAGGTTTTAGACCCATCGGGTTCTTTGGTACTCAAATGCTCAAATCTATTCAAATGAATTGTTTTATGTTGCATACAAAGTAGAGGTCATGATTGTTGGTTGGTGGCAAATTCCTAAAAATACAACTACATGTTGTTAGTATTATAGCAAACTAGAATTTGCCCGTGGCTTCGTTCCGTGGTTCTTCAATTCATCCTACAGAAATCATATTTTTTTCATAAAATGCATGTCTGTTTACAAGTCTAAACACATAAAAACAAACAAAATAGGTCCCGTTGGTTTTGCGTGATGCTTGAATAAACAAACAAACAGACATTTACAGTTTTGTAATAGTTACAGGAAAACACCTAATAATTAACAGGATCCGTCACGTGGGTTAACAGAACCTAACGCGAGCGAAGCCGCGGGTTTACAATATTCTAATACTTAATTATTATAACAATATTAAGTTGTTTACAATTTCAAATAAAGCTGATTGATATTAAAATAATTAGATTATACTGACCGACGAAATTAAATGAAAAAAATCATGTACGCACGTACAAGGTTACGTCGTCGACCTATGCAATGTAGTTCGTATGAGTTATGGCAGGTGGCGCTACTTTTGCTTTTACGTAGAAGATTTATGCAAAATGTTTAGACGGGCGTATCGTATTGTTTTACAATGAAATCATTGTAAAACATGAATTTAAGTGAATATCAGAGCTTTAGATTTTCTCTAGGCGCGAGTGAAGCGAGCGCGAACATTTTCACAGCTTCGATTTTGTCTCTATTAACATACCTAACAGAATAGTTGCATTCAACATACGAAGAAAAAATAAGGATAGAAAGACAAGCGTTCGCTCGCGTGAAAATTTTTGGATTGTTCATGAACAAACTGATTACCTCTTCACAAAAGCATAGATATTCTGTGACAAAAGAGTACGCATTTGTCGAATATTTGAACGAAACCCGTTGTTGCGGCGCCCTAGAGTGGCTAATAGTAGATGCTATAGCGTAAATGTCTAAAATCTAAATATAGATTCACGCTATGACAGTGTTACACCTGTATGGGCAAACTAATTGAGCTTGATCGCGAGCACGCGCGCAATTTTTTGGTATTTTTTTGCAAAGACAGATTACATTTAATTGAGTTTTAAGAGCTTTTTTAATTGGGATGTTATTTTTCCATTCTGATTTTCAAAAAACGAATTACTTATCAATCTAATATGATATTTTAAGGTATTTAAATTATTTTTACTTGGGCTATATTTTGTCAAGCTAACATGATAGTAAAAAAGTAGTTAGTAGTTACCTTTTTCTGTAATGGTTAGCTAAGTATTCAATCGACGGTGTCGCAACGGGGAGATTGTAGAAGAACCTCACGGCGAGGGTGGTGCGGCAAAATTTGAACGAACGGGTTCGAGTTCGATTGCGAGTTAAATTTATTAATTTTATGTGTGTATCTTTTTACCCGACTGCGCCAGAAGGAGGGTTATGTTTTTCGAGTGTATGTATGTATGTATGTATATTTCTTTGGCACGCTCTGTAGCCTAAACGGCTTGATGGATTTGAGATTGAGAGGTGTCGTTAGATTCGTCTTAATTCTGAGAGTGACACTGGGTATATCAAAATTTAAAAAAATTAAATGGCCGCTTTTTGGCGCCATATTACCTATTCAAAAAATTTTTTTTTCCGTGAAACTATCGAGTGGGGTATCAAAATAAAGGGTTTTATAAATGCTTTACAAAAATATATACAACTTATATGTTTAAATGTAATTTGGAATGAAAAATGCTAAAAAACAACAAAATATTCAACGTTAAAAATGAATTTAACTTCTCAAAAAAAAAACATTAATAGTATGATAAATAAAAAATGACAAAACTAAAAAAAAAAAAAAAAAAAAAATTATTAACACAAACAAAAAACCCGACTGCGTGTAAAAATAACAGAAAAGATATAAACAAGACTTATCAACACGCAGGCGGAGGCTACCTATGAACTATTATGTAATTCATGACCAAAAACATACGTGGCCTCCGACTGCGTGTTGATAAGTCTTGTTTATATCTTTTCTGTTATTTTTACACGCAGTCGGGTTTTTTGTTTTTGTTAATTGCATTAGTATGTAACACATAAATACATTCGTAGCCCAACATTCCGATCCATACAGGACAGCAGGTCTTATCATGGTCTTGTAGATTTTCCCCTTCAGTTTAAGAGGAATTCGGGAGTCACATGTAGTTCCCGTGACCTGCCGCCATTTCAACCATCCTGTGTTAATTCGGTGCTTGACTGTCCGGTCTATTTCGCCATCGCTTTGCACAAGTGAATCGAGGTACCGAAAGTCGGAGCAGACTGGCAAGGGCGCGCCATCTAGCGCAACAGCAACAAAACCGGAAAGACCGCCGAAATCGCAGAACATGTATTCCGTTTTAGTTCTGCTGATTTTCAAGCTAACGTTCTCCAGATTTTGTTGCCATTTTGCCAATCTACTCTGGACCTCAAGTCCATCTTCACCAACAAGGACAATGTCGTCAGCAAACAGCATGCATGCACCAGAGTTAATGAACAGGATATTGTTAGTTTTATAGAATAACATAACATTATCGTCCCACTGCTGGAACGGGCTTCTCAGAATAAGATTTAAGGAACTGAATGTTGTTAGTCTTATAGAATAACATAACATTATCAGCCCATTACTGTCCCACTGCTGGGCACGGGCCTCTTCTCAGAATGAGAAGAGTTTAGGGCTAATTCCATCACGTTGGCCGGTTGGTTATAAAAACAAAATATAATATGGTAGGTAAATAGTGTAATCGTCTGTGTAGTCGCTTATGTATAGGTACCTATTATAAGACATTGTGTTCATAAATATGACATGGATGTTATTTTCCGACATCCACGCGGACGGAGTCGCGGGCAGAGGTAGTTCGAAATAAAAACTTTTCTATTTTACTCATGTACCTATTTATAAAATATCTAGGTACTATTTTTAGATCAGAAAAACATATCTATTTTCATTTTACAAACAAGTATGTCTCGATAGGATTTTTTATTCCCATCGAGTTACACCTAGGTAACAGTGTGAAACGTTGGGAAAAAAATCCCATCGATTCACACTGTGACACGATTGGGTGTGACTCGTTGGGAACCCACCATTATTCAGACACGGCATACGTGAACGTGACGTTCACTTAATAAAAACTCTTAGGTCCGTATTCCAGAACGTTCCCCAAGTACAGTTTGATCTTCAATAATCTGATTACTACTTGAGGATAGAATCGTTACTTGAGCATCGGTCTTATTCCCATAATTAATGTCATCAACTCAGCCTATCGCAGTCCACTGTTGGACGTAGGCCTCTCCCAAGTTGCGCCACAACACTCGGTCCTCTGCCTTCCGCATCTAGTCCCCCCCAGCCACGTTTTTCAGGTCGTCGGTCCAACTGGCGGGGGGGCGCCCTACGCTGCGTTTGCCGATTCGCGGTCTCCACTCAAGGACTCGTCTGCTCCAGCGACCATCGGTCCTTCGACAGACATGGCCAGCCCACTGCCACTTCAGCTTACTAATCCTACAAGCTATGTCGGTCACTCCGGTTCTTCTCCGAATAATCTCGTTTCGGATTTTATCCTTCAAAGAAACTCCAAGCATAGCTCGCTCCATAGCTCGCTGAGTGCTTTAAATTTGTGGACTAGCCCAATTGTCAGTATCCACGTCTCGGCGCCGTAAGTCATGACAGGCAGGACGCACTGGTTGAAGACCTTTGTCTTTAAACTTTGCGGTATAGGCGACGAGAAGACTCGGCGAAGTTTGCCAAATGCTGCCCATCCCAAACGGATCCTTCTGTCGGCTTCTTTCTCGAAGTTGTGCCTACCAAGCTGAATTAACTGCCCTAGGTAGACGTACTCCGTTACAACTTCCGAGTGCCGACCCTTCGACGAATATCGGCCTCGGCATGACATGCCTATTGAACATGACTTTAGTCTTGTCCAGATTCATGCCGAGACCGACACGCCGAGAGGCTCCGTTTAAGCTGTGCAGCATTTCGCCCAGTTGTTCCAGCGACTCGGCCATTACAACGATGTCATCGGCAAAACGGAGATGTGAGATGTTCTCGCCGTTAACGTTGATACCCTGTCCAGTCCAGTCCAGCGTCTTGAAGACGTCCTCCAACGCGTTAGTGAACAATTTTGGGAATATTACATCCCCTTGTCTCACCCCTCTGCGCAGTTGGATAGGCTTCGTCTTTTGGTCCTGGAGCTGAACAGTCATGGTAGCAGCGTTGTATAGGCATCTCAGCATCTCTATATACCGTTCATCAATGTGACATCGCTGAAGAGCATCCAGAACTGCCCAAGTTTCGATAGAGTCGAAGGCCTTCTCGTAGTCCACGAATGCCATACACAGCGGCTGATTGTACTCTTTAGTCTTCTGTACGATCTGCCGAACAGTGTGGATGTGGCCTACGGTGCTGTAGCCTTTTCGAAACCCAGCTTGCTCTGGTGGCTGGAATTCGTCGAGTCTTCTGGCGAGACGATTCGTGATGACCCTCGAGAACAGCTTGTACACATGACTCAGGAGTGAGATGGGTCTATAGTTCTTCAGTAGGGTTTTATCCCCTCTTTTGAAGAACAGTACCACCGCACTCCCGCTCCATGCTTCCGGTGTAGAGCCTTGTTGGATGACGGAATTAAACAGACTCTGTAGCTCCTTCAGGACCGGAGCCCCGCCTGCTTTTAGGAGTTCAGTGGTAATTCCGTCATCGCCCGGAGCTTTGTTGTTCTTAAGCTGCTCGAGGGCCGCCCTAATCTCGCCCTGGTCAACGTCCGGAAGATCTTCGGTGTAATGGGGCGTGAGCTGGGCTCTTTTGTCGTCATTGCTAGGAACCGCTAGTCTCACCGTATTCGTGGAATACAAATGCCCATAGAAGTTTTCGACCTCATCAAGCATCTCGATCTTAGAGGTGACAATTTTGCCATCCGCAGCTTTCAGTTTCATCAGATGGGTCCTCCCTAGCTGCTGAGCGAAAACTTTTGACCCCCTATTTTATCGACCCCCTATATTATTATAATTAATGTAAATGGAATTATTAACTTCAATTCAACAACATAACACACAAATATATCCTTAAATAGCATAGAAATCGGTACTCAAACGTAGTTTCGCTCTCACTTGAGTGATTACAGATCAAATCTCTGCTCAAACACCTGAGACGGTGACAGTGTAGAATAAAGCATAACTCGGCTGAACTGTGATCAATGAATCTATGCTTGAGGAATATTCTAAAATCAAAGCTCAACTCAAAACTAGTTTTAAACAGTGATCAAAGCTTGAATTTCGTTCTGTAATACGGGACCTGGTCTGTATTACAAACACGTCATGGCAATTTTTTTTTTTTCAGGGTTTTGCTAAGAGTACGCATGATGTACTATATCAAGCATGAAGTCATTGGTGACTACGTGACACAAATAGAGAGTGGAGTTCATGCCAGGTAAAACATTTTTTTTCTTCTGAACCTTTTTTAGTCGACGTAGGAAGCTTGGCAATATTTTTTCATTTCCTTCACATAATTATACTCCCGAGAGTGTGTATGTAAATGTAAAAATATTGACTACATCGCTTTACTTTAGATTTGAGCTATAGTTATAGCTATAGCTGATAAAGTCAAACGTTTTATTTCATATAGACCAGATATACGCGTGTACCTACTTAAAGTCGACACAATTTGCACGGAGTAAGTTATTTGACCAGCCCTACAGAAACCGGGATCAAAGTACGATTCACACCTTTATTTCTTAAAATTAAATACAAAAAGTAACTTTGTGTTATATTGAAATGACAAACTTCTTACATTTGGCTCTGTACAGCGCCATCTAGTGGCTTGTAGCAACACTTTCTGAGTCGCCAATGCTGCCGCCTATTGCATTTGGTACTTTATAGCGCGATCTAGCGGCAGCTACTAACAACACTATCGGAGTTTTTGCAATAGACGGCAGCATTAGATGCTGCCGTCTATTGCAAAAACTAAAATAGCCATGATTAATATTCGATTTGATTTGTTTGTAACACCTAGGAACCCTATAATACTGAGCATGGCCCGACATGCTCTTGGCCGGTTTTTTTATTTTATTGAGCCAGGTTATGTACTTTATAACTTACTATCAATTAAACTAATCAGCATTTTTAGGTAATTTGAACGTAATTTAAAAGCTTTTGTTTTGTATGTGCGTGATTCAAACACAAACTACAAAACGTTTTAGTCATGTCTCATGTGACAAAAAAAACCGCGTTCCGATTTTTTACTTTTTGTCAAATTCGTACCTTTTTGGTAAGCGTGTCGTACTTTTATGGGAATTCCGGCAACACTGACCGGAACAAGAACAGTGACGTAGGTTGACGATAATGTCACGTGACTTAGCGTTTTAGTGCGAAATTAAAAATGAGAATTTAAAATCTTGATTATTTAATTTTACAAGCATATTTTAGTAATTATTTGTTAATGAAACACATTTCACTAAACAATCTTTTGTCAAATTTTGTGGATACAAAGTATATAGCTCGCTCCATCCTGACAATAAAGCCAGAGGAGGAAGCGCGGTTATAATTAAAGAAAACATTTACCATTATGAGCAGAGTAAATACGAAGAACAAAACATACAAGCCGTCGCAATATCAATTAAAACCACATTTTGTCATGTCACTATAGCAGCCATATACTGCCCTCCAAGGCACAAGATTAGAAAAGAACAATTTCTACATCTCTTCGGACTCTTGGGGCAGAGATTTATATTGGGTGGTGACTTTAATGCTAAGCACACCCAATGGGGATCGATATTAAATACGCCAAAAGGAAGACAACTTTTAAGTGCAGTGAAAGACATGCATTGTCAAGTCATGAGCACAGGCAAACCAACATACTGGCCAACTGACCTAAATACGTGGGACACTCAGAAAGTTTTGCGAAACTAAAAAAAATTGTTCTATATGTACATATATTTTTATCAAATCTTTTCAAAGTACTTTCCACCAGCCTCTATACAAAGATTCATGCGCCTAAACCAGTTTTCAAAACACTTTTTCCAGTCCGCCGCAGACACCTCGTTTACAGCCTGCTCGAACGCAGCCAGCGCATCTTCCGGCGACGAAAATTGTATCCCTTTGAGCTGATTTTTTATTTTTGGGAATAAAAAGAAGTCACACGGTGCTAGGTCAGGGCTGTAAGGAGGGTGACCCAGGAGTTTGACTGGCGTGCTGTCCAGGAAGTCCCTCGTTTTGAGTGCGGTGTGCGCAGGTGCATTGTCGTGGTGGAGCAGTAGCCCGCGGAGCCCTGTGTTTGGTCGCTTGTTGCTTATAACAGAGAAAACTTCTGGCAAACATTTGGTAGTATACCATTCGGCATTAATGCTTCTTTGATCCCGTAAGGGAATTGATACCAAGTGGCCAGTCAAATTAAAAAAGCTAGCGATCAAAATCTTACCCCCGCTTCTAGATCGCTTCACTTTGGTAGGCGTTGGCTCATTTTGAAACACCCAAACAGTCGACTGGCGCTTGGTTTCTGAGTCGTATTGATAAATCCAGGACTCATCACCTGTAACGATGTCGTAAACACGCCGAGACGAGCCTGCTTCAAATTTGTTAAGCATATCACGGCACCATTCCACCCGGGCCTGCTTCTGAGCATCGGTGAGGTTGTGCGGCACCCAGCGTGATACTATCCTCCTCACGCGAAGATGGCTGTGTAGAATCTCGTGAACGCTTCCCGATCCAATCTTCAATATGTGTTGAATCTCCTGATATGTAATTCGCCTATTGTCATGGATTAAATTTTTCACTGCTAGCACGTTTTCTTCGGTAACAGCCGTCAAAGGGCGACCGCTTCTTTCGTCATCCCCCAAAGTTGGTCGACCGCGCTTGAATTCGTTATACCAACGATACACGGTTGCCTTGGAAGGGCCTTCATCCATGAATGCCATTTGAAGTCTATCGTACGATTCATCCGGTTTCAGGCGACACTTGAAATCGTATAAAATCATAGCTCTAAAATGTTCCCGGCGCAGATCCATATTTCAGTGAGACACAATACTTTGAATTAACTCGCAAAAAATGTGGATGGAAATTTTGAAATTGGAACTTACTTATTTTTACTTATAAATAATCATATTTTCGAAAAACATTATAACTGGCCAGTCTCCCATATATAAAAACTTTTTTTCGCAATACTTTCTGAGGGGCCTGGTAGAGTACCGGATCTCATAGACTTTTTCGTATGCAAAAATATATCTACCAACTATATGTGTATAGAAGAAGACTATAAAATGAATTCGGACCACTCTCCGATTATGTTAAAATTAAGCCATAAAATCATACTTAGACAAAGCCATTTATCCTTGATTAATAAGCTTACAGACTGGGAAAGTTTTAACCTAGAACTAAATAACATCATTGACTTAAAAGCTCCTTTAAAAAATCGAGATCAACTTGACTCAGAAGTGAACAAATTTATTGTTAACATCCAACAATGCGCATGGAATAACACGCCGCAAACTAAAAGAAAATATAAGGGAAATATTTACCCCAAGGAGATTATAGACCTACTATCAGAGAAAAGAAAGCAAAGAAAGAAATGGCAGCAAAGCAGGTTTCCACAAGATAAACGATATTAAATTAAATAACTAAAAAATTAAAAAGGAAAATTCGGTATTTTTAAAACGAATCTTTAAATACTAACCTTAGACAGTTAACAAGTGACCAAAAGACTGATTACTCTCTTTGGAAAGTTACAAAGAATATCAAAAAACCAATTATACAAACTCCTCCCATTAGAGAAATCAACGGAAAATGGGCCATACGCAATGACCAGAAAGCCTTAAGATTTGCACAACATTTAGAAGGAACTTTTAAGCCAAACATAGGCTCGATAGAGAACCTTGAGTGTGAAAACACGTTACAAGATCAAGGAATCAAACTTGTAACCCCAAAAGAAGTTATGAGGGAAATTCAAAATAACATCAGCTCTAAAAAATCTCCGGGATATGACCTCATATCAGGAGAAATCTTAAAACATCTTCCACGTAAAGCTTTGGTCAAGTTGACGAAAATTATCAATGCTGCATTCGTTTTAAAGCACGTGCCTGAGTCTTGGAAAGTGGCTGAAGTGATCATGATTGCAAAACCTGGGAAACCACCCCGTGAAGCATCATCATATAGACCCATCTCCCTGTTGCCCATACTATCTAAACTTTTCGAAAAACTGCTTTTGAAACGGTTGAAACCAATTATAAGGGAGAGAAACCTAATACCAAACCATCAATTTGGCTTCAGGGAAAAACATTCTACCATAGACCAGGTACATAGAATAACCAACATCATTGAGAAAACGCTCGAAGATAAAAAAAGTCTGTTCCACCGTATTTCTAGACGTGGCACAAGCTTTAGACAAAGTCTGGCATGACGGTCTGATTTTTAAACTCCGATCAATGCTACCTAAAAATTTTGCCGATATCCTGGAATCTTACATCGAAAACAGAATGTTTAGAATAAGACATGAGGATGCCTATTCAGAGTTGAAACTTATTACAGCTGGAGTACCTCAAGGCAGTGTGCTAGGACCAGTCTTGTACCTGCTATACACATGTGACATACCAGAACTAGAAAACAACACTATTGCGACCTTTGCAGATGACACCGCTATTATGGCCACTGGTTCAAGCCATAAGGAAGCAACAGAAAAAGTGCAAGTGGCTGTGAATAAAGTTTATGACTGGACACAAAAATGGAGAATCAAACTAAATGAATCCAAATCGATCCACATTGACTTTACCAACAAAAATTGTGATTACCACCCGATTTTTATTAACGGCCTACAAGTGCCTTATGCAAACACAGCCAAATACCTTGGCATTACACTTGACGCAAAGCTCCGCTGGAAAGCTCACGTTAAAAAGAAAAGGAAAGAACTCGATATGCGATACAAAAATATGTATTGGTTACTCGGTAGGAAATCCTGCCTATCAATACCTAACAAATTATTATTATACAAGCATATACTCATGCCGATTTGGACGTACGGAATCCAACTTTGGGGCTGTACTTGCCGGAGTAATATTAAAATAATTCAAACATTCCAGAATAAAGTGCTCAGGGAAATTGTCAACGCTCCCTGGTATATAAGAAACGACGACCTCCATCGTGACCTTAAAATGGAATTCGTCACCAACATAATAAAAAAATTTGCTGAAGCCCACGAACGTAGACTTCATCAACATGTGAATGTCGAAGCCATCCAGCTGCTCGACAACACGGACATTGTGCGAAGACTGAAAAGAACTAAACCTTTTGAGTTAGTGTAGTGAACAACAGTAAACAAAATAGTGCTACTGTGTACATATAACACATGAACAAAGTGTTTTTATATTATATTATCAGAATCTAAGTAAATGCAATGGACATTATTCTTAGTTATCAAACATATACAACGTAGAAAAATAAGTTAGATTAAAATTACTTATTAGTCTTGTAGGCTAGATTGTAATGTATTATTAAGAACCGTGTTCTTTACAATCAGGAGAAAAAAAAAAAAAAAAAAAAGATTTGTTAATGAATGCTTTAATTGGATGTTTCGCCATCGTTTTACGTACATTTTCAAAAATTGTCAAACACCCTATTCCTTCTTTTTTATTTTCATTTAGAATATTATCTTCATAACAATCACTTGGCCAACTTTGTTCTTTCTACAGATCCCCTTTCTGGCTATCGCATCGTCTTTCTTATTTTTATTTTTTAGTTTATTTTGCATGACAATGAATTTTTTGGTTAAATTCTGTTCATTATGTACATCTGCTGTAACTGTCAATACACTTGAATATGTTGGGCTGCCACATGGTTGAGCTGTCTTTTCATAATCAACCTCTTTCGTTTCACAAGATTTACTTGAAGAGTTTTTGTCTCTCTGCCTGGGGTTGGAGCATACAAGGTGAGAGCTCGCTTATAAGTGCAGATAGATTCAGCTATCAACTCCCGAATCCTTCTTTCTTTAATATAAGCTGTAAGTACACTGACCTACGGTGGGTATTGATTCTCCACTGTAAGTAGATGTAGATGATGTGTACTTTTTGTAACCAAGTCAGGTGAAACTCTCAATTTATTGAATGTTTTATTTGACAAGACATTCGTGTCTGCGCCCGTATCTAACAAAAAATTAATATAAACATTATTAATTGCTAAATTAACACGCCATGAGTCTGATTGAAGGTTATTAATGTGGACAGAACCCACGAAAAGGGAATTATTTGACTGATTATTATCTAATTCTATGAGTTGTACCTGCTTATTGCGACATACAACTGCAAAATGATTATATTTTCCACATTTCTTGCACTTGACTCCATTGGCTGGATATTTGAAACGGTGCACTTGACCACAGCGACAGCATGTTTCTTGTCGGGTACTGCTTAACGGATTGGTACTGCTTGGTTGTCTGGAGCTGCTCGACTCTCTGGAGCTGCTCGACTGTCTGGAGCTGCTTGATTGCCTGTAGCGGCTTGTCTGTCTGGAACTGTTTGACTGCCTGTAGCGGCTTGTCTGTCTGGAACTGTTTGACTGCCTGTAGCGGCTTGTCTGTCTGGAACTGTTTGGCGGTTGTTGTTTTGACTGGCGTCCCTGTCTTCCTGCATACACCTGGCCTACAATCAGTGGCGTGCATTCCATATAGGCAAATAAGCAATGCCTACCTCGTTAGAACTTAATATTAACTATTACTAAATCAATTAATCAGCGTATTAAAAAAAAACAATTAACATATGTACTCAATAATAATGTATGAATTCAATGCAAAACGTACCTCAATGTGCAAAACATCATACTGTGTTTTCGCACGATTGCCTGTCACGTTCACACACACAATCAAACCTTTTTGGTAACCATATACACTATTATACACACACACTACTTTAGGCTAAGTCATACGACAAAAAAATGAATCACGATATGGCTATGCGTAAACCACTAACATTTGACATTTCGCAATTTAGCCGTCTTATCAAGCAAGACCTGCTTCTGAAAACGTCGTCAGGTGACATAACTGAACGTAGTCCTAGTGGCAATAGTCGTGGGTTGTCCGTAACGTTTTTTACACGTAACTGTTATGTGGGTATGCGTTAGTAGTTTTGAATCCTATTATTTTGTAACTAGATATTTCCATACAAAGTGATCGTTATAATAAAACTAAACTCAACATTTGAAAAATAGCGGCGAAATAAGATAATTATTGTTTTATTGAAATTACTGCATTTAAGTGTTCACATTCATAATTTGTAAATGGTATTCGAACGGTCGAATAAAAAAGATTACAATATTTTTTATTATTTTGATGATTGTTTGTACATTGCTACACATTCATCGTAAAACAATGAAGCTCAATATACGCTCATAACAAAATAGCGATATATATAGTTATAACGTTATTTAACTAATGTTATAATGGATGGATGGATTGTTGAAAATCTATTGTTTTCGTGCTCCGAAAATCTATTGTGTAACTTTGTACGTAAAATAATCGTTACATTACTATGCCCACGTACTACGTATTCGATTATCACCCTCGTAAATATTATCTCAAACCGACGTTAATAATCGTCGTGCATAAATCGTGTAATAATTAGTTCGTTTTATTGTGAATTGTGAAGTTTTTTGTAAAAATATTGATGTAAACATGGATAATTTAGAGTGCTTGGTTTGTGGGGAAGACTATGCTTAGAGAAATTACGAGAAACCCATTCAGTCAGTTTTCGTTTGTTGACAAAACAAAAAAGTGCATTTCAGTAGACAAACACACCAAAATCTGTTTTGACTCAAGAAAAGGTAAAATGTTATGACTATTACACGTTAATACAACTGTAACTGGGTGCCGTCATTCAAATTTAATAGTCTTTAGCTAGTGTCTCTTACTTTTAAACGTCGTTGTTGAAACGTCTTGTTTTCGTGTATGTTTTGTATGAAATGTGTGTACAGGTAATTAGGTATCAGATTTTTTAATAATTTTACACTAGTAACTTGCTCCGTCTGCTTAGTGACTGCCTAGTGCTGCTTAGTGACTGCCTAGTGCTGCTTAGTGACTGCCTAGTGCCTACCTAGGCCGAAAACCAATGCACGCCACTGCCTACAATAGCTGTGTCTTCTAATGTCTTGGCTTGAATCTAACTTGAGGCTAACTGTAAGGCTTCCTCAAGTGTTTTCAGCTTTTTTTTACTAAGATCCTTTCTTTTATGTAATGATTTTGAGAGTTGAGGTTCCAGCTGAAAATATCTCTGATGTGACTGTCCTCTAGGGTGTTGAACTCACATTGTCTACTGATATTTTTAAAATCAGTGACATAGTCATCAATTGTCTCATCTGCACCTTGACGTCTATTGAATAGTTTGTGGCGTTCCATTGTTATAATGGTTTGTGGCATGAAATGTTTTGCGAACTTCGTGACGAGTTCGTCAAACGTAATCAAATCGATATCCACATTGAATGAATAGAATATTATGAGAGATTCGGCTCCAATGAAATGTAATAAAATGGCTACCTTGCTCTACCTCTACCTTGACTATCCTTCTTATTTTCGAGGTTATTTGCGCGCAAGTAGATTTTCAACTGCGTGATCCAGTTTTTCCAGGTCACGGCCATGTTGAGGCTTTTCAGGTTTAGTGGTCTTAGATACCCTGAACCAACGGATAACCCGTGTGCCGACGAAGAGGAACTTGCGCCATCTTGGCATCGTGTTGTAGACATCTTTTCGTGCTCACCCTTACCTTTCATGTTTTCATTGTCTTCATCTTCTGACACCATATAACGTCTTGCGTCTTGAGGATTGATTAAGTAAAACGCTGGTTACATTCTGGTTAGCTTTATTCAGTAATATCAGTAATATTTTATTAAATAATGGGGGGAGATGTGTTAGGTTTACACTAATTAAAAAATGTGGGTATGCAAGCCCTACATATTAACTAATAAGTATTATTATGAATATCACTTTCTAAGACCAATGTTAAATTAATGTTAAATGTTAAAAGAGATGCTTTAGTCTATTTAACAATGCTCGTAATATGCTAGTTTTTCATTTAGAATAAGATCTTTTTGTTAACTTGTTTTTGTTTTTTATGTTAATAAAGACCTTCAAAATTTAATTAAATTAAAATTCAGTAATATCAAATAATATAACAACCGACATAAGTAGTACATGCGAACGCGACGAGAGAGCATAGCCAAGAGAAAGACTACAGTGTTGCTATATTTAATAGCCACCAATTATATTTATATAATAAGACTGTATTTAAAATCGCGCTATCGAAGTGGATTGAATTGCATCGCGCAATATAAATCTGTTTAAAATAGCAGCTTTTATTCATTTATGGTAGAGAGCGTTCGAAACGCAATCTCTATTTCGAGATTATCTCTAAGGAAACGAGAATTGCCGCCCAGAGGTCAAATTTTTTATTTAGTCATTTTTCGATTACAACGTTTACATCCGACGTGGGTTAAAAGTATGTACTAATTATGTAAGAATTACGGAATAAAAAGCAAATTTTTTATGAATGCCTTGCCTGAAGCGGTTTTTATTAAGCTGTTGTGAAAAATATCATACACTTTTTTTAGATTATTTTCCTTGATGTAAATCCACGCTTGCATTTGCACCAGTACTGATACCGGATATGCATGAATTCCTGAGAATTACCGGTATATCCGAAACACCATGGTCAAAACATTGCAGGAACTGTCTCGAAAATTCTTTCCGCCGCAGCGTGGAAGCAAGATGCCCAAGCTTTCGACTGAGACTCTCGATCTGATGAGGAAAAGACGGGAAATGTCAGCCGCGCATTCATTTTGATCAAATAATAGGTCCTTAAACCTACATATTAGGAAGTTGATGCGACGTGACCTCCGCCACTCCAACACCCGCGCCACTGAGGCTGCAATTGAGCAAAATAGGGGGTTGAAAGTTTTCGCTCAGCGGCTAGGGAGGACCCATCTGATGAAACTGAAGGCCGCGGATGGCAAAATTGTCACCTCTAAGATCGAGATGCTTGATGAGGTCGAAAACTTTTATGGGCATTTGTATTCCACGAAAACGGCGAGACCAGCGGTTCCTAGCAATGACGAAAAAAGAGCCCAGATCACGCGCCATTACACAGAGGATCTTCCGGACTTTGACCAGGGCGAGATTAGGGCGGCCCTCGAGCAGCTTAAGAACAACAAAGCTCCGGGCGATGACGGAATTACTACTGAACTCCTAAAAGCAGGCGGGGCTCCGATCCTGAAGGAGCTACAGAGTCTGTTTAATTCCGTCATCCAACAAGGCTCTACACCGGAGGCATGGAGCGGGAGTGCGGTGGTACTGTTCTTCAAAAAAGGGGATAAAACCCTACTGAAGAACTACAGACCCATCTCTCTCCTGAGTCATGTGTACAAGCTGTTCTCGAGGGTCATCACGAATCGTCTCGCCGGAAGACTCGACGAATTCCAGCCACCAGAGCAAGCTGGGTTTCGAAAAGGCTACAGCACCGTAGACCACATCCATACTGTTCGGCAGATCATACAGAAGACTGAAGAGTACAATCAGCCGCTGTGTATGGCATTTGTGGACTACGAGAAGGCCTTCGACTCCATCGAAACTTGGGCAGTTCTGGATGGTCTTCAGCGATGTCACATTGATGAGCGGTATATAGAGATGCTGAGATGCCTATACAACGCTGCTACCACGACTGTTCAGCTCCAGGACCAAAAGACGAAGCCAATCCAACTGCGCAGAGGTGTGAGACAAGGGGATGTAATATCCCCGAAGTTGTTCACTAACGTATTGGAGGACGTCTTCAAGACGCTGGACTGGACTGGACAGGGTATCAACGTTAACGGCGAGAACATCTCACATCTCCGTTTTGCCGATTACATCGTTGTAATGGCCGAGTCGCTGGAACAACTGGGCGAAATGCTGCACAGCTTAATCGGAGCCTCTCGACGTGTCGGTCTCGGCATGAATCTGGACAAGACTAGAGTCATGTTCAATATGCATGTCATGCCGAGGCCAATATTCGTCGAAGGGTTGGCACTCGAAGTTGTAACGGAATACGTCTAGGGTCTACGGCAGGCAATTCAGCTTGGTAGACACAACTTCGAGAAAGAAGCCAACAGAAGGATCCGTTTGGGCTGGGCAGCATGTGGCAAACTTCGCCGAGTCTTCTCGTCGCCTATACCGCAAAGTTTGAAGACAAAGGTCTTCAACCAGTGCGTCCTGCCTGTCATGACTTACGGTGCCGAGACGTGGACACTGACAGTTGGGCTAGTCCACAAGTTCAAAGTCGCTCAGCGAGCTATGCTTGGAGTCTCTTTGAAGGATAAAATCCGTAACGAGATTATCCGGAGAAGAACCGGAGTGACCGACATTGCTTGTAGGATCAGTAAGCTGAAGTGGCAGTGGGCTGGCCATGTCTGTCGAAGAACCGATTGACGTTGGAGCAGACGAGTCCTTGAGTGGAGACCGCGAATCGGAAAACGCAGCGTAGTGCGCCCCCCTGCCAAGTGGACCGACGACCTAAAGAACGTGGCTGGGGGGGACTGGGTGCGGAAGGCAGAGGACCGAGTGTTGTGGCGCAACTTGGGAGAGGCCTATGTCCAGCAGTAGACTGCGATAGGCTGAGTTGAGTTGACCGGTATATCGCTGGGACTGTGCCCTAGACTCGCCTAATATAGGGAGTTGATCATTTTTTTACATTGAGCGTTATTCGTACTGTAATTGACCTTTATTATTTTTTATTCCGTAATTCTTATTAACCCCCGACGAAAAAGAGGGATATTATGTTTTAAAAGTATCAATTTGCATGCCGAAAAGTTGAAAATATTGATAGGTAACTATAGTTTAAAATCTCTTAACATCAATAAGTAATACTTTTAAAATTATTTCTTGCAGTTCCTTGGGAATGCGGGTACCACGTGGTGTTGACAGCACACCTCCACGCCTGTGGTGGGATAGTGAGTGTGATGTGTCACTGCTAGTCGGAACATACGTCCATGGTTACGAGAATTATTTGGCTATGCGTTCAGACCCACAGCTTTGCTTTGTAGACAAATTGGGGCCACCAGACGATGCCGAATGTACAGATATCAAGTGAGTATATCAGATATTATACTGAACTTTATATTCGTGTTGATGATATTTCGACCTTTTCCTGAAAATTTGCAACAAAAATGATCCCTTGAACCAGGGATCGCCCGTCACTCGCTTTCAAGTTCAGCAGTATTTAAAAAAAAAAAATAAGGATCGAAAAATGCTATGTAAAAATCTGTATCTACGGTGTTTCTCAAAAAGATAAAGACATTAATACCCACTCGAAATCTCATGATTTTCGTATCGAGTTCTATTTTTTTATCGAATAAGACAAAAAAGGGCTCCAGTCCTGTGCTATACGGGCCCACAGCTCATTTGATATTTTTTTATCGAATAAGACAAAAAAGGGCTCCAGTCCTGTGCTATACGGGCCCACAGCTCATTTGAAATACGGCAAACGTGTCCTGCCCAGTCCCACTTCAGTTGGGCGACCTTCTGACCCACGTCAACAATTTGCGTTTTGGAGCGCAGTATTGTGTTTCGAACACGGTCTGTTAATTTAACACCAAGTATACTGCGCTCCATGGCCTTTGGCAAACCTTGAGTTTGGACTTCTGGATGTTGGTCAAAGTCCATGTCTGTGCACCATATGTTAAGATGGGGAGAATGCACAGATGATGATGATGATGGAGCCCTGAGACAGCGAAGCGGGGTCGCGGCAGACCACGCAGGAGATGGAGAGACGATCTCGATGTCTTTCTTGATGACAGCTGGCAGGAGGCGGCACAGAACCGCGACAGATGGAAGGAATTGAGGGAGGCCTTTGCCCAGCAGTGGGACAGTACAGGCAAACAAAAAAAAAAGACAAAAGAGGACTGGGGTGGCGGTTGAGAACATAAAAATAATAATTTTATGGAGCATTCCCAACGACGAAACCATAATTTTGTTCCCAAAGGCCACCAGTAATCTACTAGTACTAAAACTCCCGATGCATAGTGGCTACTATTTTATATTTATATTTCTAAATGTTTTTTTTTTGTGTAATAACATTCCGACTCTGATAGATTTAGGTTAGAAGACTAACGGCCAAAATTAATATCCAATCTATCCACCATTTACCCTACTGGAGATCAGTGGCGGCTGTACCTTAAGTGCACTCGTGCGCTGCACTACCAGTTCATAAATTCATAATACCTTTAAAAAGAATCACAAAATATCTAAAACATCAATATTACGCATCTACTTTATACTTACGAATAGTTATGAAGTAATGACAAATCAATTTAATCTCTAAAATGATGAAATTAAGACTTATTTTCGCTCGAACAAAAAAGCCCCGTGCGCTTCGCGTAGCGCACGCAGAGCGCTCATACAACTTCTATGAAATACGAGCTATATCCCCTGGCGCGTGAGACGGAAGATAATTAGTACATTTACTATGAAGTAACTAGCCTAGATTCGTGCGCCGCACGGGGCGAATATTGCCGTGATTGACCGATCGTTGACGAAAGGCACTCGATGCGAGCCAATGCGAGCCGGCCGAAGGGCGGTAGGGCCCTCTCCTTGTCATAGTTCCCGCGCTCGTTTAAATTTCTCCTTGTTTTATTTTATTATTTTTAACGCATTTACGCATGCGAAGCGAATCCTAAAGATTTAAATTGTGGATCCTGCTCGTGAGCGATTTTTTCTTTCCACAATTTAAATCTTCTCCTTGTTTTGTTAGTATTTAGTGTTATAACGTTACTGTGACTTTTAATGGTGTAAAAATTAGCATTGACTTCAATGTTGGCTACTACAGTAGTAGTATTTATTAAACATTTCAAAACAACTTTTCTTAATTTAAAAGTGAGTTAAATAATAAAAAGCTATGGTTGTGTGGGTTTCTTTTGTTCTCTTACGGCCGAAATTAATATTCGATCTAATCCAAAAACTGCAGTTCAAAGTCAGAAAATTTGATCTATTTTTGCATAAAGTTCACCAATAACCCA
Organism: Asteroscopus sphinx; assembly: GCA_949699075.1. NCBI lineage: Eukaryota > Metazoa > Arthropoda > Insecta > Lepidoptera > Noctuidae > Asteroscopus > Asteroscopus sphinx. The sequence continues at coordinate 15,461,327 of OX453004.1, read as the reverse complement.
TCTGCAGATTAGGTTTGCAATCTATTTATTGTCTCTATCTTTGGGAGGGTAAATCGTAGACGTTAGATTGCCCTCTGTTCGAAAATGACTAAACTCGTATGTCGTTAACCTATCAGTGCGTTTTGACGTTTGCTTTGATCTGTCAAAACAATCTATTTCGTAAACCGAGGAATTCGGCGGTTTTTCATTAAAAACTGCCGATCGTTCTGTTGTGATTTTAATTACAAATTGCCGTGGCAGTGTTATTCTCTGCAAAATAGTTATTTGTCGCTATACTTTAGTGATATAGGTAATAATAACAAGTTTATACGTGTAAAGTCATACGATATAGGATATAATATAAATAGTAATCCAGTTATCTGATTGGGATGATGACACCGAGGATCTATAATGCGCTTCTCACATAGCTTCTCACGTGTATTAAAGAAGGCGAACTACAAACAGAGTTATGATGCCGAAATGCCGAGTTTATCGTCAGAATTCGGCCCACAAAAAGTGTGGTTAGTTCTCTGGTGACGGAATAATACCACACGTCCGTGTAACTGGCTAGGTAAGCTGAAATATAGAACAATTATACCTATATTATGATGTACATACATTGCCATCTGCAGATGTAGCATGACCACTGTAGACAACAGATTTGTAAAAAAAAACTACCTACTTAATATAGAACTAAAAATGTCATTTTGTCTCACAAAACCCTTGTTGTCATGCCACAACTGTAGACAAGCTGCTGGATGCTGCTGAGTGGTGTAGAGATTTTTTATTTCATTGGTAGATTTCCCAGAGTGATAGCAGCAATTGACTGTACTCATGTCCGTATACAGTCTTCTTTTAAGTTATAATAACATATTTTTTCAAATGTGAAATAATTTTTTGGTAGGTACATAGGTAAGGAACTTATGACCTATAATGGTTACTTTCCCTAAATGTTCAAACTGCATGTGATGCAGAGCTTATGAATAGGTTGCTTTCTGGCCAGGTTTTACACACAATTCCACCATTTTCAACAACTCTTATAGTTAAACAACACTTTCTTCAATAATTTTCATACTTTTACCGTTGTAGTGTTTATAGGTAATGAATAACACATTAATTTTTGCAGCTCAATGTGATACAGCCCAGCAGTTGCCAAACTGACCTGTATCATACAGGTCAGTTTGGCAACCGCTGGCTGCTTCATGATAGCGCTTATCCAAATAGAAGCTAACTACTGACACTAATATTTTTACATTCTCAAATCAAATCTAATCATATTTATAACATTTGGAGTATGGAAGCAATGGTTTCCTGTTGTGGCACACAACATTACGTCTGTCACTGTAGCCACAACACACACACTCAAACACACACAACACACACACTCAAACACACACAACACACACACAATATTTTGTGGTAGGTACACAATATTTGTAAGAATAACAACCTTGAAGAAGTTCCTACAAAGGTGCTTAACATATAAACTGCCAGTATTAAATATTATATTGTGTGTATGTGTGTAAATTTAAACAAATTGTACTTTTATTTTTTCAGGTTGAGGTACCAAGTACCTACTACATTGTCAGGTGACATAATACTTCAAAATGTCCAAGCAAGACATACAAACACGGGCTGAACTATTAACTATTCTACATAACGTTCTTTATATTGTGGAGGCCAAGAAGAATAAAGAAATCAAATGAGGTTGTTGACTTGTGCAGATAGTTATTACAACCAATGGTCTAATAGTCAACAGCGTCAACCAACATCTGAAGAGGATTTATAAATAATTTGTGTAACACAAATCAAAAGGGAATTGATCAGTTTGTTAGGGTACTCTGGCCTAACGTGGACATTAACTATAATAATAAATAACTTGCGTTTTTTATATTTTCTGCCTTAAAGAAATTAATAATAATAAATAACTTGTCTTTTATATTTTGTGTTAGAAATAAAATATTATAATAAGGTTGCAGCAAGTTGCAAAAAGTGTCATTTCTAGCATGCTTTATATTGTCATATTGGTTATTAAAAACTTATAATGAGAGTATTTAATAATAAATAATAATATATTTCATTTCCAAAATAAATGGTGAAAATTAGTATTTCTGTCTAAAATAAATAATTTTCCTTTGTTATAATGATATTAACTTATTTATGCAAGTATATGCAGAAAGTATTTAATAAATTATATATTATAATTCTAAGGGTGTGTAAGTTAATAGTTACTACACGGTAGGGTGTTGTATTTATTACCATATCAGTGGATAAAATAAAACAACTAGCTATTATTTTTTACAATGGTTTTAATCAGAATCATAGATTATCTGTAAATAAATTCACCCTGAGCCATAGGACAGTCAGTCGCTCTGCCAAATTACAGTATGGACAAAAATAATGGCCTTGTGTATCTGGTATTCTTGAATAATCTGGTAAGGTAATTGTTTTTGTTGACACTGGTACATTTGCAGCTACCGGATCAGGAACTGGAACTCTATCAGCTTGCAACCAACATGGATGGCAGGTGCTATCTGATCCATGAACCTTGAAACAAAATAAAACTAAGTTAGTGGAATCTAAGCAGTGATAGCGTAGTGGTTGAACATTTGCCTTCATGCAGGAGGGTGTGAGTTCGAAACCGGCCTGCACCTCTGACTTTTCGGATTCATGTGTGGATAAGAATTTGATTATCACTTGCTTTAATGGTGAAGGAAAACATCGTGAGGAAACCTGCACACCAGAGAGTGCTCCATACAGTTCTTGATGGTGTGTGTAGTCTGCCAACCTGCCCTAGGCCAGCATGGTGGACTAAGGCCTCAACCTTCTCGTACTGAGAAGAAGCCCATGCCCAGCAGTGGGACAGTAGTGGAATATCAAAACACAATGCTGACTTACTATACACAAATTAATTTAATTTCAAATAAAAAGTGTATTCATATAAAAGTTAAATCTGTGCTCACCTGTTTCTCGATCAGTATTTGTATGCAGAACATGGGTCTGGTATGCAGTATGGAGCATCGACAATTAACACAGTCACGGATGATGACTACTGCTTGTGCTTTGTCTATTTTGTGGGACCGATGAGTGATTAAATGCCAACATCCAGCATGAATCTTTAACCTGTAAATAACACAAGCATTATTATTTTGATGCAGTTTGTATATCTATGAACTGGAGTTTGTTTTAGATGTTTTTCAAGTGCTCATTTGGTAATTGTTGGTTTCATTTAGTAAGAACATGTCGAACTCATGTAAAATAGGATAATATATACATATACGTACTGACATTGTAAGAGAGTTTGTGAAAACTTCTTCACAATAAAGATGTTTAAGGGCTCATATAACTGAATAATATTTAAGGGTACTTAGACTTGAGGAGCTGTCCATTGTTGAATCACTGATTGTATTTCAACAAGATATGTATGCACCCATCGATGCCACAATTGATAGTCCTTGGCGAATCATCATCATTTCAGCCGAAAGACGTCCACTGCTGGACATAGGGCCTTGGTTCTCAGTTATATAATGTACTCTGTGGGCCTTGAGAGAATATAACCACTACGTTTAGAACGTTTATTTATTAATTTTGATAATTTTTTTCATCGTCGTTGATGACATATGATTATTGATGCGACTCGAGTCCGCTTTTACTCGAGTGACATCGAAAAAACGCACTCGAGTGATAAAAATATCGATTCACTCGCGAATCACTCACCGAGATATGCGAAACGATGTGTTTTTATTCTTAAGAACTCTTTTCCATTTTATGTCTACTATGTTTTAAGCATAGACTTATTAACTAGCGTAAGGACACGGCCGAGTGCGCAACTAAATGGCACCAGCGCGCTGGCCCTAAAATTACAGTTTTAGGGCCAACGCGACTCAGTCGACAGTGGTCCACTCGCAAGAGAGAGCGAGTATTTGCTTGTCATAAACATTCCTAGTTGCGTGGCAAAAGCTGCAAAAATTACAATACAAAGGTTTAAAAAGGAACATGGGATATCGTATCATCATTAAGTAACCTCGCAGTACTTTTGTTGCAATTAAATTATTAAATAAAAACATATTTAAAGCTATAATTATTTTACTACCGAAGGCCGTGATGGCGCCATTGTGTGGACGGCACCGGCCTGCAGCGCGTGTAAAGTAACCTTGTACAGACGTCATTTTCATTAAATTTAATGAAACGTAAATTTTACCCAAAGAACAACAAACAGGGCAAGCTAATCGGACGAATAAAAAAAAATAAAAAATAAAAAACCCGCCGAATACATAACCTCCTCCTTTTTTTGAAGTCGGTTAAAAAATAGCGGACGGAATATCGCCAAGAAAAGATTGAAGCACTTCGTTTTTTTTAAACCCACTATAATTTCGACAGAATTTCAACACGCCAGATCAATGATATTTAAAAGTAAAGATATGCCATACCCTAATAAAACGAACGAAAAAAAAAACCGTACGCAGCGGCAGTACAATACACATTATAAACTAGTACAAAATAAATAAGTTGATTACTTCAAGTTACTTTCGCGTCATAATTCGTCGCCTCAGTGCTTGAATGTTCAACCGACCATTGACCAAATTTTACGGGAGACGTTTTATTTAGTTTATTGTTGATTTAAGAGAAATATTTTTTATACTTTGATGATTTAAGAATAATGTATAGTTATGTTACATTATTCTTAAATCATCAAAGTTTTGAAAATATTTCTCTTAAATCAATAATAAACAAAACAAAACGACTCCTGTAAAATTTGGTCAATGGTCGGTTGGACATTTAAGCACTGAGGCGATGAATTGGAACTCTTTCTGTACACACACGACGGCATTTTAGTTTTTTTTTTGTCACCGGTCACGCTCGGCGTTCTACTTGATTCGGTTTAATAGATAAGCGTCCTAATTAGGACGTTTTCGAGTCTTCAGTTGCGAGTGCAAGTAACATATCTGTACTTTTAAATATCATTGCACTAGATATACATGCTGAAATTTGAATGGCTTCTTTCCCGAAAAGGGGTCATTGTACTCATTATTATGAACAACTTTTACTATAGGACCGACCCTGCATAGCGAAAAAATATCAGGTGGTTACAAATGTAGGGACCAACTGTTTTTTTTTTGGGGATTTCAGGGTTGGTCCCATTTAATAGTTGTTCATAATGATGAGTACCCCTTTTCGGGAACCATTGAAATTTCAGCATGTATATTGTTATTTTATTTGTGACACTACGACAATGACTACCGTGACACGAGATTTGTTGTGTAATCGCGGCTTTTGGTCTTTACTATGGGTGTGAATGTGTGCGTGCCAGCCTGTACATTTAAGCGAACCGTCGCCGTCGAACTATGGGTGCTTCACTTTTTGTGTAGCTAGTTTCCGTCCGCCTTTTTTTATTCGTCCAAGGCAAGCTAAATAAAACCATTCAAAAATGCAAACTATTTTGACTTTCATTATAGTTTTTAAAATACTCTAATACTTAATTATTATTACAATATTAAGTTGTTTACAATTTCAAATAAAGCTGATTGATATTAATTTGTTTTACTTACGTTTTCTTTGTGATCCTGTAAAGTATCATCGCAAATCGTTATGTATATCGCCATGCAACTGACTTATACTGACCGACGGTAAAATGTGATGACAAAAATCATGTACGTACGTACAGTCGACTGCATGACAGTGGTAACACTTCAATTCGAAAACCGTCCTTATTGCTTACGAAATAAAGATGCTGCTAATGTCAAAGTGTCGACCTATGAAAGGGGGTTCGTGCGAGTTATGACAGATGGCGCTACTTTTGCTTGTACGAAGAAGATTTATCAAAATGTTTAGACGGGCTTATCCTCCCTTTGAAATCATTGGTTTTAAGCCTCAACTTATTGACAAAATAAAAAAATATTAATTCAAGGATTGTGGCAGGTGATTCAATAAAGGCGAGTGATTGAGTGACTCGTGAACTACTCGAGTGACTCGACCACTTAGGTAGTACTCGAGTAAAATTGTAAAATGACTCAAATGACTCTAGTGGTAAAATCGGACTCGAGTCGCATCACTACATATGATGCAGTCGTTGATGCAAGGTAATAAAAAATGTTTTTGATTAGAATCGATTTATGGATTCAATAATCGAATCGATAATAATAATATATGTAAAATGATTTACTTACATACAAAAATATACGTGTTTTATTTGTTTAAATCTAATTAAAAATAAAACATGTACCAAACATTGAACTATTTTGACTACGTATCGAGCGGCCACCGCAAACACATTGTTTGCGGCATGCTTCTCGGTTCATGGACCGCAACTATCCTAGCCGGTTTTTACACTAAACTCAGTGTGACCACACTCCCATCCCGCACTCGGACGGGCGCAAAGATATTATATATTATATGTCGGCGCATAGCCCAGGGTTTCATCAGGATTCATCACGAAATAAATTTCTTGTTACACCAAATTATGTATTTTCCCGGTTATTACATGAACTGACCAGAAGAAACAGTTTTACAATAAGATCGCACGCTCGCGCGCTCTGCGTGTCACAGTGTCTCCATCTTGATATTATTACAATATGTATAATTCTATTTGACTGAATTACTAATAACATTTTAATTTATAAAGAACACTGAAATAATTAACCAATCGTCGTGATACAACTAATATTAATTTAGATAATCTCTAAACATTATATAAACCAACAAATCATTTCAGATATCAAAATAAAGCGGAATTGGTATCAGAACTACCAAATTAAATTAGCAACATTTAAATTAATCATTTGATTAATCTAATTATAATATTCGAATTATAATTATCATAGTATTAATTTTATTTACAACATGGATTTAATTAATAAGAATCATCAACTCCTAAACTTTTCAAAAAAAAGGTATCTTCTTTGATGATCTTTGCAAAGTACAACAAATACAACAGAAATCAGTATGATTTACAGAAATTCATGATTAATAAATTACATAGCATAGCAAATTCTGGAAATAAAGAATATTTATTTCAAACGATTTCTTATCATAAAAGTAATTCATTGTATAAACTGTCGGGGGAAGTTACCTCAAAATGGCAGTAGATGGCGTTTCAAGCATCGATATAGCATATACATTAATAATTAAAGTAATTCATTGTATAAACTGTCGGGGAAAGTTACCTCAAAATGGCAGTAGATGGCATTTTAAGCATCGATATAGCATATACATTAATAATTATACTCATTGTAGTAACTTTATGCGATATAGTTGGAAATATAACAATTTAAACTAAACGAAACTTACAGGGAACAATAAATATCATCATCATCATCATCATTTCAGCCGAAATACGTCCACTGCTGGACATAGACCTCCCCCAAGCATCGCCACAACGACCGTTCCTGCGCCTTCCGCATCCAGCGGATTCCCGCGACCTTCACCAGGTCGTCGGTCCACCTTGTGGGGGGCCTACCCACGCTGCACCTTCCAGTACGCGGTCGCCACTCCAGAACTTTACTGCCCCATCGGCCATCTGTTCTGCGAGCAATGTGCCCCGCCCACTGCCACTTAAGTTTGGCAATTCTTCGGGCTATGTCGGTTATTTTCGTTCTCCTACGAATCTCCTCATTTCTGAACCTTCTTATCATGCCCATTGTGAGCGACCACGTTTCAGTGCCGTAACTAATTACTGGAGACACACACTAGTCAAAGACTTTCGTCTTGAGACACTGCAGTATTAAAAAAAACATCGAATTGCTATAATTAACACATTATTAATTAAACTTGACCGCTTTCTTAATAACAGCATTCGATTCGTTTTTAATCTTCGTAAATATGACCATGTGTCTGAGTTTGCTTCTAAAATGGTTGCCTATCCGCCAACGTAGGCATATGAGGGCATTAACTACTCTATTCTCTTTACTTTTTTCTCCCAATTCTCCTTCTTACTTAACTTCCTCATTTTCAGTTTCTATGTACAAGTCACACTAAATATCTCCGCTCCACTAATAATCGTCTTCTCCAATGTCCTTCTCACCGCTCTGACTTCGTTCACTCTACGTTCTTCGTGAAATCTATCTTATTATGGAATGCGCTTCCTCTTGAAATCAGGATGGCTAACAGTCGGCTCGCCTTTAAAATCAAGTTAATGAAATATTTCCGTGAAAACAATTTAGCAGATTCAGCTCGACTTTGATTTATCTTGATGTTATATATTTATAGTTATATATGTAGGTATGTATAATATGTAGATTTTATTATATGTATAATGTCCATACATAGGTATTAATCTATTTTTATTATATGTTATTATAAGTCCGTAGTACGAAACATATTTTACTACTTTACTGGTACATCTACCTTATTCTTTGTCTCTGCATTAAAGGTTGTCTGGTAGAGAACGCCTATGGCGTTAAGACCGCATTTGTACCCAGTTGTGCATAAAGAATTAAATAAATAAATAAATTATACAATAATTGGTGTGAGTCCGAGTATAAATTAATATTTTAATGTTATAAGCCATGGAAAGCTGTCGTCAAAAAAGTGTAAAGAAATTGCTGGCAGCACTAGCGCTCCCATATATTCGATAGCCGCTCTGATTAATGAACATGAAAAAAAAAACGATTTTATGCTCAAATACCAGGAATCGATCGATTCGATTGGCAACACTGAATTTGACAAATTGACATTACGATCCAGTGTCATGTTTCACACTCAAGTACTACATGAATAGTTTATCCATCTCTCTTATTTCATAAGTGAAACTGACGTGAAAGAAAGAGCTAGCTTGTAACAGTATTATGCTAAGAAATCTTTTTCGTCAGTACTGAACTCTGAACTGTCTCGTTCACGTTCCATTACAAGCAAAACATTTTTATGCTATAGAAATCACAATTTTAATATAATATTTTTTGAATGAATGAATTATAAATGATTAGTAATTTAGTTTTATTTATAGAAAATAATTCATGTAAAGTGTTATGTGCGCATTTTGTTTAAATATATTCAAAAATAAATCATGTAAAGTTAGTGAGTTTTGTGAAAAACGGAATGGTTAAGAGGGAAGGATTTGCCATGGCTTTACTGATAACTGCCTATTTCCTGTTTTCGGATTGCCGCTTTTTGTTATTGAAACAACGTATCTAGCTATATCGGGGGTAGGAGTAAATCTCCGGTACACTCAAATCTTGGTTATCAGATGTGTAATTAATTTCGGCCGTTAGAACGTTTTTTAGAGTCGATTTGGACGGAAACTGGTATTAAAGATGTTTATTGTATTTTAAATCATATTTATTGTATCATTATTGTATTTTATATTGTAAATAAAACAATACAGTGCACCACCGGTTCTCTGACCCAGCAGCCGCCACTGCTGGAGATAGAAATTTGACATATTTTGTAAGAAGCTTATGTCAAATTCCTATCTCTGCCCTACGCAAATGAGGATAGATTGAATATTAATTTTGGCCGTTAGAAGGTTAAGGCTGTCATTCGTTTTCGTTCATTCCGTTTCTCCTCGAGTTGCGTAGAAAGTTAGTTTACCCCCACTGATTGTATGTGTGTACAAAAGGCAATGTTACTACTGTTACAAGGAGAACTTGGGATGCAATAGAGAGCGAAGCGAGTTCCGGAACTCAGACAGTTTAGGGTCAAAGGGAATGGCGGGGTCTACTGAGCGAGCGAAGCGAGCGAACTCAGACCCCCCAATCCCCTTCGTGGTTTTTTATTTAAACCATTGAGTCCCGCGAAGCGGGGCCCTGACTACTATTATTTTATAAAATAAGATCACTCGATGACTGTAAGGACCTTCAAGAGGACCTTAATAATTTAAATAATTATTACATAAAAAACAAGATTACAGTTAATGTCACAAAGTGTCAATGTATTAGTTACACTCGCAAAATAAATCCTATAATTTACCCATATAATTTTAATGGAATCATTATAAGTAAAGTCAAGATAGTTCGGGATCTAGGAGTTCTGTTTGACTATAAATTAACATTTTCAGATCACATAGACTTTATTAGCACGAAAGCTTATAAAAATTTGGGATTCGTTCTTAGGTCGTGTAAATTATTTTATCTACACTCGTATCGTAAAATTCGAATTATGAACTCGAAAGTAATGTCATAATGACATACTTTACGCACATGCACCTGTTATGAATTTAAAAAGTTTCATTACGATACAGTTTGCTGAACAAAACAATGCGGTAATTTAATTTTTTTTCCATAACCGCACACTTCAGCCTAACTAAGGAGTTTTTAATGCCACTTCGACCTAACCAAGGAGTTTTCAAACCTTTTTTTTAGCAGTCGTACAGTTTGGCACCAATGAGTACACAAAATTCAGGGTGGCGCCACTTGTCATACATTGAAAATTTTTATCGTTTAAAATCGCGTTTTTGGCAGAACTTTTGATTGTCATATTGCTTTTAATTATATTTAAGTGTTTACAGGCATATTTTTTGTATGATAAAACAGAGATTGACGGAATCCTGACAAGGATAGAAAATTAGTTCCGATTATAATGTTGTCGCCAGACAATATTTTATTATCTGTGTAGGCGCGCACCAGCGCGCGTGCGCGGCCGCGCGCCTGGCCTACTGGATATGGACATCGTTACTTGTAAATTTATTGTTATTGTTTACGTTATTATTATGGTTTTGTGTGTCGAAAGTTTTATTCTGGGCAAAAATATCTGACTACAGCAGTGATACTGAACTGAGGAAAATATGACCCCGCCTGAATTTCTGGATGCAGCAACGTAAATGACGAACAATCTTTTACCAGAGAAATCAAGAAAAACAACGACAATGTTAGTAAGATTTTGACTTTGGTATTTTATTTAAAATTGTATGAGTGTAGATAAAATAGTGTATGAAACTGACATAATTAGGTATTAAAACACTCGTGTGATACTATTAAAAACCTCGCCTACGGCTCGGTTTTTAAACTCACACTCGTGTTTTAATAACCCCTATTATGCAACAGTTTCATAAACTACTATAAAAACATTGAGGCTCTTAAATCGGTATATTTTGCGTATGTTCGTAGCGTCCTAGAATATGCGTGCCCAATCTGGTCCCCCCAATACATCATATATAAAAATCAACTAGAAATAATTCAAAGAAAATTTATTAACCACCTTAACTATCGTCTCCGCAAACCTCCGATGTCCTATGAAAATAGTTGTCGGACACATGGTCTGCTAACACTTGATAAAAGGCGTAAAATACTAGATATGTGTTTGCTATACGATATACTTAATGGACGAATGGATAGCCCGGAGTTAGTCGCGCAGGTAACTTTTAACACTCCCCGACGGCGCACTCGTCACACGACAATGTTACACGTGCCTAGGCACTCGACTAATTACGCCCAAAATAGTGTACTGACCCGTATTGCTCGAACTTATAACACAGATTTCTCTCATGTTGATATATTTAACTGTACTAAACCTACATTTAAAACACAGATAAGAAAAACAATAAATGAAGGCAAATAGCAAGCAACCCAGCTGTTCCTTATTCGGCATCATATAATAATCTAACAATAAATTGACTAAATTTTAAACTTAAATCTAAGTATTATTGTATTTTTTAACTTTAATTTTTTTCTTTGTAGTCCGTTCGCATGTTTTATACTTACCTGGTTACACAGGGAAACCTATTATTAGCCATACAATACTGTAATACACATATTCTGTAATTTATTATATGTATCGCTGTTGGTTTTCTAAATAAAATAAAATAAATAAACCATTGAGTCCCGCGAAGCGGGGCCCTGACTACGCCTTTTAAGGACCGATCTGGTCGCCAAACTCCAAAAAAGTAGGTACATTGTTTCTTTAAATTTTTCGTCATCATTTCTTGAAGTAGGGAGAATGGAAAAAATATATGGTGGAGTTGAGTAGTTTATGTATCCATTTTGAAAGATCGATACACGATTTAAATAATTTCGCTTGATAGAAAAAATATCCAAACATAGCCAATTTTTGACACTTTGAATTCATTTTATGACGATAATTTACATAGAACATGATTTTGAAACTTACACGATATATTTTATCGCAAGCCAAGTAATCCATTTCAGAAAAAAAAAAAAAGATAAAATTACATTAATTTAATGCTTTACATAACTAATTGTTATCACGGGCCGGCGCGCCTCAGTGCTCCAGCTCCCCACTGCGCCCCGCAGTCCACCCCGAGACGTTTCGTGCAGGGACAGGGCCTTAAGCATCTGTGTTTTGTTCCGTGTGATGCCGGACGTAAAGAATAGCACCACCCTAACTCTTCTCATGGGTGTCGTAAAAAGCGACTAAGGGATTCACCAGAGGATGGGCAGCAGCGTTCTCTGAGTAATTAACCAACCAACTGCGATCGCCAACCCGCCTGCCAAGCGTGGCGATTATGGCATACCCCCCCCCCTTCGGGGGAGGCCTTTGTCCAGCGGTGGACGTCTTCCGGCTGAAATAATGATGATGATGAAGTGTTTTATTTAAGGTTAGGTTGCATTTTTTTTTTTTCTAACCTTGTGAAGCCTTTTTTGAACCTCAAAAACTGGAAAAATCTTGTAAAGTTTTTAGGGTGAAGCCATAACTCAGAAATGGGTTTCGTTTTCCCCTTACCTTTTTTCCCCTCTGAAATCGATGTTTGCGACAGAAAATTCAAATTAGGTTACAATACAAAAAAAAACTCGGTGGAGGGGTGGGGGGGTTCCGCAACTTTTCCTTCACAGGGGGGGTTTCAACCCTCCACCAACACCACCCCCCCTCTCCCCGCCACCACAAACCCCCTTAATTCGACGTCGATTAATCCAAAGTCCTACCTTTTTTTTATACTTCGAACTTTGAAATCAGGGTTTCTGAAAGTTTCTGTCAGTTAACTTTTTTTTGTTAAAAAGTTAATTTTATTTAAAATACCTACTCATTTTGAAAAAAAACTAATAACATTATTACATAATGTGCAGGAGTGAAGAAAGAAAGGTGAGAGGCAGTGTAGTAGGAGACGAAGATTGCACAGATGATGTGTCTAGTGGAGCTGGAGCGACATCCCCGGCAGCTTCTCCTCGGCCTGATGATGATAGTACACAAAGTAGCAGTGGTGGGCATTTATGGCCCTCAATGCAAGATCTGAATACTAGACTCCGGAGACTAATCACTGCTTATCAAAGAAACTACAAACGCGAAGAGCTTAAGCTGCAGCAAAGAGCTAAGGTGCGTACTATTAAAACATACATAATGTAATATTAATTTAAGGCGGCGATATGCCCACCCTATTAACTTCCGATACCGTAGATTACAATCAACCTTCTCAGTTTTTTGTAATTTTAAACATACCTCCATTGGTGTCGACTGTATTTCCTTGCAGTTTTGTTGACCAAAGGACATCATCCATGTTCAATACATTATTATTATTATTTTTTCATTTTTCGGGGCAGTCAGCCCCGCTACCAACCTGCTGGCTGGCTAATCTTTTCCCCACGGCATGAGCTATTATAATTATGTAGCTCATGTCGACACGATAGAAGAAGAAGAAGAAGAAGAATACATTTTTGGTCCAAATATGAAAGTGCCGGCCAAACAATTTTTTTACTATATTCTGATAGAACATGTCCGTCTTAGCATTTTTTATTATGGCACCAAAGCTGTAGGGCCATTGCCTTTGGTTTTATTTGAGTTCGAAAAATCCGACTTCTTATACATGTTCGATGTAATGAAATAACAAAAACAAATGAAATATCCTGCCATGACATGACATTTTGAAAGTCATTTAGTAAGACACAATGGTTCTTAGTCCATTTTTGACATGGCAAGTATTTTTGGTGTTTTTCCTATAAAATAAGATAAAAATGAAAACTGGTGCATCTTATATCTAAAGATTCATAGCTATCGTCATCGTCTGTCACAACAATAATGATCTCTAATCCAAAAGCTGTGGGTGTTATTCCTGGTAAATGTCTAGCATAGCCCAGAAATCATATTATACACATAATATGAGAGCAGCACCCAATTGTTCTTTGCCCAATAATGCACGTATAATAATAGTGGGCGATTGCTCACTAGATGCGATAGTAGCTCACGATGTACGTGTAATACTGTCTGGCTCTGATATGTCGAGATTGCAGTCGCCCTCAAATCATCCTTAAATCAGTTCCTTGTAACTCTGTCAGGTCATCTGGTAAATCATTACTGAGCTCAATTGTGAACGATCCGTTATCAAGAATGTGTTCACCACAATAGCTTTTGGCCGTAACCAGCCGTGACGAATGGCATGTATAATGTGGATGGGGTGCTGGGCCAGAAAACCTCCTCGTACGCCTGAAGGCTGCTGGTGCTTCTCGATACGTCTGGAGTGAACAGCAGTTGTTGAGCTGGTGCACCATGGGCACGGGCAATAACTCTTCTTTGGATCGGGGGATCTTATTGCCCGTAGCGAATATTCAGACACGGGAGGGGCCCGCTTTGGGCCAATGGGTAATTGCTCCACGTGTCCCTCTGATGCCAACAGAGGACACAGTAGAGTAGCAGTGACAGCCCGGTGTGTCCGCCTGCTAACCCTGCCACTGGGCAGGCATCGGGGGGTCTGTGTCCTTCCCTGCCCCATCGATCTCGTAACCTCAGAAGGAGTACTGCGGTTGTGTTCTCATGCCTCCTTTTGAGACCGAGGGTCTGGGCTTCACCACCTGGACGGCGAGGAAGACAACCTATATAAAAACATACGGGAAGATCAAGTGGTGGACTCGGGGTAGCTCGCCGCTTGATCAGTCAAGATCCGTCACAGTGGTGCGTAGTTTCGCGCGCACGCTGGTCTGGAGGAGGTTGAGCCGACGATATGCCGCACAGGGAGAAGGGGTTCACCTGCTAGTGGCTAGCCGGGACCTGTCGGGAGTAGTTGGCGACTGCAAAAGCTATCCCATGCCCCGGCCAAAAGTTGTTAGAGGAACACCGTGGTGATTATAGTCGGTAAGAGTGCGATACTGGCTCCACCCGGGCGGAGTGCGTCCATGAGGATTTTCCCACTGCAAAAAAGGTATAATGTACATCCCATGATGAAATATACAGCATGGCATGTAGTATTTTTTGGTATCGCTTACGCAGCCAGCAGATATTATTATTTTGAGGAAAGAAGTAGGGGTCTTGAACGCCCCTAAGCCATTGCGACCTGGTAACATCTACTGTGACGCCCCTTGCAGCATTACAACAGTTCCCCAAGCTGTAATTTATTCATGAAGTCGACTATGACCTTGGGGGAGGATAATTTGATCTCCTGCGTTGACATGACGTGGCCTGTAAGATGCTGGCTTCTTGTGTGATGCACTGCATCACATTCGCATAGGATATGATGGGCTTCTCATCCTTTTCGCGACAAAACCTGCAAACTGTGGTATCACTGAGGCCATTCAGGAGGTATTCAGCTTGCAGTGCCCAGTGAGGGTTCTTTTCAGGATTCTTATCTGGTTCCTGTTCAAAGAAAGCGCTTTTTTTCGTAAACCTTTTCTTAAAGCCTACTAGTAGCGCTTTCGAGTGTTCTTGGCCTGGGGATTTTTCCCAAAGGCAAACACTTTGGTCAGCTCCCCAGTTTTTAAGGTGGGCTGTAGTGGTGCATTTAGGAATGCCATGATTGGCTCCGGGCCCACAGTGGGGCTTTCAGCACAAGCTCTGGCCAGTTCATCAGCTGTTTCGTTGCCCCTATTGCCAGTGTCCAGGTACCCATCCTAGTGCCACCGAGTTTGCCACTCCTAGTGAGTTCAATAGCTGGACACACGCCTTTATATGTTTGGAGTCAATATCCTCTGAGTTTAAGGCTTTTAATGCTGCCTGGCTGTCAGAAAAGATAAAGATTTGCCTATTAATATAGGCCCACTGCATACTTAAACGGACACACCCAATAATGACAAATAGTTCCGCTTGAAACACGATGGTGTACCACCAGATAACATAAAGTATAATTATCTCCCCTTCATTGACTCCTGTAAGCATACTAGCTTACGCAGATTGAGATGTATTGGGACATACCTTAATGTATCGTCCGTATCGCTCGGATTTATTTTATTTTATAAGAATAAACCAAAAAACCACATCAAGGATTACATCGAAAATGTATAAAAAGAAAGATTTTTTAAACTCAAATAAAACCACGCACAATGGCCCTACAGCTTTGGTGCCATAATAACAAATGCTTAGACGGATACGTTTTATCAGAATATAGCGAAATTTTTTTTGGCTGGCACTTTCACCTTTGGACCAAAATGGATGATGTCCTTTATTTACAATATTGTCAATATATTGTGTTTGTGTCATTGAATTAAGAAACCTATGGAAGCGGCATATTCTTCTATATCCACCTAGTTTATACAAATATCTATTAAATCGTTATTGAATTATGAAATTATTCTTTGTCTCTTGTTAACGAACGTGTTATGTCGTCTGGTGAAAGAGATCGCATGCTATTTGTATATTCTCTGCTTGGCAACATCTTTACGGGATGTCAAAATACCTACGCCGCGTGGCAACCCCGCTTACCCCGCAATGTGGCCCATAGTACATGAGCTGTTGTCAAGTAAACAAACTAGGGCTGTTGATATTTTTTAAATATCAGATTTTCGATATATCGATATTTTTAAATATACAATCGGAGTTCGATATATAGAAAAAAAAAGGTATTTCGATATATTGGCCAAATTTCCCTATAGGTTTTTTATGTGAGTTTGCGAGTATCAAAATGTGGCATAGCCGTATGATTGCCTTGACTTAGAAGCTTGATTTTTTATGTCCTAGGGACAGCCGAACTTAGTATTTGATATAATTGCATTATTTATTACTACTTGAAAATGATTTTAATCAGCACACATCTCTGGTACGAAACACTAGCATCGATATCGATACTTTTTAGTTTTGATTACTTACTTCCCTAGCTATGGCCACCATAACGGTGGCCCGGATATTGTAGGTATACCACGCTTATTTCGTAGGTATTACAGGTCCATAGGTACAAGTCAATGGTTTGTGTCAACTTGATGACTTTGTCACTTCTGACAATATCTATGCCTAAAATAAACTTAGCACCTCCATATTCATTCAAATCAAACTCTTTTGCCATTTCCCTTTTAAAATCTTCAATGCAACCTCTTCTTTGACTTGCGTCCAAAATGTCATCCGTATAGACACAAAAAAAAAGTTTTGTTTCGCGATCTATGTCTCTTTAATAAAAACAACGTTCATTCAAAGATTGCTTCAGATTCATTTTCTTGAGTTTTTCGTTCAACCTTATATTCCATTGACGTCCAGCTTGCTTCAAGCCATATAAATAAATGTAAATATTGTTGGCACATTTTACACATCACCATCTAGTCCCAAACTAAGCAGAGCTTGTACTATGGGTACTAGAGAATGGATATAATACTTAGATACTTTTTTTTTGTAAATACATACTTATAATACATAAGAAACGCCCAGACCAACACAAACACTTATGTTCAGCACACAAATATTTGTGACATGTGGGAATCGAACCCGGCTGATGGACCTAATCACGAGGTCGTCCTCGTGATCAGCAGTCCCACACTCGAACCACTAGACCACAGAGGTCGTCACAGTCAATAAGATTTTCGTAGCCTGCAAACATCACCACCTGCTCTGATACCTCTAGCATTTGCTCAGCCTGTTCTTTGATTAAGCTATCTTCTTCCATCTGTACCAATTTGTTTAGACTCTTCTAGAAGCTCTGGTATTTTCATGTATACCCCCTCCTCGAGATATCCATATAAATAAGCAGTATTGATATCTATTTTATGGACCTTTTTTATGACGCACCGTCATCGCGCCAGGCCACCCGCACAACCCTGTCCTTCAATGAGAGGCCCTAGCTTGCGCCTATAATTCTTTATTATGACTGCGTTTTGGTTTTTACTTTCGATTGCAAGGATATACCTAGTGAAAGGCTTTCTTGGTCAGGTGTGGTAATAAAGTAATAACTTATTTTTTTCTCATAAACGTGTAGAGACACTTTAACATAAACGAAGTACTTATTACCTACTTATAAATAAATAAATAAATTAAGTCTCTTTGCATTAGCATAAGAATAATAAATAATACTAGCGTATAAAAAAAGAATCTCTGAAGTTGAGCAAAGCTGACAAAATACCACCCCGCTAGTTCCCCAGTTCGCCCGAGAAAAGGGTTGTCACAGTAGCAAAGATAAAATTAATATAAAAATTAGATTGTGTCCTGTCATGAATTTTATTGACAGTCACTTGCACCTTTTCTGTTGCTTCCATAAGGCTTGAACCAGTGGCCATAATAGCGGTGTCATCTGCAAAGGCTGTCATGTATATAGCAGGTACAAGACTGGGCCTAGCATACTGCCTTGAGGTACACCAGCTGTTATAACTTTTAACTTCATGCATTATTCTAAACATTCTGTTTTCGATGTACGATTCCAGGATATCAGAAAAAAAATTAGGTAACATTGATCTCAGCTTAAAAATCAGACCTTCATGCCAGACTTTCTCAAAAGCTTTAGCCACGTCTAGAAATACGATAGCTGACTTTTTTATCTTCGAGCGTTTTCCCAATGGTGTTGGTTATTCTATGTACCTGGTCTATGGTAGTGTTTTTCCCTGAATCCAAATTGATGGTTTGTATTAGGTTACTCTCGCTTTTAATTGGTTTTAACCGTTTTAAAAACAGTTTTTGCAATCATGATCACTTCAGCCACCTTCAAAGACTCAGGCACGTGCTTTAAAACGAATGGCAGCATTGATTATGATGATTAAAAATTTAAGGCATGTTGCCGAGTCTAAACTGCTGAAACAAATATATTATGCCCTCTGTCAGTCACTCCTTACTTATTGTATATCTTCTTGGGGAGGCACTAGCAAAACCACAATGAAGTCCATTGAAATCGCCCAGCGCGCTATACTGAAGGTTAGTACCTTTAAACCCATTTATTTTCCGACTGTGACCCTTTACCAGATGTGCGAGGTCTTAACTGTTCGACAATTGTTCATACTCAACATCATCCTTCAACAACATACAAAACTAAACTATGATCCTCTGTTGTTACAAAAACGCCGTAAGCATGATGTATGTAACAAACAAGCCACCTGTAAAACCAAATTCAGTCAAAGGTTTGTTGGATTTCTTGGACCATTTCTGTACAACAGAATCAACAAAACTTTGAATGTCTACCCGCTGACGAAAAAAATATGCAAATTGAGGGTATGTCAATATTTGCAGAAACTTAATTATGAGGAAACTGAACAACTTCTTTATATAACACAGTAATTTGAATAATTGGATTAAAACTGATGTTATGAAACCGCACACATACACCGCACACATACACCTAACACCACATGCATGTATCTACACTCACGTACACTCACTATGCTCACATACACACAAATACACAAACATCACACTTGCACTTCACACACCCTCTTTCTCATCACACTCAGGTACATAATTATATTTAAACACAAAAATGAGGACCTTTTCACACTCTTACAGTAATTGTTTTTGTTTGTCTAATATTGTTCTAGGTAATTAAGGCTATAACAATGTATTAATTTTCAATATATTATTATGTACTTCAATTTATAAAATAGTACAACCCATCAACTTCACATGTTGGCTAATATAGTTGTGTAATTGTTCGAGGGGATTGGCGCTGATAACCGAAATACAGGCTTTGCCTAGTTCGGTTACAGATGCAGATTCACTTGTTTTGCAAAATATATTACCAAAATATTATTTGTAATATAGTACAAATTTTTTTGGAATAAAAAAAAAAAAAAAAAAAAAATATTTTCATCAACTTGACCAAAGCTTTACATGAAAGACGTTTTAGCATTTCTCCTGATATGAGAAAAGTTTTATGAGCTGATGTTATTTTGAATTTCTCTCATAACTTCTTTTGGGTTTACAAATTTGAATATTTGATCTTGTGATATGTTTGCACACTCATGGTTCTCTATCGAGCCTTTGTTTGGCTTGAAAGTTTCTTCTAAGTGTTGTGCAAATCTTAATGCTTTCTGGTCATTGCTTATGGCCCATTTTCGGTTGATTTCTCTGATGAGAGGAGTTTGTGTAATTGGTCTTTTTATATTCTTTGTATCTTTCCAAAGAGAGTAATCAGTCTTTTGGTCACTTGTGAACTGTCTAAAGTTGGTATTAAATTATTCGTTTTGAAAAGATCGAATATTCCTTTTTAATTTATTGGTTAGATAATTTAATAAGGTTTTTATCTTGTGGAAACCTGTTTTGCTGTCATTTCTTTCTTTGCTTTCTTTTGTCGGATAGTAGGTCTTCAATCTGCTTGGGGTAAATATTTCCATTATAATTACATTTTCTTTTAGTTTGCGGTGTGTTATACCACGCGCAGTGTTGGATCTTAACAATTTTGTTCACTTCCGAGGCAAGTTAATCTCGATTTTTTAAAGGAGCTTTTAAGTCTATGATGCTATTTAGATCTAGGTTAAAACTATCCCAGTCTGTTAACTTACTAACCAACGTTTTTACATTTTATTTTTGATGCTCTTTTTTAGTTTTTAACTTTAAATGTAGTTTTATTTAAGGTTTTTTATTTTTAAATAAGTTATTTAATGTTTTCGTAATTCAGTTAAATGAATTCAAAGAAGTGTTTTATTTTATGGCTTAATTTTAACATGATCGGAGAGTGGTCCGAATTCATATTTTAGCCTTCTATGCACATATAGTTGGTAGATATATTTTTGCACACGAAAAAGTCCATGCGATGCGGTATTCTCTTTAGGTCAGTTGGTCAGTATGTTGTTTGTCCTGTGCTCATAACTTCACAATGTATGTCTTTCACTGCACTTAAAAGTTGCTCTTCCTTTTAGAGTAATTAATCTCTTCCCCAGTGGTTGGACATTAAAGTCACCCAATATAAATTTCTGCCCCAAGAGTCCGAAGAGATGTAGGTGTAGTAGACGCAGTAAGGGTTCCGTACCACCCATCGACCTGATACCACATAGAAACTGATTTAATTTACGAAAGTTCATCAAAAGACATCAACTGGCGTACGCGAAATGTGAATTTTTACATCTCTCTTACGTAGGTACCACCACATATATTTACGTTTGTCATGTTTTTAGTATTTGTTGCTAAACTACATAGTATGCACCATAATAAGACCAAGTTTGACGGTGGTATGTATTACCGTTTTGAAGATAGAGCAGGAAAAAAAACGTTGAAAATATACATATTTTTTGAGGTTTCTTGTTTCTTTAATTTTAGACTTTTTTTTGTTTTTAGTATTTGTCGCAACACCTCATAGCAACACATATTCTGAGAAAATTTCAACCGGTTACCTATTACCGTTCAAAAGATACAGCCCTGTGACAGACAGACGGACGGACGGTCGGACGGACGGACGGACAGCGTAGCGAGAGTAATAGGGTCCTGTTTGGCACCCTTCGGGTACGGAACCCTAAAAACGAATAAACCTTTTTTGGATATTTTCAATACGATTGATGTATTTATCATAACACGGGTTCCAAATTTGTGATGCATATTCAAGGTGACTCCTTACAAATGAACAATACAAAAACTTTTTAACAAAAAAAAAAACCGACTTCAAAAACCTTAACTAAAAAGTAAAAAATAATCATTGTATGTATTTTAAAATCTTGAAGAAAAATTTTGAAGGCGGCGCGTGATTGACCCTTTGCGTCATGTAATGTACAGTCGAGCGCAATATCTATAGTAAATACAATTTATGTGAATACATGAAAATCACGCGCCGCCTTCAAAATTTTGGTATTATGTTAAGATTTTAAAATACATACAATGATTATTTTTTACTTTTTAGTTAAGGTTTTTGAAGTCGGTTTTATTTTTGTTAAAAAGTTTTTATTTCATACTTTTTAGTTGAAAATTGCGAGGGTTGATTCATAAATGTTTATATAACCAATTTGAGATATTTTTTTTTATTAACCTTTGTTATCCCACTGCTGGGCAAAGGTCTCGCTCATGTTCTTCCAAACGTCCACTCACTATTGTGAAAAAAAAACACGCATATCGGCCAAGAATTCTCAGAAAAACGAACCAATGAGCAGATCATCTAGATATGCGAAGCTAAAATAAACTGATTTATTAAAGCTGGTTAAAAAACTACTCAACCCAAGTCAATAAAATTTATATGGGACCACCGCGCGGACTTTCTCCACCAAATAAAAAAACAACCACGTAAATCGGCCCACAAATCTCGGAGTAATCGGTGTACATACAAAAAAAAAAAACCCGCCGAATACATAACCTCCTCCTTTTTTTGAAGTCGGTTAAAAATTTTAAGGGTTTTGGCTTTTTTTAAAATTCTTCTTAAAATTCTTAATTTTTGAGCGATTCGGGCGATCAGAAATTGAATTTGAAAATTTTACATTACGATAATTGGCCTTTAATCATTTTCCGCTAAGGTCAATGACCTTTGAGCTAGAACGTCTTTGCATTTTTCTCTCTATTACTCGAAAACTTATAATCACACTATGCTCGAAATTATTTTAAAAGAGAATTCTTACTATGGTCTATCAACGTAGAAGATTCTACGTTGAATAGTTTAGAAATAGCAGGAGGGGAGACACATTGCAAGCCACTTTGGCGGGCTATATTTCGACAGATTACCACCTGATAAAAAAGTGATATATGAAACATTACCTTCATTTCAGTAGACCTAATCAATGATATCACACACGAGGCGTTGCAGCGAAAATAAAATTTTCATCCCCATTTCACATGTATGGGCACCACCCCTATAATACCAAATTACGATTTGTTTCTTTTAAAATTGGGATCTATATCTAATCTATTTTTCAAGCAAAATTTAATGTATTGTAGAACTTATTAAGCTTTAAAGGATTAGGACAGACGGACGGACATGAGGAAACTATAAGGGTTGCTTGTAGGATCTATGGAACCCTTAAAACAGACTGCGATACTATTTTTTATGAGCACATTTATTTATTTATGCACCGTATTATTGAAATAACTGAAAACATCTTAGAGGCCATGGTACTCATCATTGCCGCGTTGTATGGCAATGCCACAGACATGGTAAAAAATATAGACGAAGTGCTACGTACTTCGTCTATATTTTTTACTATGTCTGTGGTATAAGATTATTAAGTTTGAATTTCATTCAGAAGATGGAGCGACGAGAGCGGATGGATCAGTTGGCCAGAGATGAAGTGTCGCAATGGCGTTGGACTCGTGCCGACGAAGAGGCTTTCCGTCGCACTGTCGCCTCTTATGGAGTAGAGTTCGATCCAACAACTAAAAGTCTTCGTTGGAGTCGTTTTAGAACATTAGCACGATTGGACACTAAAAGTGATGATGCATTAACTGACTATCTAAAAGCATTTATGGCCATGTGTAAACGTCAGTGTGGATTATCTGTTGGGGAAGCAGAGTTACCAACAAGAGCAGATTTAAAAGCGGAACCTATAGGTGAAGAGAGAGCTATTGCTACTCTTGAAAGGTAATTATTTACAGAAACGGTTTCACTCACGTAATTCCATCGGTTGTGCCCCGAATTATAAATTTAACTTACGATAGTTATTAGGAAATTATTAACTGAAATGCTTAAAAGAAACTTTGAAATAGATTTTGATTGATATTTTTTTACTAAATAATGCAAAGTTGTAGGAATATCATATTATTATTTTGATTACATTTGATTGGTGCAATTAATAAATATTTAATATTTTTGGGACATTTTACACATCACCATCTAGTCCCAAACTAAGCAGAGCTTGTACTATAATATATATACAGGGTGGAAATTTTCAGCGGGGCAGTAAGGGGAAGTACCTTATCCGATGCAGCTACGCGAAAATGGTCTTAGGAGACTATCCATTTTTTTTTAATGGAATTTTGATCCCCATTCAGTTTAAAAAAAAAAATACTGTTAGCAAGAAAATAGCCATTTTACACAAAAACATTTTTTGATGCCAATCGATCCTGTTTCTAATACTGATCTGGAACTTATATGGGACCAACCATCGTTGGAGTACTCAAAACGTCACAAATTGCAAAAAACTTTTCCCTTACATTTTGTAAAGAATTTGTTTAACTGAAATACAAAAAATAATATTAAAGACAAATGATCACGTAGAATTTTACACATATCAAAAACAAAGCGTATTAATTTTATTTTTTTATTAACTAACTTGATGATGTTATTCTTATTTAAAATATTGCTGTTTCTTGCCCTACGATATCAAGTGCTCGAAATGACCGCCATTTTGACGAATACATCAATTGATTCGTTTCTGTACCGACCTAGTGGCTGCTGACAATTTATTTGTATGAATTCCATACAAAATTGTGGTTAGTGAGTCTTTAAGTTCTTGAACACTATCGTATTGCTTTTTGTAAACCTCAGTTTTCAGGTAGCCCCACAAAAAGAAATCTAGAGGCGTTAGATCTGGACTACGCGCTGGCCAAGAAATAGGACAATGTGTTCCTATCCATTGATCACCAAACTGTCGGTTCAAAGTCGAACGCGTACTGCGGCTGTTGTGAGCTGGAGCGCCATCTTGTTGAAAAAACATTCTTCTTGATTCCGACAGTGGTAAATCATCGACGAGGTTTTCAAGATTCTCTAATATTCTGTTGTTATAAATGTTGGAATTCAAGGTGCCTTCATAAAATTCCACCATCACCACTCGGTTCCACATTATACCACACCAACAATTAAAAGAAAATCGCACTTGATTATGTGTTTCGCGAAACCTGATAGGATTTTCTCTACACCAATAATGGTGATTTCGCCGGTTGTACATTCCATTATTAGAAAAATTTGTTTCATCAGACCATAATATAAAATTCAGAAAATGGTAATCTCTGCTTATTTTTCCTCTTAACCACCTGCAAAAAGTAAGTCTTCGAGCGGCATCCCCTGAATGTAAGGCTTGAACTAGTCGCCCCTGTCGGTAATATTTATAACCATACTTCTTCCATATCTTTAGCACAAAACGATGTGAGACACCTACTTCTTCAGCGACTGCTCTTGATGATATTTCGGGATAAGCTTCGACAAGTGTAAGAACAGAAATGATCAAATTTTCATCTAGTATAAATGGGTAGCGTACAGATTTTTTCTTGAAAGAGCCACCATGTGCAAGATTTCTTAAAAGATTCGTAATAACCTTTCTGGTTGGCACATGACGATTTGGATATTTGATCCTATACCATTCTAACGCAGCCGATGTATTTTTATTATTTACGTAATATGCTTCTAGCAAGTCTAAACGTTCTAAATTGGAGGTCATTTTTCTCTAAACAATAGCTGTCCAATTATGCACTTAAGGTGAATGCTACAGGGTAGCGCGCGAAATTCAAAATTTCTTGCGTTTTTTGCTAATTGTAGCTCTGCTTCGCGTTGTATATCGATCGCAATATGATTCGCGGAAGTAATAACAATATATCTATTAAATAATACTCATAATAAATATAAAACTAGCTCTATAAGCTCTACAAGCTCGAAAATCAATATTTTGATCGTAAATTAATATTATCGAGCTTATACAGTTTATAGAGTTAGGTTGATATTTTTTATAAGTGTTATTCAGTAGATATATTGTTATTACTGCCGCGAATCATATTTCGACAGATATACAACGCGAAATACAGCTACAATTTGCAAAAAACGCCAGAAATGTTGAATTTCGCGGGCATTCGGTAGCATTTACCTTAATGTAAAATCCACAACACACTCAGAGCTTTTCTGACGCAACAAACTGTCAAGATTGTTTTTTATTTAATAATAACGAGTTCGAAATTTGAATTGTTTTTAAACTTATCTTTTTATTCAGTCAACAAAAAGATCTCAACCGTCACTAAAAAAGCTTTTGCGTAAAATTTTCATACAAAATGTACGGGATAAGTTTTTTGCAATTTGTGACTTTTCGAGTACTCCAACGATGGTTGGTCCCATAGAAGTTTTTAATCAGTATTAGAAACAGGATCGATTGGCATCAAAAAATGTTTTTGTGTAAAATGGCTATTTTCTTGCTAACAGTATTTTTTTTTTAAACTGTGAATGGGGATCAAAATTCCATAAAAAAATATTGATAGTCTCCTAAGACCATTTTCGCGTAGCTGCAACGGATAAGGTACTTCCCCTTACTGCCCCGCTGAAAGTTTCCACCCTGTACCTATATATAATTAATGTGTGAATGATAAAAATAAATATGTACAATCCCTTTACAAATCCCTTTTTGTTAAAAATTAGTTTCGGTGTACCCCAAGGGAGCGTTCTTGGCCCCCTTTTATTTATCTTAACTATTATAAAATTGTAAACGTCTGTTTGTTTGATTGTTTGTTTGTTTGTTCCAGCATCACGGTAAAACTACTGGACCGATTTTGATGTTTTTTTTTTTGTTTGAAAGCTGATGATCTGACTTAAAAACTGGTATGGGTTTTGAGAAAGAAAGAAAGAAAGAAAAAAAGAAAAATAATAATTCGTGGGTTGCGTACTCACCCGACAGATCGATGCTTCTATACATTTGCACGAGCGGATAGTAATGTACGATGGAGTGGAGTGGAGTGGACAGGGGATGGGACTGGGGATGTGACTGGGGACGGGACAGGGGACGGGACTGGGGACGGGACAGTGGACGGGACAGGGGACGGAACATGGGACGGGAAATGGGACGGGACATGAGACGAGACATGGGACAGGACAGTGGGACGGCACATGGGACTGGACATAGGATGGGACATGGGACAGGACATGGGACATGGGACGGAACGATAGTGGTGATATAGTGAGATAGTGGGACAGTGGGTCAGTGGGCCGTGGGACAGTGGGATAGTGGGACGGTAGGACAGTGGGGCAGTGGGGTAGTGGGGCAGCATGGCAGCGGGGCAGTGGGCCAGTCGGGCAGTGGGATAGTGGGGTTGTGGGGCAGCGGGGCAGCGAGGCAGCGGTACAGTGGGGCAGCGAGGCGGGGCAGCGAGGCAGTGGGGCAGCGGGGCAGCATGCCAGCGGGGAAGCGGTGCTGTGGAGTACCGGGGCAGTGGTGCAGTGGGATAGTGGGGCAGCGGGGATAGTGGGTTAGAGGGATAGTGGGGCAGTGGGGCAGGGTCAGTGGGATAGTGGGATAGTGAGGCAGCGGGGCAGTGGGGCAGTGGGCTAGCGGGGCAGAGGGGCAGCTGGGCAGCGGGGAAGTGGGGCAGCGGGGCAGTAGTGGAGTGGGGCAGCGGGGCAGGCAGTGGGGCAGTGAGATAGTGCGGCAGCGGGGCAGGCAGTGGGGCAGTGAGATAGTGCGGCAGCGGGGCAGTGGGGCTGTGGGGTAGCGGGGCAGTGGGTCAGCGGGGCAGTGGGGCAGTGGGTGAACGGGGCAGCGGGGCAGTGGGGCAGCGTGGCAGCGGGGCAGTGGGGCAGCTGGGCAGCGGGGCAGTGGAGTACCGGCGCAGCTGGGCAGTCGGGGTCAGTGGGATGGGTGTAGTGGGGCGGCGGGGCAGTGGGGTAGTGGGGTAGCTGGGCAGCGGGGCAGTGGGGTAGCGGGGCAGTGGGATAGTGGGGCGGCAGGGCAAAAGGGCAGCTGGGCAGTGGGGTAGCGGGGCAGTGGGGTAGCGTGGCAGTCGGGGGCAGTGGGGTAGCGGGGCAGTGGGCAGGAGGGCAGCTGGGCAGCGGGGCAGTGGGGCAGCTGGGCAAAGGGGTAGCGGGGCAGTGGGGCAGCGGGGCAGTGGGGCTGCGGGGCAGTAGTTTAGTGGGGCAGCGGGGCAAGCAGTGGGATAGTGGGGCAGCGGGGCAATGGGGCAGTGGGGTAGCGGGGGCAGTGCGGCAGTGGGGCCGTGGGGCAGTGGGTGACCGGGGCAGCGGGGCAGCGGGGCTGTGTGGCAGCGTGGCAGTGGGGCTGCTGGGCAGCGGGGCAGTGGGGCAGTGGAGTACCGGGGCAGTCGGGGGCAGTGGGATGGGTGTAGTGGGGCGGCGGGGCATTGGGTTAGTGGGGTAGCTAGGCAGCGGGGCAGTGGGGTAGCGGGGCAGTGGGATAGTGGGGCAGCAGGGCAAAAGGGCAGCGGGGCAGCTGGGTAGCGGGGCAGTGGGGTAGCGGGGCAGTCGGGGGCAGTGGGGTAGAAGGGCAGCGGGGCTGCGGGCCAGTCGGGCAGTGGGGTAGTGGGGCAGGAGGGCAGCTGGGCAGCGGGGCAGTGGGGCAGTGGGGTAGCGGGGCAAAGGGGCAGCGGGGCAGTAGGGGAGTGGGGCAGCGGAGCAGGCAGTGGGGCAGTGCGGTAGTGGGGCAGCGGGGCAGTGGGGCAGTGGGTGACCGGGGCAGTGGGGCAGTGGGGTAGCGGGGCAATGGGGCAGCGTGGCAGTGGGGCAGCGGGCCGTGTGGCAGCGAGGCAGTGGGGCAGTGGGATAGTGGGGCAGTGGGTCAGCGGGGCAGTTGGGCAGCGGGGCAGCGGGGCAATGGGGCAGTGGGGCAGTGGGGCAGCGGGACAGTGGGACAGTGGACTGGACTGGAATAGACTGGACTGGACTGGACTGACGTGGGTTAGCAGAATTTAACGCGAGCGGAGCCGCGGGTAAAAGCTAGTATTGTATATAAATGATTTACCAAAAGCAACAAAGCATCATTCTATCTTATTTGCTGACGACTTGTCAATAATAATACCAAATATTGTTAATAATGATTCCTGTGCATTTGAAAAGACAAGAAATGATTGTATAGGATCGGTAATGTCCTGGTTAGCAGCTAATAACCTTCGCGCAAATGTATCGAAAACAAAATTCATACAATTTTCTAATTATAAGGCATATCGTCCAATGTTAAATGTCACATATAAGGGTGAAAATCTTGAAGAAGCTACAGATACTTAATTTTTAGGTATTACAATAGACCAACACTGTAATTGGATGGTGCATGTAATGAACGTATGTACTAAATTAAATAAATTTGTCTATGCGCTTCGTAGACTTCAACGTATAGTTGGTAAAAGAGCAGGACTGACTGCATATTATGGATATATATATAGAGTCTGTGTTAAGGTATGGTTACTGTGGGGAAACTCCACAGATTTGAACAAAGCTTTCATAAGCCAAAAAAAATGTGTAAGGGCTTTATGTGATGTAGGACCACTTGAGACATGCAAACCTTTGTTCAAAAGCAACAGAATTTTAACTTTGGCTGGCTTGTACATAATGGAGGTCTGCATGTTTGTAAAAAAGAATCCAAACGAATTCATTGGCGCTCGTAATAATTCTAATATTGGTAAAAGAGATCGAACCAGCTTGCTGATGCCAGCATGTAAAACAGCTTTCTTCCATAAAAATGCATTTATAATGAGCATTAAAGTATTTAATAAAGTACCCAAAGCCATAAGAGAATTGCCAAGAACACGAATGAAAAGACAATTAAAAAAATTGCTTACAGATTGTTCTTTTTACACCATTGAAGACTTTTTTGCACACAAATTTTAATACTTATTTAATATCATATTTTAACATAGGTACATATTAATAATAATATAAACAAATTCTGAATTTAAGACATAATAATGATAATAAAATAGTAATGATATTAGGTATATAAATATTTTTAATATGCAATAGTAGGTAATGTGTATTAATATAATTTTATTGTAAATGTAAAATAATTTTCGCATGCCTACAAAAAGGCAAGATATGACGGACTTGTAATTCATTATAATATCTTTGTACACGATATCTTGTGGCGAATAAATGATTTGATTTGATTTGATTTGATGTAATACGCAAGTCCCCACTTGTTCATCAATTCAGCCTATCGCTGTCCACTGTTGCACATGGCCTCCAAGGTCCTACTATATTTGGTTACTATAAAGTTTTTCAACCTCTCTACAGGATTGATCTTTTACGAGTGTTACGTGAAGAAGTCGCTCCACATCCAGCACTAGATACTCGATTGGCCCTATGTGAGCGGTCGCCAGACACACCACCGTGGTGGCAGCCGTCTCGACATGACAAACTTTTAGTTCTAGGCGTGTGCAAGTAAGTGTTGTTTGTATTTAGTACTAATTTATTTAAAAAATCATATCTTAAGAAAAATAACTGATTATTTTGTAACCGAAAGTAATATTTTCCAGACATGGTTTGGGTGATACTTACAGTAAGCTGTTCTGCGATCCTAAAATGCCATTTGCTGATTGCGCTAGTAAGTGGTATGCGAGCCATAAGATCGGAAATAGAAGTGAAGCACAGAAAATATCTTCAGACGAGGAAGACACTACCATCTCCGAAGAGGCTGCTGGCGAAACGCGCATGTCACTGAGAAGAAGCAAGAGAACCTCCAACGCCTGTGACCGAACGATCGAAGACGACACGGACGCCCTCTCCGAACTGGAGACGCTCGCCAAACTCGGTCGGATTGAAGAGACGTTGCCCCCGGAGCGCTGGTACTCCGAGCGGGCGCTCGAGACGCGCCTGCATCACATCGCGCACGCCGTGCAGAACCGAGAGTGGCCCGCTACCGCCAAGACCGACGCCCGCGCCCCGCCCGACCTGCAGGACGAGCGTAAGCAGGGGCCCAAGCGGCATATCGCCATCGACGTCGAGACTGACCGCGCCAAGCTGCATGCGTTGCTGTCGTCGCCGCAAGCAGCGCACTCGGGCGGCGCGGCCAGCGCGACGCTGGCAGACAGCGGCGCGCCGCCGCCGGCGCACCAGCGCGTGCCGGCGGCGCCGGCGCCCGCCTCCGCGCCCGTGGACCTGTCGGCGCCGCTGGACCTCAGCGACGTGCACGACTTCTCCACGGGCCGCCGCACGCCGCTCGCGGACGGCGCGCCATCTGCCACGCCTTCTCGAAGCCGTCTCGATGATACTCTTTCCCGGCTCATGAAAAGGAAGAATGTGGTAAGTAGAATTTCGTTGAAGCTCAATTTTGATGGTTGGATTAGAAGTGAGCGAGAGTGAAGCTTTTACCGCTTGTGGAATAATTTAATTTTAAAATCGATAACTTACAAATAACTATGAAATTATTACAACCTTGTACTTTATACTTTTTTTATGCTTTACATCTTTGAAAATCTGGAAAATCCTAAGTAGATACCTATTACCTTTTATCCCGATTCACATACGGTCTGTTTTTCTCTCTTGTCTTGTTTAGTAAACAATCATGGTATGTCTCTTTATTCAAAGAACTACTGAAAAAATATAATTCCTGGTTCTACATATGTAATTAGGTAGAAAAAAATTATTTAGTGTATGGAATTGTTAACATAATGTCTTTTCATAATCATTATTGACGAATTGCATTAAAAAGGTATTCCAATATTGTTTACTAAATAAGACAAGTAAAAAAAATAGAGATTACATAATTACAGTCTGGCAAAAACGTCTAAAATTGGAACTAATTTTCGATCTTTGACAGTATTGTGTCAATTTGTGTTTTGTCTTGCAAAAGATGTAAATGTGTCCAAAATTCTGGCGAAAACGCGATTTTAAAAGTTGTTAATTTTTTAATGTAGCTATCACTAGTGGCGCCCCCATTTTGTGTACTATTTTATGCCAAACTGTACTTTTATTAATAGTACGTACCTATGTGTTTTAGGATAAATAAAGTAGTTTATTTTTTTATGTTGAATAATTTTGGATCGTATATTTTTGCATTTGGCAAATATGTAATTGTTGCCACTATCTACATTGGTAAAAGTCATGTATTTTTAACCCTCCGCATGCGAAGCGATATCTAAAGATATAAATGGTGGAAAGAAAAAATCGCTCACGAGCAGGATTCGAACCTGCGATTCCTGTGGCCTGATTCACAAACGTTCGAAAAGTTTCCGTTTCCGAAGTGAAATTTGACCGGCAAACGAAACAAAACGACCACTTCCTGCGACTACTAATAATGCAAAGCATTCGAAACATCAGGAAAAACAATTTTAATAATAATACGCGATGTAATCCGGTCAAACTTGTTATATTACAAAAAAAATAGATTTGAGAATCGAACGCATTCGGAAACGATATTCATAGTTCTTTAATTTTACATCGAGTGCTTTCCGACAGCAAATGGCTCACGGGAGAGTTTCCATGAATTTCGCGTTGCGTTTCCGAATCCGTTCGGTTCTCAAATCGTTTTGTTTCATAATAAAACAAGTTTAACCGACTTACATCGTGTATTTTTATTAAAATTGGTTTTCCTGACGTTTCGAATGCATTGCAGCGTTCATGGTCGCAGGAAGTGGTCGTTTTGTTTTATTTGCCGGTCAAATTTTACTTCGGAAACGGAAACATTTCGAACGTTTGTGAATCAGGCCACTGGTCCAGTACACCAGTTGATTGATTGATTGTTGTTTGTTGGTTGATTGTTGTTGTTGTTGATTTTTTCATTTGACAATTTATACATTTATGTTTTATTTTGTTTTGCAAAAAACCGTTTTTAATGGTTTAATCTGAACAACCATAGGTAATAATAACATTCAGTGGACGTTTTCTGAACTTACCCTTAATAAATACATAAACGAATAGGTAGGAATCTAATAAAAAATATCTGACCACTAAAATTATTATCTTACTATTCACTCCAGCAGTGGACTGCGATAGACTTAGTTGATGATGATGTTGATGATTCACTCGTTGCACAATTCTGAACGCAACCTATTTCCATACTTTTTCGGGAAAAATTAATTTACTTGAAACATTATTTGTGCGCTTGTGTTGGCGAGCTCGCTTACACACACATAAGATCTTTTTTGTGCGTCACTATAAGCTGATCTGTTAAAGAGAACTATCAGTCTATGTGTTATATGTCTATGGTTACAACGTGATCTTTTGGCGCAAAGCACAAACACCGAATAGTCACTTGAGTAATTATTTATCAAATAATAACTAATAGTAATCACAATCACTTTGTTTAATCAGTATGTGTTTGTAAGCATCTAAATTAGCATAATTCACTTTAAAGGACATGTCCTGAAACGGTTTTTTAATCATCATAAATTCTAACCCGGATAAGTTAAATACAACGTGTTGATATGTATTCGTGCCATATTTAAGGAGGTGACAATACCACTGAAAAAAAAAAAAATACACGAATCAATAAAAAAATCAATACAAGAATTACCTATTTGTAAACAAACACAATAAATTCCCTCCGTGTGTCGCGTGCGCTACAAAAACGATGGGTGCGAAACCACTAAAACAATTTGCAAGTATTTCCACCCTTTGACAATACCACCGATGACTTATTTTCAGAGTCGTTCGGGTTTTATTCTCAAATCCCCGCTGTTTCTAAGTGAAAATTTGGGTATTAAATAATCGTAGAATTTTTCAAGTACATATTTGTATACGTCTTTTCGCAGCGACAAATAAATT
Source organism: Asteroscopus sphinx (assembly GCA_949699075.1). Taxonomy (NCBI): domain Eukaryota; kingdom Metazoa; phylum Arthropoda; class Insecta; order Lepidoptera; family Noctuidae; genus Asteroscopus; species Asteroscopus sphinx. Next base: position 15,428,044 of record OX453004.1, on the reverse strand, counting down.
TTCGTCATGTTTTCAGAATAAAACCCAAAAAAATAGCATAAATAATATAATACGCTGTAGATGGTAAAATTCACAATCGGTGATGTTTTATTGGCGTATTGCAAAACCTCTCTACCCTCGCCTCGTCGATTTCAGAATAAGTTTAGCCCCGAGCCTCCGAAAGGGTTACTCCACCACTGACCAGCTTCCTTGGCTTCCCACATTTGGGGCGCCACAATGAGATCTCGCACCGTCTGAAAAACTTGCTAGGGTCTATGGGTCACCGCCTGAAAAGCTAAATTGTTGGATTTAAAAAATAATCTAGGAACTGACACTTGTAAAGTTCGGTAGGGGCGGCAAAATTTGAATAGCCTACTAGCGGCAAATGTGTAAATCCACCACTGCTACTTCAAGTTCGTTATCAAAGCGCAGGTCATTATTGCATGATTTCAACTACATGATGTAGATATCCGATTTTCACGGAGGCGAAGCCGTGGGAAAAACTTAGTAGCTATTTTTATAAAAACCTTTATATGAATAAATAAAAAAAAACAAGATTTTTTTATTCGATTCCACAAGCACAGTTTACGGTAGCTTAGCGGCTAATGCACTGGTGTACTGAACCAGGAGTCGCAGGTTCGAATCCTGCTCGTAAACGAATTTTTCTTCCCTCAATTTATGTCCTTTAAATGAGCATCAATGTAATGTATAAACTTTTTTTCATTTGCAGGCTACGCCTGAACAGATAGTTGGGAAGGAAAAGAAAAGAAAAAAGTTGGATGAAATTGTATTAGGCTTATCAGCTGCAAAATGTAAGAGTCCAACTACATCGACGTCAGAAAGCCCACGCGGACGCAGCACCAGCATGCTTCCCGATGTGACAGTAACTCCTGCCGCGCCTCCTACCTCATCCGCCGCTTCTTTAGTTCAGAAACCATTCTCGGTCACGGTGACTAATGTTCCATCACCGCAAGCTTCTTCTAAGGAATTGTCTTCGTTTTTACAACAATCTTTGGAACAAACTAAGCTTCCTAAAGCTTCAGCTGTGCCACCTATGAAATCTTATTCTCACGAAGCTAAGGTAAACAAGTGGCTAGCAGAACAGGCTAGTGTTGACACGCGACGTCGAGGTGTAGCACCTCGGCTCGCTCCTGAAGAGCACGTTCCTGTGGTCCATCGCGTCACTGGCAAACGAGTAGTTGGCCCTAAAGCGCCTCAACTTAAGCATTTAGCCCAATGGATTGCTGAAAATCCTATGTATGACATAGATTCCAAGTGGACAGAAGGTATAAAGGAGCATATAAAGTTACCTCAAGACGTCCGTAGTCAGAGAAATTCCCCAATGCAAACTAGCAGTGGCATATGTGAACGCAAAAAAGGACGACCACCCACGCTTGATTCTGCATCTTCAAATGTTCTGGCATCGAATTCTCATATGAATCAAAGTTTGGCTGGTTTAAATCCTGCTATTTTGGCAAGTCTCTCTAGTCTTAGCGCGTTTGACCCTAAAACATTAGCTGCAACTCTTTCCAATTTATCAGGTTTTGATCCAAAATTGCTGAACACTTTTGATCCAAAGTTACTTTCCAGCCTAAGTAATTTTGATCCTAAAAATAATCCTCTCTTAAACTCTTTCAACAGCATGCCAAATTTGTTAGGTAATATAGCTGGCGGGAATATATTCGCCAATTTAGCCGGATTGGGACTTCCTGGATTCTCATCGTTAGACCTGAATAATCTTAGTGGATCCAGTGTTTCAAGCGACAGTAAAACAAAATCTCGCAAAGCTACAGAAAGTGGAAACCAAACTAGTTCTAAGTCTACCAACTCACAATTTCCATTTGTATTTCCAAATCCTAATATGTTGTACCCTCAATTAGGACTAAGTGGTTTAAATCCATTCGGTATGCATTCTGGTATGTCGTCAGCGTATGATGCTCTTGGGTTATTGAGTAATAATATAGCAGCAAGTTCAAGTGCCTCCACATTACAAGGATCCAGTCATAACGCTTCACGTAGCACTGTTAAAACAACAACACCCCGATCGTCGACTATAGTTACAAATTCGGCAACTTCTCGACAGCAAAAAGTTTCTGATAGGCAGCAATCAAGCCAACTACCACAAATACATTTGCCTCCTGATCCTTATCTCTTAGAATCTCTTTCGAAACAATCTATAAATTATGAGTCAATCGTGAGACCAGAAAAGAGATCGCGGGACAATGATAGCTACGAAACCGCAGCAACCGACCTATCGAAAACTGAAAAAAAGAAATTACCATTTGATTCATTAAGGTCACAAGTCCCCCCTGAGTTTGCTGCAGTCCAGGAAAAACTACTAAAGGGGGATAAAAAGGATATCGATATAAGTAAAATGTTGTTAGAACAAATGGCTTCTGGAGCTCTCAGTGCTAGTCTTGTGAGTTCTGCTGAATCTAAAAAAATCAAAGACGACAAGGACGTTTCCGAAAAATTAATAAAAAATCCTTCAGACTATATATCAAGAACTTTAGCGTCTGACGACGGGGCTTCTGGTATTTCTTTAGCTCATAAACGAACTCACGACGAAATTATGACTGAACCAGAAAACTTAGCACTGTCATCAACAGAATTAAATTCCGTTAAAAAGTTGAGAGAGAATACCCCGCTAGAAAAAAAATCTACAGTCGAGAAGCAACTCGATCACTCCACACACACTGGGGAAATGGACCTTGAAGACTTGATTGCTCCTTCAACGGTGATAAAAACAGGAATGAAAGCTGATTTTGATAGTTCTGCTTCAAAATTTACTCCCACAGATATGACAACTTCAGCAACTAGTTCAGATAGAGATGAAAAATTACTATCTAAGCTACCGAGTACCTACCATGATGATTCAAGTGTTCAAAGTGAGGGTATGACCTTGACTGATGACTGCAATGAAAAATTAGAAAATGAAATGAAAGACATCTGCTCTAATGAAGAAGGTACTAGTGTAGGTGATGGAGGCCGAAGATGCAATAAAAAAAAAAGTCGTAAGTCATCTGAAGAAATGCCACCTTCATGCCCACGGCGTGAATTAAGATCCAGCTCTGGACGACAGTCGACGGAGTCAATCAATACAAACCATTAAGATCTTATGTGGATAGAAAAAGAAAAAATGATGCTGTATACTAACAACCACCATATTACAGGATTTTAATATAAGTATAAAACCAGTGTTATAAAAAAAAATATTGACAGCGTCAGTAAATTAAATTTTAACACGTTTATTGCGGGCAAAATTTGACCCCGTGGATCTTTAATGCGTCTTGCTACGCAACTGTTGTGTATGGCCGCATAGTCGTAGCAAACGAAACTACGGCCATTATACGCCTGGTGTGTATGAGCCGGGCGCTACGACCATGCGGCCAGCGTGTGTAAAACACTCCGTGCGCGTATATTCCATACTGTAGAATTAAACACGCCCTGCGTGTAACCGCACTTGTGTAGCGGAGCAAGACACACACTGTATGTGATTTGCTGCACAATTATATTACAAAAAGGAGCCGCATTCGCGTAACATTAAGCGAACACAGACGTGTGTGTTTTTCAGCAGCCAACGTGTTAATAGAGTAATCTGTTTTCCATTTTTATGAACTGTGGCTTTTCTACATTAAGAATTAGAATAGTTACAAGAATAATATTAAGTACCTACTTGAACTTGTCTAATAACAGAAGACTGGATGTACGAGGATCCACATTTTATACTAAAGGTTTAAGTTATTGTATTAAATACAAATACGCTACATATGATTCAATTAGAACAAAGTATAATGTTAGGATACGACATTTGCAATCCCTGTCAGAATGCATAACAATATTACCTATTGGACGAAGAGAATAGAGATAACGACCAAAAAGCCAAGGTAACTTTATAGTCGACTAAAGTCAGGTAATTACTAGTTCTAAGAACCCATTTGCGAAAATCGTCTATCTGGCAGGCTGCAGATTGAGGAGTTACGCGGTGGGAAAAAAAATGATAATACTTAATATCGTCGCTGGTGGTTTTTTTTTTTGCTATGTGTTTAATTACAGAAGCAAAAAAAGGCCGCCAAAAATTGTGATGGAAAGATATTTAAAAAAAAAAAAAAAAAAAAACGCGTTTTGTTCGAAAGTTAGCAGAGGAGCATAATCGCCCAACACCAGGTAAGGTAGCTGTCAAACGCAAGCCAATTAAAAAAAAGAGTGCAGTCAGGAACGAAGTTATCCTTAAAATTCAAATTTTGTGACCGGTTCATTATAATGCTAAATTTCGCAACTATAATACACATAATATAATTAATAGATGGCAGGGAACATCAAGCGTCAGGTCTGAGATACCACAGAGCCCAGGTTCAATCCCCAGTAAAACATGTATTTTTGTATGTTTTATTTAATAGTTGGCTGTAACTTTGACCTTAACCACCAGATGGCGCTTAAAGGTGAGATCAGCTGATAACTCTGTCCGTATATTAAAAATAATAAAAACTTAAGTATAACTAACTGCTATTTTTGCAAATACTACGGACGATTTTCACCAATTTATATATGACAAGTTATTTACCAGGTACAGCATTCCAGATTGACGTTTATCGTAAAAACTCCATTAGGCTAGTAATTAGGTACATGAATTTCATCGACGATAAAGGCACCTTAGCTTTTTGGTCGTTAGCTCTCAGTACCTATATGTATATTATATACTGCCCTCTTAAGATGAAAAAGCACAACTCTTGACAAGTAAGTTGTGAATTAAAACTGAAAAAAAAAACTGCGTTTTAGCTTTAGCTTAGCTGCAAAGCTGGATCATTTATTTTTGTAGAAAAAAATCTAGGTAGAAAAGTCAGAGTTTTTGCTGCAGGCGTAACATGGCCAGACTGTAGACAAGGGTTGTCTTCGAAAGAATATACTAAATGTCATTTCTAGTTGCAGAAGGGGCTCGTGGCTAAGTAGCAAGCGTGTCGATTGTACGATCTGCAAGGTTAAGCTGCACTAGCCGCGGTCAGTCTGTGGATGGGTGACCGTTTCGTTACACATCGAGACCCCTTCGTGCCTCGGAGAGCACGTAAAGCCGGTCGGTCCTGCGCCTGATCTCTCTCCGGTCGTGTCGAATTGCCGTCCCATCGGATTATGAGAGTGAGGGAATAGAGAGTGCACTTGTGTTTTCGCACACACTTCTGCACTATAATATGTCCCGCGCAGATGGCTAGTCTCCATTGAGATTGGCCGCCGTGACCGAAATTCGGCTGGGAGGACATTAGTTGCAGAAAATAATAAAATATTATTTTGTTTATTTTTCAACTCGATATACTACGCCTGCAGGAACAGGCGTAGCATGAGTGTACAGCTCTATGTACTCAATTTGCGACTTTTGCTTTTTCTTCTTAGCAGAGCAGTATATTCTTGGCTTAGAATTTCATAGTTTATACGATGAACTATTGAGACTTCAGATCTCTCGCAAATAATGTAGCTCGGTTTCCTTTTTACTATTAATTGTTTAAAAAATTTACTTGAGAAAAACCATTGATGATGATTAAAAATGTGTGAATAATTTCTGGTTTATTATGTATTATTCTTATTTTTTATTTAGTTATGATGTAAGATTTAAGTCAGACACTGAATGTGATAAAATTATTTATTACATGTATTCTTATTATTTTAAACTATATTGATGAAATGTATTATATAATTATGTGAAAAATCTTAAAATAAAAATAGAACTGATGTATTTGTCTATTTTATTCTGTACTATAGTCATGGATCTTCTTCCTCTCAGGTCCGTATTACAGAACGTTTCTCAAGTACAGTTACTTAAAGGCTCAGATTAAAAACCTCCTTAAAGGGTGTGCGTCATCCCAGCGAAAAAGTGTCGAATTTCTTAGTTCGAGGTAAGTAAATCTTTAGTCTATGACGTCGTGTAATTGGGTATGAACCAAGAACATTATATACCACAGTTATATATGTATGTATTACATACATTACTGGACAGTAAACCTACATATTTTTATCAATACAAAATGATACCTTAAGTCTATGTGTTAAGGTTTATTTTCATGTAATAGTGATGTAATCAGAAATCCAAAAGAAAGGGAGAGCCGAGAAGCGACTTGTGTGTCCTTGTCTAAAAAATTGCCAACGTAAAATAAAAACTTCTATAGTAGTTTTCAAATCAAAATTATGTTTTTGTAAAATTCGTTGTTACCGCTCTTCTATAACACGATAATGTGAAATACGTAATAGTGATGTAAGCCATTAATAAAAGTAGATCGTACTATTTTGTTACGTATTTGTCCGCGCGTAGCTCAAGGTTTCATCAGGATTGATCACGAAATAAATTTCTATTGTAATCTTAATAAAACACTGTAATTTACTAAGCAGAGTTTGGTTTTATTAATGTTAAGTGGAATTATAATAGATTGGTTGCAAGACAGTTTTATAGGAACACAATTACAGAGTACAGACGGACGCCAACAAAAGACGGGAGGAACAGAAGTGTCACTGTCATGTCAAAGTGACAAGTAAGTATATGGAACCAAGGCTTTTAGCCATCACATAGTTTACAAATAATATGTTATATTGCTACTAACACCGTCCCTCAATATAAAAATATTATTTTCCTTACATATACACTTTAACATTTTAACATATTAACTCTATTTCTATATAAGTCTATTTACTATCACTTTTACAATTTATACATAACAACAGTTATTCTAATTTTATGTATTTTCTCAACTTAACAAATTTAATTCCAGGCAAAGTTTTTCTTTAACAACTCTTTAGTTTTGTTTACACAATCTATATCCGTCCCTGCCAGTAATAAATCATTTACATACAACAATAGATAAACAATCTGTCCATTACACTGTTTTACATATAGACCATAATCAGTTTTACATTGTTTGAAACCTTCAGACAACATGACCGAGTTAAACTTATCATTCCAGTTTTTGGGTGAACTTTTGAGACCATACAATGATTTTTTAAGTTTACATACCATATCACTATCAAAAGTATATCCCTCTGGTAATGACAAATATATCTCATCTTTTATTTCAGCATGAAGAAAAGCACTTTTAACATCCATTTGATGTACTAACATACCTTTTTGATTACAAATTGCCAATAGAGTACGAACTGATGGAAGTTTAGCAACTGGTGCAAATAAATCATCATCAAGAAAATCAGTTTGTTGAAAGCCCCTAGCCACGAGCCTAGCCTTGTAACTAGTAATATTACCTTGTTCATCAAGTTTTCTTTTATATACCCATTTACTTTCAATAACTTTACAATTTACTGGTTTTCGCACTAACTCCCAGGTATTATTTTTATTTAAACTATTTATCTCTTCTTCCATAGCTCTTTTCCAATTTAATTTATCAGTACTTTCCATAGCTTCTTTATATGTTTTAGGATTATCTTCTATAAAACTTAATAGACATGTATAATCTTTCTGCCAATCTGGCGGTCTAATCTGGTTTCTTGGTCTTAATTTTCTAGTTTGTTCTTCCTGAGTTTGAACTTCAGTATTTGTGTAATCTAACTCTACTTCAGATTCATTATTTGACAACTCAACGCTTGCACTATTATTTTCATTTTGACTTGACGTTTCATTAATAACTTGTGTTTCACTCTGGATTATACTATCCATACTATTTCCGTCCTGTACGACATCATCAACATCATTATTATTTTCTCTCATAGAATTTTCTGTATTTAAACTATTTTCTTCTACTATGCCTTCTACATTTTCTGTAATTTCCCAATTAGGTATTTGATATGTACTATCACTAACTTTTATAAAAACTACATCTCTCTTAATCTCTACTTTATTTTCTTCCTTATAATAAATTCTATATCCCTTAGTAACTTCTCCATATCCAACTAAGTATCCTTTCATTCCTTTAGAATCTAATTTTCTCCTTTTCTCTTTTGGTATGTGACTAAATACTGGACTACCAAATTTACGTAAATTATTTATATCAAAAGTCCCACCTGACCAACATTCATATGGTGTTTTATCAGTATTTTTATTTTTCATATAACTTCTGTTTAAAATATACACAGCCATATTGACAGCTTCTGCCCATAGCTTTTTACCTAAATTAGACTGAATCAACATAGTCCTTGCAGCTTCTATTATTGTTCGCATCTCTCTTTCTACCTTGCCGTTTTGTTCCAGCGTATAAACAACTGTAGTTTGATGCTGTATACCTTTATTATTTAAAAATGACTCTAATGTTTTATTTAAAAATTCTGTCCCATTGTCTGTTCTTAAGATTTTTACTTTATTACCCGTTTCAACTTCAGCATAATTTATAAAATCTTTAATATTACCCGGTACTTCAGACTTATGTTTTAAAAAGTAAACTTTCCTATACTTAGAGAAATCATCTTTAATTACCAATACGAATCTTGAACCACCAACAGATGGCACTTCCATTGGTCCGCACACATCAGCATGTAAGATCTCACAACACATACTTGTTTTTGTCAAACTATGAGGAAAAGGTAAGCGATGACATTTCCCTTCTATACACGCATTACAAGAATCACTAGAATCAATATATTCTATATTATTATTTTTTAACACTGAACGACAGTATTCAAAATTTTGATGAGCTAGCCTTTCATGCCAGTCCTGAATAGTACTTTTAACTTGGGTAGTTACAACATTAACATTACATGAACTAAATGCAAACTGCATCACATAGAATTTATCGTTATAGGGAGTCACTGGAGTAGTTGCAAACTGAGCTGTGCAACACTTCCTTCAATTATATTTAATGGCATGGTCATCCCACTCAGCCCTAGTGTCAAAGACCTTGGTTTGCATATTGACACCACCTTAAGCTGGCAAAACCAAGTGGCGAGTGTCAGCCAGAGAGTTACGGGAACATTACGGTCGCTCTATCGCCTGAAAAACTTCCTCCCACCAAATACTAAAACAAAGCTTGTACAAGCCTTGATTTTCCCAATTGTTGACTATGGTGATGTGTGCTACTTTGACCTGAATGCAGTTCTTCTCAACAAACTTGACCGGCTTCTTAACAACTGCATTCGATTCGTTTTTAATCTTCGTAAATATGACCATGTGTCTGAGTATCGTTTGCTTCTAAAATGGTTGCCTATCCGCCAACGTAGGCATATGAGGGCATTAACTACTCTATTCTCTTTACTTTTCTCTCCCAATTCTCCTTCTTACTTAACTTCTCATTTTCAGTATCTATGTACAAGTCATACTAAATATCTCCGCTCCACTAATAATCGTCTTCTCCAATGTCCTTCTCACCGCTCTGACTTCGTTCACTCTACATTCTTCGTGCAATCTATCCTATTATGGAATGCGCTTCCTCAGGAAATCAGGATGGCTAACAGTCGGCTCGCCTTTAAAAATAAGTTAAGGAAATATTTCCGTGAAAACAATTTAGCAGATTCAGCTCGACTTTGAATTATCTTGATGTTATATATTTATAGTTATATATGTAGGTATGTATAATATATATATTTTATTATATGTATAATGTACATATGTATTTATCTATTTTTTTTATTTTTTATTATATGTAATTATAAGTCCGTAGTACGAAACATATTTTACTACTTTACTGGTGCATCTACCCTATTCTTTGTCTCTGCATTACCCTAAGGTTGTCTGGTAGAGAACGCCTATGGCGTTAAGACCGCCTTTGTACCCTGTTGTGCATAAAGAATTAAATAAATAAATAAATTTATCAACACATTTACCAATAGAACATACAACATTGTTTTTAATAAATTCACATTTGTTACCTTTAATACTGAACATATAACCATTACTTACAGCTTTTGTGACTGAAAACAAGTTAACTTTAAGTTCTGGAACATACAACACACAATTTAATGTAGACTCTACATACTTATGCCCATCATAAGCTTTTAAAACTATTTGTCCCATACCTTCAACTTTTAATTTTCTCCCATCCCCAACTATAACAAATCTATCACAATTGGTTTCAGAAAAACTAGAGAAATAAAACTTACTGTGAGTCATGTGGTCACTGGCACCACTGTCCACTAACCATTCGTCACAGCTTAAATTGTGTCCAATAAATGCACTTGATATGTAAGCATTACTTTGTTTTTCTTTTGAACTGTTTCCTTTACTTACTCTATTTTCCTTATTCTTTTTAAAATAACATTTATCTATAGTATGTCCTACCTTTTTACAATATGAACAGGTTTTACTAAAATTGCACTGGTTCTTCATGTGACCAATTTTCCCACAATTAAAACATTTAATGGTTTTCTTAACTGTTAAAGCCACAGGCTCCTCACATTCCTGCATACGCTCTTCTTCGATGAGTAATCTTGCCTGCAGATCATTAAGTGTTTGCGACTCCTGCGGAACGCTTTCCCACGCAGACACAAAATGTTTGTATTGTGCTGGTAATGTCATTAGCACTTTAGTGATGATCATCTTATCCGATACTGATTCACCTAACTGTTTTAACTGGTTTGCCATATGCTCTATTTTACTAAACAAGTTAGCCATACCTCCTTCTTCATATTTATACTTCATAAACCTTTCTTGCACTAGATGAATGCTCGTCGAACTTTTTAGTTCATAAATACCTGATAATTTACTCCACATTGCAGCAGCAGTACCACACGACAACAAGTGTTGCATCACCTTTTCAGTGACTCTTGAGACAATGTGTGTTTGAGCTTTCGCATCCATTTGCTCCCATTCATTTGGTTTTAGGTTGGTATCCTGTTTTGTTACGGTTCCGTTCACGACTCCGAAGAGACCTAAACCATTTAACAATATCTTGGTCTGGAACTTCCACAACGACCAATTTTCGGCACCGGTCAGTTTCACAACAGTGATTCCGGTAACTGTTACCCCATCAGCAGCAGCGCCTTGAAGATCCATGATCTCTGGGTTTTAACAACCTGTCTGCATCCAAGTCAATCTATACAAATAGGCGGGTCTGAGCGGATCTGGGCCCATAACCTATTGTAATCTTAATAAAACACTGTAATTTACTAAGCAGAGTTTGGTTTTATTAATGTTAAGTGGAATTATAATAGATTGGTTGCAAGACAGTTTTATAGGAACACACACAGAGTACTTTTATATATATGAAATAGAGACCTAACTCTACCCTCAATAGAGGCACACACCAAGTGGCGCCTCTATATTTTTGTTTTGGAACTACAACTTCATTTCAGATATCTATAGATAACTATGTACCGAGATCACTAGGTGGCTCTGTATTCATCCTTATTAGAAATCGAAAAAATAAAGACAAAAAGTTCGAATGTTAGCAGGATTTGAACCTGTATCTCCAACATTATAAGTCAACTACAGTAAGTCAACTACAGTACAAGATAAGCTACCGTGATTCTTATGACAAGCATTGAATTTAACTTTCAATTACGTATTTTGTTAACGTCATAACTTTTATTTTACAATTTATATATTTAGATATCACTTCAATTGCGTAAATGCGTAAAAAATAATAGTATAATTAAAAAAAGGAATTGATAAGTTTAAATGTTGGTGTTATATACCAAATTACGTTTTCCCAATATGATTATACTTTAAGAATCTTGTGGATTGATTTGTTTAATTTGCCTATTAAATAGGCAATTAAATTAAACATATTAAAAACGAAAGTGAATAAACCGGAAAACATTGGTAAATAATTGTATACAACTTTGAATTTTAAATTCACGCCATCTATACAGTTTTCTAGACAACTTTTTGTATCTTGGATCTTGCTAGTCAAATCTTAGCCTCGATAGCATAACACGTAGATACTAGCGACATCTGTGTTTTTGTTTTGTATATAGTCAAATATAATACTGGTAAATTCAAAATACGTAGTGGTCAAACGACGTTTGAGTATTATCAGTACTCGTCAATTTGGTCGGATAAGAATTGATGGTATCCCAAGAATTTTGTTCTAAGATTGTACCCCCTGGGCTACGTTCACTTACTACGCACTCAGTGTGAAAGTCGCCCGGTGCGAATATCGCTCGATCATTGACGATTTTCTCAGAGTTACTGAACGACTTCGGGCGACCTCATGAAACTGACACTAGAACAATGAAGCACTGACAATTATGACAATCGAAACCTCAAATTATCTGTCATTTCATACTATTATCTGTCAACATGACAGCAGGGCGTCTTTTACCCTACTATTTCACGGGGTGACCGGTGCGATCGCCCGACGACGCCCGCTCACAATACTGAACGGTTTGGTGTGAACGCCCGGACGATCACTCCGAGTAACTGAACGACCTAAGAACGCTCCGGGCGTCGTCCGCCGTCGTCCGACGATAATACTGAACGTACCCCTGGGCTACGTTCACTTATTACGCACTCAGTGTGAAAGTCACCCGGTGCGAATATCGCTCGATCATTGACGATTTTCTCAGAGTTACTGAACGACTTCGGGCGACTTTATGAAACTGACACTAGAACAATGAAGCACTGACAATTATGACAATCGAAACCTCAAATTATCTGTCATTTCATACTTTTATCTGTCAACATGACAGCAGAGCGTCTTTTACCCTACTATTTCACGGGGTGACCGGTGCGTACGCTCGACGACGCCCGCTCACAATACTGAACGGTTTGGTGTGAACGCCCGGACGATCACTCAGAGTAACTGAACGACCAAACAACGCTCCGGGCGTCGTCCGCCGTCGTCGGACGATAATAGTGAACGCACCCCTGGGAACACAATTACAGAGTACAGACGGACGCCAACAAAAGGCGGGAGGAACAGAAGTGTCACTGTCATGTCAAAGTGACAAGTAAGTATATGGAACCAAGGCTTTTAGCCATCACATAGTTTACAAATAATATGTTATATTGCTACTAACAATTTCTCTTTACTACAAATTATGTATTTTCCGATTATTACATGAACTGACCAGTAGAAGTTTTACAACAAGAATGACAGCCCGCGCAAAGCACAGTGTCTCCATCTTTATATTACTACAATCAAACAGACCCAACGGAGTCACTAAATACATTTTAATTTATAAATGAACACTAAAATAATTAACCAGTCGTCGTGATAAAACTAATATTAATTTAGATAATCTCTAAACATTATATAAACCAACAAATCATGCCAGATATTAAAATATGAAACAATATAAAGCGGAATTATCAGAACCACAAAATTAAATTAACAACATTTAAATTAATCATTTCATTAATCTAATTAGAATATTTGAATTATAATTATCATAATATTAACATTATTTACTGTTATGATATAGAAACTCTCTGGAGTTTCAGTACTTGTATCGTCTATGAACGTTGTAGTTTTTATAATGATATATTTTCTGTCAATTACTATTGTCATATTCTCGTATTATTTTGTTGATTAAAACCATATAAATATTGTAATGGTATTATCTTATGTTATCAATTTAATCAACAAAATAAATTAAATAAAATGGACAAATTTCTACGTCCAGATAAATTGAACATTGATCCATCTGACAGCTCCGCTTCAAAAGAATGGGAACACTGGAAGAGGACATTTGAAAATTTTCTATCATTGTGCGTCAAAGATGAGACATCGGATACATCAGATAAGAAATTAAATTTACTTATAAATCATGTCTCAGCGAGAATTTACACATTTATCAGTGAGTGCGATAATTACGAGGTAGCCTTCAGCACATTAAATAACATATTCATCAAGCCAAAGAATATAATTTACGCTAGACACATGTTGGCTACTAGAAGACAACAGAGCGAAGAAAATATTGACGCTTATATCCAAGCTTTGAAAATAATGTCGAAAGATTGTAAATTTGAAAAAGTGGATGCAGAGACGAATAAATGTGATAACATACGAGATGCATTTATTTCGGGCCTTAAATCAAATAACATCAGACAACGATTACTTGAAAATTTGACGCTGTCACTGGACCAAGCCTACAATCAGGCAATATCGTTGGAAATGGCCGAATCGAGTTCACATGATTATAATGCTTCGAATTTAAATGCTGTACAAGGTCTAGAAAGTTCCATGCAAGGTCTAGAAAGTTCCATGGCACCGATAGCAGCAGCCTCTAACATCAAGCGTAAATGTTTCTTCTGTGGTGGGCGCGTACATCGTAGGAAGGATTGTCCTGCTATCGATGTTATCTGTCAGATTTGTGACAAGAAGGGACATCTTGCTAATGTTTGTCGAAATAAGAAACCTAATACTGTTGCAGGCATGGAAAAGGAAGCTATGACTAACAGTTCAGCATGTATAATAGCAGCGACACCTGATTCCCTCAAAAAAGCTACTGTAACAGCCTACATTCAAGGGATACGTGCTCAAGCATTGATTGATACGGGTAGTTCTATCAGTTTTATGGATGATGATTTTTTCAAGTTGTGTCGTTTAAAAAAGAAACCCAGCAATCAGACAATTTCAATGGCTTCAACTACACTTAAATCCCAGGTAGAAGGACAGACCTGTGTCTCAGCTAAAATTGGAGATCATGATTACAATGGTTTGAATTTACTTATTGTAAAGAATTTGTGCGCTGATCTTATCATTGGTCACGATATACTAGAAAAGCATTCTTCGCTAGAGTTAACTTTTGGTGGATCTAAAGATCCTATCAAAATATGTAGTGTTGCTGCAGCCTCTGTGCCTGCTGTACCTTTGTTTTCAAACGTATCTCCAGATTGTAAGCCTATCGCTATAAGATCTCGGAGATACAGTGAAGATGATAAGAAATTCATCAGCGATGAAATAAGAAAACTATTGACTAATAACATAATAGAAGAGAGCACGTCTCCCTGGAGAGCTCAAGTTCTTATTACAAGGAATTCTAATCACAAGAAACGACTTGTTATCGATTATTCTCAAACAATAAATAGATATACACAATTAGATGCATACCCACTTCCAAATATGGAAGAGTTGGTGACACAGATTTCAAAATATCGCATATATAGCGCTATAGATTTGCAAAGTGCTTATCATCAAGTCCCAATACTGCCGGAAGAACGTCTCTTCACTGCTTTCGAAGCTTTGGGAAATCTTTACCAATTTCGGCGTATTCCATTTGGTGTCACTAACGGTGTTTCAAGTTTTCAAAGAACTATAGATTGGGTAATCCGACAAGAAGGGCTTCAAGGAACCTATGCCTATTTAGATGACATAACGGTGTGTGGAAAAACGCAGGATGAGCATGATGAAAATCTTAAAAAATTTTTAGCTGCTGCGCAGAGATACGGGCTGACTTTGAATAAAGAAAAGAGTAAGTTTTCTCAGAACTCTATTAATATTCTGGGATACAATATAAAGGACCATGTCATTAGGCCAGATGCCGATCGCTTACATTCATTATTAAGTTTGCCTCCACCATGTGATTTGCCATCATTAAGAAGAGTTATAGGAATGTTTGCACATTATTGCAAATGGATTCCAAATTTCTCAGAAAGAGTTCACGCCCTTAGTCATGCGAAACTATTTCCATTGAACAAAGAGCTAATCCATAGTTTCGAAGACCTGAAATCTGACATTGCAAAATCTGCAATTCATGCTATTGATAATAATGCACTGTTCACAGTAGAAACGGATGCATCAAATCATTCGATTGCGGCAACTTTGTCACAAGCTGATCGACCGGTTGCATTTTTTTCGAGAATGTTAAATAATAGCGAACTGAACCACTCGGCTATAGAGAAAGAAGCTTACGCTATAGTGGAATCGCTAAAGAAATGGCGTCATTTTCTCATTGGCAAACCATTTCGTCTCATTACTGACCAACGATCAGTATCTTTCATGTTCAATAATAAACTGACAAGTAAAATGAAAAATGAAAAAATTCAGCGTTGGCGTTTGGAGCTAGCACCATTTAAGTATGATATCGTATACCGTCCTGGAAAGCAAAATGATGTCGCTGACGCGCTCTCACGGGTGTGTGCTTCGATGCCAATGCGAACGGAACGACTTATATCTTTACATGAAGCTTTGTGTCATCCAGGCGTGGCGCGAATGACCCATTGGGTAAGATCAAAGAATATGTCTTATTCCACAGAAGAGATAAGTAAGATGATTAAATCTTGCCGGATTTGTTCGGAAATAAAGCCGAGATTTTTCAGACCTACCTCACCTGATCCAGTTTTAATAAAAGCTACTTCGCCTATGGAGAGATTAAGCGTTGACTTCAAAGGCCCAGTACCTTCTAATACAAGAAACAAGTACATATTGACTGTGATCGACGAGTACTCTCGCTTCCCCTTCGCGTTTCCGTGCGCCGATATGAGCTCTACGACGGTGATTAAACATCTAAACGAAATATTTATGCTATTTGGCATGCCGTCTTACCTTCATTCAGATCGAGGAGCTTCATTTATATCAGCGGAAGTAAAGAATTTCTTGAATTCACGTGGAATTGCTACGAGTAGAACTACACCGTACCATCCAAGAGGGAATGGACAAGTGGAGCGTTTTAACGGAACTCTTTGGAAATCAATCCAGTTAGCACTACGTTCACGCAACCTAGCGATAGAAAACTGGGAAAAAGTTCTTGCTCAAGCTTTACATTCAATTAGATCTTTGCTGTGCACAGCTACTCATTGTACGCCGCACGAAAGAATGTTTACGCATACGAGGCGGTCTTCAAATGGAGTATCTATACCCACCTGGTTGGCAGAATCTGAACAAGTGCTAATGCGAAAATTTAACCGCACTAATAAATATCAACCAGTCGTTGAAGAGGTGACACTGCTTCATGTTAATCCAGATTACTCCTATGTTCGCCTTGCAGATGGCCGCGAATCGACTGTTTCGAACCGTCACTTAGCACCATTAGGTCAAGATAGCGAGATTATCCAAGAAATGCCTGGAACATTAAACGAGACGAGAGACTCAGATGAGACAAGAGAAGAAGGCGTAATTAGTTATGATTCGCAGACTACGAACATGGACGAGGAAACTGAGGAACCGCTGCCAGTTGAGACAGAACCTCCGCCTACAGAACAGCCAGCTGAGGATCAACGAAGATCAACTAGAGAGCGCAGGCTTCCGAGCCGCTACAACGATTACGTCCTGAACAGCTGTTTCTTTCCTCTAGCATGGAAGAATGTTATGATATAGAAACTCTCTGGAGTTTCAGTACTTGTATCGTCTATGAACGTTGTAGTTTTTATAATGATATATTTTCTGTCAATTACTATTGTCATATTCTCGTATTATTTTGTTGATTAAAACCATATAAATATTGTAATGGTTTTATCTTATGTTATCAATTAATTTAATTAATACGGATCATCAAATATTAAGCTTTGCTAAACAAAAAGGTATCTTCTTTGATCTTTGATGGTCTTTGCAAAGTACAACAAATACAACTATGATGATCTTTGCAAAGTACAACAAATACAACTTTGATGATCTTTGCAAAGTACAACAAATACAACAGCAAACTACATAGCAAATTCTAGAAATAAAGGATATTTATTTCAAAATACTTCATAATCTAAAAGTAATTCATTGTATAAACTAGTTACCTCAAAATGGCAATAGATTGCGTTGTAAGCATCGATATTCGATATAGCATAGACATTAATTGAGCGTGGAGACCGAATCCAGAAATTCCGTAACGAAAATAACCTAACACCCCCCACTCCGACCGGCACAGCGATGATGAGTCCGAGTATAAATTAATATTTTAATGTTATAAGCTATGGAAAGCTATATTACTCTCAAATTACACTAGAGGGCGCAATGTTCAACCAACGCCAGGAAGAAACATTCAATACTGACCAGTAATAAAGATTAATATATTTCTGTTCTGTTGAACTTCTGTCAAAAAAGTGTAAACAAAATTGATGGCAACACTAGCCCGCCCATATATTCTTATTGCATTTATAAAATAATATTGGTGTAAATTTTAACCTTTAAATGTCAACACTGACTTGTCATATTGACAACAATAGGAGGGTTGGCGGGAAAATTCGGAATGATCGTGTTGTGGATTTTGTATTATTTTCCTAAATTTGTGTTTCTTCGAGTGTTAATGTGTAATAATGGTGGATTATTAAATGTTAAGTGCTCGTTAACGTGTACAAGTGTGGGTAAATGTTACAAAGTTGAAAAACGTGACTTTCGTATTTTCTCATCATCCGCTCAAAAACCTAGTAAAGTTTCCATCACTTTACTAGGGTGAGTAAACTAAAGACTTGGCTGGAGGGTCTAAGCAACCAGGCCATAAAACTACTCACATAATAATATAACAAATAAATGACTTGGCTTAAAGGTCTTAGCAACCAGGCCATAATACTTAAAAAAAAAAAAAAAAAAAAAAAAAAAATTGACAACAATATTATGGCGGTATAGTGTTATTTTTTATGATTTTGAATATGTAGTATACTTTATTATAAAATGGTAAATTTTTGTTGCGTACGTGGTTCTAAAAAATAATCATATCCTGGCCGTGGATTATCTTTTCACAGGTAATGTGTTTTCATTAGTGTCCGACCGAAACAGGATTTTCAGCCAAAACCGAACCATCGGTCTTAGTCCCAGTTTCGGCCGAAACCGAAACTTATTTGAATTTTTATATCATGTTAAATCTATTGTATTTTTACGCATATATACAGTTAACACGTGTAAAAAAATAAAATGCAACAATTAAAGTATGTAAAAAAAAAACGGTCAAGTGTGAGTCGGACTCACGCAGTAGGTTCCGTAACACCCATCGACGATAACCCATAGAAACTGATTTAATTTACGAGAGTTTATCAAAAGACATCAACGACGTACGCGAAATGTGAATTTTTGCATCTCTTTCTTACGTAGGTACCACCACATATCTCTATTTTTGCCCTGTTTTTAGTATTTGTTGCTAAACTACATAGTATGCACTATAATCAGACCAAGTTTGACGCTGGTATGTATTACCGTTTTGAATATAGAGCAGGAACAAAAACGTTGAAAAAAATCCATCTTTCTCGAGGTTTCTTGTATGAGGGGTTGGTTTTAGTCTTTTTTAGGGTTCCGAAGTCCTACAAGGAACCCTTATAGTTTCGTCATGTCCGTCCGTCTGTCCGTCTGTCCTAATCCTTTACAGCTTAATAACTTCTACAGTTAAAAACATAAGTAAATGAAATTTTGTTAAAAAATAGTCTACTTATAGATCTCAATTTTAAAAGAATAAAAAAATGGTTTTTACGTATTTTAGGGGTGGCGTCCATACATGTGAAATGGAGATGAAAAAAATTTTTTCGCTGCACCCCCTTATGTGGGGTATCAATGAATAGATCTACTAAAATGAAGGTAATGTTTCATACACCACTTTTTTATCAGGTGTACCATCTGCGAAATATAGCGCGCCAAAGTGGCTTGCAATGTGTCCCCCCCCCTGCCATTTCTAAACTATGCAACGTAGAAACTTATAATCTTCCACATTGATAGACCTTTGTGAAAACTCTCTTTTAAAATTATTTCGAGTATAATGTGATTATAATTTTTTGAGTTATAGACAGAAAACTGAAAAATACTTAAAACGTCCTAGTTCAAAGGTCATTGACCTTAGAGAAAAATGATGTTAGCAAATAATGCTCCTTTAGTTACTTTCTATTTGAAAAAATCACAAAAAGTAACTTTGTGTTATGTTGAACACACTTCTTCAATTTGGCTTCTTGAATTTATCGCTAGATGGCGCTACTAACAACACGCTCTGAGTCGCGAATGCTGCCGATTATTGCAAAAACTAAAAAAGCATAGCTATGATTAATATTCGATTTGATTCGTTTGTAATTACACCTACTTAAGGAACCCTATAATACTGAGCATGGCCCGACATGCTCTTGGCCGGTTTTTAATTTTAGTATTTGTCGTGATAGTAGTCATAGTAGTAATTTAGTACTACTGTACTACGTGTCCGAATTGACTAAGCACCTCGCGTACAAAAGGGATTTTTTTTTTTGACAAATATGCGACATTAATAGTACTGAAGGTCATTCACAGTAATAGTTAAATCACTGGAGGTAGTTGTGTATCAGATTTACGGGGCGGTTCGAATACGGGTACAAAATTTAATCCAACAACAATTACAAATAAATATAGTAATGTGTTTGAGCCTGTGTCTGTTTCGTGTGCGGGATGCAGCCAGGGTGCTCTTCAATGAGTGAATTTTATTATTGAACGGGTTAAAACGTATATTTTGTAAAAACGAGAAATAAAAAATAAAAAAACGTTCAATTTTAACCGACATGGAACGATCTAGTCGGGGTTCTGAAGTTAGTAATAGTAACGGTGCAAAAACGAATATGGCGCAACGTTCAGGCCGTTACGTCATCGACGACTGCTGTCGACGCCGCTAGATGACGCTACTTGTGTCGTTCTTGAACATGCCGGCCGCTTTGGAAGAACCAGGATTCAGTCTTCCAACACGAAGAAATCGATGTGGCTGCGCAATAACTCGACTATTGTACAGGTAACGGACAGAGCTTCGAGAAGGCCCGCCGAATGATGCCGGCCGCTCACTCACTCACTACAAATTTCAGCGACGCGTGAGATTCCATCATTTCCAGGGAATAAAAAATAAATAAATATCTTTGGGACATTTTTACACAGCACCATCTAGTCCCAAACTAAGCAGAGCTTGTGGTATGGGTACTAGACAATGGATATAATACGTATATACTTTTTTTTTTTTTTTGTAAATACATACTTATAATACATAAGCAACACACCCAGACCAACACAAACACTTATGTTCATCACACAAATATTTGTGTCCTGTAAAAATAAACGTATAACCCGGCCCGATTTCCACTTGAAGGGCGGAAGGTTCTCTTCTTTGATAAGAACTAGGCTGTCCTGGGCGATGTCTTCACTGTCGACTTTCCATTTAGTGCGTTGTTGGTGCTCTGACACGTACTCTTTGGACCAACGTTGCCAAAAGTGCTGTCTGAGTTGCTCCACACGTTCATAGCGTCCCAGTCGCGCAGGCACGATTGTCGTCAGGTCTTCACAGGCTGGCGCAGTCAGCGGTCTGCCGATCATGAAGTGTGCTGGAGTCAGTGGGAGGAAATCGTTAGGGTCAGAGGAGAGAGGGGACAATGTACGGGAGTTGAGAACGGATTCAATTTGCGTTAATAACGTGATAAACTCCTCGTGTGTCAGCCTCGCATTGCCCAGTACTCGCCGTAAATGGTACTTGCAGGACTTGCCTCCCGCCTCCCATAACCCGCCAAAAAGGAGGACTATATGGAGGTATAAAAGTTAAATGAATTTGATTATTACTAAGAAAATCTGAAATATCATTCGAATTTTTGAAAATTACTGCTAATTCTTTTTCAGCACCAACGAAGTTCTTTCCGTTGTCTAAAAAGAATTGGTTTGGCTTGCCACGACGTGATATAAAACGTTTCAAAGCTAAAAGATAATCCTGTGTGGTCAAACTACCAACCAACTCTAAATGTATAGCTCGAGTGGAAAAACAAATGAGCAAGTGGCTTGGGTTACGTATAACCAACCACGCAGGGAGATCTGTTCACGACTTCGCTCTGGCCTATGGTCTGACACAAATGGTTACCTCACCTACACGAGTACCTGACGTGGAAGATCATATTCCCTCCTTACTGGATCTTCTGCTGACTTCACACCCTGAAAACTATCAGGTGTCAGTGTGTGCGCCGCTTGGGTCGTCAGACCACTGCCTGATACGTAGTGTGATACCTCTCACGTGCCCATTGCGTCCGCAAATCTCAAGCGGCCGCCGTGTTTGGTACTATAAGTCAGCAGATTGGGATGGAATTCGAACATTTTTTTTGTCCTACCCATGGGGGCCAGTTTGTTTCTCGTAGGATGATCCTAACGCATGTGCCAACTCTGTCGCCGAAATTGTATTGCAGGGCATGGAACTACATATTCCGAACTCAGCAGTGCCTGTCGGTGGCAGATTTCGGTCGTGGTTTGGTAAATCTTGCAACGTGGCATCACGTCGAAAGCAAAAATCTTGCCGAGCCTGGGCCGAAGCGCAGGCAGTGCGTAACCCGATCTCCGGCACTTTAAAGAAACTGTATAACACAGCCTCCAGATCCTTTAAGAAGGAAATTGCCGGTGCGAAGTCCAAGTTCATTGGCAAAATTGGCGAGAGATTAATGCGCTATCCTTCGGGATCTCGCGCATTTTGGTCTCTTGCCAAGGCTGTCCAGGGGAACTTCTGTCAGTCGTCGTTTCCACCATTGCGCAGGGATGACGACTCACTTGAATCATACGGTTTGACAAAGCTTCCGTACTAGCGAGGGAGAAGTACTTTATACCGCGGAAAGTACGTGAAGCTATTGAAATCAGTCGTCACCCAAATTTCAATAGAGACGGAGGTTGGAAACTGCCACCTGCCTGGAAACCAGCTCTCAGGTCTTCATCAAACAGCCATGTCCCGTTGAGCCTGGAGTATGACACGGTCAGCAGTGTGTGTACCGGTGATAATCCACCTGAAGACTCGGACACGACGAGCGACGAAGATGCACGACCACCACCGAAACCAGGCGCTCCGTCACCGTCTTCGCGAGCGCAGCGCTACGCGGCGCGCTGTGGCCTCTAAATCCACAGTTTGGTGCGCGACGCCGCCGCGTAACCAGCTCATGATTAAGGACTCCGTTCGAGCTCGAAACCGGTCGGGCACACCCGATGATATAACGTGAGTGAAACCGTTTATATTAATCATTAATTCTTTGAGCACGCTATGTTGACGTGGCGTATCATTAATTGGTTCACATCCTTACTATAGTCTCATTGTCATCATCATTTCAGCCGAAAGACTTCCATTGCTCAACATTGGCCTCCCCCAAGTAGCTTGGTGGGGATATGCCATAATCGCCACGCTTGGCAGGCGGGTTAGCGAGCGCATTTGGTTAGTTAAATACTCAGAGAACGCTTCTGCCCATCCTCTAGTGAATCCCTTAGTCGCCTTTTACGACACCCATGAGAAGATATAGGGTGGTGCAATTCTTTACGTCCGACACCACACGGAATATATAGTCTATGTTAATCCAATTAAATAAAAAGGTAAACAAACCCAGTTTCGGTATAATTATCACACAATCACTCACATAGTGGAATTAGTAACACATTCTATTGCCTAAGTAAAAGCCTACTAACCCTTAATTTAGAAAAAACTAAATTTATTACCTTTAGCCCAAGAATCACTTCACAACCAGCTTCTCCTTATTCCCTAATGGCTCACAAATGTGGTATGCGTATGACCAATGATTGTCGTGATTGTATCCACATTATGCGTACACATAGTATCAAATACCTGGGTGTTTTACTTGACAGTACAATGACTTGGAAGGAACAAATTGATCAACTGGTATCCAGAGTCAGAAAACTAATCTTTGTGTTTAAAAACTTACGTTCATCTGCTGACTTTAATACACTTCGAACAGTATACTTTGCCCTAGCGCATTCTATCTTGACGTACTGCATCACTGCGTGGGGTAGTTCAGGCATATGCCAAATGCTCCGGCTGGAAAGGTCACAGAGGGCCGTGCTGAAGGTCATGGCTCATAAGCCTATACATTTTCCTACTGTTGAACTGTACACTATATGTAAGGTCCCGACAGTCCGGCACGTATTTTTGCTTAACACAATACTGCGTAAACACTCAAACCTTCCATATGATCCTGAATTTGTGAGAAAAAAACGTAGAGCTGACATAGTCTGCCAGACAGAAATTGCAAAAGTTAAAGCCGTGAGTCGACAGTACCAATTTCTGAGTACAGTATTATATAATAAAGTAAATAAGAAGCTCAACATATATCCGCTCACTCTTCGCGAGTGTCGAATACTCACTGATAAATGGCTCTATACGCTTACATATGAAGAATTGGAAATATTTGTTAAAACGTAACTTCATGTTTCTGATACCCGCCTGCGCACACACATTCCCACGCAAAATCATCACACTCTTCCCCCTACACACACACCCCCCCACACACTCACACACACCCTACCCACACACGCACTCCTCCACATACACATACCTACTTACTTAACAATTTCAGTTCAGTTGGAACGCTGTCGCCTCAATCCATCTGAAATGGGCGTTAATGACTGCAACACAGTTTAATAACTAATGCAGTCATTTTCGTACACATTTTATGTAAACGTGTTTTCTGTTCCAATAAAATTTTTGTTTATTATTTATTTATTATTCATCCGTATTTAACATAACTGGCGAAATGTGGGTGTACTACTACACCTCTGCCTACCCCTTCGGGGAAATACAGGCGTGATGTTATGTTCATCCGTATTTTGAAGGTTTCAACTTGATTGATTTAACTCATCACTTTTTCCAATATTATCATTTCTAAATTGTTTTTTGAAATTCATTTGCTACACGAAAAACCACTTATAAAGTTCAAAAATGTCCCAAAAAAAAAAAGCATATTTATCTAACTCATTCAATGAATCAAGGAATCATTTAATTAGTTAATTGATTTGTAATTGACACTACAATTGGACATCATTAAACACTAAATGGTTGGATTGATGACCCCTTGGTTTACTTTTCTGTTTAGGTAATTGGATAGACATAGACTTTACCTTAGGGTAGTATGCCACTCGTCAAATTTCTTTGTCCAATGTGACTATGATCAAAGATATTAGATTACTTTCATCAAATGTTGTATAACGCTTGTCATCATATAAATTGGATTGGACCAAGAAATTGGACAAAGATATTTGACCAGTGGCATACCACCCTTATTCGTAATTATGTTTGGGACATTAGAACACAACATAATAATATAATTTAATAAAAAACATTTAATTGTCTTCTTTAACTGTCTATAGCTTGTCACTGTATTTCTATTTCTTGTAGCCTCTGAAGCTCATCATACGCGTAGGGGCAGGGCAAGCACAAATTTGGCGTGGTGTCTACTGAGTTTGTGTGGTGTTGAGGTCAAGATGCCCGAATTTTCACAAAAAGGAGTTGACAAGGTGCTTATCCAGGCTTGTTTCAATCTCCAAAACTGGAAAAAGTAAATAAAGAACATATTGTAGACCATACAGTTTGACATAAAAGAGTGCAAAACATGGGGGACCACTAGTCATACATATAAATAAAAAACTTGATACATAAATCACTCATCTGGCAGAACTTTAAATTGTCATTTATTTTAAATTAATAAGTGTATTAAGACATTGAAAATTTGTTCCATTTCTCGACAGACTTCATTGCCATATTATACCATACTAGCCATACTTGGTTATGGTTAGTTGTATGTACACGTCTAACCACAACCCAGCATGGTGTGACAGTGTGGGTGTGTCCTCCATCAGGATTTAATTTTAACAAAATCAAAATTAATAGATCTCATCCAATTACAATACATATGCATTTCTAATATGGAATGGAATATTATGTAACTTGGTAAAATCATAGATTGGTGATTGTGGTGGAAAATTAATGAATACCTACTTACTGCGCTAAGCTTTGACAACCAATGCATAGTTTTTTTTTTTTTAGACAACGGAGGTGCTGCTTTATTTGGATCTTCATTTCTGTAGATCATCATTTGGTCATTTGATGTGGGCCGGCCAGCTGAAGAGAACAATGGATTAGATTACAAAAACATTGTAAAAGATTCATCAATAAAATATCTACTTACAACATCAACATAAAATAATAATTGTAAATAAGTGCTTTTACTAGATAACATTATAATTCAGACTTAATAGAAGGCAAATTGTAGTGCATTTTACACTATACCTATAGGTAGGTACTACATATTTAATAATATGTTACATGTTTTACTGTAGCTATGTGACGGCTTATCAGTGGCGTGCATTCCATATAGGCAAATAAGCAATGCCTACCTCATTAGAATTTAATATTAACTATTACTAAATCAATTAATCAGCGTATTAAAAAAAAACAATTAACACATGTACTCAATTTTTTTTTTTTTTTTTTTTTTTTTCTCTCCCTCCTGTAAAAGCCTGGCAGACAAACGTCTGTGTTTGTAGTTTGGCATCTCGATGTTGAAGCACAACTAAATAACAGGATAATGATGCTTAATCAGGAATCCCCAACAATGCTCTGCAAATATTAATATTATTACTACAAAATGACAATTACCTTTAATCAACTTCGGACATCTCCATCTATTATTTCTCGTATTCTTATTCTTATTCTTTATTGCACACAAAAAAAAAAAAAAAAAACAACTATACATGATAGTTTTGAAATTACATGGACTAAGGCGACCATAACTCACTTCACTTCATACTTCACTTTTTTTTCTAGTAATGTTTGGTTGATTAATTATACCATGGTTGATTACTTGGTTTCAATATATATATGTAACAACTGCCGGTAAAATGTCTGTCGCGCTCGGCTGCCCGCAGCGCATTGTGAGTTTTGTGGGTAAATGCGTGCAAACGAACCTGTGACATGTATAGGTATTTATTAATTGATGACGTCCTTTCTACTTATTTCTCATTTATTTATTATTACTATTTTAACACGTATATATATATATATCACGATATTCATATTTTAAATTAATAAATAATAAATAAATAAATATCTTTGGGACATTTTTACACAGCACCATCTAGTCCCAAACTAAGCAGAGCTTGTGCTATGGGTACTAGACAATGGATATAATACTTAAATACTTTTTTTTTTTT
Source organism: Asteroscopus sphinx (assembly GCA_949699075.1). Classification (NCBI taxonomy): domain Eukaryota; kingdom Metazoa; phylum Arthropoda; class Insecta; order Lepidoptera; family Noctuidae; genus Asteroscopus; species Asteroscopus sphinx. The sequence goes on along the minus strand of OX453004.1, from coordinate 15,401,393 downwards.
TTTTTTTTGTAAATACATACTTATAATACATAAACAACACCCAGACCAACACAAACACTTATGTTCATCACACAAATATTTGTGTCGTGTGGGAATCGAACCCACGACCTCGTTATCAGCAGTCCGACACTCGAACCACTAGACCACAGAGGTCGTCATATTATATTATTATTGCGAAAGACTTTCTTATTGTTTTTTATCTATGTTTAGTTTACTCACTGTAAAACTGATTTTCGTCCGTGACACTTTCAAACAAGGTCCAGTTGAAAACCAGCGCCAGACACTAGTTGTCTGGTATTTTTGCTGAACTGAGCCTATTTGGTGCAGCCGCGGGGCACAGAATTATAGTTTTAGGAGTCTGTGTTGTTTAAAATTGTATATTATTGTTATTGTGTGCCTCTGGCTGTAGTAAATAAACCATTTTTCTTTCTTCTTTCTTTCAATAATAATGTATGAATTCAATGCAAAACGTACCTCAATGTGCAATGTGCGTTCGCACGATTGCCTGTCACGTTCACACACACAATCAAACCTTTTTGGTAACCATATACACTATTATACACACACACTACTTTAGGCTAATACCCGAAGTCATACGACAAAAAAATGAATCACGATATGGCTATGCGTAAATAACTAACATTTGACATTTCGCAATTTAGCCGTCTTATCATGCGTCACCTGCTTCTGAAAACGTCGCTGGTGACATAACTGAACGTAGCCCTAGTGGCAATAGTCGTGGGTTGTCCGTAACGTTTTTTACACGTAACTGTTATGCGTTAGTAGTTTTGAATCCTATTATTTTGTAACTAGATATTTCCATACAAAGTGATCGTTATAATAAAACTAAACCCAACATTTGAAAAATAGCGGCGAAATAAAGATAATTATTGTTTTATTGAAATTACTGCATTTAAGTGTTCACATTTATAATTTGTAAATGGTATTCGAAGGGTCGAATTAAAAGATTACAATATTTATTATTATTTTGATGATTGTTTGTGCTACACATTCATCGTAAAATAATGAAGCTCAATATACGCTCATAACAAAATAACGATAAATAGATTTATAACGTTATTTAACTAATGTAATAACGAATGGTGTATAATAATTGTAGAAAATCTATTGTTTTCGTGCTCCGAAAATCTATTGTGTAACTTTGTACGTAAAATAATCGTTACATTACTATGCCAACGTACTATGTATTCGATTATCACCCTCGCAAATATTTTCTCAAACCGACGTTAAATAACGCCCAACTCATAGATTTACTATGGCCCAACTCTAATTGGCTGTTGACACTTGACAGAACTTGACATATGCGTGACGAATTGCATAAATCGTGTAATAATTAGTTCGTTTTATTGTGAATTGTGAAGTTTTTTGTAAAAATATTGATGTAAACATGGATAAATTAGAGTGCTCGGTTTGTGGGGAAGACTATGCTTAGAGAAATTACGAGAAACCCATTCAATCAGTTTTCGTTTGTTGACAAAACAAAAAAGTGCATTTCAGTAGACAAACACATCAAAATCTGTATTTGACTCAAGAAAAGGTAAAATCTTATGACTATTACATAACACGTTAATACAACTGTAACTGGTGTCGTCATTCAAATTTAATAGTCTTTTGCTAGTGTCTCTTACTTTGAAACGTCGTTTTCGTGTCTGTTTTGTATGAAATGTGTGTAGGTAAGTATCAGATTTTTTAATAATTTTACACTATAGTAACTTGCTCCGTCTGCTTAGTGACTGCCTACCTAGGCCAAAAACCAATGCACGCCACTGCGGCTTATTCACTTAAACCAACTATGAACACAGCGCACACAATGTATGAAATGATGCACTTATATTAGTAAATTGAGTATGTTAGGATTGTAGCATGTTATTCTATCGTATCTGCTTTTTAACATGGAAATTTAAGTCACATTGTAGCATATAATTCTATTGTCTTCTTTTTAACATTGAAATAGTATGAAGTACATAAGTATAGATAAATGTTTTTTAAGTTACATGAACATTTTTTATTTATTTGAGGAAAGAGGTAGGGTCTTGAACGCCCCTAAGCCACTGCGACCTAAAAGATCTATTGTGACGCCTCTTGCAGCATTACAGCACTTCCCCAAGCTGCAAGTCAATCATAAAGTCGACTATGACCTTGGGGGAGGAGGATTTGATCTCCTGCATTGAGATGACGTGGCCTCCAAGATGCTGGCTTCTGATGTGGTGCACTGCATCACATTCGCATAGGATATGGATGGGCGTCTCATCCTTTTCGCGACAAAACCTGCAAACTGTGGTATCACTGAGGCCCATCCTGTGAAGGTGTTTGTTCAGCTTGCAGTGCCCAGTAAGGGTTCTTGTCAGGATTCTTATCAGATTTTTGTTCAACGAAAGCGCTTCTTTCGTAAACCTTTTTTTGAAGCCCACAAGTAGCGCTTTCGAGTGTTCTTGGCCTGGGGATTTTTCCCAAAGGCTAATACTTTGGTCAGTTCCCCAGTTTTTAAGGTAGGCTGTAGTGGTGCATTTAGGAATGCCACAGATTGGCTCCGGGCCCACATTGGGGCTTTCAGCACCAGCTCTAGCCAGTTCATCAGCGGCTTCGTTGCCCCTAATGCCACAGTGTCCAGGTACCCATCCTAGTGCCACTGAGTTTGCCGCTCCTAGTGAGTTTAATAGCTGGACACACTCCTTTACAAGTTTGGAGTCAATTTCCTCTGAATTTAAGGCTTTTAAAGCAGCCTGGCTGTCAGAGAAGATGAAGATTCGCCTATTAATATAGGTCCTCTGCAGACTTAAACGGACACATCCAATAATGGCAAATAATTCCGCTTGAAACACAGTGGTGTGCTGGCCTAGGTCGGCGAATTTTTTTACCTTTGGCCGCCCACCGTGGAATCCGGCTCCTGCTAGACCCTCTTTTTTTGATCCGTCGGTGAACCAAACAACATCAGTGGACTGAGGCTGGCCTGGCGTGTCGTCCTTCCACTCAGTCCTCTGAGGTATGAATACCCTAAACAGCCTATCAAAGCTGTATTCTTTTAACATTGCATCAGTGGGCATGGCAATGATGTCTTTCTTCATAAGGTTCTCTTGCAGTGCCCTCATGGCAGTCGACTTCCATCTTGTCCTTCCCGCTATTCTGGCCCTTATCATTGCTGCCCTAGCGTCCATTTGCACCTGCACATGCAAAGGAACGAGATTAAGCAGAGCCTCAAGTGCAGCGGTCGGAGTCGATGCAATTGCTCCTGTTGTTATGAGACACGCGAGTCTCTGGAGGCTTGAGAGAGCATCCCTGCAGGTATTCTGATGGGTTTTTCCATGCCATACGACACAGCCATAGGTTATCATGGGCCTTGCTATAGCAGTGTACAGCCACAGCGTTGCCCATGGTCTAAGGCCCCATTTCGAGTTGACCAGTCGGCAGGAAGTTCCCAAAGCAATTTTTGCTTTCCTTGTCACATGTTTAATGTGTGCATTCCACGTGAGTTTTTTGTCTAGGATAATGCCTAGATATTTGACCTCATCCGAAAAGTTGACCGTTTTACCGAAGAGGGTTGGTGGTTTTAAGCCATCCAACTTCCTTTTCTTTGTAAAAGGTACAATGACAGTTTTGTCTGCATTGACCGAAAGTTGGGAGTCTTTGCACCATCTTTCGATTATTCTACAGGCCGTTTGCATCAGATCGGAGATGACTGATTGGCATTTGCCAACGGTAATCACTACCAGATCGTCCGCGTAACCTTGCGTGTAATAGCCAGCCCTATTGAGCTCGCTCAGTAAGCTGTCAACAACTAAAGACCATTCTAGGGGAGACAGGACGCCCCCTTGTGGGCAACCCCTGTTTAGTCTCATCCTTATGGTTGTGTCTAAGAGAGATGTTGACGCTACTCTGTTACGCAACATTGCTTCGATCCAGTAGATGGTCGTTCGGTCAATGTTGCGTTGCTCCATACTTTTTAGTATGACATTTGTTGAGGTGTTGTCAAATGCCCCCTCTATATCTAAGAAGGCGCACAGAGCAATTTCTTTGTCCTCAACACATGTACATGAACATAAATAAATCATTAAATAACAAAGTCACAGGGATGTTATGATTGAATTAAATCGCCAAAATAAAATTATCTCGAACATAAAATTTCCATGTTTTTGTAATATTCTAATGTAGAAAAAAACACCATTTATTGTAAACTTGTAGATTGTGTTGTGTAGTAGTTAGTAGGTTGCGTGAAAGATCTTACCTTTTCTATTTTTCGCCTTAATTAGATTAAATTCCCGTCGTATCCAAGTTAAAAGCAATAACAAGTTCCTGCCACTTTTTCGTAACAATCATAGCCTCTTACACATACACCAATACTTAATCCGTGAGCACGTGCACACGAAATAGTTTTGATGCAATCGGTAGTACGAGATCAATTTTTCGATTATAGTCTAAGCGATTTTTCGAAAAGCCTGGCACAGCCTGGCTGCCATGAACGAACTTCACATTGTATATTTCTATCTCTTTTACTCGCGCAAAGAAAAAAGAGAAAAGCAGTTTGATATTTTTCTAATCGAAAATTTGTTGTAATCTGTGGTCATGTACTATATTCTTGTAGATTAATATGAAATTAAAATTACTTTAATAACATATAATTTTATCGTTTAATAATTATGTACATTTACCTACATATCGTGAATGTAATGGGGACTAGCCCATGACTAGCCCGGAATAATAAAAGTTCAATTTTGAGGTTAGTAAACATTGTAAAAAAAATTATCAATTTACAAGAATTTTTAATAGTTTATATGCATTAATTAATGTTTAATCTTATTTTTAGTAGTGCAGTGTATCTAACATAAGCCTGCCGAGGCTGCCGATAACCCATAGGAGTCTACAAGAGGCTATGATTGTTACGAAAAAGTGGCAGGAACTTGTTATTGCTTTTAACTTGGATACGACGGGAATTTAATCTAATTAAGGCGAAAAATAGAAAAGGTAAGATCTTTCACGCAACCTACTAACTACTACACAACACAATCTAGAAGTTGTATAATTGTGTATTGTATAAATGGTGTTTTTTTCTACATTAGAATATTACAAAAACATGGAAATTTTATGTTCGAGATAATTTTATTTTGGCGATTTAATTCAATCATAACATCCCTGTGACTTTGTTATTTAATGATTTATTTATGTTCATGTAACTTAAAAAGCATTTATCTATATGTACTTCATACTATTTCAATGTTAAAAAGAAGACAATAGAATTATATGCTACAATGTGACTTAAATTTCCATGTTAAAAAGCAGATACGATAGAATAACATGCTACAATCCTAACATACTCAATTTACTAATATAAGTGCATCATTTCATACATTGTGTGCGCTGTGTTCATAGTTGGTTTAAGTGAATAAGCCGTCACATAGCTACAGTAAAACATGTAGCATATTATTAAATATGTAGAAGTTATATAGTACCTACCTATAGGTATAGTGTAAAATGCACTACAATTTGCCTTCTATTTCTATTAAGTCTGAATTATAATGTTATCTAGTAAAAGCACTTATTTACAATTATTATTTTATGTTGATGTTGTAAGTAGATATTTTATTGATGAATCTTTTACAATGTTTTTGTAATCTAATCCATTGTTCTCTTCAGCTGGCCGGCCCACATCAAATGACCAAATGATGATCTACAGAAATGAAGATCCAAATAAAGCAGCACCTCCGTTGTCTAAAAAAAAAAAACTATGCATTGGTTGTCAAAGCTTAGCGCAGTAAGTAGGTATTCATTAATTTTCCACCACAATCACCAATCTATGATTTTACCAAGTTACATAATATTCCATTCCATATTAGAAATGCATATGTATTGTAATTGGATGAGATCTATTAATTTTGATTTTGTTAAAATTAAATCCTGATGGAGGACACACCCACACTGTCACACCATGCTGGGTTGTGGTTAGATGTGTACATACAACTAACCATAACCAAGTATGGCTAGTATGGTATAATATGGCAATGAAGTCTGTCGAGAAATGGAACAAATTTTCAATGTCTTAATACACTTATTAATTTAAAATAAATGACAATTTAAAGTTCTGCCAGATGAGTGATTTATGTATCAAGTTTTTTATTTATATGTATGACTAGTGGTCCCCCATGTTTTGCACTCTTTTATGTCAAACTGTATGGTCTACAATATGTTCTTTATTTACTTTTTCCAGTTTTGGAGATTGAAACAAGCCTGGATAAGCACCTTGTCAACTTCTTTTTGTGAAAATTCGGGCATCTTGACCTCAACACCACGCAAACTCAGTAGACACCACGCCAAATTTGTGCTTGCCCTGCCCCTACGCGTATGATGAGCTTCAGAGGCTACAAGAAATAGAAATACAGTGACAAGCTATAGACAGTTAAAGAAGACAATTAAATACCTAATTACCTATATTGTTTTTTATTAAATTATATTATTATGTTGTGTTCTAATGTCCCAAACATAATTACGAATAAGGGTGGTATGCCACTGGTCAAATATCTTTGTCCAATTTCTTGGTCCAATCCTATTTATATGATGATAAGCGTTATACAACATTTGATGAAAGTAATCTAATTTCTTTGATCATAGTCACATTGGACAAAGAAATTTGACGAGTGGCAAACCACCCTAAGGTAAAGTCTATGTCTATCCAATTACCTAAACAGAAAAGTAAACCAAGGGGTCATCAATCCAACCATTTAGTGTTTAATGATGTCCAATTGTAGTGTCAATTACAAATCAATTAACCAATTAAATGATTCCTTGATTCATTGAATGAGTTAGATAAAATATGCTTTTTTTTTTGGGACATTTTTGAACTTTATAAGTGGTTTTTCGTGTAGCAAATGAATTTCAAAAAACAATTTAGAATTGATAATATTGGAAAAAGTGATGAGTTAAATCAATCAAGTTGAAACCTTCAAAATACGGATGAAAATAACATCACGCCTGTATTTCCCCGAAGGGGTAGGCAGAGGTGTAATAGTACACCCACATTTCGCCAGTTATGTTAAATACGGATGTATGTGTTACTAATTCCACTATGTGAGTGATTGTGTGATAATTTTACCGAAACTGGGTTTGTTTACCTTTTTATTTAATTGGATTAACATAGACTATATATTCTGTGTGGTGTCGGACGTAAAGAATTGCACCACCCTATATCTTCTCATGGGTGTCGTAAAAGGCGACTAAGGGATTCACTAGAGGATGGGCAACAGCGTTCTCTGAGTATTTAACTAACCAAATGCGCTCGCTAACCCGCCTGCCAAGCGTGGCGATTATGGCATATCCCCCCCAAGCTACTTGGCTACTTGGGGGAGGCCAATGTTGAGCAATAGACTTCTTTCGGCTGAAATGATGATGACGATGACACTATAGTAAGGATGTGGCCCAATTAATGATACGCCACGTCAACATAGCGTGCTCAAAGAATTATTCCAGAAATCCCCATTGATGGGAAAATCAGTTTTTAGACTTATTTCTATAAAGCCAATCCCCCTACTACCTATTGTTGAAAATAGATCTTAATGACCGCAATAATCAATACGTTAATATGGAGAATGCAATTACAAATATCAATTAGAAATCATTTTTTCCTATTCTCTGTCTACGAATTAATAGATAAAGGTGGTGATTACTGTATGATAACCACACAGCACCGCGCGAAATGCAATTGTAGCTATAATAAATTTTAGTTTTATATTGCTCGGAATATGATTCGAGACAATAATCCCAATATATCTAAATATCCATAGAAAACATAAACCTAGCTTATGAAGCAAATATAGCATAAAGGGCTAGGTTTATGTTCCTATTCACCCAGGGTTATTTCTCATCAAAAATTACGATGAATAAATAATAAAAATGTAATCAATATTTCGATTTATTTTATTAAATAAAGTTAAAAAAATATCTAAATAGTTGCAGCATGTAGTAGTTAGGTACTGTCTGCTGGGCCACCCGGTAAAATATCGTCGTATAAAAAAAAACTAAGCTATTATTACGTAAAATATGAAGCTCTCACGAAATTTATTTTGCGAGTAACAATACCAAACGAATCATCGAATTCGTTTTATAATTCTGCCGTCAACTTGTCAAAGTTGGCACTCATACTGCCAAAACTGCCCAAAACACACAGTATTTCTCGAAATAAAGTTTAGGTTTTCGAAAACTGAAAATTGCAATGACTTGTACCGCCGATTTTAGTTCCTCTGCGAGTCCGCTAGGGGCGCTACTAATTTATGAATGAAATGACACGATACTCGATATCGTGTTTGAAAACTGTAAAACTCATACTAGACACACTGTTGAGGTCCTGCATGAAGTAATCGTTTATGTTCATATTCACACAATAACCTTGCAAAACGATGTTTGCCACTCAACAATATCGGATGTTTTTCTCATAACTGAAATCAGTCGCATTACATAGCCTACCACCTACACGAATTATATTAGAATTATCTAAGAATATATTTAGGCCAGCAATTTTATTAACTAATTTATTGTTTTTCATATTTAACGGTAAATTATTTTTCAGATTGTAATATTCATTACTAAACGATTGTTGTTGAACTAAACGCGTCAACGTGTTAACGGCCAAAATTAATATCCAATCTATCCACGATTTACCCTACTGGAGATAGAAATTTGACATATTTTGTATGGAGCTTATGTCATATTCCTATCTCTAGTAGGGCAAATCGTGGATAGATTGGATATTAATTTTGGCCGTTAACACGTTGCCGTATGATGCCATATCCTCCTCGAAAACTGGCCTGCTCCGATGGTTGAAACTCGGTAAATGTACACACGAGCCGATTCGTAACGATTCATGAAAACAGCTTATAGACGTGGCATGGAAGCGAAATGGGCCTCGATAATTATTCAATAGGATCTTGTTACCTTTTTTGAAGAATAGTACGAACACGCTTCTGCGCCTCGCCTCTTGAGTTCTCCCTGAAACGAGGAAAGAATTGAAAATTTCCCGATGGAGTTCGGTCGTAATTCCGTCTTCCGTTTAAAAGCCGCCTCGATTTCGTCTTGGCTAATTTCTGGCAGATCTGTAAAATGTCGGGTCAGAGTGGCTCTAAAATCCTCATTTTCGGGGTCAGGTCGAGATGCATACGAGGCATACCTATAACTAGCCATAGAAATCTTCCACCTCGGAAAGGAACTCTGGCTTCGAAACGGCAACATTTCCACGGGATGTGGTCAACTTCGTTAGGTGGCTTCTTTCTAAGAACTGGACGAGCACCTTCGACCCCCAATTTTTCTCAATCGATTTTTCAATAGAGCTTGTATTAAAGCGTCGGAGGTCACGTACCAGTTTACTGATGCTTTTTTTTTAGCGCCCGGTGTTCTGACGAAGTGACAGGTGGATTTTCCCGTAGCTCCCTCATTAGAGCCAGAGTCTCCTCCGAAAGCTTCGAATTCTTGCCTGTACGTCGCATTTTACAGTCTCGTACCTTCATCCCTGAGGATTTTTACCACTTGATCAAGAGCCTGGTCAACGTTCTTTGTGGTTTCCACGGCAACAAATCTGTTTTCCAGGTTTGATTGGATCGTTTCAGATCCTACCACAGTTTGCAGCATGCTAGGTCGGCGCCTGGACTTCATCAAATGGATGCGCTCCAGCTTCAAGTCGTTAACTGTGACAATAAACTATTTTTCTTTCTTTCTTTCTTTCATATTCAGTGAGCCTCGGATAAGTCTGTGATCACTGAACTTGTATTGAGCCTGTTGATTACTGAGACATCTCTGAATATGTGCCTTTTATCTGTTATAATAAAGTCCATTTCATTTTAAGTCATAGCATCGGGACTCAGCCATGTCCACTTCCTCTGGGGCTGTTTCTTGAACAAATAATTCATCAAGAAAAGTCCCTTTCCCCAAAAAGTTGACAAGCATTTACCCTATGATTTATGCTGACAAAACCGTGGGTGGGGTCCTACTACCGACTCGCTGCAAATCTGTTCCACTTTAGCGATGAAATCCCCCATGAAAACGTTGTAGTAAGCTTTGGTAATGGAGTGCAAGGTGGAGGCCTTCGAGATTTCGAGATGTCTTCGAACATAGCCTCGACTTTATCATAGAGTATGTCGAGCTCGGTGCGTAAACCTGCACGACCTTAAGGCTTTACCTCTTGGTCAGCTTAATCACAAGGTTTGCTACCCTGCTCGACACATTGAAAATTTCTACAACGTTGTCACAGAGAGAACCCGGCGTCGATACTTGGGATAGCTGGTCTTCCTCTCAAAAATAAATAAGGTGGCCCTATTCCAGGGTAATAGTGTCCTCACCCTCTCCGGACTTCACACAGCCCCAGAATGTGCCACCTTATCCTTCTGAGCTCTACCTCGAGTTGCGCCAAGTGGAACCCCCTACCCTGCCGTTACAGTGATCAGGAATAGCAGGGCAGCCGGGAACGAGGGCCCGTAATTTTTGCCAGCTTGCCATAGAAGTTGTGCCCACAATCGCCACACTGGGCATGCAGGTTGGCGATCGCAGAGCGATGCTTATCGCACCAATGACGATGCTCCCCGTCATCCGTCTGCTAAATTTAGCAACACCATTTAAAATAAATGGTTATACCGACATTTATCGATTGTCAGAGCCTCGTCTGTTGGCAGGTGAGGTTGACTTGGGGGTTGGGTTGATTTTGATATGCCAATCTTTAGTGACCAATTCGAGACAATTTGTAACCCAAGAAATGAATTCATGACCACATACTTTGGAAGTAATAGCCTGATATTGGTGAATATGCTGATGTAACGTTCACGCTAGCATCATCTTTATAAATAACTTTATTGCAATCTTCTATATTACATTTTGATGTTTTTGTTTCTTTTTTATAGGTAAAATATGCATATACGTGGGACACTCAGAAAGTTTTGCGAAACTAAAAAAAATTGTTCTATACGTACATATATTTTTATCAAATCTTTTCAAAGTACTTTCCACCAGCCTCTATACAAAGATTCATGCGCCTAAACCAGTTTTCAAAACACTTTTTCCAGTCCGCCGCAGACACCTCGTTTACAGCCTGCTCGAACGCAGCCAGCGCATCTTCCGGCGACGAAAATTGTATCCCTTTGAGCTGATTTTTTATTTTTGGGAATAAAAAGAAGTCACACGGTGCTAGATCAGGGCTGTAAGGAGGGTGATCCAGGAGTTTGACTGGCGTGCTGTCCAGGAAGTCCCTCGTTTTGAGTGCGGTGTGCGCAGGTGCATTGTCGTGGTGGAGCAGTAGCCCGCGGAGCCCTGTGTTTGGTCGCTTGTTGCTTATAACAGAGAAAACTTCTGGCAAACATTTGGTAGTATACCATTCGGCATTAATGCTTCTTTGATCCCGTAAGGGAATTGATACCAAGTGGCCAGTCAAATTAAAAAAGCTAGCGATCAAAATCTTACCCCCGCTTCTAGATCGCTTCACTTTGGTAGGCGTTGGCTCATTTTGAAACACCCAAACAGTCGACTGGCGCTTGGTTTCTGGGTCGTATTGATAAATCCAGGACTCATCACCTGTAACGATGTCGTAAACACGCCGAGACGAGCCTGCTTCAAATTTGTTAAGCATATCACGGCACCATTCCACCCGGGCCTGCTTCTGAGCATCGGTGAGGTTGTGCGGCACCCAGCGTGATACTATCCTCCTCACGCGAAGATGGCTGTGTAGAATCTCGTGAACGCTTCCCGATCCAATCTTCAATATGTGTTGAATCTCCTGATATGTAATTCGCCTATTGTCTTGGATTAAATTTTTCACTGCTAGCACGTTTTCTTCGGTAACAGCCGTCAAAGGGCGACCGCTTCTTTCGTCATCCCCCAAAGTTGGTCGACCGCGCTTGAATTCGTTATACCAACGATACACGGTTGCCTTGGAAGGGCCTTCATCCATGAATGCCATTTGAAGTCTATCGTACGATTCATCCGGTTTCAGGCGACACTTGAAATCGTATAAAATCATAGCTCTAAAATGTTCCCGGCGCAGATCCATATTTCAGTGAGACACACTACTTTGAATTAACTCGCAAAAAATGTGGAGGGAAATTTTGAAATTGGAACTTACTTATTTTTACTTATAAATAATCATATTTTCGAAAAACATTATAACTGGCCAGTCTCCCATATACAAAAACTTTTTTTCGCAATACTTTCTGAGGGGCCTGGTACATAATTTTTTCGCTTTCGTCCCATTGCTATGTCACTATCACTACTCTATCCGCGTGATTGGTTGGCTTTGGTCGGCGCGGGTCGTACTCGCCTCGATTCTTCGATACACACACACTGCGCTGTCCGCCCTTTGACTTATGCCGACGGCACGTGTAAGATAGGGGTAATTTTTATTTCGGTAACCGGTATGAATACCGGTTATATAAGTAGTAAGAATTAAGGTTACCTTTAAAAATACCTGTAAAAATAATAAAGGTTGTAACCGAAAAAATACATGTATTAGTCATACCGGTTTCGGTCCTTGCTTTCTACATTATATACTTAAGTAAGTACCTCCATTGTAGTAGGTACACACTGTACACATTAAATGCATATAGATTAAGGGCTAAGTTCACCAACAAAATAACAGATGTTGAAATAAAAATTTGTAAATACACGTTTAACTTTATATATTATTATTATTCCATTTATTTATTCAAGAACATATTTTTTACATTTTTTACAATTTTTACAAAAAAAAAAAAAAAAAACATTTAAAAATATACAAAAATAGTAGCCCACCGGCATCGGGAACAGGGTCCAAGCTACCGGTGGTCAGGGCCTCAGAGAGAGGAACTTCCTAACAATACGTGCCGTGTCCAGAAGAACCGCCTTCTGTATCAAGCCCTTGACCCAGCTGCCTAATGAGAGCCTCTGCAGGTGTTGGTCGAGGCTCTTTGCGATTATCCCATTGGCCGTAACGACAATCGGCACGATGACTGCTGAGTCAACATCCCACATGTCGACAACCTCGTGTGCCAAGTCAAGATATTTTATTTCTTTATCTTTTTCGGCCTTCACGAGATTCTCGTCATGCGGGACGATGACATCAATAATCATCGTGCGGCGCTCCAATCGATCTATCATCACTATATCAGGCTTATTGTGTACAATAGTCCTATCAGTGATGATAGACCGATCCCAGTATAACGTGACATGACCATTTTCGAGAACTGGGTCGGGCACATACCTGTAGTATGGTACCTCTGTATCCACAAGGCTGTATTTCAAGGCAAGTTGCTGGTGGATAATCCTGGCCACCAGGTTGTGTCTGTGCAAATACTCGCCGTTAGCAAGACGAGAACAACCAGAAATAATATGTCGGATGGATTCCCCGGGACACTGGCATGCCCGACATATGTCAACTGAGCCGTCCTTTACAATATATTTCCGGTAGTTGTTCGTCATGATAACTTCGTCCATAATCGCACAAAGCCTTCGGTCTCTCCGAAGAGGTCACCGAAACGCAGCCAGGATACGGACGCTTTAAAATCTACATCGGGCCCATGAAGAGCCCGGTAGAAGCGTCCGTGAAGCTCCTTGCCCTGCCATACCTCCTTGCGGTAATTGGTATCCAGTACCACAGGTTTGCGCCAGTTCTCTTTAGCCAAAGAGAGCGGGGTGAGTCCCTTGTCCACTGCAACAACATCTCGGTGCATACCCACGTCCAAGTGAAGGAAATATTCCCTTAGACTGCACACCTCACGGTTGTGGAGGGTCTTTGCATTTAAAAAGCCACGACCCCCACACTTCCGCGGGATGTACAGCCTCATCACCGATGAACGTGGGTGATGCATACGATATGCCGTCAGTAGTTTGCGGACTTTCCGATCCAGGGCGTCAAGATCCGTCTGAGTCCACTTGAGTATACCGAAGGAGTACATCAAGACCGGCATGACCCAACCGTTAAAAGCGCGCACCTTGTTTCCGCCCGATAAAAGACTTAAGAACCTTTTTCAGGCGGCCAAAGAAGCGCTCCTGCAACGATTGCCTCATGTCGGTCTGGTTGATGCCTAACGCCTCCGCCATACCCAAGTATTTGTAGGTATCGGTTGGGGAGAGGGACTCAAGATATGTAGAATCCGAAAGTGTAACAGCCTCGGATTCCACAATCTCACCATGCTTTACATGCATGACTGCACATTGTCCACACCGAATTCCATCCTGATAGAATTACTGAAGATTTCAGTCACCCTCAGTAGCTCTATCAGTTGCAAGTCGGTGGGGGCAAACAGTTTAAGGTCATCCATGTAGAGCATGTGAGATATTACTTGACCTCCTCTTCTCAACCGGTAGCCAAGCCCTGACTCCTCCAGCAAAGTACTAAGAGGATTCAGGGCCAGACAAAACCACAGGGGACTCAGGCTGTCGCCCTGGAATATTCCCCGCTCGATCTTTATCGGTTCATCATTTCCCCGAATCTGTTGGCATCCTGGATAGCTAAGAACCGTCCTCCATTGCCCCATACACGACAACAGGAAGGTGCGTAGTAGGGCGTCTCAATATCGCCTTTTTTCCAATATCGGAATTGGACCCGATATTGACCTCATAATATCGGAATTCCGAGATTCCGATATTGAGACACAATTTTTTTAAATACTACTAGAACTTGATTTAAAAAGATGATCTTGTTTGTGGAGTAAAAAGTGGAGATTATGCCAAAAGTGTTGCTTTTGAAAACTAATGGGTCTTTATGATCGAATAAACATGTACGGGCTGTCATCATCATCATCATTTCAGCCGAAAGACGTCCACTGCTGGACATAGACCTCCCCCAAGCATCACCACAACGACCGGAACTGCGCTTTCCGCATCCAACGGATTCCCGCGACCTTCACCAGGTCGTCGGTGCACCTTGTGGGGGGCCTACCCACAGGCAGCAGGGGGACTGTCCTTCCCTGGACGCCCCTTCCCTGGAGGAAGAACACCTCTATAAAAATTACAGGATGGGCCTGCGAGCAGCAGACTCGGGGTAATCTGCTGCCCGACCGGCAGCTGGCGTAGTTGGCGCAGCTGGTAAAGGCCCGTGATGTGAGGTGGCGTGCAGTGTTCCGTGTGCGCCACAGAGGAGGGTGCGGCCGTCATTAGGCTGCACGGGGAGAAGGGGCTCGCCTGCTTGTGGCGAGCCTGGACCTGTCGGGGGTGGTTGTGTGAATACTCACGGGTTCCCACGCCCCCGGCTAAGGTAGTTGAAGGAACACCGTGGTGCTTTTAGTCGGTAAGAGTCCGACACTGGCTCCGCCTACCCCGGGCGGATTGCGTCCATGAGGATTTCCCCACGGAAAAGGTACCTATACATAATCGTCAACAACTTCGAGTGTAGATTTTCCGATATTTACGGAAATGAGAAATTGGGAATTCGACATAACCTTTGTCTTGTCCATATTTCCTCTCTATCGGAAGCTCTACTGAGGTCATCGAGCTTTTTACTGAGGTCCTCTATGATCTCTGCTATGACTATATGTTGTCGGCAAACCGAAGGTGAGTGATATACTTGCCGTTTATGTTAATGCCTTGCCGTTTCCAGTCCAGAAACCTGAAGACATCCTCCAATGCAGCAGTGAACAGTTTCGGAGAGAACACATCTCCCTGTCACACTTCGTTGCAGAAGGATAGGTTTTGAGGCTTGGTCCTGTAATCGTTTTCATACAAACACACTTCTTCTTCTATCGTGTCGACATGAGCTACATAATGATAATAGCTCATGCCGTGGGGAAAAGATTAGCCAGTCAGCAGGTTGGTAGCGGGGCTGAATGCCCAGGGTGCACCGGACGATCAATCAAATAGCGTCACTCGTGGAGGCTCTTTTAATGCACATACAAACACACTTTGATGTACCGATAGTCAATCTGGCACCGAAGAGACTGGCTCTGAAGAGAGATGGGCCTGTTGTTCAAAAACTACAAAAATTGTCATTAATAAGTGAAAAAAACTTTGTAAGCAATAAAAGCAAAAGCATTTTCTCACTTGCACTTTCTAGCTAGTCTTCTAACTCTGCCAAGGATCAATATTCAACAAATATAAGATTTATGAATGGAAAATACATTACAAATATATAGAAGTTTCACTTCAAAAAGTTTGTTGTAAGGTCTCCGTTCGAGGCACACCACTAGTCTTTGCTTAAACAATAACTAGCTCTCGGATTTTTTGATGTTCTCATACATTTTCTGGAAAATATCGAAATATCGGAATTCCGATATTTTACTCTCTAATACCGATATTATAAATACGTAGAAAATGTAGCGAGATTCCGATATTTCGAGATCTCGGAATCTCGGAATCGAAGCCCTAGTGCGTAGAGTTGAATTTACTTTATATAGCTCCAGCACCCTCATGAGCCATGTATGTGGCACGGAATCATAGGCCTTCTTGTAATCTATCCAACATGTCGACAGATCCCTTCGGGATCGACGAACCTGTTGGCTAATGGCCATGTCATGCGGCAACCGCACAGTATAGGATTGAGTGCGTATCTTGGAGATCTTCACTATTTTCAAATAAATTTGATAATTGCAAATCCAGGGCACATACTTACTTATTATTATTATTATTTTTGTATATTATATACTAACTCTGCCCGCGACTCCGTCCGCGTGGATGTCGGAAAATAACATC
Organism: Asteroscopus sphinx; assembly: GCA_949699075.1. Taxonomy (NCBI): domain Eukaryota; kingdom Metazoa; phylum Arthropoda; class Insecta; order Lepidoptera; family Noctuidae; genus Asteroscopus; species Asteroscopus sphinx. The sequence goes on along the minus strand of OX453004.1, from coordinate 15,384,752 downwards.
GTGTCATATTTATGAACACAATATCTTCAAATATATACATATAAGCGCCTACACAGACGATTACACTATTTACCGACCATACTATATTTTGTTTTTACAACCAACCGGCTAAGGTGATGGAATTTCATGGAATTAGCCCTAAACTCCCTCATTCTGAGAAGACGCTCGTGCCCAGCAGTGGGAAGTAATTGGGCTGATTATGTTATTCTATAACACTAACCACATCTCTTCTTATGCTGAGAAGAGGCCAGTGTCCAGCAGTGGGACTGTAATGGGGCTGGTAATGTTATGTTATTCTAGAATACTAATAATATCCAGTTCATTAACTCTTCTCATTTTGAGAAGAGGGCCATACCTAGTAGTGGGACAGTAATGGGTTGACTACGTTATGTTATTCTATATTTTCTAGTTTCTTAACTCTTCTCGTTCCGAGAAGAGGTCCGTGCCCAGCAGTGGGGCAGTAGGTAATGAGCTGATTATGTTATGATAATCTATTACACTAACAATATCCAGTTCCTTAACTCTTCTCATTCCAAGAAGAGGGCCATGCCCAGCAGCGGGACAGTGATGGGCTATGTTATATTATTCTATATTTTCTATAATACTAATAGAATCCAGTTGTATTTATAGGAACCTGCAACCTGCATTCAACCAACAATCATGACCTCTACTTTGTATGCAACTTAATACAATAGAGGGTTCAAGCTGTATCGCTGGATCTACTCAACCGATTCAGATAAAACATACCCTATATTTTAAGTTAGACTAATACCAATACAAATGCGATCTGTTCAGCCGTTTTCTCGTGATGAGGTAACAAACAGACAGACAGACATAATTTTTTTAAACGATTGATTCGTGTTCTATAGCTTATTTCTAGTCCCCCTAGCCGGTTTTCGCGAAAAAAAAACTCAATGTACAGACTTTTCGACCTTTACAGTTTTATTATAGTATAGATAGAAGATATTTAGTACTTATTGTATGTTATATATATATACCTATGTATGTTTATCTATTGTTTTAGTGGTAATTTATTTCTCATCTTGTTTTGTGTCGTGAATCAATATTGCACCTGCCTTGTCATCTCTGTATCACCCTAAGGTTGACTGGGAGAGAATGCCTAAGGCATTAAGTCCGCCTATGTACACATGTTGCATGAAGTTTAAATAAATAAATGAACTTTTAAACGGCTGATTAAAACTTAAAAGTCAGTTATTTTATTGGTGAACAAGGTCGTATGGCGGCTATGGCGTCAAGCAGACAACGTTCTTTTTGAGCGAACGAAAGCATCAATATGAAGAAACATCACATAATCTCGTTTCGGAGGCCAAGAGTGCCAAGACACATTTTGGGTCGCTGCGCCAGCGGAGTAAGTAAGTCAGTATCACATACTCTCAGAACTTTATAACTTCTAAACCAAATGCGATAATTACCTACATGGAAATATCACATAATACGTAAAACTTTAGCCCCACAGTCGTAAATGATCTCGTTACCATGCTCTATACAAAATTATGATTTGTTCTTAATGGCCAAATAATAATATTGTAATCAAAGACATTTCTATACTAATTGTAATTGTGAATAACTGAATAGTACCTACTTATTTTGGTATACTTGCACTGATGACTGTGTTAAATGATAAAATAAAAACTAAAGAATTGTGTACGCACATGTACCAAAACAATAACAGTACTATACTAACAATTTTGGAAGGTAACGGCCGCTTTTTAGTAGGTATTCAAACTTGGTTGGTTAATCACTGTATAGCGCTTCTCGTTGGGTTTTTGATTATATTTCTTTAATTATTAAGTGTATTGGGCTACAATTTTACAGATGAATAATTGAACTAATACTCAAGAATGGAATACCTTTTAATTTTCCAACCCATAGTAAACTCGTCCAATCGCATGTCGAACAACATCGTGGCCCAGACCTAGTAATTTTATTCATAGGTCATGATTTACTCACAGTACATCAATGAGACTTAACATGACGCTGTGGGCATTTATAAGGTACAAATCGACTTTGAAATTTAGGCTTCGGAGCTCATATTCGAAGTACTAGGACCTAGTAACCTGATTTCATTTTAAAATCGATAGCTTCCTAACGGTATTTTTTTTTCGAAGCCTGTTTTCACAAACATTACACACAAAAGATTCGTTACATGTGTAAAAAACCGGCCAAGAGCAAGTCGGGCCATGCTCAGTATTATAGGGTTCCTTAAGTAGGTGTAATTACAAACGAATCAAATCGAATATTAATCATGGCTATTTTAGTTTTTGCAATAATCGGCAGCATTCGCGACTCAGAGCGTGTTGTTAGTAGCGCCATCTAGCGATAAATTCAAGAAGCCAAATTTAAGAAGTGTTTCATGCAAAGTTTATTTTTGTGATTTTTTCAAATAGAAAGTAGCTAAAAGAGCATTATTTGCTACGACCATTTTTCTCTAAGGTCAATGACCTTTGAACTAGGACGTTTTAAGTATTTTTCAGTTTTCTCTCTATAACTCAAAAAATTATAATCACATTATACTCGAAATAATTTTAAAAGAGAGTTTTTACAAATGTCTATCAATGTTGAAGATTATAAGTTAAGTATGCCACTTTGGCGAGCTATATTTCACAGATGGTACACCTGATAAAAAAGTGGTGTATGAAAGATTACCTTCATTTTCGTAGACCTATTCAATGATACCTCACACGAAGGGGTGCAGCGAAAAAAAATTTTGCATCCCCATTTCACATGTATTTTATTCTTTTAAAATTGAGATCTATATGTAGACTATTTTTTAACAAAGTTTCATTTACTTATGTTTATAATTGTAGAAGTTATTAAGCTGTAAAGGATTAGGACAGACGGACAGACGGACGGACATGACGAAACTATAAGGGTTCCGTGTAGGACTTCGGAACCCTAAAAAAGCCACAACTATTCGCCTAACCGTTGAAGATATCTAGCAAACAGCCAAACGTCACCGCAGCGGAAACTTGAATATCTTCGGAGTTTTTAGACACACAAATCTCATTTATGCATACACATTTACCTTTCGTTATACTCTAATCCATGTAACTACTTTATTTTACTTACGTCCATTGGAAAAAAAAAGTTTCGCTGGGAAGACGTCGTTCCAGCGAAAAACGTTTTTGACGAATATCCCAAAAAGGGTTGGACACACAAATCTGAAATGTTCATACACATTTAAACGACGTCACACACTAAAGATTTACTTATCTCGAATTAAGAAATTTGACACTTTTTCGCTGGGATAACGCACGCGTGTAATTACTGCCTACTAATTATTGTGAATACAAAAATGATTTCCAACAGAGGGCTTTTTATTTCAATAATTCCTGTTGATCCCGAGATTCCCAAGGGGTGCAAGTGCACCCCCTGGCACCCCCCTACCGGCGCACAGTGTGATAAGATCCCGGTTTTTGTCTCATCGTGTTTTTATTGAGTTAATCAATAGAGTTTACAATTCCGACGGTTAGACTAAAACTCCGGGTTCGCTCAGACTGGAGGTTTTTTTTTAAAAAAATGTCAAAGTTTCGCAATATCCGACTCTTGAAAAATGAAAAAAAAATCATTATAATTTAATGGAAGTACTTATTACAGAATTTATTTATTCTATCGAAAAATGGTATAATAGCCGACCGTTCTACCAATTCCTGTTGCATTAGTATGAATGGGTCGAGAGATATGATTTTTTTTCTCATTTTTCGTTTTCATTTTTTTATTCATTTAAACCGCCGTAGTAGGTGGTCATTCCTACATCAAAAAATTGCTGATACTTTCTATTATGTGTAGTATTAATTCCAAAACCTAACTCATTGGTTTCCAGGAGTTATTGGAAATTTTAGTAATATCCGAAATATCCGCACTTAGGGCTGCCACTTCAACCAAAACATAATTTGTTTATTTTTATTAAGTTTTAGCTTCCTTATCACGACCATAACAAGATATCATTATTTTGTGGCTTAGATAGCAAAGATTGAGTAATTTTATAAAGGAAATTAAAAAACTAATGGAGAAATTGGTATCATGTTGACTGATACACGTTTTTTGTAAACCATCTATAAATTCTAACCCAAAAGACTCAACTAATAGTAAATAATAGAAAATCCTTTCCGATGTCTCATAAGTATATCAATCAACATTAAACATGAGTAATATATCAACATCTTTGACAATTTATTAAATATTTTTAGTCAATTTAGTTCTTTTTTATTAATTTTACAATTCTTTTAAATCAATTTTGTTTTACTGTTTAACCGACGAAAAAAACGAGGAGGTTCTCAATTCGTCTTTTTCCAGAGTAGTCCGATTTTGATGATTCTTCTTTTAATGGATAGTGTACATCTCGAAGTTGCTCCCATTTAAATTTGAAAATCAAAATCCACCCCTAAGGGTAGGAAAACAGGGGATGAGTGCTTGTTCACCGACTGAATTCTTACCTGTTAACCGATTCTGTTGAAACATGGCACACATAAATGTTCTAGACACTACAACATAATGGAGACCTGGAGTTAGATTTAAGCCACAAAAAAAAAAAAAAAAAACTCTTTAACAAAAAATTGAACCGATTCAAAGATTCAAAGATTTATTTTGCCAACTAAGTGTACATATTGGTGGTAGGTTATAAATATAGTTCTTACAAACTTAGTCGCCTTTTTCAGGCATTGCAAAATTATTGGACTTAATTAATTACAATTTAATATATTAATATTAGATAAGTATTAAGCTTATACATCTAAAATAAACATAGTAGATCGCCGTATTAATTTTGGCGGAAATTTATTTAGATAATATAAAAACTACTGGATAATTTTAAAGTATAACATATTAATTAAAGTTTTATTTCCATCATGAATATAGTAGCAAAATTATCTTATTTTAATTCAATTTATTCAAATTTGATTTAATATCTCCAATTTTATTAATTTCATTTAAATATTTTTTATATTTATTAATTGATTTAATACGTATTTTTTATTTAATTTATGCAATTTTAATTTATTTCATTATATTTTAATATAATTTATTACGATTTAATTTTATTTAGGTTTATTTTGAACTTATATAGTATTTTAAATGTTACTAACACATAGTGGAATAAAGCTGTCTGATTGAATAAAAGTTATTTTTATTGTATATGTTTTATTATTATTATTGTGTTTTATTTTTTGTACTTATTATGTTCCAAATATTCTTCAATTGTATAGAAGCATTTTTGGATTAGAAATGTTTTTAATTTTCTATTAAATATTGTCAGTTTTGTTTCTAGTTTTATATCGCATGGTAAACTATTAAATATTCTGACTGCCATGTAATAGGGACTTTGGTTTAGCATTTTGATCCTGGAGGGTGGTAAGTATAAACTGTCTTTGTGGCGTGTGTTTATGTTATGTATGTCTTTTACTTTTGTGAAGTGACTAATATTTTTAAATACGAACAGACACAAGTCATGTATATATATTGATGGGAGTGTTAATAATTTATATTCAATAAAAAAGGGTCTGCAGCTTTCTAAATTGTCGATTTGAGCTATAATTCTAATGCACTTCTTCTGTAATACAAATAAGTCATGAACGTCCACGCTATTTCCCCACAGCATCACACCGTATCTCAGCCATGAGTACGCATACGCATAATAGGCAGACAACGATGTTTTTATGTCTGTGCTACATTTTATTTGAAAAAGAGCATAAGTGAATTTGGACAATTTAGACTTAATATGTGCAATATGTTTTTTCCAATTTATGTGTGTATCAATGTTTATGCCGAGTAAATTAAATGTTTCTACTGTTTCTAAGGTATTATTCCGAAAATTTGTGTCCATGACTAAAGAGGGTTTTTTATATGATCTAAATTGTATTGTTTTTGTTTTGCTATAATTTATCTCTAAGTTATGGTTGTGGAGCCAACGTGTTACTGTTTGTAAAGTTTCTTGTAAAATGGGATTAGGTTTGATGGTATTATCATATTTTATGAGTATAGATATATCATCCGCAAATAAGATTGGTAAGGTTATTTCTTTATTTAGTATTTTAGGTAACCGACGTAAATAGAAACTGAAAAGCGAAAATTAAAATGTAGCTTTTAGTCTTAGTAACTATTTTCCTAGCTAAACTAATGTAAATAACTAATTATGAGTCAGCGCCCAACAAACAATCAACGAAGATCATTAAATTACTTTAAAGAAATAACAAAAACAAAATAACATCAAATACAATACAAAGTCAAATTTTCAACGATAAACAATAACTTTCCAAAAATGGATCACTTGCACGCACTTTGCTCGTTTGTTTGGCGCCGACTCAAAAAAGTTTTATTTATTTTACAACTTATTTTGAATAAATTTTAGTATACTTTTATATTTTACAATTCTTTTAAATCAATTTTATTATACTTTTTGATTTAAAACAATTCTTTAGAATCATTTATTTTGTATACAACCTCAACCTCTTAGAGAAAAAAAAGGCTAAAAAAATCCCATTGCCACCGGCCATTGTCTTTATTGAGACCTGTTAATGAACAAAATCTAGCCATCGATAATTATTCTCATGTTGAATTAATTGTAACTAACAATGAAGATGAATTTTAGTTCGGTTAGCCTACATAATATGTTACAAATTTATATACATTTTCCTTTCGTTATTGCATTGTGAATTTGTGTCGACGCCGGCTGTCGCTGAAAACCAGCGCTGTGTCTTTGCTCCGTACATGAAGCATAGTTATATACTGAGCGGTGGCCGTTTTGCGCGGATGTGACACATATCTTACGACACTTTTGAATTTTTTGGTAATTTTGTGCGTCACTTTTGAAGCAAATAAATATTTTTTCTTTCTTTCTTTTTCTTTCTTTCAAATAGCCAACTCCATATTAATTATTAAAAAGTATTTAAAACACCTTCTTTTTTTTCAGATAAAATATATTCTCATTGGTTTTTTTTCGGATACATGAAAGTGTCAACCCTAAGGAAAATTTTGAATCTCCAATAACTCCTGGAAACCAATGAGTTAGGTTTTGGAATTAATACTACACATAATAGAAAGTATCAGCAATTTTTTGATGTAGGAATGACCACCTACTACGGCGGTTTAAATGAATAAAAAAATGAAAACGAAAAATGAGAAAAAAAATCATATCTCTCGACCCATTCATACTAATGCAACAGGAATTGGTAGAACGGTCGGCTATTATACCATTTTTCGATAGAATAAATAAATTCTGTAATAAGTACTTCCATAAAATTATAATGATTTTTTTTTCATTTTTCAAGAGTCGGATATTGCGAAACTTTGACATTTTTAAAAAAAAAAACCTCAAGTTTGAGCGAACCCGGAGTTTTAGTCTAACCGTCGGAATTGTAAACTCTATCGATTAACTCAATAAAAACACGATGACACAAAAACCGGGATCTTATCACACTGTGCGGCGCCCATGGTTGGTTAATCACTGTATAGCGCTTCTCGTTGGGTTTTTGATTATATTTCTTTAATTATTAAGTGTATTAGGCTACAATTTTACAGATGGTTAATTGAACTAATACACTAAAGAATGGAATACCTTTTAATTTTCCAACCCATAGTAAACTCGTCCAATCGCATGTCGAACAACATCGACTTTGAAATTTAGGCTTCGGAGCTCATATTCGAAGTACTAGGACCTAATAACCTGATTTCATTTTAAAATTTATAACTTCCTAACGGTAATTTTTTTTGCTAAGTCTGTTTTCACAAACATTACACACATATGAATCGCAACATGTGTAAAAAAAGTCACAACTATTCGCCTAACCGTTTATGATATCCAGCAATCAGCCAAACGTCACCGCAGCGGAAACTTGAATATCTTCGGAGTCTTTAGACACACAAATCTCATTTATGCATACACATTTACCTTTCGTTACACACTAATCCATGTAACTATTTTAATTTACGTACGTCCATTACAAAAAAAGTCTCGCTGGGAAGACGACGTTCCAGCGGAAAACGTTTTTGACGAATATCCCAAAAAGGGTTGGACTGTGGTGTAGTAGTTGTAAGCTATATTTAATCTGTATTATTAAGACTCAGTCTATCAGCAGCTAACACGCGTTTCACTTGTCTCCCAAATACACCACCTTACATGGCGACCGTGCAGGTAACAGGAGAGCCTGTAGGTGCGCGCGTGTTCCATAAATGGACTCGTAACGTGTAATAGCAACTCGATACTGTGTGCGGACTTTGGGTACAGATGGAATATTTAATTGCAAGTCATATGTATTACGCATTTGACCCGTTTCAGTTTGTCATTTTCTTATAATTGTTTTGAGCAACAAAATGGGTGCCCGAAGTTCTAAAGAAGGGGTTATCATAGCCCAGACTGCCGGAGTCGGTTCGAACCTTGCTCGAACAGAACAGCTGCACGAGACGACTAACACGATTCTTGTAATTATATGCACAATATTGGCAATTGGAATATTGGTGGTTATATATAAATTGTACAAACGATGTCATGCAAAGCAAATTGAGAGAAAGTTGGATCAGATGACGCTGAAGAGGTATTCCAGTCTCCTTAAAAGGGCCCAGGCCCAAGTAACCAGTCACCAGCCGCAATTGGGAAAACCAGAGGTCATCGTGTAAAATGGCGTCCCTATAACATCAAGACGTGCATTTGAATTCTTTCGGGTGTGATTTCAAAATAAAATCAAAATTTCGAGTGTTCTAGTGCGGTATATAGATAAAAATACACTGAAATGAACTGTAAGTAGAGCAAGGTAGTATCAACATTATTATAAAAAATAAAAAATAAATAAATACTTTATTGTGAGATTCCTTGTTTTTTTTTTTTTTTTTTCGTTTGGGTTGATATACCAAGGTATTTGTGTTGTTTTCATTTATACTCTTAAAATGTTTATAAAATATTGTAATGATAATAGGTATGATATGGCAGAGGAATTGGTTCTAATATTAAATGAGCTTCAAAATATAAGAAAGTACTGATTAAAATCGGTCCCAGCCGTAAACAAGATATTAGAAAAAAAGAAAAACAAAGCTTAGAATGTTTTATAATAAATATATAGCTATAAAAGAAAGTTCCGACAAAATAAATTTTATTAATTAGTAAAATTTGAGAAGAGTTTAATAGCTTATAATCAGAAGTAGTTTTATTGTGTAGTGACTAGTGAGGAAACGATCGAGTTCGAATCATCTTCTAGCAAAATGGCAGTGGAAACTTTTAATTTGAAAATTGTTTTGAGCCTTCTGCCAGTTATGAATCATACTGAGGACAATACTAAACAGTTAATTGAGAGTATCGATTATTATAATTCTTTATTAAGTAATTCTGAATGTAAACATAAATTAATACAATTTGTTTTAAAGATTAGATTGTCGCAGCAAGCTAAGTTAAAATTAAAATCTAAATATGATACGGTCGAAGAGCTTATAGTGGATATGCGAAAGTTATTATTACCTCAAAAAAGTTACACGGCCTTACAAACTAAATTGCAGCAATGTCGGCAGAATAATAAAAGTATTTCAGATTTTGGCAAAGAAATATCCGAAATATTCGTGGACTTGACAATCTCGCAGGCCGGTGGAAACTCGAGTAATTACGACGTTTTGAGACCGTTAAATGAAAAAATTGCGATTAAAAGATTTGCTGACGGCCTACGTGATCGTCGTTTGAGCACAATAGTAGCAGCGCGTAATTTTTCTTCTTTGACAGAAACCATTCAGGCAGCGCTGGACGAGGAGGTATTTTCTCCTGGTGGCTCAGACGATTCTAGGGGTATGTACCAACAAACTATTTATTCATCTAGGAGAGATCGAGGGCGGTTCAAAGCGCAACAGAATTCTGGTTCAAGAGGACCAATGCAAAATGTATACTCGAATCAGCAGCGAGATCCTCAGTCGCAGGTGCAGAACTTTTCAAATAATTATCGTGGTAATAGTTTTAATAACCGTTTTCGCGGCAGAAGTAGGCAAAATCGAGGTCGTGCTTTTAGATCGCAGAACAACATAAACGTCATAGCAACCGATCACGAGGTGGCAACAGTTGACGAAGTGGAAAATAATCATGACATGACAACAGATGATCCAAATAGGGAATCGTTGAATCATTTATTCGAGCCTAATGTTATGCTCTCGTGTAACAACTTAAACGAAGTTTCATTTAAAATCGGTCAACATAAACATGGCTGGTTAATTGACACCGGCGCATAAATTTCTGGAGTTAGGTACGAGTGTTTAGAGCGTTTACGAATACCATACCATATAGAGAGAGTTACTGTCAAAGGTATCGGAGGTGATGTATTCTCGGAAGGATATGTTTACCAGGCCCCTCAGAAAGTATTGCGAAAAAAAGTTTTTATATATGGGAGACTGGCCAGTTATAATGTTTTTCGAAAATATGATTATTTATAAGTAAAAATAAGTAAGTTCCAATTTCAAAATTTCCCTCCACATTTTTTGCGAGTTAATTCAAAGTATTGTGTCTCACTGAAATATGGATCTGCGCCGGGAACATTTTAGAGCTATGATTTTATACGATTTCAAGTGTCGCCTGAAACCGGATGAATCGTACGATAGACTTCAAATGGCATTCATGGATGAAGGCCCTTCCAAGGCAACCGTGTATCGTTGGTATAACGAATTCAAGCGCGGTCGACCAACTTTGGGGGATGACGAAAGAAGCGGTCGCCCTTTGACGGCTGTTACCGAAGAAAACGTACTAGCAGTGAAAAATTTAATCCAAGACAATAGGCGAATTACATATCAGGAGATTCAACACATATTGAAGATTGGATCGGGAAGCGTTCACGAGATTCTACACAGCCATCTTCGCGTGAGGAGAATAGTATCACGCTGGGTGCCGCACAACCTCACCGATGCTCAGAAGCAGGCCCGGGTGGAATGGTGCCGTGATATGCTTAACAAATTTGAAGCAGGCTCGTCTCGGCGTGTTTACGACATCGTTACAGGTGATGAGTCCTGGATTTATCAATACGACCCAGAAACCAAGCGCCAGTCGACTGTTTGGGTGTTTCAAAATGAGCCAACGCCTACCAAAGTGAAGCGATCTAGAAGCGGGGGTAAGATTTTGATCGCTAGCTTTTTTAATTTGACTGGCCACTTGGTATCAATTCCCTTACGGGATCAAAGAAGCATTAATGCCGAATGGTATACTACCAAATGTTTGCCAGAAGTTTTCTCTGTTATAAGCAACAAGCGACCAAACACAGGGCTCCGCGGGCTACTGAGTAGTAGGGATTCGAGAGTTCTGGACCACTGATCCAAAGTCCCTTATTCGTCCGTCAGAGGGACAACGCAAACTAAAAAAAAAAAAAAAAAAAAAGTTTGGTATCAAATTAGGGGTTTTGGACCACGCCCGATCGAATGCAAGCATCCGTTTTTTGATATCTTCAATGGATGGAAAGTTAGCTTCTTGCATTCATTAGGACCTACTTCATTTGTAATCACCTAATTACAGTATCGAGCTCTACTTTCCTTTATTAATTAATCTCGTTAAGGTGAGCTCATTAAGGTTCTTAATCACCTGACGGTTTGCTAATGCCTTACATTTACTATTACTCACCACGTTTCTAGCTCAGGTATGCTACGAATCAGTTGACATGCATCATACTATAATCTGAATAAAACTACGTAATACTTTATTCAATCAACTTTATTCCCATTTTAGTCTTACATCTTAAAATATGAATGGAACATCTCATCCACTAAAATATCATTGTAAAATGTATTCTCTGTAAATAATTTAACAAAACTCTGCATAGAAAATCCCTTAAATTTATGTAACAAATACATTAAGCAGTACTCTCCACAAACTGAAGTCCAATCGTTCTGTATCCTATTGCTATTAAAAACCCATTGTCTTGAATTCCTCCTTAACAACGTTTGGTGATAACCTGTTGGTGGTCGACCATAGGAATCAAAATACTGTCCATTTTTGTTTTCATCAATGTATATAGCTATCCAGTGAGATCCTGGTTTTGTATCTGGGTCTAAATTGCTTATTATGAATGTTGGAGTCTGAATGTAAATTGGTAATCTGTTTGCTGCATACACGTTATTTTGTAAAGACGGGTGAATTTTATATAAACATTCCTTGATCTGAATCGTGTTCATATTTGTAAGCAAAGTAATATAGGTTACTTAATACTTGTGCTGCCTGGTAAAGATTACTCTTGTGAATGTTTTAATTGATGATACGAACTGGATATTTAAAGGTTGTAAATAAAAAAGATGCAAGTTATGTTAGTAATTTTATTGATATCATCCTTATGTCTAAATTATAATCTACATACAATTTCATCTTAACTACTATAGTCTACGATTACATTGCGGTTCTTATCTATTTCAATTACATTATCAAACTCGGCGTAAACAATACAGTTGATAGTTTGAGAAAGAGAAGACTCAAAACGAACTTCCAATCTTACGCTACCGTTCCTTATCAGATTCCAATGACTTGATGAGTTGGCTGATAAATCCGGTGTCAAATCAAAAGCTAGAAGACAAAAACCTTTAGCATACTGTTCCCTAGATATTCCATTGCCTTCATTAAGAAAATGTATGCCCGTTCCTGAGAATAAGGTATGATAGGCTGCAGTGAAAATATTACTATTGAATGATGGTTGCAACGCTTTAGAAGGTATTTGTCGACCATCGATGTATAAACAAAATGAACTCATATCGTAGTTCTCAAAATTAAAGGGATTTTTAGTGAGACTACCATTGAACGCCGAGTTATTAACAAAACCAACTATACATCTTTTAGGAACTTGTCCCAGAAAAATATTATCGAGGGTTTTTCCCTGAACCCCGGCTGGTATCGTTAAAACTTTAACTTCGGCTCGAGTTATAGGATATTTAGCTGTAGTAGAGGCTAAAACTTTCTGATGTGCGAGTAAAACACTTGGATTGATTCGAGCTCTACGGACAATGAGAGTTGCATCTACAATGCATACTTTTAACTTTAAATCACTCGAAGTAGCCATCAAGTTAAATGTTTCTCTGGAACGAACTAATTTTACAGACATATCAACACCGTTTATCAAAAATTTGTCTTGGTTGAATAGATCACCATGCAAATGTCCGATCATTTCTATTTCCTTACTTTCAGTGGCAAATTCTTGTCGCTTTGTGAAGCCTTTATTACTGTCATCAGTTGAATCCATCTTTCCAGATGTATCTTCATACCAAAGACCACATGTCAGATGAGAGTCTTTAGCTGCAGGGGCATAATTCAATAGAGTTTCTATGTATGCACGGTATGCATATGTATTATTCGGAGGTGAGACGAGTTTTTGATTCAAATAAACATCAAGCTGGTTAAAAAGGGAATGTAACCAGTTATTAATTGGAGCTACAACTGTTGACGAAATCAGCTTTGATGAGTCTTGATTTAGTATTTTCGCTTTTATATGTACCAACGTATGTGATAAATCTATGTAATCATCACCTGCTCCTGGCACTTGAAACTCTATGGGTCCATCATCAGCAAGAGATGAAATTGGTTTGTAATGTATCGACATTCCACTTTCGATACTTGTTTGTGTAGATGGTAAGGCAAATAAATCTAATTCTGATTTGATGCACTCGCAGGAATGGTTATGTAAAAACGACATTTTTTAATTGTTTAAAGAAAATATGTCTTTTAATTTTTTATCGTTTAGTTTTATTTTCTTTGCAGCTTTCAGCTTAGTGGTTGATGGTGAAATGAATGGAGTCTGACGTCTCCTCTTTGTTATATATCCTGAGCCAGACATGTTGTTGATGCGATCAATTTTAGCATCTGCTTTTCTTTTTAAATTTGAGCTTGCCTCTTTAAACCGCGATTTAATAGATTCTTCCATAGGGCGTGAACTAAACATATCAGATAAGAGACCTACACCAGTATTTAAAGCTTCTTTACCAATCACTCGAGCTCCGCTAGAAAGTAATGGTAAAACTGATCTAAATAATCCACCCAAAAAGCTACCAACCCCGTGTCCACGCTGATAAGGGACTCCTTTGTAAATTACTCCGATGCCAGATCCAGCTTGATGTGAATAATAATGTTCATAAGGGCAAGTGGTTCCATCACCTCGAGAATGCATCATTGAATTTTAAAAAAATGGAGTTTAACACACACTGTTCCAAACTGGAATGGTATTTTTTGACCAGTGCTCGATCTTATATCTATCTCAATCGTATCAAACTCCCTTCGCATTACTGGTAAGTAGTGAGGTGGTGAGAATACATGCATTTTATTAGCTCCATAAATATACTTTGACGGATCCAATGGTATTATTCTCAGCAATGGAGTCATAACATCTCCAACTATCTGTGGTTCAATTATGTCACAATATACAAATAATTGTGGTGGTAAGCCTAAATGCAAATTAGCTGGATATTTTCCAAAACCTTTTTCAACGAGATTTCTATGTGGTTCGAATCCAAGTTGAAGAGATAACTGAGTTGACAACGATAGTGATTTTATACTATCATCCATTACTGACATATTAACAAATTTGGATAGTTCATCATAGCGAAATCTCACATTCTCTTTTATACTGTTCAATGCACTCAAGATATGATTGATATTGTCATAACTTGTAGCTGGAATATGAGTTTTGTAGTATACTGTAGAAGGTTTTGTTTCGTTAGGCATTTTCATTATTTTAGTGACGTAAACAATGTTTTCATGTTCTTGAACAGTAAACATTGTACAAGGATATTGAAACTCGACAATACCAACACACCACGTTCCTTCAAGTATTATGGACTTTGGTAGTTTAGTTGAAAAACGAGTTGTTAAGTTTTCTGGAAAATATTCCATAGAACTATTGCTGAGCAGTGTTAAATAAAAACTTTCTTTCATCATATTTGATTTAAGCTAGATGACAAAATCCAACTGTTAAATTTATCTGGATAACCTTTCCACTTGACTAACACTTCTTTTCTGTTACCAGATCGGCGAGAACGAATGATTTTATCTATTTTGTAACTTGAATTGGGATCATAAATTACTTTTTGTAGTTCTTTTTCATAAAATGTTCCTACAATTGGTTCATTTTGTAGATCTTTTAATGTGTAGACCACCCATGGAGACCGATATATTACTGATGAAATAACGAATATTTCATCACTCCAGTTGGATTCGTATCCCTTTTGAAATATGTGTTTATATTTCGTGATTCTTACATGATCTCCTACATGGAATTTCGGTGATGATACAATCGAACTTTTGGTATTCGTTTTCCTATCGTATAAGTTATTCCAGACAGTCATTATGTTATTCGAATTGACGTCACTTGGACACATTTTGATACTAGAATGATAACCGTGATTATAAGCACACAATAAATCTTGCAGAATATCTATGTACTTATAAGAATTTCTGTGGGTAAAATATCGCCACATTTTCATTTTAAGAGTTCTTTGGAATCTCTCCACGATGCTTGCTTTTATGTCTGGATTGTTTGTAGTATAGTAATTGATGTTTTTACTTTGGAAATATCTCTGCACATCTCTTGAAACAAATTCGGTACCTTTGTCGGATTGTATGTGAGTAGGGGTAGCATTAGCTTCAATAAATATACTTTCAAAACATTTTTTTACTGTTTCAGAATTTTTATTTCTCATAGCTCTAGCATAAGCATACTTAGAAAACACATCAATGACACATAGTATGTAGTTATAACCATCGTTATATTTGGAATACGTTCTCATGTCACTCAAATCCGCCTGCCAGAGTTCGTTAAAATTAGATAAAATGTATTTATTCCTAGGAAATCTTTTATGTACAGGTTTGTGCAGTGCATATGTTTCTTGCGACTGCAGCCATTTTTTAACATCCCTTTTAGTCATTTCACTTTTCATTGCATTCGTTAATTTTTCTATGCTACTATAACCAGCAGGGTGAGATGCATCATAATATATTTCGTTAATACGTTCTAAGGGATTCATCGCATTATCATCTAGTACGGGGTCCATTTTTCCCAGTCAACTTTCTTACGAATCTTTTTTAAGTATTTGCCAGATGGGTTAGACAATTCTTCATCTGTTGAAATCTCACCAAGATCTTTCAATGTAAGTTTATTTATATATTCAACTCGTTTTGGATTACCCAAGTAAGTAAGTGGTATTTTAATATCCTTCAACGTCTTTGCAAAAGTTTCCCAACCTATAGGATCATTTCTTTTAAGCGGTCTAAGTAAATCGTTTATTAAATCTACAATATTGCTTCCCGGAATTTTTTCATTATCTATAACTACTGTACCATCAACATTCCAATGAATTTTATTTTTACTTAATGAAATCAAATTCAATAATGATTCACCTTTCTTATAATAAGTTTGAGGTATTGAGTTCAGAATTTGATTTGTTGTGTAAAGAGGGACTGCAGTGTTCACTTCCTGTTTTTCTTCTTTCTTTGATGTCTGAGTAGAGACTGGATCTTGAGCTTGAGTTTCACCGTTTATATTTGTTTCAGTGAAATCTACATTTTGAGACATTATGGGTAATTCAATAGGTCGACGATTTTCTTCATTGAAGTGTAGATATCTTTGCAATACTTGTAAGTATAAAATACATTTTTTTCTATCGTCCATGTTGCTTTTTAAAATATTTTGCATTTCAGTATCTAATCTAGATGTAGGATTATCAGAATTACTGTGATGCTTTAATTTTTCTATCAGACTCGGTTCAATCAGCAACATCTTTTTAGCGTGTTCCATTGTTATTTTATTTTATTGTACAAGAGATCCAAGTAATGAACTCAAGATTGAACCTAGTATTATAGGTAAAAAAGCGCCACCTTTTTGTATGATAATATTTTTTCTTATTTTATTCGTTCCCTTCCGTACTAATTTGCGAAGTACTGATTTATATTTTTTTAATTTTTTCTTATTTTTCTCTTCTATTGGTACTTTGCCTTGAAGAACGTTGTAAATGCACTCGCAAATACAATTTATTTCTTCTTTATCACAAGATTTTAAAAGAGCTGTTCTATATTTTGGCTTAAGTTTATGAAGTGCTGACAGAAAGTCTTTATGCGTGTTGAGACTCCGCGACATTATTTATAAATGATGGGAATTTGTTGGTTCCTAGCATATTTAAACCCCTTTGTCGGTACATATACTTGACAATATCCATCTGATGGGAAAATACTTGTTTTGATGCGACATGTATCACTTGTGTTTTGTTTCAGATCAATCATTAAATACCCATGTGCTTCCTTGGTTGCATCTCTGTAGGCATCTTCTATGTATTTTGGATTTTCTGGTGAAACTTGACGTGCCAAGTATCGGATTTGTGTTTTGTCACGTGGGTTCTTAAAATAAATAATATAACTAGAATTCAATGAAATATCTCTCTGACCCTTGCCTTGATGAAATAGATTTTGTGTTATGTAAAACACACTTAAGTTTCTATGATGACTGCCTTTAGTAAAAATATCTACAATGCGTCCATCAGATTCCCTCATAAGATCATCAATAATAATAAGATTTGGTTCTTTACCATCAAACATATTAAGATCTGGAATACCCTGATAATAATTCACATCTTTCAAGTTATATAAAGGTTGCATTTCATCAAAGCACCATGTTATTTGAACAAAATTGGTATTGCAAATATATTTAACATATTTAATAAAGTTTGTAACAAAATTTGATTTCCCACAACCACTTGGCCCAGCTACAATTGCAGTGAACGGATGGACAAAGTGAAACATTCTAACACGTGTAAACTCTAGAGGGTTTGATAAGTAAATAAAAACAATTTCATGAGTTACATTCATTTTATTTCAAACATTGTAATAATTACAAATACAAAAAGCAGGTAAAACAATCCTTAATTAATATCTTACACTATTAACTCACTAAATGTAAAAAATTGGTATACTACTATAAATCTAAACACACATTATTCACATACTTAAATATTATTTACAAAAATTAAGTATCCACATCCATTATCTTAATTTATAATGACCCCAAGCTAATGTATCAACATTGTTAGACAAAATGAATCTTTTTGTGTCACTGTAAGATAAACATACTCTGTTTATTTTTTGTGTAAATATTGCATGTTTAATTGATCTAAATCTATACATAGTATCATATTGAACTCTACTGTTAAAAAGACATGATTTATAATTTTCCATTGTCATCCTTTTTGTGACACATTTGTTTACGCCTTTAGCTTTCGCTGTCAATTTGTTTTCAGTTTGAATCGCATACATTTTTGATCTTAGTCCTACAAATTCTTTCACAATTATTCCATTATTTTCGTCTTTAAAAAACCCTAACCTCTTTTTGTTGAGTTGTGGATAGTTAAACATGTTATTTGAAGGATAGTCGGATGTGTCAAATCGTGAAGATAGATCAGGTTTTATGTCTTCATAGAAATCGTTTGCGAAAACTTGATAAATCAAACTGTCTGTATCGGTGTACAATAATTTGCAGTCAAACTTAGTAAGCATGTAGTCATAATGAAATTCATACATTAATGTTTTTGATATATCCAAAATACAGAAACCTAAGTAAATCGGTTTATCGTAACAAACTTTTGTCTTTCGTAACTGTACAGCCACTAAGTTTTCTGAAAAAATGGAAAGGCTGCTAAATTCTGGTTTTGCAATAAAATCTTGCACACCTAAACTTTTACCACGATTTTCCCAGTGGGTTACTAATTTAACGTTTACTCTTTTTTCAACGTTTTCCATCGTTTTTCCGAAAACGGAATTGTTCATCAATTTGAAAAAATCTTTTTCGAAGTCTGAAACAGCTTTCGTTCTTAATTCGGTATTTAAGTCGATATACTTTTTTAACCATGGACTTTGTCGAAATTTTAGGATTCTATGAATTTTAGTTAGTTTAAGACCCATTTTTAGACATTGCTTGAGGTTTCTGTACTGAATTATGTATTTTACTTTATTATTTAAATTTGGTATAAGTTTTTTTTCTTTAGATTCACCTGCACAAATATTTTGTGGACATAATGGTAAATCCGAATGCAAATCATGAAGTTCCTCGGGATACTCTAAATCAACTTCTAAAATAAAACCATATTCAGATGTATCAGTAACTTCATAATTTGTATCTGGACTCACCCACTCGAAACCTCCCTCGGGTAGGTATTGCGACATAGCCCAACCATAAAGATTATTTGCATCAAAATAAGCTAAGTACGATGCAGGCACATTCTCATCATAACCATCTATATATTTATTATTAGCTTTTGCGTATCGATTACTACATTGAGATACGCCACCTCTGATGCCGGCCTTGATGAAAGCAATTTGGTCAATGTCTGTTAGTAATTCTAGCTTTACTTTTGTTTGTTTTAACATAGCATCCCAACTAAGCCCTGGAGCTGTATAATAATGGGTAGGATCTAAACCATAAGTTTTGAGACAAAGTCTTCGGAAATTTTCAAAAACATCAGCTAGCAACAAAACATCAGTTTTTAGATATAAGTTAGAATAATCTAACATGTTTTGACAACCAAAGTGTTGCCAAATATCTTGAGCACGGTTGTAATCATCATTTGAAATGTGAGTATCAGTTAGCGAACTATAAAACTGCTCTTTATTAGGCAAATTGGTTAATTCGAGAGAGTCATATGATTTCATAAACTCGTACGGGTAAACACCTTTTCTACGAAGTCGATCAAAGTCATCTTTCGAGGGGAAATTACTTTTCAGTTCGTGAAATTCTTCATCTTTTAGGTTTTTCGCCAACTGGTCGAGACTACAAGGTAAAAACTTGAAATAATCTATGAACCTCAGACTGACTTGCTGGTTGTTTACCGTCAAATGCTTTGAAAACGAAACATACTTTTCTTTGTTTTGGGGAATTATATCAATTTCTCCTTCATCTAAATTGAGTGCATGAACAATGAAATGTGCATCGTAATTACTAAGATTGTGTAGAATCACAGGAATATGCCGTGGAGCGCGGAACTTTTTTTCACATATTTCATGTGCAACACCTCTAAAATTACCGGTTTGCCAATCAAAATCGAGAACTTTTTGTCCATTTAAGTCATTTTCACAAATGTGACAAGTTTTTGCGGTAGCTACTTTATTAGTATCTATATCTGATAGTGGCTTAGAATTTTTTTGAAAACAATTATTTCGGCATATTACTTTTAAATCATCATGTAAACGATTCATAAATACCTGTGCACAGTTTGGTCCACTGTATGTTTCATACTTAGCCAAATTGTTATCGAATGAGCATTTGATATAATATCCGAAACTATAAGCCTCATGTTTCTGAACATTGCTGGTATGTGATTTTGATGGGTCGTTAGCACTTGTTTCTATAGGGTTTAAAAACGCTTCAAAGTCAGCGTATATAACAAAAGGAATCTTCATTGTTTTTTGAAACTTATCGAACTCTAATTCATCATTTGATATGGGTTGTCCGAACCAATTTTTTTTCGTTTTCTCACTATTCGGTAAATTCGTAGTGATATGAGAACAGTCATGTTGTTGATGGTTAGTCAATCTGTCTCTAGTGGTAAAACTTATCAAACATCCGTCACATATGTAAACAGCACCATTTCTATTAGATATCTGTTTACTTACTAATCGTGATAAGTTTTTTATATAGCAGTAGTGACCGTTTGTCCCGTTTTGTATGTATAGCAGATTTATATGTATACTTTTCCGACATTTTGTAAAGTGAAGTGGACCTACAACACAATGATTCTTTGATTTGCTATCGAACTCTAATCCAAAAACATTAACACTTATATTGTTTTGTTTCTCTATTTTAGATATATCACTTAGTTTTACAGGGAAAGACACATCATCAAATTTTAGCTTACTTGAATGAGCACTGTATGATGATGGTCGTTCTGAATGTTTATTTACAGGATATAATGCTGAAAGTAATGCCCATTTAAAACATAAATTATCTAAATTTTTAACATTAACAACTGCTTTTTTATCTTTAATGTCTTTGGGTAAATCAATATATGATGTACCACGCAGTGGATTGAATTTATTTATATTGAGTTCTATATAATTAATTTTAGTTAAGCTCCATCCGCTATCCTTTTTTTCAAAAGAACTTATATTGTTCACTAACGTGTCACGTAATGTTGACATAAAAACATTTTGATCATCTGCTTGAGATATTACAAAATTACAGGTTTGAAAATCAAATGAATTGGTAATGTTTTTTGTTTCTTGAATAAAATCAGCGTGTAAAACGAAGTTAATTTTAACGGTTGCATGTTGTCTGATCGCCTCATCAATTAAAAAAAAAATGTCGCTTTTTATTGATTCTAGAAAAATTTCCGGTGTTTGGAAAACTAAATCTGCTTGCTTTTTGCTTTTTACTTTATACGAAATTATGCGTTGTCCGAAAGCTGATTCTATGACGGATACATTTTCTAAAGAACTATGTGATTTTAAAATATTATTTTTATGTGTTTTGCTCTTAACATGATTTGTGAAATACCTTTTGCTCACTAGTACATTACAGATATTACATTGTACCTTATCTATACTCGTGTCAGTTGAAGTGGACGCTTCTTCATGTCGTGATTTCTTTGCATCGCTGCTGTTGTTACCATCTGCATCAACACTCCGTTTTCGACCTCCGCCTCGCCCCGTTTGCACTTGATGTGATGATGATGATGATGGTAGACTATAACAAAAAACAAAAAATATATATAGAAACAGAAGTTTATAGATTTAAAATATACCTAGTTTATTAGATTAAAATAAATAATAGTTACTTACTTTTCGCTATTTTCAACAATGACGCAAATTTGGTACAGGTCATTGTCATACATCGAGTCAAATATTTCAGTTTCTTCTACTTTTTTACAAAGCTCCACCATATCCATATCTTCACATATTTCTTCAAGTTCACATTTGTCTAAGTTTTCGCTGCATTCAAACTCTTCTTGGTTCATACTAAGCTGAGTATTCACAAAAAAAGTACTGACAACACGTTCCATTTTGTGAGACAGACGACAAAGTGACAGCAACAGGGTTATATCATAAATGATGGTTACTACCGATTTAAAGAGACTACTTATACACACGATCAGATTCAAAAAATTACTTCCACGTAATGCTAGAGCTATTAACATTATTGAAAAATATTAACTTTCCTAGAACTATAATAAAACATGTGACTAATACATTAGGTACTACTAATTATCACTATTGTTAAAAGACATTTTTTTACATGAATCTATCATTGAAATTTCTTTAGTGATGTTGTAAATTGTCTTTTTGATGTTTTCTAAATTTTTGTTTGTCTCATTAGTATAATATTTGACTCTGGTTTTTGCATGTTTCCAATGTTGCGAACTGGGCAATTTTGATATTTTATTTAGATCATACACTTCAATTTTAATGAGGTATGTCGATGTTAATGAATCGTCCGTGTTTGTCGATATGTATGCAACACAACCATTTGGTTGAGCCCGGGATACCGATGAACTTTGGCAGTGCTTTTTCTTTTTTGAAAAATTAAACAGCTCATCAAGGCTTTCTTCCTCCTCTCTTTTTCTTTTTTGAGTTTCTTTATCGATGATTAACTTATCAGTACTGTCTTGGTCAGACAATTCATGTTGATAATAATATTGTTTGAATGTATTCTCTTCAAATATGTTCTGAAACAAACATATTGTCATGAGAAGATTGTTAACTTAAATAAATAAATAAATAAACATGGATAGATCATCATTTTCACAAAAGTTTCAATAAATACAAATAATGGTACAAATCTTACCTCCATTGTTATTCTGCAGAATTTAGATGCACAACACTAGCACGTTATAAATAAGAAACCTCACTGTTCACTTAACTGTGAGAATACTACACGAAATCTAAGCTTATATACAAGGAATCATTAAAGAAACCAATCACTTAACCTAATGAGTTGTAATTACAAATGAAACATACTTAATGGTACATTGTTAGAATTTTTATAATATGATGAAACAACAAAAAGGTATCATTATCGTTAAAATATTTATAAAGTGAAAGTACTAAATCAAGACTCATCAAAGCTGATTTCGTCAACAGTTGTAGCTCCAATTAATAACTGGTTACATTCCCTTTTTAACCAGCTTGATGTTTATTTGAATCAAAAACTCGTCTCACCTCCGAATAATACATATGCATACCGTGCATACATAGAAACTCTATTGAATTATGCCCCTGCAGCTAAAGACTCTCATCTGACATGTGGTCTTTGGTATGAAGATACATCTGGAAAGATGGATTCAACTGATGACAGTAATAAAGGCTTCACAAAGCGACAAGAATTTGCCACTGAAAGTAAGGAAATAGAAATGATCGGACATTTGCATGGTGATCTATTCAACCAAGACAAATTTTTGATAAACGGTGTTGATATGTCTGTAAAATTAGTTCGTTCCAGAGAAACATTTAACTTGATGGCTACTTCGAGTGATTTAAAGTTAAAAGTATGCATTGTAGATGCAACTCTCATTGTCCGTAGAGCTCGAATCAATCCAAGTGTTTTACTCGCACATCAGAAAGTTTTAGCCTCTACTACAGCTAAATATCCTATAACTCGAGCCGAAGTTAAAGTTTTAACGATACCAGCCGGGGTTCAGGGAAAAACCCTCGATAATATTTTTCTGGGACAAGTTCCTAAAAGATGTATAGTTGGTTTTGTTAATAACTCGGCGTTCAATGGTAGTCTCACTAAAAATCCCTTTAATTTTGAGAACTACGATATGAGTTCATTTTGTTTATACATCGATGGTCGACAAATACCTTCTAAAGCGTTGCAACCATCATTCAATAGTAATATTTTCACTGCAGCCTATCATACCTTATTCTCAGGAACGGGCATACATTTTCTTAATGAAGGCAATGGAATATCTAGGGAACAGTATGCTAAAGGTTTTTGTCTTCTAGCTTTTGATTTGACACCGGATTTATCAGCCAACTCATCAAGTCATTGGAATCTGATAAGGAACGGTAGCGTAAGATTGGAAGTTCGTTTTGAGTCTTCTCTTTCTCAAACTATCAACTGTATTGTTTACGCCGAGTTTGATAATGTAATTGAAATAGATAAGAACCGCAATGTAATCGTAGACTATAGTAGTTAAGATGAAATTGTATGTAGATTATAATTTAGACATAAGGATGATATCAATAAAATTACTAACATAACTTGCATCTTTTTTATTTACAACCTTTAAATATCCAGTTCGTATCATCAATTAAAACATTCACAAGAGTAATCTTTACCAGGCAGCACAAGTATTAAGTAACCTATATTACTTTGCTTACAAATATGAACACGATTCAGATCAAGGAATGTTTATATAAAATTCACCCGTCTTTACAAAATAACGTGTATGCAGCAAACAGATTACCAATTTACATTCAGACTCCAACATTCATAATAAGCAATTTAGACCCAGATACAAAACCAGGATCTCACTGGATAGCTATATACATTGATGAAAACAAAAATGGACAGTATTTTGATTCCTATGGTCGACCACCAACAGGTTATCACCAAACGTTGTTAAGGAGGAATTCAAGACAATGGGTTTTTAATAGCAATAGGATACAGAACGATTGGACTTCAGTTTGTGGAGAGTACTGCTTAATGTATTTGTTACATAAATTTAAGGGATTTTCTATGCAGAGTTTTGTTAAATTATTTACAGAGAATACATTTTACAATGATATTTTAGTGGATGAGATGTTCCATTCATATTTTAAGATGTAAGACTAAAATGGGAATAAAGTTGATTGAATAAAGTATTACGTAGTTTTATTCAGATTATAGTATGATGCATGTCAACTGATTCGTAGCATACCTGAGCTAGAAACGTGGTGAGTAATAGTAAATGTAAGGCATTAGCAAACCGTCAGGTGATTAAGAACCTTAATGAGCTCACCTTAACGAGATTAATTAATAAAGGAAAGTAGAGCTCGATACTGTAATTAGGTGATTACAAATGAAGTAGGTCCTAATGAATGCAAGAAGCTAACTTTCCATCCATTGAAGATATCAAAAAACGGATGCTTGCATTCGATCGGGCGTGGTCCAAAACCCCTAATTTGATACCAAACTTTTTTTTTTTTTTTTTTTTTTTTTTTTTTTTAGTTTGCGTTGTCCCTCTGACGGACGAATAAGGGACTTTGGATCAGTGGTCCAGAACTCTCGAATCCCTACTACTCTACTGCTCCACCACGACAATGCACCTGCGCACACCGCACTCAAAACGAGGGACTTCCTGGACAGCACGCCAGTCAAACTCCTGGGTCACCCTCCTTACAGCCCTGATCTAGCACCGTGTGACTTCTTTTTATTCCCAAAAATAAAAAATCAGCTCAAAGGTATACAATTTTCGTCGCCGGAAGATGCGCTGGCTGCGTTCGAGCAGGCTGTAAACGAGGTGTCTGCGGCGGACTGGAAAAAGTGTTTTGAAAACTGGTTTAGGCGCATGAATCTTTGTATAGAGGCTGGTGGAAAGTACTTTGAAAAGATTTGATAAAAATATATGTACGTATAGAACAATTTTTTTTAGTTTCGCAAAACTTTCTGAGTGTCCCACGTATCTCAGTCTTAATTATAATGAATATAATTTTAAGCACAAGTTTTTTGTGTTTAAAAATTTGCCGTTTAAGGCTTCCGGAATTTTAGGTCAGGATTTTTTCCAAAAATACCGGGCTGTATTGAACTTTGAATTAAATACGTTACAATTAAAAACAGACAAATTAAATTACATTACGTTGAGTTTTGACTGTTCTACATCGAGTAATAATAATTATTATTTATTAGTGCCCGCGCGAAGCGAATCAGTACATTACATTGAAACTAATATGCGGGAAGAGTGTGTTGTATCAAGTCAGCAATTATGTGAAGGTGTTTTCTTAGCTAATATCGTGACTAGGCCAACAAATGGGAAAATACCCATACGCATCTTGAATACAAGACATAAAGACGTAGAATTAAATTACTTTGAAATTAGTACTACTAAACTAAATGATTACGTTATTTGTAACTTCGATAAGCCTTCAGTTAATGCAGAGAGAGTTAAAACTTTGTTTTCACTATTAAATCTTCTCGAATTAAGCACTGCACTCGTAACAATTTTTGGAGTATTTTTGTGTCTTGGGAAAACGTTATAAATTGACTTCCTTTTGCCTATTATCACAATAAACTTCACAACACCGCACTTGTGAATCATACTACACAATGTTATTACGTACGGCGTAAGCGTGAACAACCTGAGTTATGCAGATGACATGGTGCTGCTCAGCCCTTCGGCCAATGGTCTTAGAATACTTTTGCAAATTTGTGAGCGGTATGCAGCTGCTCATCAGCTGACCTATAATGTTCAGAAGACCGAAGTTTTGGTGTAGAAATACGGTAAAGGCCCTGAAACTATTCTTCCCATCACCCTAAATAATTCAATTATAAATACTGTCAACACCTTTAAATATCTCGGACATGTTCTGAACGATCATTTGATGGATGATACCGATTTGGAACGACAAAGAAGGGGCATTGCATGCAGAAGCAACATGCTTGCAAGGCGATTTGCACACTGCTCAAAGCAAGTAAAAATAACTCTGTTTAATGCTTACTGTCAGGCGTTCTACACCAGCCAACTTTGGTATCAGTACACGAAGAAAGCCTACAACTCTCTTCGTGTACAGTACAACAATGCATTCAGGGCCATGTTCAACCTGCCTTGGCGGTGTAGCGCGTCTGGCATGTTCTTTGAGAACAGAGTGTGTGACTTCTTTGCCGTTCTAAGGAGGTCGAGGGCCTCATTTCGAAAAAGATTAAAATGCAGTACAAATGGTATTATAGCAACTGTATTCAGCACAATTTATATGTTTAGATCCGAATTTAATCTTAATAATAAAAAATAAAATTGCTAAAATTATGTCCCTGTACTGTTTCTTATTTCTTATTTATTAATTTTGACAACCAATATAAGTATTTGACTTAAAATTTAATATAAAAACTTAATTTAATTTAATAATAATGTATTTCTAAAATTATTTTTAAAATTATTTATACTATTCTAATTACGTATTTGATGTTCTTGTTAGTATTAATTTAAAATAAGAGACTGTACTTAACAACTAACTTATAACTATGGGTGAATTTGCCTGAAATAAAATGTTTTTTTTATATTTTTTATTTCTTTTTATTACGCTATTATAGGTTCAAAATGGAGAAAATAAGTTACGGAAATAAATTTTAATAAATCAACTCAAATATTCAACTTTCTACATTTTTTTTTAAATTTATTCATGACCATGGATACATGTCCTTCAGTCGTAATCATTGAACATATTATACTTGTATCCTAGTAAAGTGATGGAAACTTTACTAGGTTTCTGAGGGGATGATGAGATAATACGAAAGTCATGTTTTTCAACTTTGTACCATTTATCCACACTTGTACACGTTAACGAGCACTTAACGTTTAATAATCCACCATTATTACACATTAACACTCGAAGAAACACAAATTTTGGAAAATAATAAAAAATCCACAACATGATCTTTACGAATTTTCCCGCCAACCTCAACATTCTACAATGGCGGCAGTGTTGCCAAACGTGCGATAATTATTGTACATTTACGATAATTTCTAGTCCTTTGCGATAAAAATAATAGGAGGTTATCGCATGATAGTTTTACTAATTCATACGATAATTTACATAACACTGCGATAGTTTTGAGGCAGAGTGACAACAACTAACATTAACAACAAGCTTATCCATAAATTCTCGTCTCTTTCGTGATGCATACGACAGACTGAACAAAATGCACAACAAAGACCGAAAAAAACATTTCTTCCCTTTCAACTGCATAGCTGCGTCATTTTCTACTTATTTATTTTGTTCAGTCTATGTTCATCGGTCCGTCTGTGTCAGTCATTCCTAGTTCAGTCAGACCTAGAGTCAGACAGTCAGCCTGAGTGTTATTGGATTAGTTCTGTTTAATATCAGTTTTTATACCTGTCTTGTCTTGTTTCGTTTTAATTTTTGCAAGCTGCTAGCTGGAACAAATAAAATTTGGTTTTCATTTTCTAATAATTTTTAGATTTTATTTGTCAGCCTATATTATACCTATAAAGACTAATGTCCTGAGCTTCTGACTGACTGATTCATCAACGCAGAGCCGAAACTACTCAAGTTAGAAAAGAAATTTTGAGAGTAGGTTCCTTTTGTAACGTAGGCACCCATTAAGGAAGGATTTCTCGAAATTATAACCCTACGGGCGTAAAATAGGGTGTTGAGAGTTAGTATGAAAATTCATTTCTCCTGGATCAATTCACACAAAGCTTGGGAAAAATAATCTCTAAAGTAAATAATGAAATACCTACTTATCTTGTCTTTTTCCTAAATTACTCCTAAAAGAGGGTGCAATAGGGTTATATAAAACTCACTAACCTTTAATTATCAATATAATTTCAATTTTGTATAAGAAAGCGTATGCGATAAAAATATGATCTTTTTTTCCTATATCTCGATAGTTTCAAACTTGCCATCTGGCAACACTGATGGCGGTTGCCGGTTTTCTATAAAATTATATGTACAAATATATATATAGCGTATAGACGTCAAAAGAAAGAAGTACGAGGGGAAACTGTCACTTTCATTAGTTGCTTCCATAGACAATCAGATGCTTATTGCGAGGATTTTATGTACTGAGATCACCACCCATGGTCCTGAATGACTGACTGACGGATCAACCGTAGCATCTCTACTTGGTCTGTGGGATCAACGCACAGCCTAAACCGCTGGGCTACGTTCACTTACTACGCACTCAGTGTGAAAGTCACCCGGTGCGAATATCGCTCGATCATTGACGATTTTCTCAGAGGTACTGAACGACTTCGGGCGACCTCATGAAACTGACACTAGGGGTACGTTCAGTATTATCGTCGGACGACGGCGGACGACGCCCGGAGCGTTCTTAGGTCGTTCAGTTACTCGGAGTGATCGTCCGGG
Source organism: Asteroscopus sphinx (assembly GCA_949699075.1). Taxonomy (NCBI): domain Eukaryota; kingdom Metazoa; phylum Arthropoda; class Insecta; order Lepidoptera; family Noctuidae; genus Asteroscopus; species Asteroscopus sphinx. The sequence goes on along the minus strand of OX453004.1, from coordinate 15,355,750 downwards.
CGTTCACACCAAACCGTTCAGTATTGTGAGCGGGCGTCGTCGGGCGATCGCACCGGTCACCCCGTGAAATAGTAGGGTAAAAGACGCCCTGCTGTCATGTTGACAGATAATAGTATGAAATGACAGATAATTTGAGGTTTCGATTGTCATAATTGTCAGTGCTTCATTGTTCTAGTGTCAGTTTCATGAGGTCGCCCGAAGTCGTTCAGTAACTCTGAGAAAATCGTCAATGATCGAGCGATATTCGCACCGGGCGACTTTCACACTGAGTGCGTAGTAAGTGAACGTAGCCTAGAACAATGAAGCACTGACAATTATGACAATCGAAACCTCAAATTATCTGTCATTTCATACTATTATCTGTCAACATGACAGCAGGGCGTCTTTTACCCTACTATTTCACGGGGTGACCGGTGCGATCGCCCGACGACGCCCGCTCACAATACTGAACGGTTTGGTGTGAACGCCCAGACGATCACTCCGAGTAACTGAACGACCTAAGAACGCTCCGGGCGTCGTCCGCCGTCGTCCGACGATAATACTGGGCTACGTTCACTTATTACGCACTCAGTGTGAAAGTCACCCGGTGCGAATATCGCTCGATCATTGACGATTTTCTCAGAGTTACTGAACGACTTCGGGCGACTTTATGAAACTGACACTAGAACAATGAAGCACTGACAATTATGACGATCGAAACCTCAAATTATCTGTCATTTCATACTATTATCTGTCAACATGACAGCAGGGCGTCTTTTACCCTACTATTTCACGGGGTGACCGGTGCGTACGCTCGACGACGCCCGCTCACAATACTGAACGGTTTGGTGTGAACGCCCGGACGATCACTCCGAGTAACTGAACGACCAAACAACGCTCCGGGCGTCGTCCGACGATAATACTGAACGTACCCTGGGCTACGTTCACTTATTACGCACTCAGTGTGAAAGTCACCCGGTGCGAATATCGCTCGATCATTGACGATTTTCTCAGAGTTACTGAACGACTTCGGGCGACTTTATGAAACTGACACTAGAACAATGAAGCACTGACAATTATGACAATTGAAACCTCAAATTACCTGTCATTTCATACTATTATCTGTCAACATGACAGCAGAGCGTCTTTTACCCTACTATTTCACGGGGTGACCGGTGCGTACGCTCGACGACGCCCGCTCACAATACTGAACGGTTTGGTGTGAACGCCCGGACTATCACTCCGAGTAACTGAACGACCAAACAACGCTCCGGGCGTCGTCCGCCGTCGTCGGACGATAATAGTGAACGCACCCCTGAACGTACCCCTGATCGTAGAGACCTGAAACTTGGAGGGTGTGTTCTTTGTATGACGTAGGCATCCGATAAGAAAGTATTTTCGGAAATTCTATCCCTAAGGGGGTGAAAAAGGGGGGCAAAGTTTGTATGGGACAACGTGATTCCTTTGTCCAATCTACTTCAAATTTTGCATAAATCTTTTTTAATAGACTTGATGGAAGACGTGCTTCGTATTTTGTAGAAATTCATCCCCTAACGGGGTTAAAAAGGGGTAAAAAGTTATTTTAGCGGTGATTTGCTTCGAAGTTGATATCAATACTTCTTAGTGCTTTTGATTTAAATTATATTTTATTTTGACACATGTTTGAAAACTCTATCCGATTTTATTCAAAAAAGGTTGAACTCACTAAAAAACATAAGCCGGGCTCCACACGTTGGCCCCAACGTTGGCCCGTAATTATGCCTAGTGTTAGAATAGCTATGTTATTCAATTTGTTTTGAATTATTTTATGATTTAATTTAACGTTTTTGTGCTGTATTAATTTGTTTTATATTAATTTCTATTTCCAATAATATCCGAGTCAAATTAATTATTTCCAAATGTTATAATGAATAATAATGATATTTATTTGTTTTTGATACCTACTTAATTTTTATAATACCTTTCCAACATTTTTATTTAAAAAGGAATATTCTTAAAAATGAATTAAGGAACGTGTATTGACTCGATTTTGCTGATCTATAAAAGATCTGTAGTTTTGATTAGTGGGGGCATTCAGATTGTTGCAACGGTCAGTATTGATGTAACCTTTGTAGTATTTTCTGTGAATAGTAGAAATCCTTGATTTCCAATAGTTGTGAATTGAGTTTAAATTGTTATATATTAATGCCATGTGTTAAAGTGACTAACATGAAAAATACAGAGTTCTCTTGTGGTGGAAAGTGAATATGACTTTTATTTACCTTCTGTATAACTGTTTTGCCACCGATATGCAGACATTAGTTTATTGTAAAAAGTGTTGTCTAACAAATCAGAAGCAGGATCGCTACGCGCCGTTCTCGGTCGAATATTATGAATCAGAAGATCAAAGATGCGGCACAGGTCCGTTTTACGAATGGAATAGTTTTCTCGAGGAGAGCGAAGGAATTACAAGGAACCAGGTGAGTTTGGAATTAAAATTTACATAAAGAAATCTTAATACACGAGTGATCGGTATCAGTCATACATACATTTGTGGATGAAAAACTTATGATAAAACAATAATCAAAGTAGTTGTTCTCTATTGTTGAAAGAGTATGCGAAGCGAGTAGGTATTCCGATTAAAGCAAAAAGTTCAAATACCTAGTGAGCTGAGTTAGCGTTAATAATACCTACATTAATATTTTCATATATTTCATAAGAATGAAATTTCTATGTGTTTTACCATAACCAGGACAATATCAAAAACAGTTTTAATATTTAAATTATGGAATCCAGGAATTTTGTATGTTGATATATTTGCCAGGTCACTTCTCACAGAAGGGACATTATTTTTTGATCATTCTCACCTGTAGGTTCAATGCATAGAATTTAGAAGATCTGAGGTTCAATGGATAATATCAGTGAGTTCAGAGAATCGCTTGAACCTTTTTCACAATGGAGTCTAAATGTCTAAAAATGCATAACTATCTGTTTTGTTCAAATGAATCAAGTGGTTTAGAAGTTATGATACTGTGAGGTTTCTCCCGCACGCACGCGTTTGTCGTGGCTCGTGGCACGTCACTCCACAGCCACGACGCGCTCGCTGTCCTTTTAGTTTATTATGTACCTGCCTACCTAGTTCGGGCATTTTAGCACAGCAAAATATTTTTGCAATGTGATTTACACATTATGAGAGTTTTAAAATGTAGCACTAGCCTGTAGAACGCAGGCATGCAACGGAGTGAGCCTGGAGTTGTGTAGTGGCGTCATAGCGGCCAGCGCTGGCCCCGCGACGCACATTTAACTGAGAGGAACAATGTTTCGAAAACTAGTTGACGAATCGGAGTGATTTTAGCATAGTATATTTTTATTTTTTGGTGGGCTGCGCTGAATAGCTTAATTCGTTGATATGCTCCATTGGTTATTCGTCGGTTTTAAATTTTCTTTATATTTTAATATTATTACGGAAAGTTTGGTGGTTTGTTGCCAGCATTTGAACAATATGATGAGGTCAGATTGAATATTCAAACAATTTAGTAAAACTTGTGGATTATCAAAATACTTCTTATATACCTACTGTATTGTCTAGTAGGTACCCATAGTACAGGCTCTACTTGGCTTGGGATGATGTCCCAAAAATATTTATGTATTTTTATTTTATATGTATTTTGGGTCAGTGACGTAGATGGTTTGTGCAGTGTGCACAGAATTTTCTATGGCTTATGAGTATGATGCCCGATTTCACCGACATCCCTTAAACTGCCACCTAACTATGTGATCCTTAGCTTAAAAGCTCCTCTAAACTAGCCCCTAAATTAAATTTCGTTTCACCATCATTTTGTCACCTTACTAGGGGACACTTAGCTATGTGACGATTTGTTTTGGATAATAGTGACTGATTCGTCTTTGAACTTAGCGATACTTTTAAATATGATTGTTTTTCATCAAATTCTCTGAAGTATACACTTATATGGATATAATTATTTAAAAAATAGTGTTTTGATAGCATTAAAATACAGTATTTCATTAATATTTTTATTATTTTTCATATTTCTTTCATATTTACTCTATATTATTATTAACTCTATTTAATCTAATTTTTATTTTTTTTATATTAACTCTTTGTATACATTACGAAACCTCGCGTATCATCTGTGGTCATATTTTTATCTTTGAAACTTCCTTCGTGCGTGCGTGAGATAAAATGAGATTTTTTTTGTTGCTATTTTAATAAAGTAATGTATAAAATCAAGTCAAATCAAAATGTTTATTTGTGTACACAGCTATTTTGGTATTATATTACAGGTATTATAGTCTCTCTGTGTGCTGCCACAGGTGCAATACAAATATTAGTTATGAATTATACATATTTATATATTATTATTAGAATTATAATTGATGACATTTTATGCCTTTTATTGTGTAGTCAACACATGATATTATTAATTATATTGTAAATTAAATTAATTAAATTTATTAATGGAATTAAGCAAATTAATTAATAAATTTAACGAAATTAATCAAATTAATTAATTGAATTAAATATTTTTTTTCTTGTTTAATATATCTAGATACATACATTTTTAAGAAGTCCATTGTATATAAAAATGCCTTGACTACACATGATTTTATTTATTATATTTTAAATTAAATTAATTTGATTAATTTATGGAATTAAGCAAATTAATTAATGACTTTAACGAAATTAATCAATTTAAATAAATAGATGAAAAAATTCCAAGGTGTGCTCAATTTTTTCCAATAAATACAACACTGAAGATTTACGTAACCTATATCTTCGAAAAAAGTCAGTTTCATCAAAACTTTCAATGTAATTTGGTTGTTTCTGATATATTTTTGGTCTACAGATGTTAATTACTGCGAATATACTAGAAATAGTTTCTAAATTTTCAAAAAGTTCATCTAAATCACAATACATCTTCGTTGCTTGAGAGATACTTACGTATGTACCGGTTTAAGGGCCCGAATTTCGACTTCCTAAATTTAGGGGAGCTTTTAACGTTTAAGTGACCCCTAACTGTTGGTGAAACGGAAACCATCTCCTAACCGCCCTCTAACCATGCTTAAAGGATCCTTTAAAGTTAGGAGATGTCGGTGAAATCGGGCATGAGGTACCTACGTAGTACATCATCCATATTACTTGTTAACTTAGTTCACTACGATAATACTTGTTTAATGTTGTGTGGTGGTTATGTGCCAGGTTGGCGTATGAGGTTGTTTGATGTTGGGTGTGGATGGTGTGCGTTTGAACGCATAGGCATAGACAAAAGCATTGAGAGTGAAAGAAATGAAAAGGACAAACATTATTATAACAAGAACTTGTTACAAATGAGAAGCTAATGATAAGAAATATGTTTAGAGAACTCTTGGAGTGTGCTCATGATTGGGTTCTATGGGAAAGGAAGCGAGGCTGTTTACATCTCATTCCAAAGATTGCTATGCCCTTTCATACTTTCCATATGTTACAAATGAGAAGCTAATGATAAGAAATATGTTTAGAGAACTCTTGGAGTGTGCTCATGATTGGGTTCTATGGGAAAGGAAGCGAGGCTGTTTACATCTCATTCCAAAGATTGCTATGCCCTTTCATACTTTCCATATCGACCATTGGAGTCTGATTTTCACAACTAATGAAAAAAACCCATATGATTATGTGTTATATGTTATGATTTGTTCTTGCTGTTGTCCGAGCAACTGGAGTCGAGCAATCATGGGCGCCTGTGATTGGGTCAGTTTGGAGTGGGAACAATTTAAATTTATGGATGCTCTCTCACTCAAAATTTATCGTTTTAAAAAGATATTTAAAATACAAAATCAAATATTACTGTCGGAGTTTTGAAGGATTATTTTGGTACGGGTGTGCCGACACGTTACATGTGATCAGGGTATGTACAAAATCTTATACAGGTATAAAATTTAAATGACTGAAATTGATATATGACATTGGAATGGGTTAGAAGAATGGAAATTTGCCTTACCACGGGCGGGTGGCCGGGTAGAGGCGCGACGGGTTAGTTTTGTATTCGCTTGCTCCTCAAAATTGGGGTGATGACGAGCGTTTGTGTGATGACAGATTGGTTCAGATTCAATGCCATGTTGAGTAATATTAAGGAACAAGAGGGTCACCATCAGACCGTTTCGGATCTATTTGGCCGTAAACTCACTAGAAAGACCCCCCATCTTATACATGGGATGGATATTGAGGAAAGTACAGATTATTTTATTATTTATATATTTTTATTTCCATAAAAAAAAATACATGCATTTGGCCGATACAATGTAGAACAAACCAGTTTAGGTTTTTCTTGAGGTTTTTCTGTACACCGCTTGGTCCGTCGACATTTATTAGAACAGGATGCGAGCGGTCAATCGAATAATGTTACTAAAATAAGATAATGAGGTTGCAAAATATGTTGACGAACCGCAAGATAGACAAGAATTCTTAAGATATCGTATTATTGATTGTGTGTAATGGACTCATTATGAAAGGTACGTCTGTATACAAAGGGATGTATGTATGCAGTGGTTTTTTTTTTTTTTTTTTTAAATCTTTTATTTTAGGAGCTTAGTCAAACACGACTATGTCACTCCATTGGACCTTCTCTTACAATACACACAAAAAAAAAAAAACTACATTAAAATTCACTTTGTGAACGCCGTCGCAAACCAATTTCAACTATTCTATACAATAATTTTGCCGATTCAGACAGCGGATATGACAAAACACTGTTACAACCTCCAATATCTTTGAAATCTAAAACATTTCTCAGTGTTTCATATCTGATGTCCTCGTTCCGGACACATTCCACCATAATATGCAGAGCATCCTCAACTATCCCGCACTCCGAACAAAGCGGAGATGCCACTTTTTTCATCAAGAAAGCAAATTTATTAAGTGGAATGTGACCGGAACGAAGTCTAAAGGCTGTTGTCAACATTTTTCTGTTAGAAGTGGAGTCTTCAAACCACGGAGACTTCCAAGGTTCATTTTGTAATGTCTTATACCAAATGCCTTTTTCCACCGATCTCTCATCAAAGTGCACTTTCCACAGTTCGTAACAGTGTTCTTTAACTAAGTGAATACAATCAGTGAAAAAAGGCAAAGTATTAACAGATACGCCATCGCAGGAAGCTTCTTTTGCTAGCCTGTCTACTCTCTCATTCCCTACCAAGCCAATATGTGAAGGGATCCATTGTAGGATGACTTCTTTTGAATTGGCTTTCAACTCTAATATTGTCCTAATGATACTGTAGGCGATCGGTGTGCCTTTTAAACAAGAGGTGCACCGAGCCACGTGTTGTAGGGAACTTTTCGAATCAGACAAGATAACAAATTTATTATAATCTATTGATTTAATGTAGGACAGTGCCTCAGAGATAGCAATTTATTCTAAGTACATGATGGACATATTCTGGCAAATTTTAAATTTCATAGATCTGTCTATTTGAGGATCAAATATTGCAGCCCCCATAGACCCATGATGAGTACTATCTGTTCTATCTTTAGACCCGTCTGTAAACAATTTGTAATGCGTTGAAAATTGATTTTCTAGGTATGAAGAACAAATGCATCTAATATTAGTCACCTCATATTCTCTTTTGGCTTGATTGATGCCCTCAATTTGATGTTTAACTATATCACTCAAGTCGTACCAATTCATCCAATAGTCCAATGTGTACATATCCAAATATTCCGCCGAGTGTAAATTAATATTTTTAAATTTTATATACATTTGAATTAAAATCGGAATCTGTTTTCGTCTAAAGTATCTACAAGAAATCAGAGAGTTTAATTCACTTACAACGTTTATTGTAACGTTATTAGAAGTTGACATTGATCTCAACCAAAATTTTCCAGCAAGAAATAATCGTCGAATTTGCAAAGGCTGTAAACATAATTCACTCTCCATCACGTGGATGGGAGTGCTTTTAACAAAACCACCGATAATACGCATGGCTTGATTCTGCAGTTTATCTAATTTAAATAAATTTGATTTACAGCTACAGTCGTATAAAAAACTACCAAAGTCTAATCGGCTTCTAATAATAGAAATATACAGTCTTCTTAAATGTTTAGGATTTACGCCCCAACCAGAACCGGCTAACACTTTGAAAATATTCAAGAACTTATGTGTTTTCTCGGCTAACTCATTAATGTGTTTGGTCCATCTTAGCGAACGATCCAACCACATACCTAAATACTTCACATTAGATTCATCCTGCAATGGCGCATTGTTTATGGAAATGCAAATATTATGGCTATTATGGCCCTTTTTAAATACGCACATTTTACTTTTCGTCGGAGATACACTTAGGCCTAAATTTTCCAATAACCTTACTAAAATATCTAATGAACCTTGGAGAGAACTATGGGCATTTTGTATACTTTTGTCAGAAACATACAAAACGAAATCATCGGCATACTGGGAAATAAATACACGATGTATAGCCTTGCAAATATTGTGAGTTGCGATATTAAATAATAAGGGCGACAATGGGTCACCCTGTGCTAGACTTTGCCCAGTATATCGGTTGACAAAATTATGTTCATGCCTTATTTTTAAGTTCCTCATGCTTAAAAAGTTCCACATGTAGTTGCATATTTTCAGGCCAACACCAGCCTCATCTAAAATTCTAAGCAATGAACATATATTGACGTTATTGTACGCGTTATCAATATCCAAGAAGCATGCTACAGTAACCAAATCCTTAGAGAAACCTGATTGGATCCGTGTCACCAGTCTAACTAAACTATCTAAACAAGACTTCGATTTTCTAAAGCCAACCGTCTCAGATGAAAATAATCTCTTGTTTTCAACATACCACTCTAGTCTCTTGTTAATAACCGAATGAAATATTTTACAAATGCAAGAAATTAAGCTAATAGGACGAAGAGATGAGACTAGCGAGGGATCACGACCAGGCTTAGGAATTGGAATTACGCAAATATCTCGCCATTGTATAGGTATGAATCCTGTAGATAAGATAATGTTAAATAGTGAGAGTAAAATACTTTTGCCATTTTTAGGTAAACGTTTAATCATGGAAAATGATATGTTATCACATCCCGGGGCAGTGTCACTAGCCTTAATACAGATATTTAATTCGTGGATAGTTATGGGAGATTCTAATTTATAGTTACTGGAGTTAAAAGTTGGTTTAGAAGGACTAACATAAGCAGGACATAAATTCATTAATAGAGATTCACATTTGTTTTTGTCTATATAGGAATTCTGAACTTTATTTCCTTTTAACCATTTCATCTTCCTCCACATTTCACTAGCAGATGTCACCTCGTCAAAAGAGTTACAAAATTTGCGCCAACTATCCGACGAGGCCCTCCGTATAAACTTTTGGGACTCGCTAATACACTCCTTAAGGATTGTCAAATTTGAGGGAGTAGAATTTTTCCTGAATTGTAATAATGCTAATCTTCTTTTAGCAACTAAACGAGATAGACTGGGAGTCCAATAGGGTTTTGGAACAAATTTGCTACAAGGATTTAAATTAGTCTTTATTAAAGGGATATGATTGGTTGCAGCTTTGTTGATATGATCGATAAAATTATTATAAATAACTTGTACCTACATCAACATTTGAAAAAGCAACTTCAAGATAAGTTTCATAGGCGCTCCAATCGGCTAACTTAAAATTACGTTTCTTGGAAAAATTAGGACTACATGAAATAGTAGTGGAGATGTTAATTATGAGATGATCGCTCCCTAGCGATTCATTTGTCACCTGCCAGTTAAAAAAACACGCTATATCAGAAGTGCAGAAAGAGATATCTGGAGAACTTTGTTGTAAGTTACCTGCTACTAACTTGACGCGAGTATGACTGCCATCATTTAGAAAGACTAAGTTGCCATCAGTTATAGCATCGTATACTTGAGATCCTCTAGTGTCAGTTTTGTACGACCACGTAACATGATGTGCATTAAAATCGCCTAGAAATAAGGTTTTGCTATTAAACTGAGTGAATATGATGTCCCAGTCAGTTCGACGAGTATGTACCCATTGTGGACAGTAAACAGCTATTACATTGTCAATACGCTTACAGTTAAAAACTTTCACATGTAATATCTGTATATCGTTGTTAGGGTGAACAATATCGCATAACTGAGCTTTAATAGATTTATGTGTAAAAATGCAAACACCTCCGTAACTGTCTTCCCGGTCGTTCTTAAATATATTATAATTGCTCATTTTAAGTCTGCTTTCAGGATCCAACCAGGTCTCACTAATCACAGCTATGTGGATTTTATTTTGAATTAATAGTTGCTCAAATACTAATAATTTTGGTTTGATACTCTGCGCATTCCACTGTAATACATTAATCACGACATCAACATTATTATTGTTAGGCATTGTTTGAATTAAAAGTTATATCAAATATCTTCTTAAATATTGACAGATCAGTAAAATTTTCTATTATAGCAGATACACACCATTCTACAGTTATATTAATAACGTTTTAAATTTTTTGGGAAAAGTTAGACCTTTTAGAAATTATTATCTGCTTGATTTTGTAAATAAGCGATTCAAAAGACTTATTACTACACGTCTCTGTATTTGGTTGTTTGGTGCATTCACCTACTTCGGTCATATTATTATTATTAAGAGAATCATTAGTGTTGGTTGTTTTTTTCTCCATGATTGTGCTTCCAACTCCGCGGCGACGGTGACGACTGCCCTCAGTACCTGTGCGCGCATCGGCGAGCGTAGAACTCTCATTCCCCGTTGTGTGTGACTCCCGTGACTCCGATGAGGATGACTCAATAACTTCAAACGCCAATTGTTCCGATGAACTACGCTGCTTTCGCTTAGTGGGTCTATATTCACTCGGCGTTTCTTGTATAATATTTGTTTTTGATTTGTTTGTTATTATTGTTGCGTATGACATTGGATTTGATGACTGATTTTGAGAATACAAAGGCATGCTTATAGTATTGCTAGTATTAGGTAATTGATTGACAGGTTGTGGCGAAAAAGGCGGAACATACATGGACATTGCTCGACGGTATGTGCAGTTAAATTCTGACATTAATGCCCTGATTTTCTTTTCTTTTATGTATGCTGGACACGATTTTATTAAGGACATATGATTTCCTTTGCAGTTTACGCACTTGAAAGTTGTGATCTCACAGTTTGGGTGATCCTTACCGCATTTAGGGCAAATTATTTTAAGAGATGGACATATTTTTACCGTGTGTCCAAAGCGCCAACACCGAGAACATTGTGTTACCGGAAAAACGTACGGTTCCACGGCAACTCTTAAATTAAACAACTTAATAAATGGAGGGAGATAACTTCCTTTGAAACAAATACGTATGGTTTCACTTTGTTGCCACCCTGACTCGGAATTTCTACGGCTAAGCCTTTTTACCGATAGAATCTCATCCTTATTACAGCTTTTGATGCAATCTAAAAGATCAGATTCAGATAATTCCATATCTATACCAGGCCCCTCAGAAAGTATTGCGAAAAAAAGTTTTTATATATGGGAGACTGGCCAGTTATAATGTTTTTCGAAAATATGATTATTTATAAGTAAAAATAAGTAAGTTCCAATTTCAAAATTTCCCTCCACATTTTTTGCGAGTTAATTCAAAGTATTGTGTCTCACTGAAATATGGATCTGCGCCGGGAACATTTTAGAGCTATGATTTTATACGATTTCAAGTGTCGCCTGAAACCGGATGAATCGTACGATAGACTTCAAATGGCATTCATGGATGAAGGCCCTTCCAAGGCAACCGTGTATCGTTGGTATAACGAATTCAAGCGCGGTCGACCAACTTTGGGGGATGACGAAAGAAGCGGTCGCCCTTTGACGGCTGTTACCGAAGAAAACGTGCTAGCAGTGAAAAATTTAATCCAAGACAATAGGCGAATTACATATCAGGAGATTCAACACATATTGAAGATTGGATCGGGAAGCGTTCACGAGATTCTACACAGCCATCTTCGCGTGAGGAGGATAGTATCACGCTGGGTGCCGCACAACCTCACCGATGCTCAGAAGCAGGCCCGGGTGGAATGGTGCCGTGATATGCTTAACAAATTTGAAGCAGGCTCGTCTCGGCGTGTTTACGACATCGTTACAGGTGATGAGTCCTGGATTTATCAATACGACCCAGAAACCAAGCGCCAGTCGACTGTTTGGGTGTTTCAAAATGAGCCAACGCCTACCAAAGTGAAGCGATCTAGAAGCGGGGGTAAGATTTTGATCGCTAGCTTTTTTAATTTGACTGGCCACTTGGTATCAATTCCCTTACGGGATCAAAGAAGCATTAATGCCGAATGGTATACTACCAAATGTTTGCCAGAAGTTTTCTCTGTTATAAGCAACAAGCGACCAAACACAGGGCTCCGCGGGCTACTGCTCCACCACGACAATGCACCTGCGCACACCGCACTCAAAACGAGGGACTTCCTGGACAGCACGCCAGTCAAACTCCTGGGTCACCCTCCTTACAGCCCTGATCTAGCACCGTGTGACTTCTTTTTATTCCCAAAAATAAAAAATCAGCTCAAAGGGATACAATTTTTGTCGCCGGAAGATGCGCTGGCTGCGTTCGAGCAGGCTGTAAACGAGGTGTCTGCGGCGGACTGGAAAAAGTGTTTTGAAAACTGGTTTAGGCGCATGAATCTTTGTATAGAGGCTGGTGGAAAGTACTTTGAAAAGATTTGATAAAAATATATGTACGTATAGAACAATTTTTTTTAGTTTCGCAAAACTTTCTGAGTGTCCCACGTATCTCTTATGATTCCGTAAGATGAATTTACTTCCCATGTCTTCTGAATTCTCCACGATTTTTCTTTAAAACTTTGACATGAAATTAATTTTTCTGCACTTGATTCGTCATCAAAACTAACAATAACTTTAAAAGCGTTAACGAATTTCACACGATTGATTCCTAATATGTTTTCCGAGAGAAATAGTTTGGCCAGTGCAAACTGTTTTGGTAGCTTGTCGGTGCTAGAAATACAGATATCTATTGTTTCAGTTTTCCTTCTTTTCTCTCTTCTAACTAATGTCCAATTTCCGTTCTCAATCAAACCACGTCCTTCTGTACTATGTAAGTTCTCTTCATTGGTAAATTGTTGTAGATCACCTCCTATTACGTCTTCCTCATCCATATTGTTTTCTTCCGTACTAATGTTGTCAGCATAGCCCCCGTCATCCTCAAATGCACTTTCACTCATACTGCATACAGCTCAGTTTCAAACGGCACGATAACGACCGAGAGCGCGCGAACGCGCCTTCGAAAACCGGTTGTGTGTTGTAAAGAACTAACGTTAATAATTATTTACTGAACACGTCCTAATCACTCGGAGAGAGAATGGACACGTATGCAGTGGTCAAAATGTACATGGGTTATATTTTGGCGGGAATGGGACTGCCGATTCATCAGAGAAAGAAATAAGTGAAAATTAAGTTACATGACTGAAGAATGAATGAATTAAGTTGACTGCCTCGTTGGTCTAGTGGTTGCACGCGCGACTGCTGAGCGTGGGGTCCTGGGTTCGATTCCCGGGTCGGGCAAAGTGTTATTTGGTTTTTATCATTTGGAAATTCTCAGTAGCGGCCCGGAGTCGGGATTTGTACCCGGTCAATGGCAATAGACTCTCCCCCTATTGCATGGGACTATGACATAACTGGCGAAATGTGGGTGTACTATTACACCTCTGCCTGACCCTTCGGGGAGGTACAGGCGTGATGTTATGTGTGTGTTATGTTAAGTTACATGAAGTACTTAAACAAATCGTAACGAACAGTAAACATATGTTTGTGATTTTCTTTTATTATGTTGCCAGTGTAAGATGCAGAAACATGGTATTCTGTATGATTATTATTGCTTACATTCACATGTATTATCAAATACTAATGCACAAGGTATGCTATGTATAATATAAATGATGCATAAGGTGTGCTATGTATAATGTATATGTTACACAAGGTATAATGTGTGAGATGTACAAGATATATCAGGTTGTAGGCAAAAAGTGTGCTATATACAAATATGCAATACACAAAGTGTGTTATGCAGTATAAGACGCACAAGGTGTAGGTACGGGCCAGTTAGCTTCGTACATTTGCAAAAGTACCTAAGTATATGTTGTTGATGTGTTATTTGGAGTTTTAAATCTTCTAGTAGTTAGTTGAGTACACAGAGTAGAAATATATTACCAAAGTTAGTAGTATGTTCATTTCACAGTAAGTTAATAGTTAAAAGGTACACACAATAAAAAGTGGTGACGATTCTTTCTCTAAGTGTCAGTTAGACGAGTATCGACGTATGATTGGTATCTAATTATTAAAATTATTGTATATAATTATGACTAAGGCAACGCAAGACCGAAAAAGGCTTGCTGCGTGCGTAAAAATATACATGGTGGTGAGACTGTACACAAGGTGTGCTATGTATAATATATACGACTCACAATGTGAGCAATGTATGATGTATTAGATTCACAAGATGTGGTGTGGATGAATGAACATAGTGTGCGATATAAAATGTGCAATGCGCAAGGCGTGCTATGCAAAAAGTATAAGATGCACAAAGTGTGCTATGTAAATTGTGTGTGACACACAAGGTGTCCGATGTTGTATGTACAAAGTAATCGATAGATCCAGATGTATTGTTGTTGCAAAATGAAAGCATGAACCGAATGTAAAACCAAAATAAAAAATAATTCATAATATTCAAAGTATTTTATTGTCAACAAATCCTAAAATATCCAAAATTATGAAAAACAAGAGGCACAGAGGGGTGGGGGGGCCTCCTTTCAGAGGCTTAAAAGGCTAGTATCCAAACTATTCTGGCCGTGACAAGCGAAAAGGCCCGAATTCAGGTACAACAACGAGCGATAAAATTAAAAAAATAACAAACGTCACTTTCATTAGTCACAAATTCCTAATGCGATATTTTTTGTACGGAAGATCACCGTCACCGTTGATGGGCATTTATCCGGATAAATACTTATAAATATTCATTTTTACTCGAGTATTTATCCAAAACAGCGGATAAATATTTTATGCATACAATTTTCGTTTCTTGTATGATATGATATGTTACGTAAATTTGCTTATTATACACACAAAATAATTGGTTATTAAATGAAAATCTGAAATTATAGAATTGTGCCTTATTATAATCAATTCTCTACACTATTACTTAAGTCGTAAATGTCGAAAAGTCTGTTTATTAGATTTTTTTTGGGGAAACTAGCTACGGGTCCATAGAACACGAATCAACCTTTACTTTAAATCATGTCTGTCTATCTGTTTATCTCAGCACGTGAGAACGGCTGAAAGGATCGCGATCAAACTTAACAGTTGTATTGGTATTAGCCTAACTTACGGTATATTCCACTTTGTTGTGTGGAAAAATTGAGGTACCTATGTGGTAAATCCTGGAATACAGCTTGACCTGTCTATTACATGACTATGTCTACTGTATGAAGTTGCATACGAAGTAGAGGGTCTATTGTATGAAGTTGCATATGAACTAGAGGGTATGATTGTTGGTTGGTTGCGGTTTCCTAAAAATACAACTAGTCTAGTTATCTATTATGTTGTTTTGTCCTAATGTTGTTATTGAGTTTTATTTTCGTGAAACCCGGCTAGGGGGGATAAAAATTAGAAAAATAACAAAAACCATCAAGTTTTGGACGTGTTTCATCTCAATTAGTTGAGTAGACCCTGAGATACGTCTTGAACCTTCTATTGTGGGCAGTCGCATAAAAATAATGGTCGTAATTTTGAAATAGTGAGCAAAACAGAAATTATCTCTGACCTCCTTCACGCTTAAAAGGAGTACATAGGTATCATTCATCTAAAATACTCATCAAAATCACAGATTGATCAGTCAAAGTAACCCATTGGAGTCAGAATCTGAATTTTATGGCCGGTTCACATTATTCCAGCAGCATTCCAATCCAGGCTTCGTTAATTTGGTGATATTAACATCCCCAATGCCGTTTCAACTGAATTTGTAGCTTTCTTTTTTCAATACAACCTTTCGAATAATTTCACTGCATCTTCCGGGTGTCTTGAGGTATTCAATGATATTCACAATATCTTGATTTAAGCGTTCTTTGCCTTTTGCAGTAGTTGGACAGACAAGTTCGTTGAAATCGTAAGACATGTGCGATAGCAACTCTATATAGTTTGTAGACATGTTTATCAGATCTTTTGCTTTTATTTTATCGGGATATTATGGAACTACCTACTAACTTACTCTGTGAATGTACTGGGGCCTCATAATGGAAGATTGTAGCCAGTCTGACTCAGTCTAACACAAAGAAAAACCACCTACTTCAACTTCCTTGCCTTCTGGCACCTGCTGCATATGCATATATTAGTGGGTGGCAGGACTGGCAGGGCGGTGCTGCGTATTGCATCAAAGCTTGACGACCTAGTTTTGGAAGAATTAACACTAAATATTGTAACTTCATATTTCGTATGTCATGGATTTCCGCAGAGTAACGCCTGATTCCATTCTTTGTCAGAAGTTTGGAAAGTTCATGGTGTAAAACTACGTTAGGACATTACACTATATCAATCACACACGCTTTACAGTTCCAAACAGTTCCGAAATATGGCACAAGGAGAATTTCCTTGCATAAAAAAAAATGTTGATTGTGTCTGCCAAGCGGATCGTGCGTATCTATTTTCCAATGATTTCCATCCCTCAACAACATAAAATATATAAATCAAAGAGAACTTGAAATTCCTAGGTAATAGTATGAAATTCTAGTTTCAAACCACTTTGCGACGCAAAGCTAAGTTCTAGGTATTATGGGGCGCGGGGGGTGGAAGAGCTAAGTAAGCAAAACCAGAAAAATATCTATCAGAGACGCATAAAATATATTTATCCACCATTTTGGATAAATATCCGATAAATACGGGTAAAAACTAGTATTTATCCATTTCTGATAAATATCCGAGTTTTTATCATTTTGATATTTATCCACTGCCCATCACTATCACCGTCTGATGCGTAGCATCTCTACTTGGTCTGTGTTATGAAAGCCTTTTATTATGTATAGATAGATAGATAATATATATACACCACAGACTACATATACAGAGACCAGAAGGGGTAGGCCCTTTGACTATGGAACTATTGGCCTTGACATAAACGAAAAAAAACCGTGTCGATTTTTGAAATGTCCGAGACATATTATGGCCGCCTAGTAGTTTTGTTCTTTACAAAAATATAATTTTAGTACTTATCAATAGAGTTGTTTCAGAAAAACTGTGATGATTCCTGGGTTAAAATGGATAATAAACGTTTTAATTCGTAGATTTTGTGGTTTTATTAACCACAACAACTCGAGACAAAAGATGGCGGATTTTCAAATAATCGCCACGCTCAGTAATTCTTTTAAGAAATGTCACGGAAAACTGACGTATGAAAGTAGTGTCGTATCTTTCCTTCACATGTGGTTGTACGTATGTTAAAGAGAGAAGACTATAAATATCTTATCTGTAAAATTGCATAGACAATAATGTCGCTTCCATAGATTCCATTTTCAAAGGGTAGGCCGAGGGGGACCAAGGGGGACGATGTATTTGTCAAAATCTATTATTGAACCGATTGAACCCATCTAGAATCATAGACATAATGTTGAAATTTTTTGTTTGAAGCAGCGTTGCCGGCACGGGTATTTTTACCCGATTTCGGGTAATTTAGGCCTTAAGCGGGTTCTTGGCGGGTAACGATGACTGCCGGGTAATTTCGGGTATGTTTGCGACAATCACAAAAAATAACATGTCGAGTCCCCCTCAGTGATCTGGGTAATTTTGAGCCCCCCCCATCATTTTATCATGTGTCCTTTGTCAATTGTCACTAACTGTAATATGTAGGTCATAACAGTCATTGTAGGCACACGGAACAGAGAAGATAATAAAAAAATTAGTTAACAAAAACAAAAAACCCGACTGCGTGTAAAAATAACAGAAAAGATATAAACAAGACTTATCAACACGCAGTCGGAGGCTACGTATGTTTTTGGTCATGAATTACATAATAGTTCATAGGTAGCCTCCGCCTGCGTGTTGATAAGTCTTGTTTATATCTTTTCTGTTATTTTTACACGCAGTCGGGTTTTTTGTTTTTGTTAACAAATTTTTTTATTTGTAATTTTTTAGTTTTGTCATGTTTTATTTATCATACTATTAATGTTTTTTTTGAAAAGTCAAATTAATTTTTAACGTTGAATATTTTGTTGTTTTTTAGCATTTCTCATTCCAAATTACATTTAAACATATAAGTTGTATATATTTTCGTAAACCATTTATAAAACCCTTTATTTTGATATCCCACTCGATAGGTTTTGAGCAAAAAAAAAATTAAGAAGTCACATAAAATGGCTCCAAAAAGCGGCCATTTTGTTTTTTATAATTTTGATATACCCAGTGTCACTCTCACAATTAAGACGAATCCAACGACACCTCTCAAGCTAAGATCCATCAAGCCGTTTAGGCTACAGAGCGTGCCAAAGAAATATACATACATACATACATACACTCGAAAAACATAACCCTCCTTCTGGCGCAGTCGGGTAATAAACAAAAGTTAGTGGGGTAGGAAAGTTCCTTGTGAACGAGCTCTTCCGGGGAAGTACTACAACCGCACCTGTTTCTACCAGCAAACGAAGGGTACGGGTGCCGGCAAAATCACAATCACATACTTTCTATCTTTATGGCTCGTTTGGCTAACGCAATTTTAGTAAAAAATTGTTGTGGTTTTTTTATTGATGGATCACTGTCTTTAGGTTGCTTTATCATTCTACATCATTCTGCTTCTTTAATGTGCTGCTCGGATATTTTTATAATTTAATGAAGAAATAATAATATTTGAAATGCATAAATCTTTGTGAAGCTCTATCTTACTTTGTTGATGCATAGTTCAAAAAATCGAGCTCGCTTCGCTCGCGCTTGTTGTTCAGGCCTACGGCCATATGTTGAAAACAAATATCCTGTTAGTTTGTACACATTATTAATAAAGAGTTATAGCAGAAAGCACCAAAGACCACATAAAAAAATTCGCGCTCGCTTCGCTGGCACTGTTAGATGTACTTCTGCTGATTTCCTCTTCCTTGCCGTAACTATAATGGAAGTAACTATTGTTACATTTTCATTCATACTTTCTTCATGTTTTTGCAAAAGTAAGAAAAACAAAATGAGCTCGCTGCGCTCGTACCCTACTATCTTTCATATGATTAATTGCCATATTGCAAAACGTTTTGGTGTTTGATTATAAGAGAAGAATCGTCCCTTACTTTTGGGTAAGCAAAATCCTGAATCCACACAGGTTGACATTCTTGAAAAATATACAAAAAAATATTTGCCACCTCAGGCCCCCTTATATTTCTATCACGTCAGTGTGGCGTGGTGCCCCTTACATACCGGATTTAAAATTATAAACGAAAAAGTAAAAAACATATTTTTTTTCATGTTTTTTTTTTGACAGATCGGGTAATTTCGGGTAATTTTTTATGCGGTTTCGGACTTTTTCTTGTTTGATTGCCGGCAACACTGGTTTGAAGAAGATTACTACATAGTGCTTATATTCTCTTTGGATTTTTGGATTACTACCCGTGTTCTAATCTAAGTTTATGTCACAGATTAATGATATATGTACTAGTAGTTTATGTCCCGCGGGTTAAACATCTGTTGTTGAATAACAGGTTGATTTTGCAAACAGTGATTATTTATTATTTCAATGTCCGTGAACTCGGCCCTATAAGATGTTATGGTGGTTATATTAAACGTAGTGGTTTTATACTCTTTGATCTAATCAGTGAATGAAAATGGAAGATCGATCTGCCAAGTTAGCATTAGCTCGAAAAAAGGTAATCCTGTGTACATGTTGGAATTTGGATATTTATTTAAAAGTTAAAATATTTCCTAAGGCGACACTCTGACCCAATATTGTCACATAATTTCTATTCATGCGATAAAAGTTTAAACTTACGCTGACACGTCATACTATTTAACGGCCAAAATTAATATCCAATCTATCCACGATTTACCCTACTAGAGATAGAAATTTGACATATTTTGTATGGAGCTTATGTCAAATTCCAATCTCTAGTAGGGCAAATCGTTGATAGATTGGATATTAATTGTGGCCGTAAATGAAGAACACGGTTTGCTTTGTATTCGATCGTTATTTTATTTTATTTATTCAGGGACAATAAACAGCTACAATACATATGTTGATATATAGAAAAACTTACTGTTAGTTGTTTTTACAATATTGTAGCCCACTACATTATCCACATATTAACAAAAAATGTATGGCAAATAGTGCCACTAAAAGAGCATTACATTAGGTTATAACATCATTAAATTTAAGTACAAATATAGTAATTATTTAAATTACATAGTTTTTTTTTACAAAAATTATTAAATTAAACATAAATTGGACAAAGATTTACTTAATAATTATGGACAAACATTCTATTATATTCCGTCTGAATTTTGATTTAGAGCATACAAAAATATCAATAAAATTGTGATTATAAGATTCTACCATTCGGCGAATAGGGCAGCGCAATCCAGAGTTTGTTCGACAGAAATTGACAGCAAACAGGGTACCTGCATGGACACTACGCTTATTAACAGTACGGGGGACAGCATAACATAACTTGCTCGTGAGGTCAATTGAATCAATGTTATTATGTACAATGCCATGTAGTACATTGGCCTCTAATAACTTACGTCTGGATTCCAATGTTATCGTTGTAATCATGGTATAATAACACCAGGTAGTCTCCTCCCGTGACAGCTAGGTCACATGATTGCCTCCGTACTACGTCATCAGCCGTGGAGCCAATAGCGGGCTGTTAGCGTGACACTTGTCAGTTTGATGTGCTGCCACTTTGTGAAAATAAATTACCCGAGCAAAATGCATTTTTTCATTTACTTTCTTCTATAAAGAATCACTTTTTAACTAGTAATTTAATATAGTTTCCTTTATTAACTAATTAGATGAATAACACGAGATAACAAATAGTTAGCCTAGTTAGGAATTTATTTTATATTCATTATGAACAAAAATCTTCTTAAGTATATTGAAGATATCAATCAGTGGCAGCACTGATCGTGACATAGCTTGGAGGCATCGCGCTGTCATTGCGGGAAGAGAATACCTGGTGAAACATCTTATTATACCATGGTTGTAATCATAGAAATTTATCACATAGAACCACAGTAAAAAAAACACACAAACCCAGGAGGTTTAAGTGGTACTTTTGTACTAATTTTAATTATGTATCTTATTGATAATTTAATAAAAAAAAAAAAAAAAAAAAGTAGACGCACGCAGAGCGACGCAATTTCATGTTAGCCTTAAAAGCCTAAGTACACCTAACAACGCATCAGATTAGGATTAGGTAAGTCTTCCGTCCGAGCCCTCCCTTTGGGGACGCGGTTTTATTATATATATTATGCGGTTTTGCAACCGCATTTTTTAGTTTATATGTTAGGTTTAGGGAAATTTTCGGCGGAAGGAGTCCCTAACGGGATTCTCCTTTACGGCATTTAAAAAAAAAGCACTCCACCCTTGCACTCATCCATTACTATCTGCTCTTGCCACAGACCAGTAAGCTTCAAGACTCCGCATAAACAAAGTTTTGTATTCGAACACAGTCGTAAAACGTTGGTGGGGCAGGGGGGCGGACGGCGCGTTATGATTGGCCGGCTCAAAAGTTTGGTGGTATGATTCCTTATGATTGGTGCCGCTCGCTGACTGAGTGACGTTCCGATTGGCGGAGGGACGTATGATATGCAGTGGTAGAGCATATGCGTTGTGACCCGTTTAGTATCCGTGGTACCACCAGTCGTACCACCAGTGGTACCACGGTTATTTTTTCCTAACCGTGGTACCCCAGTCCACCACCAGTGGTACCACAGTTACTTTTTCATAACCTTGGTACCTCAGTGGAACCACGGTTATTTTTTCCTAACCCTAGTACCCCTAAACAGTTTAGAGAATTTTATTTATTATTCTTTGCTTATATTTTTAAAATAAAATTACTCAAAATTGACAAAAGTGATTCCCATTCAGTCACACCCTTTTGAGTCACGCTGTGACACGATGGGAAAAAATCCCATCGAGTAACACTGTGACCCAATGCAACTTTTTCAATGAGTCAAACCATTATTGGTGGTGTGGTGTGACTCAGTGGGACAAAAAAAGTTGCATGGTGTCACAGGTATAACTTAATTTTAGACTACTACTTTCTTTACAGAAGTGATAGATCTTCGTTTTGGATGACAGCTGTCAAATTGACAGATGACAGCTGTCAAATGCCAAAACATCCTCTATTGACAGCTGATTTTTTTTTTCTTTCTTTCTCACAACCCATACCAGTTTTTAAGTCTGATCATCAGCTTTCAAACAAAAAAGTTTCATCAAAATCGGTCTAGTAGTTTTAGCGTCTTGCCATACTATTAGATATTCTGTGGTCATGCTCAAACAAACATACATTTACAATTTTATAACAGTTAAGATTAATGAGATTATTTTTTCAAAAATGGAGAGGAAGTAGAAAGTGCAATGAAGTATATATTCAGCGAGTTAATATATTGGCTGACAGAAGTTTTTAATCTGGATATAACTTGGAATATATTAGGATATATCAAAAATGGGCAATTTTACATTTAGAGGTCCCAAGCTAATTTGACCTGTCCCATGATTTTAAAGATGAATTTTGGAGAGATTCAATAATGTTAATTAGATGTACCTGTTGATTCAAAATCCCTTCATATTTCATGGTAAAAAGACAGTTAAATTTATTTAAAATATCTATTATAAATATATGATAATAAACAAAATAACTCCCAAAAGACCCCAATTTTGACCTGTCCCATGGTAACGCAGCAACATTCAGCAAAGATTTTCTTGGATATATATTAGTTTCCTAGTTTATATTTTAGCACAAAAATTATTATTATAGAACCCTTTTTAAAACGAGTAGCAATTTAATAACAGTTTAGTAATAAAAAGTAATTAAAATACACTTTTTTTCTTGTCCCTCAATTCTGGCCTTATGTGGACTTCCTATTTTGTAACCGTGATTTCTGCTTGGAAAAAGAAAGAATCTACCAATGTAGGCATTTTATTAGTTTACTAGCCACGTTTGGACCAGGGTTGTTGCGAATATCAGCATCAGCAACAACATCAGCATCAGCATCCTCATTAAAAGATGCTGACATTTGATGCTGATGACGACCTCTGTGGTCTAGTGGTTCGAGTGTCGGACTGCTGGCCACGAGGTCGTGGGTTCGATTCCCACAGGACACAAATATTTGTGTGATGAACATATAAGTGTTTGTGTTTGTCTGGGTGTTCATTATAAATTATAAGTAAGTATTTACAAAAAAAAAATAGTATATAAGTATTATATCCATTGTCTAGTACCCATAACACAAGCTTTGCTTAGTTTGGGACTAGATGGTGCTGTGTAAAAAATGTCCCAAAGACATTTATTTATTATTTATGTTGTCGCGTTACGGAGACGAGAGATGTCGTACACCGCAAGCGGCATTGATGTAGTACGAGGGAGTAAGGGAATGGTAGGGAATAAATAAATAAATGTAGAGTAGGTACAGTTACAGAGGCTTTAATATATAGATCTAAAAACATTAAAGTCTATTAGAGTCCCACCAAATCACTTACTGTTCAAGTTGGTACCAAAAAACCTTACAGTTTAATGATTATATCCCGTTCGCCGGAGGGTGAGCCTCGACAGGCTCAGGGGCCTGGCCAAGTCGGGCCGGCAGTTTGTAGACAGCAGCTCAAGGGCAGCGAGGCGAGCCCTCCATCGCCATCGCCGCTGGATTAAACAGGCGCGTCGCAGCGCACGCAGCGCTCACGCGCGCCGATCGCCGTATCACAGCAGAGATGTAAAATAATTACAAAATAATAATAATCACACTATAAATTATCATATTATTGGAGTTGGCTCCTCTCGTCATGAAAAACCAAACGTCAAGTCATTTATTTTCCATGTCGTTTTCAAACAGCTGTTCTCCTTTTAAATTTCAAAGTAGATATTAAAAGAATAGACGGCCAGTACAGAGTTGTAGAAGTACAAGGAGTTTTTATATAAAATAGAATATTAGCAAAGGTACGATAATATTTAATTAATGAAAGATGAGAGCCGTATAAGCATGTATTATAAAAGTCTAGTGTGCAATAGCGCACACTACATTACCGTGGCCGTGGTGGTTATTATTGGGCCGGAGATAAGGTCTCATCATAACTAACAAAACGAGCCTAAACTCGGCTCACCTAGTACAACACGTCAAGGAGTTCCAGTAGCAGTCACCGAAGTACACCTTCAGGTCACTCCATCAAGTCCGGAGGTAAGGTCTCATCATAACTAACAAAACGAGCCCAAACTCGGCTCACCTAGTACAACACGTCAAGGAGTTCCAGTAGCAGTCACCGAAGTACACCTTCAGGTCACTCCATCAAGTCTGTAGGTAAGGTCTCATCATAACTAAAAAATCGAGCCCAAACTCGGCTCACCTAGTACAACAAGTCAAGGAGTTCCAGTAGCAGTCACCAAAGTTCACCTTCAGGTCACTCCATCAAGTCCGGAGGTAAGGTCTCATCATAACTAACAAAACGAGCCCAAACTCGGCTCACCTAGTACAACACGCCAAGGAGTTCAGGTATCAGTTACCGAAGTACACATTCAGGTCACTCCATCAAGTCCGGAGGTAAGGTTTCATCATAACTAACAAAACGAACCCAAACTCGGCTCACCTAGTACAACACGTGAAGGAGTTCCAGTAGCAGTCACCGAAGTACACCTTCAGGTCACTCCATCAGGTCCGGGGGTAAGGTCTCATCATAACTAACAAAAAAAGCCCAAACTCGGCTCACGTCGTACTACACGACAAGGAGTTCCAGTAGCAGTCACCGAAGTACACCTTCAGGTCACTCCATCAGGTCCGGAGGTAAGGTGTCATCATAACTAACAAAACGATCCCAAACTCGGCTCACGTCATACAACACGTCAAGGAGTTTCAGTAGTAGTCACTGAAGTACACCTTCAGGTCACTCCATCAGGTCCGGAGGTAAGGTCTCATCATAACTAACAAAACCAGCCCAAACTCGGCTCACCTAGTACAACACGTCAAGGAGTTCCAGTAGCAGTCACCGAAGTACACCTTCAGGTCACTCCAAGTCCAGGACGAATAGGCTTTTAGAAACCCTACATACATACTTTTTATTAAGGATTGACCGAAGGTTCGGTTTCTGCCACAGTTTCGGTTTCGGCCAATAATTCGCCGAACCTTCGGCCCCGCCGAAACTAGGTATTCGTGAATTGGCGCGCATCATTCGGCTAACTTCGAGTGAGTGAACGTGGTTGCCAGTTGAGTTCGATAGCCATAGGTTGTAAGTTGTAATAGAATATAATTTATTAGATATTTTATTTGGTTCTGTTGAGTTATTCGCTAGAACTTATACAATATGAATTTATGTAGAAATTAATGTAACACTTAGGCCCGTATTACAGTAGCTTCCTCAAGTACAGTTTAAACTCCAATCACCTAATCACTACTTAAGTATAGAATCTTTGAGAGAGAGTTACTTGAGTATCGGTCTTATTCCAGAACGGTAATTATAAACTTTAATTCAACAACATAACACATGAATTTGACCTGAAATATAATAGAAATCTCTACTCAAGCGTAGTCTGGACTTCACTAGAGTGATTACAGATCAAATCTCAGCTTAAATACCGAAACAGGTGACAGTATAAAACAAAACTAAACTCAGCTGAACTGTGATCAACAAATCTCTGCTTGAGGAACGTTCTAAAATCAAAGCTCAACTTTAAACTAGTTTTAAACAGAGATCAATGCTTGAGTATCGTTCTGTAATACTGGCCTTAAGACGCTGACAACAGCCAAATACCCCAAATAGGCTTCTTTTAAAAACATTTTTAGCTGTATCTATTCAGTTTGTGGCTGTGAAAAAAAAATATGTTAATCTTGATCGTATTTTCTGAAACTGTATTGTGCCCAAAACACGTTTTCTTGAAGTTTTCTCGATAGAAAATAATTGTAAACTAACCTCTTAAAACATGCTTTAAAGCAAACAATCTCTATTATTTACTAAATATTATAAATAAAATTAAGAAAACATTTGAGAAAGACAATAATCTAAACATTTGTTGTTTCTGTTTTTCAAATAAGCTTTTAGTTTTTTATTAAAAAAAATTACTGTTAATTTTCATTCAAGTTGAGCGGCGTATCCGACGTCCCTCGGCTCTTTGCCTCTCTTTCAGTTCTGTACGAAACGACAGTGACCGCAGAGGTCTGATTTTTTAGGTGTTGTCAGCCTCTTAAAAGATGTGTGAAGATACCTGTGATGTTTGATTCAAACATTACTATGTTTGTTTGTAATTGTTGTTGTATTAAATTTTGTACCCGTATTCGAACTGCCCCGTAAATCCGATACACAACTTCCTCCGGTGATTTAACTATTATCGTGAATGACCTTCAGTACTATTAGTCATGTTGCATTTTTTCCCTTTAGTACGCGAGGTGCTTAGTCAATTCGGACGCGTAGTACAGTAGTACGGGAAAGTTTTCTAGTTAAATTTCATTATTTACTACTACTATGACTACTATCACGACAAATACTAAAAATAAAAATAAAATTTAAAAAAAACCTGCCGAATACATAACCTCCTCCTTTTTTTGAAGTCGGTTAAAAATTGTCTAAAACCCAAGGGGGTCCCCATACTCCCCATACATGAAACCTCGAGAAACATGGATTTTATTCAACGTTTTTGTTCCTGCTCTATCTTCAAAACTGTAATACATACCAGCGTCAAACTTGGTCTGAATGGTCTGATTATAGTGCATACTATGCAGTTTAGCAACAAATACTAAAAACAGGGCAAATATAGACATATGTGGTGGTACCTACGTAAGAAAGAGATGCAAAAATTCACATATCGCGTACGCTCGTTGATGTCTTTTGATAAACTCTCGTAAATTAAATCAGTTTCTATGGGGTATCAGGTCGATGGATGGTACGGAACCTACTGCGTGAGTCCGACTCACACTTGGCCATTTTTTTTTTACATACTTTAATTGTTGCATTTTATTTTTTTAGACGTGTTTTCTGTCTATATATGCGTAAAATACAATAGATTTAACATGCTATAAAAATTCAAATAAGTTTCGGTTTCGGCCGAAACTGGGACCAAGACCGAAGGTTCTGTTACGGTTTCGGTTTCGGCTGAAAATCCTGTTTCGGTCGGACACTACTTTTTATAGCGAAATAAAAAATCTTACTTTGTCAAGTATCAATTTTTGTTTATCGAATATTTTGTGTTTGTACAGCGATCTTTTTCAACTCGAGACGCTCCAAACAGGCGATACGTGTCCACTCTCGACGGCGGTCGCGCGCGGACCGCGGACTAACTAATGTTTCATTCAAAATGCTTGTGCAATAACTCAAGACGGGTATCAAAAATAAAATAACCCCTAATGCAATCGATTAAGATTCATCCAGAAGAGCAATAAATGTGAAAAAATATGTTTCAGTTTTAATTTTTTCTGCGACTATTTATAGCATTTAGATATAAAAAAATCCTAGCATTAAGAATTTAATATGTTTGTCAACAAATAGTATTTTTAGAAATAGTAAAATATGTTAATAATAGCACAAAAATGTACCTAAACTCAACCCGGTATCGTTAATTTTGTGAAAAATGGCAACGATAGATCGATTTTACATTATAAAAAACTAAAATTTTCGATGATCAAGTACCTATCATTTGAAGATGAAGAACCAATCTATACGAGGTAGTTATTAGTTATATTGGATTTTATTTCGTTATGCCTTAAAATGCTACCGAAAAACAGCAAAATTTTGCCTGATATGCAAACGCGCCCTTAAAACTCCTTTTAAAATGCGCATAAAATGGAGTAGGTAACGTTTTTGCTAATCCTTGAAAATTTTGTCATCGGCGCACACGTCTAATTCAAGTATAGAAATTACTTAAGTAGGTAACTATCATAATTAAGAACTAACACACACAATGAATAACCGAATCCAAAACCAACTATACTTGCACCGTAAACACACTAATATGCTTTGTGAACAATGTATTGTTTATATTTCGCGCTAAATTTACATTAAACTGTGTCATTTTTATGCGACATATTTCAATGCTTCATAACATAACATAACATAACATCACGCCTGTATATCCCCGAAGGGGAAGGCAGAGGTGTAGTAGTACACCCACATTTCGCCAGTTATGTTATAGTTCCATGTAATAGGGGGCGAGCCTATTGCCATTGACCGGGCACAAATCCAGACTCCAGGCTGCTACTGAGAATTTCCTAATGAAAAAACCCAATAACACTTTGCCCGACCCGGGAATCGAACCCAGGACCCCACGCTCAGCAGTCGCGCTTGCAACCACTAGACCAACGAGGCAGTCTAAATGGTTCATAAATAATAATAAATAAATAAAAAAATAAAAATAAAAAAAGCCTTAATTTGTATGTAGGTGAACAGTAATACTCGTATAATATAAATATACCAATTAAGGACCCCTCGACGGGTATAGGCCTCCTCCAATAACTTCCAGATTTTTCTGTCTGACGCTTTTTTCATCCATGTTTTGTCAGTCATTTTTAGGGTTCCGTAGTCCTACAAGGAACCCTTATAGTTTCGTCATGTCCGTCCGTCTGTCCGTCTGTCCTAATCCTTTACAGCTTAATAACTTCTACAGTTATAAACATAAGTAAGTGAAATTTTGTTAAAAAATAGTCTGCATATAGATCTCAATTTTAAAAGAATAAAAAAATCGTTTTTACGTACTTAAGAGGTGGCGCCCATACATGTGAAATGGGGATGAAAACAATTTTTTCGCTGCACCCCCTCGTGTGGTGTATCATTGAATAGGTCTTCTAAAATGAAGGTAATGTTTCATACCAGGGTTGTTGCTGATCCAGAATTCTATCACATCAGCGGATGCTGATGCTGATTTTTGACATTGACATCAGCGGATGCTGATACTGATGCTGATTTTTTTGAATTGGAAATGTGTACTGATTCTTATGAATTTATATAAAAATGTAATTTGAATTTTTTTACATAATATTTCTTTTTACAAAAATCCGATATTGGTAAAAGGTTGGATAAAGGCTAAAAATAGTGCCTTTTTTAATCTTTTACGGTGATTAATCAAATTTTCAAATTAAGAGCGAAATAATATAACAATACAAACTTTTTCATGTTTTCATAGAGCCCTAGGAAAAAAAATTGTGACCCTACATTTTTATTTACGAATTATTAACTAAAATCTGTGTGTGGTGGACTAAGGCCTTAGCCTTCTCGTACTGAGAAGAGGCCTGTACCCAGCAGTGGGACAGTAATAGGCTGGTTATGTTAACTAAAATCTGGTAAATTATGAAAAACATAACATGAACATTGAAATTTAATACGAGACAAACCTGTAAAGAAAGCTGCACACTAGCGCGAGCGAAGCGAGCGCAATTTTTTTTAGGATTAACGAAAAGTTTACTCCATTTTAGGCGCATTTTAAAAGGAGTTTTAAGGTTTTTTTTTTATATAAAAGTG
This sequence comes from Asteroscopus sphinx, assembly GCA_949699075.1. NCBI lineage: Eukaryota > Metazoa > Arthropoda > Insecta > Lepidoptera > Noctuidae > Asteroscopus > Asteroscopus sphinx. Next base: position 15,326,123 of record OX453004.1, on the reverse strand, counting down.
TCTGAGCTTTCTTTCACTATGCTTAAACAAACGAGAGATAAATATACAAAGTTTTTGCATATAAAGAAAGAAACCTTTTGTAAGAGAAGTTATTTAAACTGGACCTACTTTATTCCGTGTGGTGCCGGACGTAAAGAATTGCACCACCCTATATCTTCTCATGGGTGTCGTAAAAGGCGACTAAGGGATTCACTAGAATCCTCTGGGCAGCAGCGTTCTCTGAGTATTTACCATCCAACTGCGATCGCTAACCCGCCTGCCAAGCGTGGCGATTATGGCATATTCACCCAAACTGCTTGGAGAAGCATATGTCCAGCAGTGGACGACTTTTTACTGACATGGTGATGATGAATGATGGACCTACTTTGAGCGCACAAAAGAGCAGCGCGAACGCAAACGCCAATATTTCTTTATTTAAAAATGTAGAGTTCCCCTTATTATCATAATGCTTCTGTTATGATTTGCATTCGTTAATAAAGAGCTTGGTTAATTTTTCCTGCAAAGGCAATCCAGCATAAATTATTTTCATCCTTGGCTTTTTATTAGCTGACTATAATAGCTCCACATTGTCCTTTTTGTTAGAACGCCTCTTTCAACTGTACTGTCTGCTGTTGACATTTGTCGTAATAGACAAGTTTGTTTTGGTTTTGCTCAAAGCACAAGCAAAACAAAAAAAATATGCCATAAGCCCCTCCCCCTTCGGTCACGTTACAATATGAACATCAGCATAAATATCAGCATCACTTAATGCGGATGCTGATGTTGAAAATGATGCTGATGATCAGCGGATGCTGATGCTGATGCTGATATTCGCAACAACCCTGTTTCATACATCACTTTTTTTAGGGTTCCGAAGTCCTACAAGGAACCCTTATAGTTTCGTCATGTCCGTCCGTCTGTCCGTCTGTCATAATCCTTTACAGCTTAATAACTTCTACAGTTATAAACATAAGTAAATGAAATTTTGTTCAAAAATATAATCTACTTATAGATCTCAATTTTAAAAGAATAAAAAAATCGTTTTTATGTATTTTAGGGGTGGCGTCCATACATGTGAAATGGAGATGAAAAAATGTTTTCATCTCCATTTCACATGTATGGACACATGTGAAATGGGGATGAAAACATTTTTTTCGCTGCACCCCCTCGTGTGGGGTATTAATGAATAGGTCTACTAAAATGAAGGTAATGTTTCATACACCACTTTTTTATCAGGTGTACCAGCTGTGAAATATAGCGCGCCAAAGTGGCTTGCAATGTGTCCCCCCCCCCCCCTGCCATTTCTAAACTATGCAACGTAGAAAGTTATAATCTTCCACATTGATAGACCTTTGTGAAAACTCTCTTTTAAAATTATTTCGAGTATAATGTGATTATAATTTTTTGAGTTATAGAGAGAAAACTGAAAATTACTTAAAACGTCCTAGTTCAAAGGTCATTGACCTTAGAGAAAAATTATCATAGCAAATAATGCTCCTTTAGTTACTTTCTATTTAAAAAAATCACAAAAAGTAACTTTGTGTTATGTTGAACACACTTCTTAAATTTGGCTTCTTGAATTTATCGCTAGATGGCGCTACTAACAACACGCTCTGAGTCGCGAATGCTGCCGATTATTGCAAAAACTAAAATAGCTATGATTAATATTCGATTTGATTCGTTTGTAATTACACCTACTTAAGGAACCCTATAATACTGAGCATGGCCCGACATGTTCTTGGCCGGTTTTACTATTTCGTCTTGCCATCTTTCTGTAGGTCTTCCTCTCTTCCTCTTTCCCAATGGGCCTTTCCACTTGGTTGTTCTCTGGGTCCATCTGTCGTCGTCTAATCGCGCCAGGTGGCCCGCCCATCTCCACTTCAATGCTTGAGCGTGTTGAAGGGCATCCAGTACTTGTGTCTTCTTTCTTATCTTATCATCGAATTTCGTTGTCTATAAGTCTTATGTTTAGGATGCTCCTCTCCATCGCCCTTTGGCAAACTTGTATTTTGTTTTTAGTTTTTCCATTGAAAATCCAAGTCTTGGCAAGCATATGTAAGGCATGGCAATAGGCATGTGTTCATGACCTTAACTTTTAGTTTTAACGGTAAGTGTGATTTCATTATTTCTTTGAAACTCCAAAATTTATTCCAGGTTAAATTTACTCTTCTTTTTACTTCCTCTGTGTTTCTGTTTTTATTAAAAGATATTTGCTTACCAAGATATAGATAATCATCTACGTAGTCTATCATTTTGTTGTTTATTTTTATTAGTTCCTTTGACCTGTTTGTAAGTATTTTTGTTTTTAAGGTGTTCATTTCTAGGTCAACATTTGTGCTCACTATATGAAGGTCGTTTAACATTTCTTCGAGTTGTTTAGCAGATTCAGATAATACAACAATGTCATCCGCAAACCTTAGGTTGCTGAGGTGTTTACCATCTATGTTAATGCCTTTTTGGAACCAATCAAGGTTTGACATTATGTGTTGTAACACAGTGATGAATAATTTAGGAGATAATGGGTCTCCTTGTCTTGCTCCTCTGCCTATCTTTATCACCTCACCTGTTCTATCCAACTTTACTCTGCTTCTGCTTTTACTATATATATCCTTTATTATCTTAATCTTAACTATTATAAAATTGTAAACGTCTGTTTGTTTGTTTGATTGTTTGTTTGTTTGTTCCAGCATCACGCTAAAACTACTGGACCGATTTTGATGTTTTTTTTTTTGTTTGAAAGCTGATGATCTGACTTAAAAACTGGTATGGGTTTTGAGAAAGAAAGAAAGAAAGAAAAAAAGAAAAAAATAATTCGTGGGTTGCGTACTCACCCGACAGATCGAAGCTTCTATGCATTTGCACAAGCGGATAGTAATGTACGATGGAGTGGAGTGGAGTGGAGTGGACAGGGGATGGGACTGGGACTGGGGACGGGACAGGGGACGGCACATGGGACTGGACATAGGATGGGACATGGGACAGGACATGGGACATGGGACGGGACGATAGTGATATAGTGAGATAGTGGGACAGTGGGCCGTGGGACAGTGGGACAGTGGGACGGTGGGGCAGTGGTGCAGTGGGGTAGTGGGGCAGCGAGGCAGTGGGGCAGCGGGGCAGTGGGCCAGTGGGGCTGTGGGGTAGCGGGGCATTGGGGCAGTGGGGTTGAGGGGCAGCGGGGAAGCGAGGCAGCGGGACAGTGGGGCAGCGAGGCAGTGGGGCAGTGAGATAGAGGGGCAGCGGGGCAGTGGGGTACCGGGGCAGCGGGGCAGTGGAGCAGCGGGGTAGTGGGTTACTGGGGCACCGGGGCAGTGGGATAGCGGGGCAGCGGTGCAGTGGAGCATCGGGGCAGAGGGACAGTGGGGCCGCGGGACAGCGGGGCAGTGGGGAAGCGTGGCATTTGGGCAGTGGTGCAGCTGGGCAGGCTGTGGGGCATTGGGATAGTGGGGCAGTGGGGTAGCGGGGCAGTGGGGGGGGCAGCGGGGCAGACAGTGGGACAGAAGGACAGTGGCAGTGGGGTAGCGGGACAGCGGGGCAGTCAGTGGGGCAGTGAGGCAGCTGGGCAGCCTGTGGGGCAGCGGGGCAGGGCAGAGGGATAGTGGGGCAGCGGGGCAGTGGGGTAGCGGGGCAGTGGGGGGCAGCGGGGCAGACAGTGGGACAGAAGGACAGTGGCAGTGGGACCGTGGGACAGTGGGGTAGCGGGACAGCGGGGCAGTCAGTGAGGCAGCTGGGCAGCCTGTGGGGCAGCGGGGCAGGGCAGAGGGGCAGTGGGATAGTGGGGCAGCGGGGCAGTGGTGTAGCGGAGCAGTGGGGGGCAGCAGGGCTGACAGTGGGACTGTAGGACAGTGGGATGGTGGGACAGTGGGGCAGCGGGGCAGACAGTGGGACAGTAGGAAAGAAGCAGTGGGACGGTGGGCCTGTGGGACAGCGGGGCAGTGGGCAGCGGGGCAGTGGGGCAGCGGGGCAATGGGGCAGTGGGATAGTGGGGCAGCGGGACAGTGGGACAGTGGACTGGACTGGAATGGACTGGACTGGACTGGACTGACGTGGGATAGCAGAATTTAACGCGAGCGGAGCCGCGGGTAAAAGCTAGTATTTATATAAACCTGTGAGAGATTTATTGAAGAAAGCGAGTCCCATATGCTTTGATGAAAAATCGAATCGAATGCGAATGGTGTAGTCGATAAAACCCAAATATAACGGTTTATTAAATTCTTCATATTTCTCTATTACTTGCACTAAGGAGTGTATGGTCTACTGTGCTGAATCCTTTACGAAAGTCTGCTTGTTCTATTGCTTGATGTTTCTCTAAATCTTCTTTTATTCTATTTTCCAAGCACGAGGCAAATAATTTATACATGTTAGGCATTAGGCTAATTGGGCGGTAATTTCCTACGTCAGCTGGGTCTCCTTTTTTAGGGTTCCGTGGTCCTACAAGGAACCCTTATAGTTTCGTCATGTCCGTCCGTTTGTCCGTCTGTCCTAATCCTTTACAGGTTAATAACTTCTACAGTTACAAACATAAGTAAATGAAATTTTGTTAAAAAATAGTATAGATATAGATCTCAATTTTAAAAGAATAAAAAAATCATGATTACGTATTTTAGGGGTGGCGCCCATACATGTGAAATGGGTATGACAATTTTTTTTCCGCTGCACCCCCTCGTGTGGGGTATCATTGAATAGGTCTACTAAAATGAAGGTAATGTTTCATACATCACTTTTTTATCAGATGTACCATCTGCGAAATATAGCCTGTCAAAGTGGCTTGCAATGTGTCCCCCCCTGCCATTTCTAAACTATGCAACGTAGAAAATTATAATCTTCCACATTGATAGACCTTTGTAAAAACTCTCTTTTAAAATTATTTCGAGCATATTGTGTTTATAAATTTTTGAGTTATAGAGAGAAAACTGAAAAATACTTAAAACGTCCTAGTTCAAAGGTCATTGACCTTAGAGAAAAATGATCACAGCAAATAATGCTCCTTTAGCTACTTTCTATTTAAAAAAGTAACTGACGTGTTATGTTGACGACACACTTCTTAAATTTGGCGCCATCTAGCGGCGTCTAACAACACTGGGTCGCCAATGCTGCCGTCAAGTGCCGTCTATTACATTTGGCACTGTATAGCGCCATCTAGCGGCTACTGACATCACTCTCTGAGTCGCCAATGCTGCCGTCTATTGCAAAAACTAAAATAGCCGTGATTAATATTCGATTTGATTTGTTTGTAACACCTACTTAAGGAACCCTATAATACTGAGCATGGCCTGACATGCTCTTGGCCGGTTTTATATAAGAGTATTATGTCTGAGATTACCCATGACTTCGGGACTTTTTCTTCTTTTAGTATTTTATTGAACAGATGCGGTGTCGCAAGCACGAATTTGGATATTTTTATAATTTCGTTTGATAGGCTATCTGGTCCTGGGCTTTTATCAGACTTTAATTTTATAATACGGTTCAGTATTTCGGGTTGTTCGAATGGGTTAATCTCAATGTTTGTCTGACAGTTTTTAAGTTGCCTGGTTTCTGATGGTGTAGTTTTTGGGGTGCTGTATAATTTCCTGTAATAATCTGTAGCAATGTTTATTATTTCGGTTCGCGTTTGAATTTTTGTGCATGTTTGACTTTATTTTAAGTTTGGAATCCACGTTTTCTCTTTGTTTAGTATTTTGTTAGCCTTTTTTGTACTTCCTTTTGTTATGAGAAATTTTTCTATTGTTTTCATTCTATGTGTCTTGTAATCATTTCTATTACTTTTGTTTGTTGTTTTGCATAGCAATTTTAGTTGGTGTTTTTCCACAACCGATAATTTCTTCTTGTTCTGTAGTACATGACGCTTGAAAATTTGTTGTTTTGATTCTTCACTTATAATTTCAAATTTTTTATCCGTATTACTTGACTGTACTTCTTTTATACTATGGGTTATTGCTTGATAATTTTTTTTATAGTAGGTTTCCACATGATCATCTATCTGAAGGTTTTGAATTTTTTCCTTCAGTAATTTCAAGTATTGGTTTTGATCTTCTTCTGATTTTAACTGAACTGAAGCGTTACTAAAATTTGATAGTTTTTTCTTTGATTTTTTAAATGTAATTGTGGCTCGTAGTAGTCTGTGGTCGCTCGAATAGGTTATGTTATTAAGAACTTCAACATTTTCGAACTGTTTTGGTTTGTTGGAGAGAATGAAGTCGATTTAGTTTTTTAGGGTCCCGTACCCGAAGGGTTCCAAACGGGACCCTATTACTCTCGCTTCGCTGTCCGTCCGTCCGTCTGTCTGTCACAGGGCTGTATCTTTTGAACGGTAATAGGTAACCGGTTGAAATTTTCTCAGAATATGTGTTGCTATGAGGTGTATCACGACAAATACTAAAAGCAAAAAAAAGTCTCAAACCAAAGGGGGTCCCCATACAAGAAACCTCAAAAAACATGCATTTTTTTCAACGTTTTTGTTTCTGCTCTATCTTCAAAACGGTAATACATACCAGCGTCAAACTTGGTCAGATTATAGTGCATATTATGTAGTTTCGCAACAAATACTAAAAATAAGACAAACATAGACATATTGAGAGGTACGGAACCCTTACTGCGCGAGTCCGACTCGCACTTGGCCGGTTTTTTTGTCAGGTGATATCCATGTCCATTTTCTATCTTGTTTCATTTTATACAATGTGTTGATTATAGAAAGTTTATTTTCAAGCGCAAATTTTATAAGTCTCTCGCCTCTTTAGTTTCTTTTTCCAAAACCAAATTTTCCTCTTATTAGGTTTTCGGTGTTTTTTGGTTCACCTATTTTTGAGTTGAAGTCGCCCATGACAATTAAATTCTTTCCGGCGTATGTTTGAGCTTCTCTTATTTTGTTATAAAAGTTATTAATATCTTCTTCTGGTGCCTCTGCTGTTGGTGCGTACGCTTGAATTATTGATAGGTCTAATTCGTCTACTTTTAATTTTAAAAGACACTCTCTCAGATATCCCAATAAAAGACTCAATATTAGGTTTCAGTTCTTTCTTGATAAGAAAACCCACTCCATACTTTCCAGGTCTTTCCCCAATGTAACAGAAGACATGGTCTTCGTCTTCTATAATAGAGTTTCCCACTCTGCGGATGTCTGAAAGTCCTATCACGTCGTATTTTATATTCGTTATGGCATGTTTCAGCTGTAATAATCTTTCTGTTGTCGATAGCGATCTCACATTATACGTACATATGTATAATTTACTGTTATATAATTTGTTGTTTTGAATTTTGTGGTTTTGTATTTTGTTGCTTTGTATTTTGTCGTTTTGTATTTTGTTGTTTTGTATTTCGGTATTTATTGGAGGTTATGGTCATACGTTCCCCGGGTGACCGGCCGTGTGGGGACACTGCGAGGGGTCGCTTTATCCTATTCTGTGTTACTATTTTCTATTTGGCTGTGATCTTGAGAAGAAGAAGAAGATATAGAGTGTTTTTGTTAATTAATTAAATTAAATTATTTATTCATTCAAAAACCTTTTGTAGAACACTGAGTTATTATGGTACACATAGAAATCGTCCGTGTGGTGCCGGACGCAAAGAATTTCACCACCCTATATCTTCTCATGGGTGTCGTAAAAGGCGACTAAGGGATTCACCAGAGGATGGGCAGCAGCGTCCTCCGAGTATTTAACCAACCAACTGCGATCGCCAACCCGCCTGCCAAGCGTGGCGATTATGGCATATCCCCTCATGCAAAGCACAATAAAAAATCGGCCCCTAGTCCCCGGCGGCCCCGCTAGCCCTGGTTACGGTAGCGGCCTAGGTAACGGCGGGGCAGGGGGTGCTAAGAATCCTCGGCAGAGATCCGGCTACCATAACAAAAAAAGACTGGACCTGTCAACATACAACACACGTACACTGCGGACCGACGAGAAGCTTGTCGAACTCGAGGAAGAATTGAGCAGGTTACGATGGGATATCGTAGGGTTATCTGAAGTCCGAAGAGAGGGGGAGGACACGATAATCCTCAAATCCGGTAACTTGCTCTATTTCCGGGAGGGCGATCAACTTTCCCAGGGCGGTGTCGGGTTTATCGTCCACAAGTCTCTTGTGAACAACATAGTGAAGATCGAGAGTGTTTCGACCAGGGTGGCGTACCTTATACTCAGAATAACCGAAAGGTATTCGTTGAAGGTTAAAAGAGGCACATTGAATCTGAACATCAAGCTGGAAAGATCTCGACTGATGAAGTCTACGCTCCGTCCAGCACCGATCCGAATCCAAAACCCCGAGAGCTTTCAGCTCGAACTTCAGAATCGTTTCGAATGCCTAGGGAGCTCAGTGGACGATTACAGCGATGGGTTTGTGGAAACTGTCCATACGGTCGGGTCTAGGATCTTTAGGACCCGTCGTACAAATAGAAACAAAAAGCTCTCTGACCACACCCTTGAGCTTATGGCGGAAAGACGCGAGATGATTCTGCAGTCCTCAGATGATGCGACTAAGTACCGGCAGCTCAATAGACAGATCTCAAAGTCCTTGAAAAGTGACCTACGCCAATTTAATACGGAACGTATTAAAGACGCGATAGAGAAGAACAAGGGCTCCAAAGTCTTCGCAAGAGACCTGTCTATTGGGCAGAGCCAGCTTGCAAAACTGAGGACCGACGATGGCAGAGTCGTATCCTCCAAGCCAGAGCTATTGAAGGAGGTCGAGAAGTTCTATGGACAGTTATACACGTCCACCCGGACACCCGCTGTAAATCGGGCTCACGACCCAAGAGCTAGATTGACCCGACACTATACCGAAGATATCCCGGACGTCAGCCTGTACGAGATTAGGTAGGATGGCTCTGAAGCAGCTCAAAAACAACAAGGCACCGGGTGATGACGGAATTACGGCCGAACTCCTGAAGGCGGGTGGAAAACCGATCCTTAAGGCCCTTCAGAAGCTGTTTGATTCCGTCATTCTCGAGGGAAGAACGCCACAGGCATGGAGCAGAGGTGTGGTGGTACTCTTCTTCAAAAAGGGCGATAATGCTCTACTGAAGAATTATAGGCCCATCCCACTTCTGAGCCATGTCTACAAGCTGTTTTCGAGAGTCATTACGAACCGTCTTTCGCGCAGGTTTGACGACTTCCAGCCTCCCGAACAAGCCGGTTTCCGAAAAGGCTTTAGCACCGTAGACCACATACATACGCTGCGGCAGGTTATACAGAAGACCGAAGAGTATAACTTGCCTCTTTGTTTAGCGTTTGTGGACTACGAGAAAGCCTTCGATTCGATCGAGACTTGGGCGGTACTACAGTCTCTTCAACGGTGCCAGATTGACTATCGGTACATCGAAGTGTTAAAGTCTTTGTATGAAAACGCCACTATGTCAGTCCGATTACAGGACCAAGCCTCGAAACCTATCCTTCTGCAGCGAGGTGTGAGACAGGGAGATGTGATCTCTCCGAAACTGTTCACTGCTGCATTGGAGGATGTCTTCAAGGTTCTGGACTGGAAGGGGCTAGGCATTAACATAAACGGCGAGTACATCACTCACCTTCGGTTTGCCGACGACATAGTAGTCATGGCTGAGACCATGGAGGACCTCGGTACAATGCTCGATGACCTCAGTAGAGCTTCTGATAGAGTGGGTCTTAAAATGAATATGGACAAGACAAAGGTTATGTTGAATTCCCATATAGCACCCATTCCCGTAAACATCGGAGAATCTACACTCGAAGTTGTTGACGATTATGTATACCTAGGACAAACTGTCCAGCTAGGTAAGTCCAACTTCGAGAAAGAGGTCAATCGTCGAATCCGACTCGGTTGGGCAGCGTTCGGGAAGCTACGCAATATCTTCTCGTCCAAAATACCGCAGTGTCTCAAGACGAAAGTCTTTGACCAGTGTGTGTTGCCAGTAATTACTTACGGTACTGAAACGTGGTCGCTCACAATGGGCCTGATAAGAAGGCTCAAAGTCACTCAAAGGGCAATGGAGAGGGCTATGCTCGGAGTGTCACTGCGTGATCGAATCAGAAATGAGGAGATTCGCAGGAGAACGAAAGTAACCGACATAGCCCGAAGAATTGCCAAACTTAAGTGGCAGTGGGCGGGGCACATTGCTCGCAGAACGGATGGCCGATGGGGCAGTAAAGTTCTGGAGTGACGACCGCGTACTGGAAGGCGCAGCGTGGGTAGGCCCCCCACAAGGTGGACCGACGACCTGGTGAAGGTCGCGGGAATCCGCTGGATGCGGAAGGCACAGGACCGGTCGTTGTGGCGATGTTTGGGGGAGGCCTATGTCCAGCAGTGGACGTCTTTCGGCTGAAATGATGAATGATGATGACATAGAAATAGTTGCAATACAAACAATATACAATTTTACAACCAGGATACAACAGTCAAAAGGTAAGAGCAATTAGTGAAACCCTGCCTCCTAAACTAGGATACCCTGTATCTTAGGAGACAGTGTCCTCGCTTAAACAGTACATTATGGTCGAGCGACTTTTGTCATTGTTCTTAGCGACATATTGTGCGTTTACAAAACTGTGATGTGATGTATGAAACAATGATGTGTATACAGAGATTTATTAGTAAATATTCTGATGTATTTGGTTGTGTACCAGTGCGGTGTAAGAGATATGAAAGGATAATAAAACAAAGTTATAATAAAACAAAGTTCAATAAATCGCGAAAACCTAAGAAGTTATTATATGAAAGGATAATTAATATTATGATGAATTTGTCTTTAGTTTATGTATGTGTACGTTATAAGTGTGTGTAATGTATGTGTGTGTTTGGTTATGTGCATGTAGTGTATGTATGGTTTCGAGTAGTTTATGTATGTGTGCGTGTCGTGTAGAGGAAAGGGGGTGTATGTGTGTAGGGATGTGGTGAGGGTGTGTGTGGTTGCTGCGGCTGTAGTAATATTTTTATAATTAGTATTAACTGGGCCAGGTAAGTAAATTTTCTGTAGCATAATAGTCCTGATCTTTCAACCAATCCCTTATAATAGTTTTGGCTTTGTGTGAATTTAGGTTGATAATATGTAGGTTTTTATTTATGTTTTCATATAAGTGTGAGCTTAAGACATAATGCTGTCGTTTAGCAAAAGTGGTCCTGTGAGGTTCTGTAAGACAGAGAAGCTTCTTTTTACGGCGTGTAGGGTCTGGTGGGGGGAGGTCAGCATGTTTCCTCATGACGGATTGTAGAACAAACAGCTGCCTCACAGTGAGTACTTTAGCATCTTTATATAATTGTGCTGTTGAATATCTAAAATGCTTTTTCAACATGACTTTAAGAACGGCTCTATGCGATCGAGAGATGAGAACTAACTAACATGAGAAATCTACTTTTTGACGCTCCACCCCATGCTGTAATGCAATAGGTTATTACGGACTGACAAATAGCGCTATACACCATGTTAAGCGTCTTAAAATCAGCAGAGGTCCTAAGAAGCTTGAAAACGTGAATCATTCTTCTGATTCTAGTGCTTATGTTATCTAAGTGCGTGTACCACTTCAGCCCGCTATCAATAACTACACCCAGATATTTGACAGTATTTACCTCACGTAGGGACAGACATGTACAGGTGGAGATATGGGCATTACAGGTGTGTGCAGTGATGGTATAATTTGGAGGGGGGTTTGTGATTGCGGTCAGTCGGAAAGGGATGAAGTAAGTCTTATCCAAGTTCAGGGTAAGAAGGTTAAGTTGCAACCAGTGCATTACGCTCTTTAGAGACGATTCGGCAATAGTCCTCACTTGCTTCCAATCAGTTCCATAAACTATAATTGCAGTATCGTCTGCATAGGTAAATAATCTGGAATTTTCGAGAGGCAAGTTACATAGGCCGTTAATATAAACCTGGAATAAGGTCGGCCCCAGCACACTTCCCTGGGGCACTCCAAAAGTGACAGTTTCTTCCCTGCTGATAAAGTTTTCAACTTTAACACACAATTTCCGGTTTGTGAGGTAGCTTTTGAAAAGGTCATGAACCAGACCACGCACGCCAATGCCCTCCAGGGGCCTTACCACAACCTTTTACAAAACAATCTTACTTTAAGAGAGTTTTGTTTCAAGCTTATAATAATCTTACTCATATTCGTACCACAACGTAAATAGTTTAGCTTTGTTTCATTCCTGCTTAGTGCTGTGAAAGAACGAATGATTTGCAGGAATTGTCTATAGCCTGCTAAAAAACGAAAAGAAACAACGCTATACAAACAGTATAGCGCTATCTCTTTTACGCGTTGTTCAGAATCGTACCCAATAAGTCATTCCGAAGCATAAAATTGTAACAATATAAGTGATTATTTAACTTTAAAAATATTGGTTTGTAAAAATAATAATTCCAATCGAAATGTCTATTAAATTAATACAAATATTTAAAGATTTTGCTCTGGAAAGTAATCAGAAAAATTTAAAAAAGTTAAGGTTAGATTGTAAGATTGTGACATGGTATATTCGGAACGAAATGTTTACTTATCAAGTTTGTAGAGTGCGAGCGAAATTCGAAACTCAATGGGGTTAATTTTTTTGTTATTTATTATGTGTGATTGAAAGAAGTGATTATTTTCTCTGTGAATAAGTGGGCTTTCAAAGATTGGGCTTTCAAGTGGTTAACAAAGTGGTTTAACTTATTTTATCTTACTTATTTATTATTCCTTGCGCAGTCAACATGGAAACAAGGTATGTGAGTTGAACATTTTTATTTGGTCACTGAAATTGTAAAACAAAGAAATATTGTGCTGTTATTGTTTAAGTTGATGCGGTTACATTATATATAATGTGATCAATGTTTTGGTTTCAGTCGACGCGGTTATAAATAATTGTATGTGGATATGTGGATTAAGTGCTTTGTTTTTCATTTTGCAGACTGACCCGGGTTTCAGGGCGGCAGGTAGAGAGGCTATGGGAATTTTCGGACTCCAATAAGGACATGGCTACCTCCTTCAATCGCTCCCTACAAGCAAAGGAGTACTCAGAAAAAAAGTGGCGAGAGATTGCGGATATCCTTAACTCGCAAGGCGATGGAGCCTATAAAGATTGGAGAGGCCGGCTGGTCTAAAGTAAATACATATTGTTTTTTTTAAGGTAGGTAATTAAACACTCCCTATAACAATATTAAATAAGCCATTTTTTATTTTTAGTACTGGGTAGATTACAAGGCTAAAATAAAAGTCAGAGTAGCTGCTGTACAATCTTCTCATGCACGTACTGGTGGAGGACGAGAAGACTGAGAACACTGAGAAGCCCTTGACAGCATTGAAGGAAATGATTTTGGTCAGGGCTAACCAGGTGTCCGGGTGGAACCATTTGCAGAATAAATAAAAATTATTAGGTACCTACTTAAGCTTAATGAAAAAAAACTATTGTTATAAAGCAAATAGTTTATATTATGTTCTCTTTCTAGCCTCCAGAAATTGGCACTGCTACAACGGTTGTAGATGTGCAGGATTCCCCAGCTTCAGAATCTATTCTGAATCCCATGTTGTTCATTCCTATCCAAAATCTACCCATAGCACCCATCCAAGAGCCATTGCCTCAAAATCCTCCTCTGGAACCTATGGTCCAAGACCCACCGGCTCGTTCCCCCAGGACTCCTTCACGATCCCCACGTCCTGCTACTCCATCTGCAACCCGCTCCCCGAGACGTCGCCGTCAATGGCACGAACCGCTGATGACGCAGGAGGCTGCCAGACGTGCTCTCGTTCGTTCTTCACAAACAGACGCTGAGGCTGCTGTGAGAGCAAACGAAGTCCTGGAGGAGCTGGTGCAGAAAATAGGAGACTTCCACAATACTGCATTGAGCATTGAAAGGTACAAAATAATTAAATATCTTTACCTTTAAATCCCCGTCATTCATGCTTCTTAAATAGAATGAAAAACTCAAAGATTGTTCAGGGTAGAGGAAGTAAACTAAAAGAATAATACATTCTCAAATAATTAAAATAATAAAATCATTTTATTTCAAATAGTCCATATTACAGGTACCTACTTATCAAAAGTCGACTCTTATTGCATTAATCATTGCTTGGTACAATAAAAGCATTGAAGTGATTAAAATATAGATCAATGTCAGAAATTAACTTATTTTACTCCTTTACCAAGGGCGTCGGCAAGGGGGGCAGGGGGGCTGAAGCCCTTCCCCCTAGAGACTAGATAGAATCTATGAGATTTTAAAATTAAGTAGTCTAAAATTTCACCCATGAAGATTATGTTTAAACTATGTTTTTTTTTCTTGTAGTTTACCATTAAAACTGTACAAATTACATTTATTACAATTCATATCCTCTTTCTATCTTCCCTCTAGTCATTGGCTGGCGACGCCCTTGGCATCTACCTCGTTTTTATCTCTGCATCACCCTAAGGTTGTCTGGTAGAGAAAGTCTATGGCATTAAGCCACCTGTGTACCCAGTTGTGTATAAATTTAATAACAAGTAAACAAGAGTAACAATAAGATGTGCGCTATAAAAAGAAACAATAAATTCTACATCATTATACTCATATTATTATTATCATTTTTTTAATAGGTAATAATATAATAATTGATTAAATAGGTTCTTTGATTGTTTCAGGATCTTGAGAGCCGCCTTACCCACAAATGTTCAACAAGAGAATTCCGAGTAGCCACACCTTGCTGCAATACAAAGCGATGTTGGTACTGCGTGGCTGTTCACTCGTATTCATATTTTGTAGTGATTGGGCTTCTTGAATCACATCTTCATAGCTTAATTGTTCCACCGCAATGTTGGCGCTATTGCAAATGTTGTGTTCCCGGTATCCCAAATCTTGTGTAAAATCTGCAATAAATGAATGACAATTATTTTATGTAAATAATACAATTTATACAGAAATATTTTGAGATTTCTGTATTTTTTTTCAATTTTACTGCAAGTTTTTTACTATAAATTATTACAATTAATTGTTAGTTTTCTTTTAGTTTTATTTGTGTTTTTTATGGATAAACTGCACATTATTATTATTGTAACAACCCGTACCTATATTTAATATTCTGTTTCTGATTCTAAAATATAGGGATTTAATTAGGCAATACTTAGTACATTGTATTATTTTAAATAAGTTTGTTACTATTATTTCTGGATTGTTGTCATTTTGCAAAGTAAATATTCAACAAATAAACATGTGGTAGATACATAGGTACTGTGTTTTAATTCTGTTGCGTTCTTGATCATTCACTGGAAATTTTATATATTTCTGTCTCATCTGCAATGCATTAAGATATGCAGTAACCTGTGCGATTACTGATGAAACCGTCTGCCGAGCCACAAAATGACCCTCAGTACTGCTTATGCAATCAATACCTAAAAAAATTGAGAAACTCTGTATGAATAAGAAAGTGGTTCAGGAGCACATATACACTGCTTTAACATGTAATTTGTGGTATAAACAAGGGTATTTACCTTTGTGTCTACAGACAAGTCTGTGGATCTTTTTGGATTCTTCATGAGAGGCCTCAACTCATCGCACAGGTTACGTGAGAGTTATTTTGTAAGTCTGTAACGTTTTATGAACTCCGCATCTACTAAATTGAAGGGGTTACATTCCTCACGTAGCTGCATACGACGTCGCTTCCTATTATTATGAATTTCTGCGTTATCAGCTTCTAAGAACTCGAATATTTCGTATTAATTCGCCATCTAGAAGCAAACAAGAAATCAATCACCCAGGTACTAAAATCACTAGATAAACAACTATTCTTCAATTTTAGGTAAATAAATATGATTTACTTACTTTATATGACACGAAAATCGATTTTATTTGTATAAATATGCAAAAAAATGTTAATAAAGTCGCGTCTGAGCAACTTTTTTAAGATTGCTAAATTTGACATAAAAACAACCATGCTAGCTGTCAAAAACGACGTTGTAGTACGATTTGAATGAATGATTTAGAGGTGACGTCACATAACTGCTAAGAAAACAACATTGTTTCAAGCTTATAATAAGCTTATTTTAAGGACGTTGTGGTACGAAAAGACAAAGTAAGATTAAAATAATACTGCTTTAAGAGATGGTGGTCGGCCCCCAGCTTCGACAGAAGGGTGGGAACAGAGACTGTATCAAATGCTTTTTTTAAATCCAGGAATATGCCTATGCATTTATATTTTTCATCCAGCTTTCTTGCAACGAATTCGCTTAGGTCAAGGACAGCATCCTCTGTCGATACTCCTTTTTTGAAACCATTGATTTTTAGTAGATCTGTGGTAGATGTGCGCGATTTCTTATAGTTAGTAATTTCCTGGATTTTGTTCCATAGTGTCTTAAGATTTGTTTTGGCTTTCTCTAACTCATGTCTGTCGAATTGGACTTTTAGATTACGTAATAGGTTGTTACAATAATTTCGGTAACGAGAGTAGGTAATTCTTAGAATTACATCATTTGGTAACTTTTTTGTCTGCATATGAAGTTTATCACGATGGCGAATGCATCGCAGTAGACCTGGCGTAATCCACGGTTTAATGTTTCTATCTTTTTTTGGAATTTTCACTTGGTATGTAAATTTGTTTATTAAGCCCTGGATAACACTTATGAGTTCATTTGCGGCTGCATTCGCATCACACATATCCATCCCATGTGAGAAGTCCGTGTTTTCAATTTCTTGAACTAATTTATTATAATCTACACGAGAAATCGTATTAGGTGGTTTTTTCGTTAATTGTTTGTCTTCAATATATAGTAAGATAGGCAAGTGATCTGTAATAGGGAACTCTAGAACCAGCGCTGTAGCTGGTTTTCCACATTTAAGGATAATGTGATCGAGACAGTTGTTAACTCTCGTGGGAATTTGAAGTGCTGGTAAGAGACCATGGGATGCATTTAGAATTAAGTAGTCACTCGAACGGTCATCCTCATTATGTAGCTTAATGTCGACATTAACGTCACCGATCAGGGCGATAGTTTTATACGTATTTAATTTAGAAAGAACATTATCTAAACTGTTTAAAAAACATTGAAATTGGTTCTTGGTATTATAAGATGGCGAGCGGTAGACTGCAACTAGTGCCATATTATTATCAATTTCACAAATCAGGCAATTAGCGTTGGTAAAATCTGGTTCATAAACTGAACAGACTAGATTCTCTCTAGAGAATATTACTATTCCATCATTTTGATTTTTTATATTTATAGTATGATGCGAAATGTAACCATCCAAAATTGGGACATTCGTGACCTTACTCAGCCAGCACTCCGCACAGAATTATAATGTCACAGTCTATTTTTATTAAAGATAATAATACTAAAAATTCATTTAAATTCTTATTTATGCTACGAATATTTAAGTGCATAATCTTCATGTTTGTAACTGATTCATTTAGGAAATCTATGCACTTATCTGGTGTACATTTGTGACTTTTCGCAATTTCGTGACTATCTAGGTCGCGGATAACATTATCAACAATATTAGCCATTGCATTGGTTTGAGAATCCTAAACGTTGAGCACAGAACATCATCCACAGAAATATACGATACGTCTCAAAACACCACTGGAAAAATATATATGATAAAGAGATGCAGGTATTCTAAATCGGGTAATCAGTTGTAGAAACATCAACAGTAACATCACATTCAAACAAAATGTGCCGGCACAATAATTGACAAGAATGAGGACAGTTAAGGAGAGATAAATCACGCAGCTCAAATTATTATGTATAGATTTGAGTATGGTGGATATGAAAAGTGATGTGTTATAATTGTTGTTATGTGTGTTGTGAGTGTGTGAGTTATGGGTGTACAAATTAAGTCTGCAATAGTAATAACATCTTATTAAAGAACCAGAATAACAATTAACGGTTATTATAAACATGTGAAATAAGCAAATAATTGAATATGAGTGAGATATAATAACAGTACAATTTTTTTGAAATATGGTGTGTTGCATCATTGACACAAACAGTAGTCATTGATCCACTTGTGCTAGTTCTCGTAGTGTCTGCTCTGATTTGACAAGGATGTGTTTGGCTCCCTCTTCTTTTCGCAGGAGAATACTTCCATTGGCCGTCCAACAAAACTTAAATTCTTTAAGCTTGGCAAATTCTCTCGCAGCAAAAAAGAGTTTCCTTGAGCTGGGGGGGAGGTACTCTCCGACATAAATTGGTCGGCGATCACCAGGTACACCGATGTTTTGGGTGCTGAGACGGGCCTCCTGTGGTTGTCTTTTATTAAAACTCCGCACCGAGGTTAGCAGTACATTTTTAGCCTGCACAGTGGTGAATTCGGCTATAATAGGCCGGGTGGTGCCCAGCTTGCCTGGGAGACTGTAAACATCGCGTATGTTACTGTTGTTTATGGGCACCTCAACTGTTGCACTTACTTGGGTAACAACCGCAGCTAAGTCCATCGCCGTTTCATTGTCTTTGATAGGCACATTACGAATCTCAACGCTGGAGGAGTGTGATAATTGTTTCAAGTCCTCGATTTTCGTCTCTAGTGTTTGAACGCAGTCCCTGTAGACTTGTTTTTCTTTTTGAATTGAGTCTATTTGTTTCATCAGATCGTCATATTGTTTGTTAATAAATGTTACTGTCTTTTCTATCTCGAGATTGGATTTTTGAATTGCCAAATTTTGAGATTTTAATTCAGCTACCTCGGAAACTAATTTTGCGATAGATGAGCTTTGTTCTTGTGAAAATTTTGAAAATTGTGCTTGTTATTCGTCCTTCCACGTATTGAGCATATCAAGAATTTCTTGTTTGAAGTCTTGCAGTTCGCTGCCTGGTGAGAATGCGTGACGCGGTCGTTTGCATCGCGTTGAACGATTAACATTGTCATAAGGGCTGTTCGATGCTGCCTGAGGAATATCCGAATCGGACAGCGTTTGTATTATTTGGTTGCTCGACGCGGGAGTAGCTGGAGGCGACCGGTTTAAACGAGGCATCTTGCTATGTAGACCGAAGGTGCACCGCGCGCCGTCGCTGTTGTCGTCGTTCTAGATTATATAGATTATTTATGTAGACTGACCTTCCTTGGCTGGCTAGGTAGTACTTTTCAGGAATAAGTTATTGCACAGTAATTGTATTCTTATAATCTGATGTGCCCGGTCCGATGCAAATTATTATTTGATGTTTTCTTCCTGAATTGGAAGTTCGTTTGTTACCATCAATTCATTTACCGCGGTGCGCAGGTGTAGGCGACGTGGTTCGTTCGTCTTCGTAGTCCCAAGCGACCGCCGAGTGAAGCCGATCGTGTCCTTGCAGCCTCGATGTGTGTGTGTGTGTGACGAACGAAGGTCGGTCGTTGAACCAAGTAAATACGTCACCCGTAGCCGCGCGATGCTCTTTGTTCGGTGGCACGGATGACTCATGCGCCTCACAGCTGATTATTTGTTATTTTTGCAGGTGATATTGCTAAATTTTGTGTTTACTTCTTAATCACTGGGTGGAATTTTGAACAAATTCGTGCACTGTGCAGCCCGTACACTTACACCCGTATTCAAGAACGATACTATGAGAACGCACAGTAGGCTCTAACGCATAGTGGACGAAATTTCGTTTCATAAACCTTACTTGAGTGTTGAGCGACACTATGCAACCAATAAAGTGCACCCTTAGCTAAGGTTACCCGTTAGCTATTTTACGGAACGCATAGTGTAGGCGAATTCATAATCTCGATATAATATAACATTGTTGTTGTTGCCTGTTGCGTATTTCTGTTAGTTTAATAAAAAATAGTGTTATGGTGACGAGGAATTCAATAATTATTTAGACGAATTGATATTTATTTATAATTAAAAATATATACCTATAAGTAACTTTATTTTTGTTTTGCTGAAGTTTTCCGGAACAGGAAGAATGATGTACTTAATTGCCATTTTATTTATTAATTATTTTATTTTCATTTTATATGGAGATGTAATTTCCATTAGGTACCTGGTTTTTTTATTTATTTTATTTCCATTTTATCCGGAGATGTAATTTCCATTTTATTTTATTTATTTTATTTTAAATCCATTTTATTCGAAGATATTATTTCCATATTCTTCTTTTATTCATATATTATATGTATTCATATTCTCATATTCAAAAACTGTAGCAGGTACCTACAAAAATGTTACTGCAAGGAGCGCACGCAACAAAACCCAAGTTTCAAAAATCAACACATGTTTAAATGACTACCTGAAGCTAGCCCCGGAACCGACCAATCAAAATGCCGAATTCGTCCCTATGCGATCACTGAGTGAAGAAATACTTAAGTATTGTTTATGAAACGAGTCTATGGACATCTCCGACACTGTGAGAAATCAGACACTTTGCAGTGAGAACGAACACACTTACATAAGGGTTGTTCTTGAATACGGGTGTTAGCCACTAAACAGTATAGATTATACCGTAAGATCTTTACTTTTTACACTAGTTAACGATTTAAATGTGCGAGCACAGTAAAAGTACGTGTTGTCGCGAGGGAGGCAAATTGCGCGAATGTTTTGGATCTCTTTTTATAAAGTTTACAATGGTGGTTTTATTCTTTTTAGTAATTTGTTTTTCGGTAGTTTTTATTTCTGATGGAGGTTTGCTGGAGGTTTCAGGAGATTCAGACAAATTTCGCTTCGGATTTCGTGTTTTATTATTATTTTCCGCTATGATTATTTTGTCGTATTTCAAATATGCTGTTTTGCCTTGATCCAATAGTTGTTTTAGTTCTTCTTGTAAATATTTCCGCTTCTGTATAATTTTCAAGGGATAGTCTTCTTTGACATAAAAGCCTGAGTTTTCTAGTGATTTCTTCTTTTTTAGAACTTCAATTTTTTTGCTTAATGAGTTAAATGATACTAAAATAGGTCTTACTTTATCCCCTTTCTTTCCTTTCCTCCATAAAGAACCAAAGTCTTGTTTTGTACATTGAACATTCATATTTTCGTTAATTAAGTTGAGTAGTATTGTTTCCAAATCTAGGTAATTTTTTTCTTTTTCTTGTATGCCAAAAAATACTTGATTCTTCTTCCTTATTTCTCTCTCAATAGAGTCAATTCTCTTCTCTTGATCATCTATCTTTTTCTCCAATTGAAGGTTTTTAATATCCATGTTTTGAAATTTTTCGTTTATATTTGTATTTATATTCATAGTAATATTATCTTCTAACACCTTAAATTGTTGTTTTTGTTCCAAGATATCATTCTGTATTTTTATAAGGATCTTTGTAATGTCTTCCATGTTATTTATAGTTGTAGCCGAACAGCAAGTTTAAATTTGAGTACTCTAAATGGTTCATAATTTACCATAATTCTAATACAAACGAATGTACTTTTTCATGTGTCAGGTTTATACAACTTCATTTATAACAGAGTTCTATTGTATGCGAAAACAGACTTCAATCAATCACGAACGAACTTTATGGGTCCCGAACGAAAGAGATAAATCCGTTTAAACTACATGGGTAGCTTTTACTTGGTATTTCGTTCGTGTTTCGTTTCGCTCCGAAGTTTCGGTTGGACATTTTCATGATAGACCTTCTGATCGTCGCAGACGAAGACTGGTTTTGTAAGACATTGACAAGAAACAAATCAAGTATGATTAATCTAATTGATTTTTATTTAAAAAAATCACTTGATTTAAATCATGATTCAAATCAAATCAAATGATTTAAATCAATCAACACTGGTCAGAGTTACCTAAAAAAAAAAAAAATATATTAAACTCAGTAAAATTTTATTTAGAACTAGCTTTTACCCGCGTTTTTAAATTCTGCTAACCCACGTGACGGATCCTGTTAATTCAGTCCAGTCCAGTCCACTATGGGGTGCTGGCCAGAAAACCTCCACGTGTGTCTGACGGCTGCTTGTCCTTCTGGACACGTCTAGAGGGAACGGCAGTTGTTGAGCCGGTGCACCCTGGGCACAGGCAATAAGTCTCCTTTGGACCGGGGGACCTTATTGCCTGTGGCGAATATTCTGGCACGGGAGGGGCCCGATATGGACCAATGGGAAGTTGCTCCGCGTGTCCCTCTGAGAAAACAGAGGGCACTGTGGAGGAGCAGGGGCGGGCGCGGTGTGCACTCACCCTGCCACTGGGCAGGCAGCGGGGGGACTGTCCTTCCCTGCCCCCGTCGGTCTCGTAATTCCAGGAGTGCCTGCTGAGTAGTGTTCTCGCGCCTCTTGGGACCGAGGGTCTTGGCTTTACCGCCCGGACCGCGAGGAAGAACACCTCTATAAAAAATTACAGGAGGATGTGCCTGCGAGCAGCAGAGTCGGGGTAGTCTGCTGCCCGACCAGCAGCTGGCATAGCTGGCGTAGTTGGCGCAGCTGGCGTAGCTGGTAAAGGCCCGTGAGGTTAGGTGGCGTGCAGTGTTCCGTGTGCGCCACAGAGGAGGGTGCGGCCGTCGTTAGGCCGCACGGGGAGAAGGGGCTCGCCTGCTTGTGACGGGCCGGGACCTGTCGGGGGTGGTTGTGTGAATACTCACGAGTTCCCACGCCCCCGGCTAAGGTAGTTGAAGGAACACCGTGGTGGTTTTAGTTGGTAAGAGTCCGACACTGGCTCCGCCTACCCCCGGCGGAGTGCGTCCATGAGGATTTCCCCACGGAAGAAAAAAAAAAGTCCACTACCTCACTATCTTACTATCTCTTCCCATGTCCAGTCCCATCCCATGACCTGTCGCGTACCATGTCCCGTCGTGTCCCATGTCCCGTCCCGCCCCATGTCCCGTCCCGCCCCATGTCCCGTCGCGTCCCATGCCCCGTCCCGTCCCATGTCCAATGTCTCGTCTAATGTCCCATGTCCCTTCCCGGCCCATGTCCCATCCCTTGTCCCGTCCCCCATGTCACATGTCCCGTCCCACATCCCATATAATGTCCCGTACCATTTCCCGTCCCATGTTCCGTCCCATGTTCCGTCCCCTGTCCACTCCACTTCATCGTACATTACTATCCGCTCGTGCAAATGATCAAATCTGCCGGGTGAGGACGCACCCCACGATTTTTTTTTATCTTTTTTCTTTCTTTCTTTCTCAAAACCCATACCAGTTTTTTAGTCTGATGATCAGCTTTCATACAAAAAAAATTATCAAAATCGGTCCAGTAGTTTTAGCGTGATGCTGGAACAAACAAACAAACAGACATCTACAATTTTATAATATTTAAGATAAGAAGTAGTCACCTTTATATCTCTGTTTCTTAATGTTTCAGCTGAAGGATCATCAAGAGAAGAAATTATTTTGTGGAGTAAAAGATGAAACTAACTATAAATCGGAGGATTTCATAGTCCATGATAACTTAATGCATTCAGTGTTGAAAGACGATGAAGGATTCATCACTCCAAACATACAAAAATCTCAGGACAATCAACTCGGTAATGTTTCTAAAACAAATGAAACTGTCTGTTTTTCATCACCTGTTTTAATTAAAAGAAATTTGAATCAAACTGATTGTAACGAAGATATTCAAATTCCAGAAGCTGATGTTAATATAACAGAAATTCTCATTGCAAATAAAATAAATTTGGAATTGCAAGTACATGATTTACAAAATAAATTGGGCCAACTTGAACAGAATCATGCTTTAGTAGTCAATGATTATAAAACATGCTGCCAAAAACTTAGTGAGTTAGAAAATGAACTAAAAAATCTAAGTAACAAATATTTAAATGCTACAACAGAACTTTTGATGAAAGATTCCAAACTCAATGAACTGAATTCAGTTAATTTGTCATTATCTGAAGAAAATAGCAATTTGGCAGAACAATTAGAATTTACAAAAACTGTTTTAAATGCTAAAGAAGCAGAAAGTGATTCCGTTCACAATCAATTATTTAATCTTCAAAATCAATATGATGTCATACACCTGCAATTACAACAGCTAACAAATGGTTCAACTAATAGTCCACCACTTGGAAAAGCAATCAACAGTGAAAAAACTGAAGCCATGTTACAAAAAAATTCTAATTTGGAACAACAGTTAAGTTTGTTAATAAAAGAAAGAGATCAAATCAACTTACATTATGAACATTATGTTTCTGAATTAAATGAACAATTAAGATCAGCCATAAAGAAAAATGAGGAACTTGCACGAGAAGTTGAGAATCTATCAAATAGAGAAAATGGTTTAATAGAACAAATAAGTGATATGGAAATCAGGATACAGAATTATAACCTTGATAAAAAAAGGTATGAAGTGGATCGCAATACAAGCAATTTAAAAGACTTACAAGATGAATTAAAAAATGTTCAGGTAAATATATTATGTATCAGTCACCGGAAAATTGTAAGCACCGTTCATCATCATTCATCATTTCAGCCGAAAGACGTCCACTGCTGGACATAGGCCTCCCCCAAGCATCGCCACAACGACCGGTCCTGTGCCTTCCGCATCCAGCGGATTCTCGCGACCTTCACCAGGTCGTCGGTCCACCTTGTGGGGGGCCTACCCACGCTGCGCCTTCCAGTACGCGGTCGCCACTCCAGAACTTTACTGCCCCATCGGCCATCCGTTCTGCGAGCAATGTGCCCCGCCCACTGCCACTTAATTTTGGCAATTCTTCGGGCTATGTCGGTTATGCAGGAGAACGAAAGTAACCGACATAGCCCGAAGCACCGTTAGATAATAATAAATCTAGCGAGATTGTAAACTGTTGCGTTGTATAATACAATTAGATACACACATCAAAAGTATCTAGGGATCAAGTACATTTTTAACCGACGAAAAAAAGGAGGAGGTTCTCAATTCGACGCGTATATTTTTTTTTAAATAGAATCCTGAGCGGAGCGAGGGATACTAGGCCCGAGATGAATTTTTTTTTCACGAGTTGTGTACTCCCATTTTTACCATTGGCGGCGAGAAAATAAATAGTGGTATATAGCATGACTGGGTGAATGAGAGACATATTCAAGAATATGGTAGAATGTCCGTACCTACACATAAAGAAAAAAAGATGAAAAAAATATTCTACGACAAATCACGCGTAGGTCAAAATGCTCGCGCAAGCTCTGACTTTTCGGGGTCTGCTGTCTAGTACAAAAGGCAAAGAGGGTAAAAATAGCCACCGATGGACACTGACCTAGCAAGGTGCATCACCTCACTGCATGAAATTTTGATTTGTAAGCGCGGAATAGTGTCCACAGAAATTTATGAAATCGATTTAAAAATATTTCAAAAATTAAGGTACAATTTTTTACACATATTTGGAACGAGAATCAAGTACTAAACATCCTACTTCAATAAGTCTCTCGTTGAACCAGCCAACCTGTAGTATTTATTTTTTCTTAATTTAAATTTGATAGCTCCATCCAGCCAGCCAGTACGAATGCTCAGCACGTTTTATTCATTTCTTAGTACATAATTCGCGCTTGTTCCAAATTCAAAATGTTTTACTCTCTTGTGAGTAAAAGATAATTTTATTCACTGTTATTGATTAATAAAATGCCCTTTTTCGAGTGGCAATGGTAAAAAACAGTTTATGCGAACGTACATGAAAATTACGCACCTCATTCAAAATGTTGTTTTATGTTAAGATTTTGAAATACATACAAGGATTATTTTACACTTTTTAGTTAACGTTTTTGAAGTCGGTTTTATTTTTTGTTAAAAAGTTTTTATTTCATACTTTTTAGTTGATAATGACATTCATAAATGTTTATAGAACCAATTTGAGAATATATTTTTTATAAACCTATGCTGTCCCGCTGCAGGGCAAAAGTCTCACCGATGTTCATCCAAACGTCCAATCATTGTCGTAAAAAAAAAACACGCAAATCGAACGAAAAACGAACATATGAGCAGATCATCTAGATAGGCGAAGGTAAAATAAACTGATTGATTGAAGCTGGTTAAAAAACTACTCAACCTAAGTCAATAAAATTTATATGGGACCTACGCGCGGGCTTCCTCTACCAAATAAAAAAACAGCCACGTAAATCGGCCCAGGAATCTCGGAGTAATCGGTGTACATACATGAAAAAAAAAAAACCGCCGAATACATAACCTCCTCCTTTTTTAAAGTCGGTTAAAAAGGTAAAAATGATTATTGATTAATTTTTTTATTGTAAAGATAAAAAAACTGGCCAAGTGTGAGTCGGACTCACGCAGTAAGGGTTCCGTACCACCCATCGACCTGATACCCCATACAAACTGAATTAATTTACGAGAGTTTATCAAAAGACATCAACGTACGTACGCAAAATGTGAATTTTTGCATCTCTTTCTTCCGTAGGTACCACCACATATGTCTATGTTTGTCCTATTTTTAGTATTTGTTGCTAAACTAGATAGTATGCACTATAATCAGACCAAGTTTGACGCTGGTATGTATTACCGTTTCGAAGATAGAACAGGAACAAAAACATTGAAAAAAAAACATGTTTTTCGAGGTTTCTTGTATGGGGACCAGTGGCGTGCATTGGTTTTCGGCCTAGGTAGGCAGGCACTAAACAGACAGAGCAAGTTACTAGTATAAAATTAAAAAATCTCGTACACATACGTTTTAAAGTGAGACACTGGTAAAAGACCATTACATTTGAATGACGGCACCCAGTTAGTCCAGTTACAAATGTATTATCGTGTAATAGTCATAACATTTTACCTTTTCTTGAGTCAAAGACAGATTTGATTTCGTATTTGTCTACTGATATACACTTTTTTTGTTTTGTCAACAAACGAAAACTGACTGAAAGGGTTTCTCGTAATTTCTCTAAACACATATACCGAGCACTGTAATTCATCCATGTTTACATAAGTTTCTTTACAAAAACCTTCACAAATCACAATAAAACGAACTACCTAATTAGTTTTTCTCTGTCTACGTAATTAATACACGATTTATGCAATTCACCCGCGCAAATAGAAACAAGAATGTCAAATACTGTCATGTGTCAATGTCAACTGCCAATAAATTAGAGTTGGGCGTTATTTAACGTCTGTTAGAGAAAATGCTTACGAGGGTGATGATAATCGTTTTGTGTAAATAGTAGTTTTGTGGATATAGTAATGTAACGATTAATTTACGAACAAAGTTACAAAATAGATTTACGGAGCACGAAAACAACAGATTTTACACAATTATTATATTCAATTCATTATAACATTAGATAAACAACGTTATAACGCCATCGATAATTCGATGTAAGCGAAGTTAAGTTCTAAGTTTCGTTATTTTACGATAAATGTGTAGCAATGTACGGTCGACCGCATGTCAGTGGTAACAGTTTCGACATTGACAGCGTCTTTATTTCGTAAGCAGTAAGGATGGTTTTGTAAGTGTTACCACTGTCATGCAATCGACTGTACAAAAAAAGTATTGTAATATATTTACCATTTACACTTAAATGTAAATAATATAAAACAATTACTATCTTTACTTCGCCATTATTTTTCCAATGTTGAGTATAGTTTTATTATAACGATCACTTTGTAGTTTGTATGGAAATAACTAGTTACACACAAAAGGGTTACGTGTGAAAAACGTTACGAACGACCCATGACGCGACGAGTCGACAAGGCTACACCTGTAGAGCTGATATTGCGGATAAATTGCGAATTGTCAAATGTTAGTGTGTTACGCATGGCCGTATCGTGATTTATGTTTTTGTCGTATTACATCGCTAAAGTAGTGTGCGTGTGTATATAGTTACGCCAAATGGTTTGATTGTGTGTGAAGTTACAGGCATTCGTGCGGCTGACCTGCCTAATGCCTGCACCTAGTATGAAGTTTCGCATTGAATTCATACATTATTATTGAATACCTATGTTAATTGTTTTTATTTAATACTCTGATTAATTTATTGAGTAGTAGTTATAAGAGTAGTTAATACTGAATTGTAACGAGGTAGGCATTGCTTATTTGCCTATATGCAATGCACGCCACTGATGTTTGGTTTTAGACTTTTTTTTGTTTTTAGTATTTGTCGTGATACACCTCATAGCAACACATTTTCTGTGAAAATTTCAACTGGTTATCTATTACCGTTACAAAGATACAGCCCTGTGACATACAGACGGACGGACGGACAGCGTAGCGAGAGTAATAGGGTCCCGTTTGCATCCTTTGGGTACGGAACCCTAAAAAACAGTGTTTCCACGATTGACACGAATCACACAATCACAGCGATTTGGCATGCTTAAAATCAGTTGATCAAAATCACTTTGAGGAATGGCCGCCCACGTTCTTTCTAACAAGACAAAAAGTCGTGGGGCATATACACGGCATAAATACTACACACTCAGAGCTCTTCTTTGCAGCATATCCCATGCGTGCTCAATTGGGTTGAGGTCTGACGATTGAGCAGGCCACGGCAGTACGTTGATGCGAGCATCGGCAAGAGTGCGTGGTACGACTCTAGCCGTGTGTGGACGTGCATTGTCGTGCATTAGTCGAAATGAATCACCCAACTGGCTTCGCAAAGGGATGTTCAGATCACGTCTGAAACAATCCTCTCTGCATAAATCTGAGCATTGAGGTTGCCCCTGATCCAAATGAGATTGGTTCTTCCACCGATACAAATACCGGCCCAAACCACTATCGTTCCCCCTCTATATGAATAAACTTCCTGATTTCAAACGTTCTTGACGTCCAGACTAGAACAGACCTCCAAACTCGAGTACGTCTTGTATCCGGCCTCATACCGAAACGAGATTCATCGGAAAAGCAAACACAACGACAGTCTTCTTCCTTCCGATTCCTGTGTTCGCGAACCCATTGTAAACAGGCCCTACAATTGCGGGGTGCTGTAGGTGGAACTCTCAGCGGCCTTCGGGAACGCAGACCCACTTCACGTAAACGATTTCGGATAATTTGGTCACTTATCAGCAAGCTTGAAGAGCTGTGGAGCCTCGTAGCCAACATCATGGCAGTCATGGTACGATACCGTCGAGCAGTATTATGTATGTACCGGTCCTGTCTGCGAGTGGTGTTGCGAGATCGTCTTCCATGTCGCACGACCACGCTGCCCGTGATACGACATCGTGTTCAGAAGCGGCTTATGACGCTCTGTGTAGTGCCAAGAGAGACAGCCACAGTACGTTGCCTTTTTTTTTCCTTGGGGAAATTCTCATGGACGCACTCCGCCCGGGGTAGGCAGAGCCAGTGTCGGACTCTTACCGACTAAAACCATCACGGTGTTCCTTCAACTACCTTAGCCGGGGGCGTGGGGACCCGTTAGTATTAACACAACCACCCCCGACAGGTCTCGGCCCGCCACAAGCAGGCGAGCCCCTTCTACGCGTGCGGCCTTATTCCGCCGCATCCTCCTCAGTGGCGCACACGGATCACTGCACGCCACCTCACCTCATGGGCTCTCACCAGCTGCGCCAACTACGCCAGCTGTGCCAGCTATATAAATAAATTCAATTACATTTTTATATAAATTCATAATGTTTCAAAAAAATCAGCATCAGCGAACGCTGATGTCAATGTCAAAAATCAGCATCAGCATCAGCATCCGCTGATGTGATAAAATTCTGGATCAGCAACAACCCTGATTTGCATGCTTCGTCATTAAACGACTACTTATGTGTAATTTTTGTGATAATAAATGTAAACAATACAATACAATACAAATCCTCTTTATTGCACAACAAGATTACATTAATTTCTTAAATAACTACTTATGCGCTAGTGTACAACTGGCGGTCTTATCGCTCCACGGCGATCTCTTCCAGACAACCATTGAATGGACTGGAATGTCATGGAAGAGACAAAGGGTAGTAAACTTCCCATATAAGCGAACATAATGTTCTTTTGAGAATAAAAGATTCTTTAAACCGAAATATTGAGCTTTAAAGAACAATTTGAGTCAAGTGTCCCCATCCCCTACAGGCTAAACGACTAAAAAATTCCTAAATTCTTCAAAACTGTTCAGAATTTTACCAAATATAACGAATTTAAAAGGTAAACAAACTATCACGGATCAGTTGGCTTGTCAAGTTTACGAGTAACAATAGACCAACTAAACCATGTAGTTGAGGTTGTATAAAGTCACAGACCAGCAAGCCTCTAGAAGCCTATTAGCCGGATACCCCCGGTCACAAAGCATATGCAGTAGCACTGCATATCTTACGCCCAGCCACCAATCGGGACGTCACTCCGTCAGCGAGCGGCACCGATCATATCACCGAACATTTGAGCCGACCATTCACAACGCGCCGTCCGCCCCCCAGTCCCCGCCAACATTTTACGACTGTGTTCTCATACAAAACTTTGTTTATGTGGCGTCTTGAGGCTTACTGGTCTGTGTATAAAGTCCATAGAAATTCCTAATAAATGAACTGCAGTAAAATTTTATTTGTATTTTTAAAAACATTACACTCTTTTTTTTTGGACAGTCGTGTAAAAATACATCGAGTTTGGGCTCATATGTCTTGTAAGAAATGTGAAATTAGAAGTACCTTTGTACTAAATAATTTTAATGCTGTCTCCTTTCATATGTTATTGTGTGTACATAAATTATAAATAAATGTGTTTGTACGTGGGACACTCAGAAAGTTTTGCGAAACTAAAAAAAATTGTTCTATACGTACATATATTTTTATCAAATCTTTTCAAAGTACTTTCCACCAGCCTCTATACAAAGATTCATGCGCCTAAACCAGTTTTCAAAACACTTTTTCCAGTCCGCCGCAGACACCTCGTTTACAGCCTGCTCGAACGCAGCCAGCGCATCTTCCGGCGACGAAAATTGTATCCCTTTGAGCTGATTTTTTATTTTTGGGAATAAAAAGAAGTCACACGGTGCTAGATCAGGGCTGTAAGGAGGGTGACCCAGGAGTTTGACTGGCGTGCTGTCCAGGAAGTCCCTCGTTTTGAGTGCGGTGTGCGCAGGTGCATTGTCGTGGTGGAGCAGTAGCCCGCGGAGCCCTGTGTTTGGTCGCTTGTTGCTTATAACAGAGAAAACTTCTGGCAAACATTTGGTAGTATACCATTCGGCATTAATGCTTCTTTGATCCCGTAAGGGAATTGATACCAAGTGGCCAGTCAAATTAAAAAAGCTAGCGATCAAAATCTTACCCCCGCTTCTAGATCGCTTCACTTTGGTAGGCGTTGGCTCATTTTGAAACACCCAAACAGTCGACTGGCGCTTGGTTTCTGGGTCGTATTGATAAATCCAGGACTCATCACCTGTAACGATGTCGTTAACACGCCGAGACGAGCCTGCTTCAAATTTGTTAAGCATATCACGGCACCATTCCACCCGGGCCTGCTTCTGAGCATCGGTGAGGTTGTGCGGCACCCAGCGTGATACTATCCTCCTCACGCGAAGATGGCTGTGTAGATTCTCGTGAACGCTTCCCGATCCAATCTTCAATATGTGTTGAATCTCCTGATATGTAATTCGCCTATTGCCTTGGATTAAATTTTTCACTGCTAGCACGTTTTCTTCGGTAACAGCCGTCAAAGGGCGACCGCTTCTTTCGTCATCCCCCAAAGTTGGTCGACCGCGCTTGAATTCGTTATACCAACGATACACGGTTGCCTTGGAAAGGCCTTCATCCATGAATGCCATTTGAAGTCTATCGTACGATTCATCCGGTTTCAGGCGACACTTGAAATCGTATAAAATCATAGCTCTAAAATGTTCCCGGCGCAGATCCATATTTCAGTGAGACACAATACTTTGAATTAACTCGCAAAAAATGTGGAGGGAAATTTTGAAATTGGAACTTACTTATTTTTACTTATAAATAATCATATTTTCGAAAAACATTATAACTGGCCAGTCTCCCATATATAAAAACTTTTTTTCGCAATACTTTCTGAGGGGCCTGGTATAACCTGTACTGACTATGGAACCTTACCATGTGCGTGTTCAGACACGCACTGGCGCGTGTCCGGTTCTTATTTGTTGATGTTGTCATTTAATAATTTGGTAACTAATGTTACACAAGATTAGACACTGGAAGGAAAAGATGGAATAAAACAAAGTTTACATTACATCAACCATTAATTTAATAGTCATATTATGCACACTCGACAATTTAATCAACTGCAGGAAATTACTAATATAGACAATAAATTTAAAAAGACTAATTTGACAATTACTAAATACAATAACCAGCATTGATTACTTTAATTTTTAATTTCAAGCACTAAAACATAAATGATTAAGGATATACTTAACAGACTCAATATACAGCACAGACAGCAAGATTATTATAGCAACGCGACAGAGGTTCGACCTAGACAGTTGTTCGTAACAAAAGAGAGACCGAATGATATGCGCGATGTCTTAAATACACTTTTTCCCCGCCGTGTCATCTCCGAGTGTCTGGAGGTGGGATGGGCGTGTCGATAATGTTGCCATGTTGTCAGCGTCTATGGGGTGGCCAGCGTTGGTGTAACAGCTCGGCCGTCCTGAAACAAAGTGACCACACGATACGCATTAGTTAATTTTCCAACAAGTCTACAAAATCTATGCTATCTCAGCATCAGCGTCATCATTATGAGAACCAGCAACAGCTATATACGGCCTTAAAGTATCCACAGCTCTTAAGGCCTTAAAATATCCACAGACTCCACAGCACATACGGCCTTAAAGTATCCACAGCACATACAGCCTTAAAGTACCCACAGTACACTACTGTACTAAAATGGCGAAACTAGCTAAAGGCCCACCTGACGTTAATCGGTTACCTTTGCCCATAACTTCAATACCACCTAGGCTGTTGCCTGAATGGTACCGCAAGTCGGTTCGCCAAACTGAGACATGAAGATGGAAAGTCTCATGTGATTGTAATTTCACCGGCACCCGTACCCTTCAGACCGAAACAGCAATGCAAGCATCGCTATTTGGCGGAGAAGTAGGTACTGTGGTAGTACTTCCCCGTACGAGCTCATTCACAAAGGAGCTTTACTACTACTAAAACAGCTACTACTAGGCGATTTTAATTACTTCAAATTACGACCTTAAGTCCCCCGTTTACTAACATCTTTTTATCTTATTTGTGTTTATAACAATTTCTATATTAGCAGTGCAGCGATCACCGACTATATAGGTAGGTATATTTCAATTACATTCACTATTGTCTAAATTAGATACTGGTGTCGATTCTCTTGTTCACGAACTAAACTTATTTTAAACTATCGCTCTCTTTTACTAACAGTACATACAAGAAAGGGATGGCAACCATTTTAGAACTGTCAAATTAGTTTACGTGTTACATTTCTTTGTATTTTAGTGGGCACGTTCCGAGATCACGTCTAAACTAGTATGGAAATTTTAATTTTGTCTAATTTGACAGCTCTTAAATGGTTGCCATCCCTTTCTTGTATGTACTGTTAGTAAAAGAGAGCGATAGTTTAAAATAAGTTTAGGTCGTGAACAAGAGAATCGACACCATTATAACTACTTTTATTTTTGGAACTTAAATTAAAAGGGACAATTTTTTTTTATTTTTTTTTAACCTTTGGTTTCAAGACATACCAGAAATTACGCAGGTAGGTTACTATCTCAATTATTCTCCTCACTCTAGTGTGTAGTTCCAAAAATATTAAAAAAAATGTAATGTTCGCTGACTGTTCTCTTTTGGCGTTGTAACTGATCTCAACATCTTTTAAAAAAAAACTACTAAAAGAAATTTAAGATATTTACTGAAACTAAAGGGCATAAAAATTAAGAGCTTTGAATAACAGCTACAAAATGCAATATTTAACCCAAACTAAAGAGCTTGAAACAACAGCTACAAATGCAATACAATTGAACAGACCATTGGCATACCATTGTAAAATATTTTAACCGCAATGCACAATATTTTACTAAAATTTAACATATTTAAAATAACACCAACGAAATGTAAGGCAAAGCATTGTACTCTGAAGTACAACATATTGTACTCAAGTTCAAAAGTTTTAAAATATCAGCAACAAAATGTAATGTAAAATATTGTACTCCGCAATATAAAAATAATTTACTTTATTTAGCTTTGAACTAAATAAATAGTATGTAAAAAGTTGCACTCTGCAATGCAAAACATGTTACTCAAATTCAACATCTTTAAAATAACTGCTACAAAATGCAATGTCAAATATCGCACTCAGCTATGTAAAACATTTTACTCAAATTCCGCAGCTTTAAAATAACTACAAAATGCAATGTAAAATATTTTACCCCAATTCAACAGCTTCAAGATAACCTAGATAACAGCTAAAAACTAACGCCAGGATTGGATATTATGGTGGACGGAAAACCAAATACTTATTATTTATAATAAAAATAGGACGTAGGTAAGATGAAGATAGTTTCAACTAAATTTGGAAAAACACATCTCCCGAAGGAATAATGTACCTAGTTACTAAAATACACCGATTATGTTTACTAGACTTTGGAAAAGGCTTTAGGCGAGTAAAGTGTATAGTAACCTCTAAGAATACAGAAATGACTTTAATTATTAATTTCAAGCACTAAAACATAAATGATTAAGGATATACTTAACAGACTCAATATACCAGGCCCCTCAGAAAGTATTGCGAAAAAAAGTTTTTATATATGGGAGACTGGCCAGTTATAATGTTTTTCGAAAATATGATTATTTATAAGTAAAAATAAGTAAGTTCCAATTTCAAAATTTCCCTCCTCATTTTTTGCGAGTTAATTCAAAGTATTGTGTCTCACTGAAATATGGATCTGCGCCGGGAACATTTTAGAGCTATGATTTTATACGATTTCAAGTGTCGCCTGAAACCGGATGAATCGTACGATAGACTTCAAATGGCATTCATGGATGAAGGCCCTTCCAAGGCAACCGCGTATCGTTGGTATAACGAATTCAAGCGCGGTCGACCAACTTTGGGGGATGACGAAAGAAGCGGTCGCCCTTTGACGGCTGTTACCGAAGAAAACGTGCTAGCAGTGAAAAATTTAATCCAAGACAATAGGCGAATTACATATCAGGAGATTCAACACATATTGAAGATTGGATCGGGAAGCGTTCACGAGATTCTACACAGCCATCTTCGCGTGAGGAGGATAGTATCACGCTGGGTGCCGCACAACCTCACCGATGCTCAGAAGCAGGCCCGGGTGGAATGGTGCCGTGATATGCTTAACAAATTTGAAGCAGGCTCGTCTCGGCGTGTTTACGACATCGTTACAGGTGATGAGTCCTGGATTTATCAATACGACCCAGAAACCAAGCGCCAGTCGACTGTTTGGGTGTTTCAAAATGAGCCAACGCCTACCAAAGTGAAGCGATCTAGAAGCGGGGGTAAGATTTTGATCGCTAGCTTTTTTAATTTGACTGGCCACTTGGTATCAATTCCCTTACGGGATCAAAGAAGCATTAATGCCGAATGGTATACTACCAAATGTTTGCCAGAAGTTTTCTCTGTTATAAGCAACAAGCGATCAAACACAGGGCTCCGCGGGCTACTGCTCCACCACGACAATGCACCTGCGCACACCGCACTCAAAACGAGGGACTTCCTGGACAGCACGCCAGTCAAACTCCTGGGTCACCCTCCTTACAGCCCTGATCTAGCACCGTGTGACTTCTTTTTATTCCCAAAAATAAAAAATCAGCTCAAAGGGATACAATTTTCGTCGCCGGAAGATGCGCTGGCTGCGTTCGAGCAGGCTGTAAACGAGGTGTCTGCGGCGGACTGGAAAAAGTGTTTTGAAAACTGGTTTAGGCGCATGAATCTTTGTATAGAGGCTGGTGGAAAGTACTTTGAAAAGATTTGATAAAAATATATGTACGTATAGAACAAATTTTTTTAGTTTCGCAAAACTTTCTGAGTGTCCCACGTATTCATTGGTAGCTTAAATTGTCCATCCATTCCATAATATCCTCTTTGAAACACACAATCCAGACACGAAGTGACTATAACGACAAGACATTAACAATCGATTCCCATGTAAAGTTTTATTTAAACAGTTACTAAATAATTTACAATTATTTGCCATGTCTGGATTGGCATCAGAGATCCAAAATTGTCGATGTTGCACAGCTTATGATCTCATTTGAACAGTAAAAACAAATCGTCATCAGTAGACAGTGCATAAACGTGGGTCTCTACTGGGTTACAGCTCAGCTCATCAACGTGGGTTATTTTGTCTCCAGCCCTATATTCCATTGTTACCTATATCGAGCAGTTACATAAATCTATACTATAATAATGTTTTTAAAGAGGAAAGATTTGTTTGTTTGGTTGTTTGAAATCTAAACTCCGAGAACCGATTTAAATGAAAAAAATAATCACGATTAAAAAAAGCTACTTTATCCAGAAGTAACATAGGCTATATTTTATATCAGTACGCGGGCGAAGTCTAGTTCTATAAAATAAAAGTTTGAAAAGCAGTAACAATATCAGATAAATAAATAAACAAATAAATAAAGTTTGAACATATTTAATAACCTACTACTGCCACTTTATAATCCGTAACGTAAACATAATAAATCTGTTCTTGACGTGTAGTCTCGAGACTAAAATACATAATTGATTGAAGAATTACCTACTTGGCGCTTAAACAATACCCGATTTTCCCAAATAATGCCACCTTCCAAAAATTTTAAAAACTTTTGTGCTTACTATCAAAATTCTGGGAGGTAAAGTCTGTATTCCTATACCTACCGGCAGTAAATTTATGAATATTTACTTTAACTTCAATCTCTTAAACAAAACAATTACTAAGTACGAAGGTACAACGATATTTAATGGTAGAATGTAAATGGGCCATTTAAATTTAAGATCATACTTGTACACCTACATTCTGGCAAATAAATTAACTTTAATTTATGTATCAAAATGGTGAATAAAAGTTACTTGTCGCCATTGCTAATAATAGGTACCCACGTTTATGTCGGTCAAATCAACACCACAAATACACATCACCAGATATGTAAACAACATCTTCCTGGTCCAATTTCGTCATCCCAGCTTTGCTTCAGCTCAATGCGGTACGAAACCAACAGCGTTATTATTTTAGCTCTTAACGTCAAAATTGGACCAACAACAAAGAAAGATTTGACTCACCAAGACAGCTTCAGCTTGTTCTATTTCGGCACAGCATTGCCCTCGCACTGTAGCCGTCACATCTCGCATAATAGCTCACACCAGCAACAAGTTCCACAGCCTTCGAAACTCTTGTCTACTCTGAACTCTCCGCCAGATGCTGGGATAATGTAGGTACCCATAATCTGAGAGGTTGAAATAACAGGGGTTAGCGTTTCCTTTCTATCTGTAATACTAGAATAGATTTAAGAGGTATGATTTCTATTAATGACCATCCCCACAAGGGCCTCTATAGTCTATAAATTTTCCTCAAGTTGACTAAAGGTCAACTAGTGGATCAGTTTTAACTGCTAACCAATCCGGAGAAACATAACTTTGCTTAGTACAGGTATCCAAAAAGATTTATATCCGATATATATATATTTTTACCTTTAATTTTTTTTTCTCTCTCTTTTTAATATTCACATTCACCCTACAAAATGTTACAATATGTAATCTTCCGGCAGTTTTTTCAACAGCTACGTATTTATTTTTTGGAAGATCAACAGCAATTTCCTTAGACTAACAATGATATTTATTATACATTCTGCCAATAATAGGACTTCACGAATAGCGACAGAATACAGTAAAATGTAATGTAACTAGGTATATCAGAATTAGTGCACTTATTAAATTAACCAAGTGACCCTCAGTATTACAGTGATAGTAGAAGATAGGTAAGATTTTTGTATTGATCAGCCTCACAAAGTCTCCATGAATGAGAAAGATAATTTTCCAATAACACTAATAACTCTAGATGAAATCTTCTGAATTCTTATTTAAAAAAATTGTAAGTGCTTGTTTGCGATTGTGAGGGTAGGATGCGAATAATACTAGAGACCGCAGCACTATTATCAAACTTACATCTGCATTGTCAATTTATCGCAAAACTAATTACCTCATAGTCGTCGACATTGCAAAGAAGTCTTTTGTTTTTTTGTTTAATTTCGTGAAATACCTTCCTATTTAGGTAACCGACGATTAATTGTTATTTGTAATAAACTAATAGAATTATTAATTAAGAGTAAGTACTTTATGCAATGACATCGGCACATTATTTACTTTGTCTCTTTTTCAGACCAACTCTTCAACAGATTCTGTTAATGCAAACATCTATATCCAGCTTATCATACCAGCATCTAGCCAAACATCTAACCTTGTCTGCATAGGTATATAATACGAGCGTTTTGTGTATTCCTAGCCAAAAACATCACCAAACCAGA
This sequence comes from Asteroscopus sphinx, assembly GCA_949699075.1. NCBI lineage: Eukaryota > Metazoa > Arthropoda > Insecta > Lepidoptera > Noctuidae > Asteroscopus > Asteroscopus sphinx. The sequence continues at coordinate 15,288,033 of OX453004.1, read as the reverse complement.
TTACTTTCTTCAACCACACAAGTTATCCTCTTTATAAAAATTAATAGAACACTGTCACTGTTGGCAACACTGCGCAAGATGGCGACAGTTGTAAAAATATAGTGATCCATGATCGCTAATGTCAGATGCGAAGAAAAAGTTTTTTTTTGTAACTCGCGATTGTAAAAATAGTTATGTGTATTTTGGCTTTTAAAATAAAGAAATACAGTCTGGAAAATCAAAATTCTCATTTCGATCACCTTGACCCTGTTCATTTTGGTCTTCGAGCTCGGATCGTTGCAGTGATATGATTCATTCGCCGCCACGTGCTATGGTTAAAACAAGAGGTGATCGCCGAAGGGAGTGCGAGAATGGACAAAAGCCACAGACAGATGACCAAAGAAGTGAAAGATTATTGCCAGTTTCGTGCTTGGGACAGGGCGAGGGCAGCGTGGTGAAATCTGAGCCGCCTTTAAAAACGGTTCCACCGGCACCACCTATGTCCGTGTCTCACAGAAAATCGTCAGCGTCATCTGTAGTGGCCCGAAAGGCCAGGCTTGAACTAGAAGCCGCTGAAGCCAAAGCGAGGATTCAAATGGAAATCATCGATAAAAAACTCGCAGCGGAACTCGCCGATATCGATGATGAACGTAGCATAAAATCCAAGGAAGACAGTCGCAGTCAAGTGGAAAAGTGGTTAGAACGAAGCCACCAGGAGCTGGAAGCACAGCACGCCCACGATTATGGTCACAACTCGGGCGCGCCGTGTCCGCCGACGCTACCTAACGCCGGCACTGATGAAGGTACAGTTCGGCTCTTGGCTGGTGCTCTTAAGAATCTGACATCCACTACACATAACAATGGACCCAACTCTAACCTGCTGAGCCGCATTTGCACCCCCCGGGATTTACCTACGTTCTCCGGGGACCCCATGGAGTGGCTTCAGTTTAAACAGGCTTTCAATGAGTCCACACAAGTATGCAATTTCAGTCCAAAGGAGAACCTATGGCGCCTCCGAAAATGTCTCCGTGGACCGGCACGTGAAGCTGTCTCAGCTCTGCTCATCAGTGCGACGTCGCCTGAGATGGTCATGTCAACCTTAGAGCTGCAGTTCGGCAATCCAGACGTGATCTTATCCAGAATAATCACAGATATTAAAAAGCTGCATCCAGTGTCGCTGGAGTACCATGAGGACATAGTTAGTTTCTCCATAAAGGTGCGAAACTGTGTTACAGCTGTCAGTGTTATTGGTCGGGATGAATATTTAGTGGCAACAAATATAATAACGAGTGTACTATCGAAGTTACCGATGGTGTTGTTATCCAAATGGGCCGATTACAGTTATCCAATAATCACGCAAGGTAAGAGACCAACACTGCACACATTGTCTGAATTTTTAAATGAAGAAGCTGTAAAAGCAAATTCCATGGCGTTATTACACACAAACAGTGCGCTTGATAACAACAAATACAAAAAGAAATGCTCAGATCCTTCATCTTCACGCACACATACGGTTTTATTAAATGAAGATAAAAACAACAACGAAAATACTGATAAGAAATGCCGCTATTGTCATTTATCTAACCATAAACTCGTGGATTGCAAAAAGTTCTTGAAATCATTATGCAGAGATAGATGGACCTATGCAAAAAGGAATGGACTATGTTACAAATGTTTACTGTCTAAACATGATCGGAATACCTGCCCGGCGGCTGTGTGCGATATAGATAAGTGTGGGTTAGCGCATCATCGTTTACTACATTATAAAATAAAGAAGAACGATAACAACTCGCAAGAACGAGAGAGAAATAATGAACACATCCCCAGTGAGCGGCAGGAGGCCGAGAGTCAAGGTCAACAACCCACACCGACGCAGTCTGAAAGTGTAACTCACATGAAGTCTGAGTGTAAAGTACTCCTAAAAGTTGTACGCATTAATCTACATGGACCAAATGGAAATATTAGTGCGTATGCATTATTGGACGATGGGTCTACGGTGAGCCTTATCAGTGCCGACCTGACGTCACGATTAGGAGTGCACGGTCGACGTCAAACGTTACGGATCTACGGTGCTTGGGACAACAACGAACTAGTTTGTGATACCGATGTCGTTCGTCTTCAGATGTCAACCTGCAAGGGAAATAAATATGAACTTAATGCGCGTAGTGTTAAAGAGTTAAAATTACCTAAACAACAAATGTATTCTGTTAACTGTAATAACTATAGTCACTTGAATAATTTAAACTTAAATTCATTTAATGAAAATGTTAAGCCAGAAATTCTTATAGGGCAAGATAATTATCATATGTTAGTGCCATTAGAAATAAGGGTAGGCAAAGTGAATGAACCCTGTGCAACACTCACCCCTTTGGGCTGGTGCATCCACGGAAGGGTGCCTGTGACGTCATCGCAGCATCACTGCACGCTCCTAACAAAGGACGACGCCCGGGCAGCTTCAGAGTGCGAGGAACTCGAGCTGCAACAGCTGCATAATGAGGTACGTAAAGCTTTTAGTATTGAGTCAATGGGTGTATCAGGTAAGCCCCGCCAGAACGCCGATGATCTCCAGGCGCTGGATCTCCTAGAAAAAACATCAGTATTAGTAAACAATCGGTGGCATGTCGGGTTACCTTGGCGTGATCTTGACTGTAAACTGCCTGACTCTAAACCCACTGCGTTAAATAGGCTGAAAGGTGTGGAAAAAAAGATTAGTTTAAATGAGGAATATGCACAGAGGTACCGGGGACGTGTCAAACACCTGTTTGATAACGATTTTGCCGAGGAGATACCCGAAAGTAATGAAAATTCAAAAATATGGTATTTACCACATTTCGGTATCGATAACCCCAATAAAAGAAATTTACGATTGATATTCGATGCAGCAGCTAAAACAAAAGGTTTATCATTAAATGATTATTTGTTAAAAGGTCCAGATTTACTTATGTCTTTATTTGGCATAATGTTAAGATTCCGTGAACATAAAATAGCAATAGTAGGAGACATAAAAGATATGTTTTTAAGGGTAAAAATTATACACCAGGATCAGGATGCGTTACGATTTTTATGGCGAGATAACTTAAATTCTCCAATAAAAACATATAAAATGTCTTCATTAATTTTTGGTGCAAATTGTTCTCCTTTTATTGCACAATTTATTAAAAATAAAAACGCAGAACGTTTTCATTCAATAATGCCATCAGCTGTTGAAGCGATAACGAAACAACACTATATGGATGATTATATAGACAGTCAACCGAACGCGGAATCGTGTATTAACCTAGCTAAAGATATTTGTAAGATTCACAAAGAAGGAGGCTTTGTGATATGTAACTGGCTTAGTAACAATACCGAAGTATTAAACAATTTACCGACTGAATTATTAGCTTCAAATGCTTATAAATTAAAAATAGGTCAGCAACCAGATGGTGAACGAGCCCTAGGGCTTTTATGGTACCCTGAAAATGACACCCTAGGATTTGATGTTTCGTTCAAACGCATTGCGTCTGATATAATCGATGGAAAGCGACCTACTAAGCGGGAGGCATTGCGATTAATAATGTCAGTTTTTGATGTTTACGGATTTTTAGCACCGTTCACAATAAATGGGAAAATAATCTTGCAACATACTTGGAAGTCCAATATTGGTTGGGATGATACTCTCAACGATGAGATTTATGATAAATGGCTAAAATGGTTAAAAGTTTTGAAGTCTGTCGGTGACATACGCCTACCAAGATGCTACCAAAGCGTAACGTGCGACGTTGCGAGCGCGAGCGCACGAAGCGATGTCGCCGCGCCACCGCCGCCGCTACTTCGGGCGCACGCGCCGGCCGCCGGAGTCTCGGATTGTTATAGTGACCTACAGCTACATATGTATAGCGACGCTTCAAAACAAGCTATGTGTTGTGTTGCATATTGGCGTTGGACGGTTAATGATAAAGTGAAAGTTGCTTTTGTGTCTAGTAGGTGTCGAGTAGCACCTGTAAAGCCTATGACTGTGCCTAGGTTAGAATTACAGGCCGCTTTGATGGCAGCTAGGCTAGCGGACTCCATTCAAAAGGAACACAGAATTAAGGCCACGCGTCGTGTTTTTTGGTGTGATTCCACGACGGTGCTGCAGTGGATACGGAATAATAAACGAGATTATAAGGTATTTGTCGCTCACCGCTTAGGTGAAATTGACGAGTTGTCAGGCGCGCATGAATGGAGATATATACCTACATATTTGAATGTTGCGGATATTGCCACTAGAGAATCCTATGATGAGACAGTGTTTTATAAAGAGTGGTTTACTGGTCCGAAGTTTATGTACTGTGATGAACGGTCGTGGCCGGTGGATATCGTGCCGTCTGGCTGTACTGAAACAGAAAGTTATAATATTGAATGTGTGAGTACGGTACAAACGGTGAATTATACTTTACCTTTACCCGATCCAAGCAGATTTTCTTCATGGTTGCGTCTGGTTAGAAGTACTATGATCATGCTTAAATTTATAGATAAATGTAGACGAAAGTTACTTACCAGTGAGTGTACGCTGATGACTCGAGCTGAAAACTTGTTAATAAAATACTCGCAGAATCAGTCTTTCGGAGAGGATATACCTGAAATAAAAAATAATAAATGTGTAAAAAAGAACAGTAGATTACTTACCTTGACGCCATTTTTTGATGAAAACGATGTCCTTCGTGTACAGGGCCGTATTCAGGCCGCGGCTGAAGTCCCTCTCGATGCGAAGCAACCTGTAATACTGGATGGAAAAAATGAAATTACTAGGTTGATAGTGAGACATTACCATGTTAAAGCTGCACATGGAGGTCAGGAAATGGTGGTCAATGAATTGAAACAAAAATTTTGGATATTAAAATTAAGGTCAACCGTAAAACACATTGCACGAGAATGTATGTTTTGTAAAATTAGGAAAACAAAACCTGAGATTCCAAAAATGGGGAGTTTACCTGCTGGAAGGGTGGCTCATCATCAGAGACCCTTCACACACTGTGGAGTGGACCTATTTGGACCTTTAGAGGTGTCCGTTGCTAGGCACCGGGAAAAAAGATACGGTGTCCTCTTTACCTGTCTTACCGTAAGGGCGGTGCATATTGAGGTTGTACCAACTCTCACAACCGATTCTTTATTGATGGCGCTGCGGCGAATGGCATCAAGACGAGGGTGGCCTGGATTCCTGTACTCCGATAATGGGACAAACCTGCGAGGGGCGGATACAGAGATACAGAATTCAATTCGAGAGTTGGACCAAGAAAAACTTATAGGAAGCGCTAGCAATTATGGGACTCAGTGGACGTTCATTCCCCCTGCAAGCCCACACTGGGGAGGGGCATGGGAGCGTCTAATAAGAAGCGTGAAGACTGCTCTTGGAGTAGTACTAAAAGAACGCGCTCCAAGGGATGAAGTTTTCAACACTCTTCTGGCAGAGGTAGAAAACATGGTTAACAGCAGGCCTTTAAGTCATGTATCAGTTGAGGTTGGCAGTGTAGAATCATTGACTCGAAATCATTTCTTGCTTGGTACATCGTCCAACTTGCCTGTGCTTGGAGTTTTCGATGATTCCGATTTTTATTTGAGAAAACAGTGGCGCATATCTCAAGCATTAGCAGATATGTTTTGGAGACGGTGGGTACGCGAGGTATTACCCGACATGCTTCCTCGTAAAAAGTGGAATACAGAACAGCGTCGACCTCTGGCAAAGGGTGACTTAGTTTTTATAATAGATCCAGCCGCCTCCAGGAGCGTATGGCCGAGAGGCGTTGTTGCAGAAGTGTTTCCAGGTAAGGATGGTCAGGTGCGTGTGGTGAGTGTTCGAACTTCCACGGGTACCCTGAAAAGGTCAGTAGCTCGTGTCGCCAGGATACCTATTGAGGATGAGTGCTGCCAGGGCAGCACTAGGGGGGAGAATGTTGGCAACACTGCGCAAGATGGCGACAGTTGTAAAAATATAGTGATCCATGATCGCTAATGTCAGATGCGAAGAAAAAGTTTTTTTTTGTAACTCGCGATTGTAAAAATAGTTATGTGTATTTTGGCTTTTAAAATAAAGAAATACAGTCTGGAAAATCAAAATTCTCATTTCGATCACCTTGACCCTGTTCAGTCACCTTTAAAACAGTCCGCATATTTTTGCGCCTACCGCCAAAGAATTTGTTCAACATACCTTCAATCTTTTCATTTACCAATTGTTCTAGTATACTCTTCAATGATGCGTCGCAGGCCCGCTTCTCTTCTCTGCGACTTGCAAATCGAAAACTGCAATTTTGCTGCTACCGCTATTACCTCTAGCTCTGTTCAGACTTCTTCATGTTGAGCGGAGTAATCACACTTCTGAAACTGTTACACAAGATTAGACACTGGAAGGAAAAGATGGAATAAAACAAAGTTTACATTACATCAACCATTAATTTAATAGTCATATTATGCACACTCGACAATTTAATCAACTGCAGGAAATTACTAATATAGACAATAAATTTAAAAAGACTAATTTGACAATTACTAAATACAATAACCAGCATTGATTACTTTAATTATTAATTTCAAGCACTAAAACATAAATGATTAAGGATATACTTAACAGACTCAATATACCAGGCCCCTCAGAAAGTATTGCGAAAAAAAGTTTTTATATATGGGAGACTGGCCAGTTATAATGTTTTTCGAAAATATGATTATTTATAAGTAAAAATAAGTAAGTTCCAATTTCAAAATTTCCCTCCACATTTTTTGCGAGTTAATTCAAAGTATTGTGTCTCACTGAAATATGGATCTGCGCCGGGAACATTTTAGAGCTATGATTTTATACGATTTCAAGTGTCGCCTGAAACCGGATGAATCGTACGATAGACTTCAAATGGCATTCATGGATGAAGGCCCTTCCAAGGCAACCGTGTATCGTTGGTATAACGAATTCAAGCGCGGTCGACCAACTTTGGGGGATGACGAAAGAAGCGGTCGCCCTTTGACGGCTGTTACCGAAGAAAACGTGCTAGCAGTGAAAAATTTAATCCAAGACAATAGGCGAATTACATATCAGGAGATTCAACACATATTGAAGATTGGATCGGGAAGCGTTCACGAGATTCTACACAGCCATCTTCGCGTGAGGAGGATAGTATCACGCTGGGTGCCGCACAACCTCACCGATGCTCAGAAGCAGGCCCGGGTGGAATGGTGCCGTGATATGCTTAACAAATTTGAAGCAGGCTCGTCTCGGCGTGTTTACGACATCGTTACAGGTGATGAGTCCTGGATTTATCAATACGACCCAGAAACCAAGCGCCAGTCGACTGTTTGGGTGTTTCAAAATGAGCCAACGCCTACCAAAGTGAAGCGATCTAGAAGCGGGGGTAAGATTTTGATCGCTAGCTTTTTTAATTTGACTGGCCACTTGGTATCAATTCCCTTACGGGATCAAAGAAGCATTAATGCCGAATGGTATACTACCAAATGTTTGCCAGAAGTTTTCTCTGTTATAAGCAACAAGCGACCAAACACAGGGCTCCGCGGGCTACTGCTCCACCACGACAATGCACCTGCGCACACCGCACTCAAAACGAGGGACTTCCTGGACAGCACGCCAGTCAAACTCCTGGGTCACCCTCCTTACAGCCCTGATCTAGCACCGTGTGACTTCTTTTTATTCCCAAAAATATAAAATCAGCTCAAAGGGATACAATTTTCGTCGCCGGAAGATGCGCTGGCTGCGTTCGAGCAGGCTGTAAACGAGGTGTCTGCGGCGGACTGGAAAAAGTGTTTTGAAAACTGGTTTAGGCGCATGAATCTTTGTATAGAGGCTGGTGGAAAGTACTTTGAAAAGATTTGATAAAAATATATGTACGTATAGAACAATTTTTTTTAGTTTCGCAAAACTTTCTGAGTGTCCCACGTACAGCACAGACAGCAAGATTATTATAGCAACGCGACAGAGGTTCGACCTAGACAGTTGTTCGTAACAAAAGAGAGACCGAATGTTTTTTTTTTTTTTTCGAATGGGCTCTCGCAGGTGGGACCGAAGTCCCATTTCTGCTTAACCGGACTTAGTTGGCGGAGAGTCCCATGTGGGACTCCATTCGCCGAAGGTTTTTTCCCTACATACTTACAAACTAGATGCGCGCGGCATCAATACCGCGCGCAAGCGGGCGCCCCCCGAGGGGGGGGCTCGAACCTCGCTGGGGCATTGCAGGGGGACCCCGCAGTTCCTATGTCCCCCTAGCAGCCGTTGCTGCATCGAATTGGTTTCCTCGAAAGTAGCGGACTTTCGGTCCCTATCGGGTGACGTGCTAAACGCCGTGAAGCGGCAAGCCTCGCCGGCGAGGCTAAGACCTACCTAGAAAACCTAACCAGTGGCTACGCAATAGCCTGCTCCTAGGAACTACTCTAGAGCATAGGGCCGGTCTCGCGTGACGAGATTATCTCCGGTTGCTTACACCGTGAGGGCGTCCCCAGGGGGGAGCTCGGACCTCGACTCAGGGTGCAGCAGGGGGACCCCGCCACTGATCCCCCCAGCAGCCGGTGCTGCGTGCTGGTGTGGTGCTGGTGGTGTGTGTGTTTCTGTTTCTCGAGAGTCGGACTCTCGGATTCTGTGTGTGTGTCGCGTCGGTCCTCGCCGGCGGGGACGATATTTTGGACGACGGCGTCGGAGTGGGGACCGAATGATATGCGCGATGTCTTAAATACACTTTTTCCCCGCCGTGTCATCTCCGAGTGTCTGGAGGTGGGATGGGCGTGTCGATAATGTTGCCATGTTGTCAGCGTCTATGGGGTGGCCAGCGTTGGTGTAACACTAATAAGATTTTTTTTTTTTAGAATCGTCTGTATACATTACAAAACAAGCATGAAGGACTTCAAACCCAATATGCTGAAAGTGTTGCTAAAGTAAAAGAACTGTCAGAAGTAAAGCTAGAAGAATGCAATCATGATAATATAAGTTTGTCGAAATTAAATGCTGATATGACTAGTGATAAAGTTGCTGCACAAAGGGCTACCGAGCAAAATAGAAAACTAAAGCAAGATTTGCAGGGATTGCAAGATGCATTTGTAAAAATGGCAAGTAACATTATTTCATATTTGGGTAGGAGACCAACTCATTGCACTGCATCATTGGTCTATAGTAGTCAGTAGCAGTGGCGGATTTACCACCAGGCTGAGTAGGCTGGAGCCTAGGGCAGCAGATTTTAGGGGCGGCAAACTTCTGGCAGCGTAGGGCGCCCCCCTGCCAGGTGGACCGATGACCTAAAGAACGTGGCTGGGGGGGACTGGATGCGGAAGGCAGAGGACCGAGTGTTGTGGCGCAACTTGGGAGAGGCCTATGTCCAGCAGTGGACTGCGATAGGCTGAGTTGATGATGATGAAAGGACATCATTCAAATTGGGCCTTTTATGAAAGTCAGAAAAAAATAATGCTATAAATCGTTAGAACTGATCATTTGGAGCAATAGTTATTATGGCACAAAAGCTGTGGGATCATTCTGTGACCTGTTATAAGGCTTTGAAAAATGTCATTTTTTACAAATGCTCCTCATTTAGAGCAGGACGCAAACAACGCATATGTACGCAAGCTCAGGTGCACATCCTGTGGACGACACTGATTTCCCTGCTAACTCCACCCCGAGTGAGAGTGATCGAGACAAAGACATTCAAAAAGCTGTGTGGTGATTCTCTGTTCTGGTTTAAGGTTTTGAAAAATAGAGATTTTCATACAAGAGCTCATCGTTTTGAGCAACAATTGGTCATTTGGAGCTATTTTTATTATGGCACAAAAACTGTGGGTCATTCTGTGACATTTTCATTCATGAGCTTGTCATTTTGACTAATTGTTATTAAGGCACAAACAACGCATAAACACAAGCTCAAGTGTACGATAAGCTCCCTGTGGACTATATCTACAGCTTTCTTTGCTTGTTCCACCCCATTGTGAGAGTGAGCGAGACAGAGACATTAAAAAACGGAAGTTTACCTATTTCGTATTATTGACATCTACCTGTCGAAGTCCGATCGTAGAATTGGGCAGATCATGATGTGCCTATTTGTGTCTTTTAGAAACGAAGCTATTTGATGAATTAGCCAGCTAATACACACCATTACGTAAAATGCAAAACGTTTGACGATTGGGCGTATCGATCCTGTAGGAGTAGGGTATTACTTATGGTAGGTGAAACGAGCAATAGGCCCACCTGATGAGCAACCTTTGCCTATGATAACCACAATACTACTTCTACTGTTGCCTAAACGGTATTGCAAGTCACATTCGCCAAACTAAGACATGAAGATGGAAAGTGGAAATGTGATTGTAATAATGTATGTCGTAGGATAATCGAAAAAATTGGATCTTTGCGAAAATCCTAGGAAGATTGCAAAGGACCGGTTAATTAGAATCTATGAATGTTTTTCGTTATCATCCGAGCTGTTTTTAGGATCATTGCAAAAATCCGGCTTATCTTAGGTTAGTCGCGGATAACCGCTCACGTAATGAGCGCTGATTGGCAGATATGAACGTTATGCACTGACGGATGCGCTGATTAGCTTACGGCTACATTCCTTCGACTTTCGAGCGATGTTCTGACCATTTAGAATTAAGATGGTATAAATCGACTCTTAGATAAGCCAATCAGCGTTCAAGTTTCCAATCGTCTTAAACAAACTGGGATTTTTGAAATGATCCTGATAATAGCTCGTATGATAGCTAAAATCTTTCTAAGATTCCAATTATCCAGTGTATTGCAATCATCTTAGGATTTTCGCAAAGATTCGATTTATCTGATTATACTACGACATATCCAAAGTACATAAAATCGAAGGGAATAACGGAGACTAGTGAGCGAGCGCAGCGACCGAAACCTAACCTATCCGAGTCAGGGTGCCTCAATTTTCGAGATCTCTTCGCTTTGCTCTAGCATCCTAGATTCCCTCAGTTTTTCTTTACTAATACTTTGGTTACCCTACGAGATCGATATGGTATATGATACCCAAACATGGCTGGGCAAATCTTCAAACGTTTTGCATTTGAAGTTATCGTAGGTATTAGTTTGTCAATTAATAAAAAAGGCCCGTTTTATGAAATTCTCAGGCACATCATGATCTGCCACATTATTTGATCGGACTTCGCCAGATAGATGTCAATAAAACACAAGCAGGCAGCCGTCCGATGTAACTAAACTCGAATACATAACTAATAAAAGGAATCTAAACTCACATCCAGTGATATTTTTGAATGTCTCTGTTCCGCTCACTCTTACACTTGGGTGGAGCAAGCAGAGAAACCGATATATAGTCCACAAGTAGCTTATTGTGCTTGAGCTTGCGTTTATGAGTTGTTTGTGTCTTAATAACAATTGCTCAATATGACAATTGTAGAAAATGTTACAGAATATCCCACAGCTTTTGTGACATGATAATGACATGATAATGCTCAAAATGACCAATTGTTGCTCAAAATGACGAAATCTCGTATGAAAATCTTTTCGAACCCGTATAGCAGGTCACAGAATGACCCTACAGCTTTGGTGTCATAATAACAACTGCTCAAAATGACTAGTTCTAACAATTTATAACATTATTTTTTTCTGGCCGGCACTTTGAGAAAAGGCCCAAAAATGTATGAACGCTGAATGTTCTCCTTTGGGGCAAATTTTTTTCATGTGTTTCACGGAAATTAAAAAGATTCATATTTGTTAAAAAGTAAATTAAAACTTTCATAACTTAATTTCATCGTCATCATCAGCCGGATTGTTATTGCCCAGATAATTTAATATATTGTTTTTAAACTGTATGTAAGCACAATAAAAAATATTTAATTAGGTACGTTTACCGAATGTACATTATTGTGTAAGTAGTACTAAGGCATACCTTAGGGCCTTATTAGTAGTACATGATTGAGCTTTTATTCGCTCAGAATTATACCCAAAAACTATTTCTTGTCCAATCAGTGATAGTCCTAGGGCAGTGCGAATGGTGCCACTGCACCGGGCGCCGTCATGGGGGGGGGGCAAAATTCATCAAGATTCGTTAGACCGACGACGATCGTTTTGCGTTCTTATTGCATTCCGCCCTTGTTGCCTGTGCGTTTTTGGCATACATTTAAAGCAACTATTCTGTGACATTTATATTACTTATACATATAATACAATACAGCCAAAATATTAATAAATAAAAAACCTAGGGGCGGCAAAATTTGAATAGCCTACTGGCGGCAAATGTGTAAATCCGCCACTGGACAGTAGCGTAGCAGGGACATTGGATTATTCTATTTAGCCATTCTCAGTAGCAGCCACTGACTTAGTAAAAAGATATAGACCCAGTACTACGAACAATCATATGGAAGCCACCAATTTATGTATGGGCGAGTGTCGAAGTATTGCCATTTGATAAATATTTCCCTATTATTTGGTAATGGAGAATGGCGAAATTGGATCAAAGAATGTAAAAATTAACGAAGCACCGTTCTAGTGCAATTATATAATAATTATAACTACAAGTTTATAACAAATTTATATAAAAAATATTGAGTTAATAAGAGAAGGGAATCGAAAGTTATTGCTAATCAAAACGCAACGCAACCTGGGGTGCATTCAGTTATATCGCCCGACGACTATGGACAATGCACGGCACGGTACGTTTATTAGGTGTTCGCGGTAACAGTTTGATATTGACAGGGTCTTTTTTTCATAAGCAATAACGGTGGTTTTCTAATTCGCGTGTTACCACTGTCATGCAGTCTACTGTACTACGACCAACGTACGTTCCGTACGTCGTCCGGTGATTTGACTGAACGCACCCCCTGGTTCGTATTACATTCCGATCCACTGATATACATCATACTTTTTATAGCTATGTACGTACGGTCGACTGCACGTCTTCCACTGACGTTTATTGGGTGTTCGTGGTTCGTGTGTACGGTAACTGTTTGGAAATTGACAGCGCCTTTATTTCGTAAGCGGTAAGGGCGATTTTCTAATTCATTTGTTACCACAGTCATGCAGTTGACTGTACTTATGATGTTAATTTAAAAATCTTGTCAATTATTTATCGAAAACATATCACTTATAGCTAATAACGCCTACTTACAAGGTAAAAAATATTAATGAGTTTCCTTATTGAACGCTATATCTAACAGTGGGTCCCAAATCACATGCAATCTCGCTATTCACCTTTGTAAATGTTTTACCTGATCTTGTTTAGACACATGTTTCGTCAAGAATCAAGAAAAACTTGAAACATAAATTGTCTAAAGTTATAATATGCAGTACTAAATGAGTATGATATTGTATGGGTTGACAATATCGTATGAATTTGATATTGTTTAAGTATTGTATTGTACCAGTAGTACAAATATACTTAACGCCACCTTAAGTAGCACTCGGAGTTGCGTTCTTTAACGTATCCTTAAGCTTGCGCGGGCTGCCTCGACCCTGCCCTTGACCAACGGTCGCGGATAAAACTTCAGATAAAACACACTAACACAATACTGACATAGAGAAAAAAATTCAAAACGTCGTTTTTGTCAGTCAGTAAATTTTTGAAGCGAAGCTTCTATAACCACGAGGCGCGCGCGGCGCACTTGTCCGTCTTGGGGAGTAAAATGATAGAACACATCTGTAATAAAACACCGTTACAACTCAAAAATCATGACCATTAGAAAGTCACGTTTAACTCTTGAACTTTAAAGGTGATTTCCCAATAATTATGATTTTTGAGTTGTGACGTTAATAAATAGGGTGCGGACCGTAAACACTTGCGTTAGATAAACCCTTGATTCATATAGATCCTAGACTTAGACTTAGATCTATGTTCATAAATCCTATCATAGTACGTACAGAATGGCCACTCGAATTTGACTAATGGACACAGAGAAATCAACGCAAGCACGGTTGTATGGAGTGACGAGAGACGTGAGAGAGTGGGATAGGGAGGGGGTGGGGGATGGAGTTGGAGGAGGGATATGGAGTTCGGGGGTGAGGAGGGATTATGAAGGAGTGACATAGAGAGGAGGTGAGGGGGTTGACGTAGATGAGAGAGAGAGCGGGGGGTAGGGGGACAGGAGAAGGAGCGACAACGGTTGGAGTTCGGAGGCGTCAGTGGGGGTTTGGGAGGGGTTGAGGGATGGATGAAGTCGAGGGGTGAGGGGGGAACTTGAGGGGGGTGATGAAATTGAGAGGGGATGAGTTAGGATAAGGGTAAGGGTTGCAGAAGAGGGGAAATGTGTTTCCCGCGGGTAAAACTAGTTAGTGCTTCGGATTTGGGGAGGGGAGGAACGGAGTAGGGGATTTTTTATGTATGGGTGACTCGGAAGAGTATCGGTTAAGAGGTGGCAGAGGGGCTCAAAAATGTGCTCAGAATTCGTATATCTCTGCCCGTTCCCGAGATATCAGCTCTTTAAGGTTCTCGGGTGGCAGGTACGATTCCCGCCAGCAGTAAGACAGCGTGAGAGTAGGTGTTTTCCATGCGGGGTGCTGTCCAGAAAACCTCCACGTGTGTCTGACGGCTGCTTGTCCCGCTGGACAAGTCTGGAGGGAACGGCGATTAGGCCGGTGCATCCTGGGTACGGGCAATAAATATCCTTTGGAGAATCTATTGCCTGTGGCGAATATTTGAAAATATCAACTTCTGATATGAGTATCTAAGATTTCTATGCGGTCGTCTGAGTAATTAAACGTCCAAAGTACGCTCCGCGATAATTTATTGGGTGCATAACTGAATGCACCCAATAAATTATCAAAACGAAACAGTATTAGATAGAGATATAAACAATCTCCCATCGCTTGCTTGTAGTTGCGTCTATAACGTACCTTATACTGTCTATTGTCGAGTCATGACTTCTTCAAGAAGGTTCGTTACGATATATGGAAGTGTGGCCTTAGCATAATATTCATACAACATGCGCAGGTGTAACCCCGACATAACCTACCTACATTTTTTTCATACTTAACATGACAAAAATATTTTATTATAACAACTTTCCATGTTTTGTGTTTGTAGTTAACATGAATGGTACTAATAATACATCACAATTAATCAGAAGAAACCAGCAAAAAAAAAATTGAGTGGTAGATCAACGCATGTATGGGGAATGGACAAATCATATCCTGGCAACCCTCGTGCTTTATGTCAATTATGTCAGTCACGAAGTTGTTGATGTTTTGTGTTCAAAGTAACCAAAAAAGTTAAAGTTTAATCATTAAAAAAGGTGTTATTTCAAGTACTTACAAGTGAAAAGTGATTCCGTGACACTTTTTCTTTATTTTACTGTTATTTGTACATGTTTTTACTACACAAGAAGGCATAGTGTAATTTTTATTCACAGTGCTTACTGGACAATGCCGCGAGACCGAGACGTACTGTGAGAACGGGAGCACGGTTTAAGTGTATGTGTGTGCGTGAGCGCTTGTTTGTTCAGGGAGGAGCACGGTTTTGTAGCTTCCATATGATTGTTCGTAGTACTGGGTCTATATCTTTTTACTAAGTCAGTGGTTTTACCATAGAAGAAATAATACTGACTTCATTCTTACGAGGTATTCTGTTTTACATACATTCATAATATCACGCCTGTAGGTATTTCCCTGCAGGGGTAG
Organism: Asteroscopus sphinx; assembly: GCA_949699075.1. Taxonomy (NCBI): domain Eukaryota; kingdom Metazoa; phylum Arthropoda; class Insecta; order Lepidoptera; family Noctuidae; genus Asteroscopus; species Asteroscopus sphinx. The sequence goes on along the minus strand of OX453004.1, from coordinate 15,272,477 downwards.
TCCGAGGTTTATAATTGTGTAAACGACAGCTCAGAATGTAGGGTTTCGATATAAAAACCAAATACAAATAACAATATATTTAATAAAACAAAGTTAACACGGATTAAATCGCGTATATTATTTAAATTGGTTTCCCTGACGTAAAAAAACAAAAAAATAAAAAAAAGAACAAGTAAATAATCAAGTCCCAAACAGCATGCAACACTGTAAAAGATAATGATATTGTGAGTGATTACTGCGTGCATCGAAACGATTTTAATTAATAATATTGTACGGTAGATTAAAATATTTTTTTAGAAATATTTGTAAAGACGCTTGTCATCTTAGTCTACCTGCGACCACGAAATGCTGCAAAGCTTTCGAAACGTCAGGGAAACCAATTTAAATAATATACGCGATTTAATCCGGTTAAACTTTGTTTTATTATAATGTGTAGTGATCGCGAAAACCTAAAAAGTTATTAACAATATATTTATTTCCTTTCCCACTGGTGTCAAATTTTTACACACTCGGTAACAGAATCAGCGTCATACTTACAGAATCAAATAATAGTTATCCACTCAAAATGCTATTAGCAATATTATCAATTCACAATCAACACTATACATCGATCCATATATTTCGATATATATCTATTTATGTGCAATCAACGCTCACAATCACTGAGGTATTATAACAATCGACTTGTCGTCTCAACGTCTCGAGCTCGCATGCCTGCCGTCAAAGTATGTCTCCTAAGGCGCTACTGATGATAGATTCGGGTTACTTAATACAAGCTAACAGCTCGGCCATCCTGCTCGAAGCGTGTCCTCGCGCTTACAAACTTACATTAATGCTAGTCTAATTTAAAGATTTTTATCAATTAACATTATACATGCTTCTGTTCTGATCCTGATAACACTAGTCTAATTTAAAGATTTTTATTAATTAACATTATACAAACTTCTGTTCAGATCCTGATAACATTTGTAAATTTTTATACAATAAAGACAAAACAATTTTGACTCACTATATTCGTTAGATCATCGTTAAGCCAATAATATTACTTTATTTACTCTCCAACTTCATTCTCAGTATTATTACAATCATCAATCAAACATCATCATCACTGCTTTATGAATCTCTATAAAATGTTAGCCAAGGATGCATCTTATCGATAGCAGTTACAGCTTCATATCGACGACCATGTTTGCGCGTCATAGGGGTATCCTTAACCACATATCTTTCATTGGGAAGCACTTTCATTACACGATATGGCCCTCTCAGTATTATGACAATTAACATCATAATCACTATAAAATGTTAGCCAAGGATGCATCTTATCGATAGGAATTATGGTCTCGTATCAACGACTCGACTATGTTTTCGTGTCATAGAGGTATCCGTAACCACATATCTTTCAAAATAATAAAATAATTCACATATCTTTCATTGGAAAGCACTTTCATTACACGATATGGCCCTTGAAATTTAACCACCAGTATTTGAGATTTGCCATCATGCGGTACCTGCCTCTCAACGCGAACTATATGTCTGACTTTATACTTTTTTTCGGATCTCCTATGACTCACTAACCTCGCTACGTCTTTGAGCTGTTGGATTTTTATATTTTCGCTAGATGTTTGTCTAATATCGCTTGTCTGATGAATCGTCGGAATTGTCGTATCAGTTATTACGGGACTCAAAATACCTTCCAGTTGTATTAAGGCCAAATAGTAATTCTGATGGGCTTTTCTGAGTGCTTTTATGCAATGGTGTGATTAACCAACTTGAATGTCATAAATATCGTCATCCCAAGATTTTTATGGGAACTTTGTTATGGGAACAAGTTGAAAGAGCATTTAGAATCGTCTTATCAAACCGCTCGACTTGCCCGTTAGCTCTGGGCGTTGGTTATAATCTTAATATTTATTTAATAGTCTCTGTAAATGTAAGCGTTCGTTTTCGGTTAAGTTTTCACTACAATGAATTTGAATCAAAAGACATTGACAACAATCTAGTACTTCTAAGTCTTCTTACGTGGCAGGATATTCACTTTTGATAGATCGAGTCATTAGAAAACGTTTACAGATGGTTATATCACCTTCGGATGTCATGTACACGAGCAACGAACCGATTCGATCTTTAAAGTTGTATTCACCCGATAAGTAGTATTATTTTCCCTCTTCCCCTCGTAGGGAACCGCGTACGAGGATATTTCCACTAAAATATGAATTAGACTTTTTGGACGCAATGGTTATCGTGACATGTTAGATGTACTTTAGCAGTGTTTTTTTTTTTTTTTTTTTTTCAATTTAATCGGTGCCTTTATAATTATTAGGTCAGGCATGTATACAGTCTGACGGGTTGAACGAAGAACTTACCAAACAAGAATGTTCATTCCCTGATTTTAATTCCAAATATGTAAAAAAACTGGTAACTACCTTAATTTTTGAACTTGTAGACATTTATCAAAAATTTATATTTTTAGATATATAAAGATATTTTTGAATAATTCGTGTCACTTCATATAAAAAATATTATTACTTCCATCACCTTTGTGCGCTACAGTACTTTTTTCGTAAGTTTATTCCATAAAAAACAATGTGTGCTAATCGCCTACTACGTACATGTGAAGGTGGCGATCCGCACGAAAATAAATTGGCTTCGTGCGAATTGACTCCCAAAAATTTAATAATATTTAAAAGCGTCGATCCGCATGTTTCGTGCCAATCCAATTCTTGCGGATTGACCACTAACCCATCTTTTCGATTTATTTGAACACAAATGTAGGGATCAGCTGGATTTTTTTTCGAGATTTCTGGGTTTTTTCCATAGTAAAAGTTGTTCATACTGATGAGTACAATGACCCCTTAAGAGGTTTACAGTTATTTCAATTACACGCTGTATAAACCAATGTCGGTATTTTATTTCCATAAAACTTGAGTATAACATTTTTCGCAGAAGGATATGAAAAGAGCTGTCATATAAACTATTGTAGTACCTACATTAAAATTATATTTTAATTATAATGAAGTGTGGTCGGTTGGGCCATTTTATCCGGATCTCCTTTTCTTATTTTTTTCGTACCAAATATATGCATGCATCTCACCATGACTCTGCGTAACAACAAAAAAACGTGTAATTCTTAAATAGTCTTTATTTTGAAACTTTCAGAGTAAAGATAAGTTGGAATTAACAGAAAAAATAATAGCTGAGAAGTATTTAAATAGGGAACTTACGATTAAACTATCTGAGATCGAAGAGAAGGCGAAAGATATCCAAAATAAACTGAAAGCCAAGGATGAAGAGATGATGAGATTACAATCAAATTGTCGAGATATCGAAAAACAGTGTGAAGAATTAATAAATGTGGAAAGAAACAGTGCTCTGGAAGTAATCGATCCAAATTTTGAAATAAACAATGGCGTTGTTGAGGAATCGGATGAACATTTGGAAACAGACTCCTTAACAGAGGTAGCATATGATACAGGCAGCCACAGCCTCCAACGAGCAGATGCTATGGTCAAACTTCAGGATCGTTTCCTAAAAATAATGGGAGAAGTTGCCGATCTCTCTGATGAGAAGCATCGGCTAGAACATATAATATTGCAGCTACAAAATGAAACTGATACCATCTGTGAGTATGTTGCCTTGTACCAGCAGCAACGGAGTTTATTGAAACGGCGAGATGAAGATAGAAGTGCTCAGCTAAAAGTATTTCAGCAAGAATGTGGAAAACTGACATGTGAGTTGGAAGAACTTAGTGGAATACTAACACGATTTGCTGAAGATAAAGCATTATCATCTTATTTCGAAACTGAGTCGAAGCGCATTGATATGGAAAAAGTTATGACTTTATTATTTAATCTAAAAAATAATTCTTTGATTGATACTAATAAGAAAAATGTTGAATTTAAACATTTTTACCCATGTAACTGTTGTTCCGGTAAATTAATTGATGTATAAAACTATTACTCAGATATGTTTGTAGCGCGCGCAATCTGAAGTCTCGAAAGCGTCCTAATTGGGACGTTTTGCTATTAGTCTGCGTCAAGCAAGGCGCCGAGCGGTGTGGCTCACGCTAGCGTACTCACCATGGAATTTAGCGATTTTGATAATACCAACCTTTTGTGACCAAAGAACAGAATTCGTGACCACATACTTTGGAAGTAATAGCATAGAGCAACTAGAGGATAAGCTTCTAAAGAGCGTGTAAAATTTATACCTATTTTGGTAGGGTTGACACACGTGTATACAATTAAATTAACAAAACGTTTATTATGTACGGTCACGTCACGATCCTTCGCGGTGGTAAATTTTGTCGACACAATCCCTTTAATAAATCCTGCTACATTACACGTAGCTACTGCTGCCAGCGAACATTGAGTGCATAAACATAATACATATAATTATTCAATCACTAATACGTAGGTACCTAGGTATTACCTACGTAATTCATTTCATAAACACCAATCATCTGGTATTAATAGTAGAAAAATACTCGAATAGTCGTTAGTTTGGTCTTGATCGCACCATTTACGAGATAGGTAGGTTATACATAGTATGTGCAACTTACTAAAAAAAATACACTAAACATGTAAATAACATTCAATACCAAAATGTTTTATTCACCACCGTGTAGTTTTCTTTCGATGTTGAGGTAGGTATATGTATGTAAGAGGTATCTATCTACAACATTAAAAATAATAAATTATAATCAAGTTACTACTTACCTAGTGGAATTTTTGGGATAATTAAAAAATGATTTTTTTTTATTCGTACTATTATTGTTCATATACACAGTACAGTAAACCATATTTACACTTTTTTATATTAAAACACTATTATTAGGTATTTACTCATGAACTCAAAACGTGAAACGAAAACAAAGACGACGTGCTAGATAGATGTAAGCCCTTAAGGTGGCCACTGACGATGCTTCCAACCGTACGAATGGCGTGGTTGTATTCCAAAATCTGTCCGTGAATGTTGAAAACGTATGCTATTTTTAAAACGACGTCCTGGCTGTGGAATTCCAATAGGGTAGAAATCCACCAAGCCACACCTCTTGGACGTAATGGCGTTGTGGTTTTGGAGTGATCGTCAATGCGAACAACTTGCACTACGCCACGCCACCCGGAAGCCGTCGAAACTCCGTGAATGTGCAAAACTATGTCTATTTTTATTTCATTCCGCGTTGCGCCGCCGCATGCGTAGCATCTCTAGTACGTCTGTGGCCGCCGCAAGTGAAGGACGCAGATACTCGGTACGCGTTTTTGCAACACCGAAACTTTTGGCTATGAGCAAGGTGGACGGTGGAGACAATCAAATCGATCACAACGTACGCTGTAGCCGAAATGTGAAACGTATTAGGACTGTGTGTGACTGTATTTTGTATTTCCACGCTAAATTCGTTATCTTTTCGATGTTTACGAGCTAAAGAAGGAAATGGGTCATAAGACTTGTTGTAATGTGAACTGCACAAATAATGAATAAAATAGTTTGTGTTAAGTTTGTTTAGTTTCCTGGAAATTCGAGTGGAATTTGGAAAGGAAAAACTGGGTACTTAAGTCTTGTTTATAGGAAAAAGTATGTACCATGAGAGTACCATTAATTTGTGATATATCGATCGGCAGTTTCTTTGTTCACGCATTTAGTTTACCTGTATTTCTATCAAGTACCTACAATGACGTGAGCGCGTTGATGAAATTCTAGAACCAAGAACGTATACGCGATGGATTGATCGTCAGTGTGCTAAAAAATAGGACGTTGTTTTGTTGGAAGTGGTCATTAAAACGACGTCGGAATGGATACATTGTCAGTGCCCACATTTAGCTTGAGCACTGGCTGAGCCGGTATAAACCGGTTTCTCTGCGTACGCGACGATTCGCCAGTGCTCACGCACACACGTGTCTCATGCTTGTAGTAGTGTACCTATCACAGCGCGGTTGTATGAAGCTTATTCTGGTTCCTCTGTGGTAATAGTCCCATATTGGTGAGTTCGCTGGTGTGACTTTCACGCTAGCGTTTTCACCTCCCGTACGGAAAACCCGTTTAAGCTACAGACATGGTTAATATGGCCTGGCTTTGAGACCAATTCGTGGCGTTGCATTGTTTTGTGACCGGTGAAAAAGTGACATCCCTTTTTATTCCAAATTATGACAGATTTAAATATTTTAAATGCGATAGTATTCACACGAAAAAAAATCAAAGGTTATATATATATTTTCAGTATCGAAAAATCTAAAAGAAAATGTATTTCCTGAATTATGAAAAATATACAAGTTTAGATAAGACGTATGTATAACACTTAACGTCCGTGTGGTGCCGGACGCGTCCGTGTGGTGCCGGACGTTCGTGTGGTGCCGGACGCAAAGAATTTCACCACCCTATATCCTCTCATGGGTGTCGTAAAAGGCGACTAAGGGATTCACCAGAGGATGGGCAGCAGCGTCCTCCGAGTATTTAACCAACCAACTGCGATCGCCAACCCGCCTGCCAAGCGTGGCGATTATGGCATATCCCCTCATGCAAAGCACAATTAAAAATCGGCCCCTAGTCCCCGGCGGCCCCGCTAGCCCTGGTTACGGTAGCGGCCTAGGTAACGGCGGGGCAGGGGGTGCTAAGAATCCCCGGCAGAGATCCGGCTACCATAACAAAAAAAGACTGGACCTGGCAGCATACAACACACGTACACTGCGGACCGACGAGAAGCTTGTCGAACTCGAGGAAGAATTGAGCAAGTTACGATGGGATATCGCAGGGTTATCTGAAGTCCGAAGAGAGGGGGAGGACACGATAATCCTCAAATCCGGTAACTTGCTCTATTTCCGGGAGGGCGATCAACTTTCCCAGGGCGGTGTCGGGTTTATCGTCCACAAGTCTCTTGTGAACAACATAGTGAAGATCGAGAGTGTTTCGACCAGGGTGGCGTACCTTATACTCAGAATAACCGAAAGGTATTCGTTGAAGGTTATACAGGTATACGCCCCGACCTCGAATCACCCCGACGATGAGGTGGAGAGTGGAGACCATGTATGAGGATATCTCGAGAGCCATGCATGGCTCTAAAACTCGCTTCACTGTTGTCATGGGAGACTTCAACGCGAAACTGGGCAATCGCTACGATGATGAGCTGCGAGTGGGGCAATTTGGATATGGGTATCGGAACCACCGGGGTCATCTACTGGCCGGCTTTATGGAGTAGGAGGGACTCTATATGATGAACTCTTTCTTCAGAAAGCGTGAGCATAGGAAGTGGACCTGGTTGGGCCCTGATGGTGTAACAAAAAATGAGATTGACTTCATTATGTCGACGTAGAAGCAAATATTCAATGATGTCTCTGTGATCAACGCGGTCAAAACCGGAAGCGATCACCGTTTGGTAAGAGGCACATTGAATCTGAACATCAAGCTGGAAAGATCTCGACTGATGAAGTCTACGCTCCGTCCAGCACCGATCCAAATCCAAAACCCCGAGAGCTTTCAGCTCGAACTTCAGAATCGTTTCGAATGCCTAGGGAGCTCAGTGGACGATTACAGCGATGGGTTTGTGGAAACTGTCCATACGGTCGGGTCTAGGATCTTTAGGACCCGTCGTACAAATAGAAACAAAAAGCTCTCTGACCACACTCTTGAGCTTATGGCGGAAAGACGCGAGATGATTCTACAGTCCTCAGATGATGCGACTAAGTACCGGCAGCTCAATAGACAGAACTCAAAGTCCTTGAAAAGTGACCTACGCCAATTTAATACGGAACATTTTTTGGCAGAATCATCTCATTAGTATTTTATCTATGACTATAATAGTAGTTTATGAAACGGTTGCATAATAGGGGTTATTAAAACACGAGTGTGAGTTTAAAAACCGAGCCGTAGGCGAGGTTTTTAATAGTATCACACGAGTGTTTTAATACCTAATTATGTCAGTTTCATACACTATTTTATCTAAACTCATACAATTTTAAATAAAATACCAAAGTCAAAATCTTCGTAACATTGTCGTTTTTTCTTGATTTCTCTGGTAAAAGATTGTTCGTCATTTACGTTGCTGCATCCAGAAATTCAGGCGGGGTCATATTCTCCTCAGTTCAGTATCACTGCTGTAGTCAGATATTTTTGCCCAGAATAAAACTTTCGACTTATAAAACCATAATAATAACGTAAACAATAACAATAAATTTACAAGTAACGATGACCAAATCCAGTAGGACGTGGCGTACGGCCGCGCACGCGCGCTGCCGCGCGCCTACACAGATAATAAATATAGGCTGGCGAAAACATTATAATCGGAACTAATTTTCTATCCTTGTCCGGATTCCGTCAATCTCTGTTTTATCATACAAAAAATATGCCCGTAAACACTTAAATATAATTAAAAGCAATATGACAATCCAAAGTTCTGCCCAAAACGCGATTTTAAACGATAATAATTTTCAATGTATGACAAGTGGCGCCACCCTGAATTTTGTGTACTCATTGGTGCCAAACTGTACGACTGCTAACAAAAAGGTTTTAAAACTCCTTGGTTAGGTCGAAGTGGCATTAAAAACTGCTTAGTTGGGCTGAAGTGTGCGGTTATGGAAAAAAAATTAAATTACCGCATTGTTTTGTTCAGCAAACTGTATCGTAATGAAACTTTTTAAATTTATTACAGGTGCATGTGCGTAAAGTATGTCATTATGACATTACTTTCGAGTTCATAATTCGAATTTTACGATACGAGTGTAGATAATAGTATATTATTATATATATTTAGTACTTATTGTATGTTATATATATGTACCTATGTATGTTTATCTATTGTTTTAGTGGTAATTTATTTCTCATCTTGTTTTGTGTCGTGAATCAATATTGCACCTGCCTTGTCATCTCTGTATCACCCTAAGGTTGACTGGGAGAGAATGCCTAAGGCATTAAGTCCGCCTATGTACACATGTTGCATGAAGTTTAAATAAATAAATAAACGTATTAAAGACGCGATAGAGAAGAACAAGGGCTCCAAAGTCTTCGCAAGAGACCTGTCTATTGGGCAGAGCCAGCTTGCAAAACTGAGGACCGACGATGGCAGAGTCGTATCCTCCAAGCCAGAGCTATTAAAGGAGGTCGAGAAGTTCTATGGACAGTTATACACGTCCACCCGGACACCCGCTGTAAATCGGGCTCACGGCCCAAGAGCTCGATTGACCCGACACTATACTGAAGATATCCCGGACGTCAGCCTGTACGAGATTAGGATGGCTCTGAAGCAGCTCAAAAACAACAAGGCATCGGGTGATGACGGAATTACGGCCGAACTCCTGAAGGCGGGTGGAAAACCGATCCTTAAGGCCCTTCAGAAGCTGTTTGATTCCGTCATTCTCGAGGGAAGAACACCACAGGCATGGAGCAGAGGTGTGGTGGTACTCTTCTTCAAAAAGGGCGATAATGCTCTACTGAAGAATTATAGGCCCATCTCACTTCTGAGCCATGTCTACAAGCTGTTTTCGAGAGTCATTACGAACCGTCTTTCGCGCAGGTTTGACGACTTCCAGCCTCCCGAACAAGCCGGTGTCCGAAAAGGCTTTAGCACCGTAGACCACATACATACGCTGCGGCAGGTTATACAGAAGACCGAAGAGTATAACTTGCCTCTTTGTTTAGCGTTTGTGGACTACGAGAAAGCCTTCGATTCGATCGAGACTTGGGCGGTACTACAGTCTCTTCAACGGTGCCAGATTGACTATCGGTACATCGAAGTGTTAAAGTCTTTGTATGAAAACGCCACTATGTCAGTCCGATTACAGGACCAAGCCTCGAAACCTATCCTTCTGCAGCGAGGTGTGAGACTGGGAGATGTGATCTCTCCGAAACTGTTCACTGCTGCATTGGAGGATTTCTTCAAGGTTCTGGACTGGAAGGGGCTAGGCATTAACATAAACGGCGAGTACATCACTCACCTTCGGTTTGCCGACGACATAGTAGTCATGGCTGAGACCATGGAGGACCTCGGTACAATGCTCGATGACCTCAGTAGAGCTTCTGATAGAGTGGGTCTTAAAATGAATATGGACAAGACAAAGGTTATGTTGAATTCCCATATAGCACCCATTCCCGTAAACATCGGAGAATCTACACTCGAAGTTGTTGACGATTATGTATACCTAGGACAAACTGTCCAGCTAGGTAAGTCCAACTTCGAGAAAGAGGTCAATCGTCGAATCCGACTCGGTTGGGCAGCGTTCGGGAAGCTACGCAATACCTTCTCGTCCAAAATACCGCAGTGTCTCAAGACGAAAGTCTTTGACCAGTGTGTGTTGCCAGTAATTACTTACGGTACTGAAACGTGGTCGCTCACATGGGCCTGATAAGAAAGCTCAAAGTCACTCAAAGGGCAATGGAGAGGGCTATGCTCGGAGTGTCCCTGCGTGATCGAATCAGAAATGAGGAGATTCGCAGGAGAACGAAAGTAACCGACATAGCCCGAAGAATTGCCAAACTTAAGTGGCAGTGGGCGGGGCACATTGCTCGCAGAACGGATGGCCGATGGGGCAGTAAAGTTCTGGAGTGGCGACCGCGTACTGGAAGGCGCAGCGTGGGTAGGCCCCCCCACAAGGTGGACCGACGACCTGGTGAAGGTCGCGGGAATCCGCTGGATGCGGAAGGCACAGGACCGGTCGTTGTGGCGATGTTTGGGGGAGGCCTATGTCCAGCAGTGGACGTCTTTCGGCTGAAATGATGATGATGATGTATAACACTTATAGTATAGTATAGTATAACGGGCTGGTGTCCGCAACTCCACGTCCAAGCGTGTATTTTGCGTACGGGTGGGAACTTACTCGATCCACCCTAACTCCTCGAAAAAGGCCAGCAACGCCTTGGTGTTGCTGGTGATCTCTCTGAGGGTACCTGGGTTACCGAAGTACTTGGCTCTGTATGTGGCGACCTCAGGGCAGTTTAGAAGCACATGGGCTGCTGTCTCGTCCTCCACCATGCAGGCTCTGCACAGTGGGCTGTCCGTAACACCTATGATAAAAAGATGTTTGTTAAAGGACCCGTGGCCAGTTATAGCAGCTGTGACTGTACGCAGCTGTTGTTTTGACAATCGGAGGGCCTGTTTCGTAAACCGGCCGTCGATTGTGGGAAGTGCCTCCTTGGCCTGCCTGCACTCACCATGGTCTTTCCATAGTTTGTAGTGTTTGTCCTTGGTGCGTTTCCTTACCAAGTTGCGTAGGTAACCAAAGGGGAGTGGCACTATGGGTTCAGGTCCCACGACTACCATACTCGATCCCCTTCTGGCCAGTTCATCCGCTGCGTCATTGCCTCGGGAACTGCTGTGTCCTTTGATCCATTGAATGGTTATGTTATTGAGATTACCTACCTGGTTGAGGTTTTGCTGGCACTCGTGTATCAGCCCCGAGTTTACCGTGTGGCTGCTTAGTGCTTGTAGTACGGACATGCTGTCCGAGAGTATACGAATTGAGTGGTCTTTAACCTTTCTGGCTATAATCGCCGAAGCTGCCAGGGAAATGCCCATGCACTCGGCCTGGAACACCGTGTTATGGACCCCCAATGGTGTGGCTATGTGTATATTGAGGACTTCCGAGAAGATCCCGGCACCCGTACCTGTGCCTGTTTTTGGATCCATCCGTGAAGATTCGCACCTCTGCAGGGCACAGCCCTTCGCATCGGTGATCCTCATACAGCTGGATTTTGTACTTCTTGTCGAAAATAAATTGCTTGGGAATCCGGTCGTTAATGGATTTCAACAGAGGGAATTTATTGCTGAGTTCCTCTATCAACGCGGTGTGTTGTGTACTACTCTTACTCCATAGATTTAGTGTTTTTGGACGTACTGCCGCCATCGCCGCCTCCTGTTGTATAAAAAGTTGGAGCGGTGGAATTCCCAGCATGGCTTCGGGTGCTGCAGTCGGGGTAGTCCTGATGCAGCCTGTAATCGCCACACAGGCAAGTCTTTGCATGCGCTGTAGTTTGTTTGAAGCTGTAATCAGCTTGGTTCTAGGCCACCAAACTACGGCCCCATAGGCAATCATGGGGCGGATTACCGCGCTGTATAGCCATAGTATAATTTTAGGGGATAGGCCCCACTTCTTACCTATCATTTTCCTGCATTGCCAGAAGGTGATGCAGGCCCTGTTTAGTTTGTTTTCTAGGTGATTACTCCAACTTAGCTTACTGTCTAAGATGACACCAAGGTACTTGACTTCGTTGGCCAGCTGGAGCTCAGTACTGAACAGTTTGGGTAAGCAATAGGGTCCTAATGCTCGCTTTTGGGTGAACATGACTAACTCAGTTTTGGTGGGATTCACTGAAAGATCAAATTCTCTGCACCAGCGTTCTACAATACGAAGCGCTTGTTGGGTGAGGTTGCAGATGGTCCCAGTCACCTTACCCGATAACGAGGATGGCGAGGTCATCTGCATATCCTATTGTGTAGTAGTGGTTGGCGTTGAGTTTGGTAATGAGATCATTAATTACCAGATTCCACAGAAGGGGAACCCCTCCCTGGGGGCAGCCTCTGGCTATCATGGCCATATGTTGCTCTCCGTCAAGACGAACCACCCGTTTACTTAACATGTTTTCAATCCAGTCAGTTAGTACTTGCTCCACTCCGTGCTTGGAGAGGGCTGTTCTTATGCTGGAGAAGTTTGTTTTGTCGAATGCTCCTTCGATGTCTATAAAAGTGCCCAGGCAAGTACCTTTGTTGTGTATCGCTTCCTCTATCTGACTAACCACCAGATGAAGAGCAGATTCTGTTGACTTACCTGAGCTGTATGCGTGTTGGTTGCCGTGCAGTGGTATAGTTTTGTATGTATAATACTTATAATTAAACAATTTTGTGCAAAATAAGAACCCCCTAAATCGAACCACGGAAAAGTTATGCACATTTTTCAATTTTTTTTTTCTCAGACATCGGATCTGGGTCATAGTAATCTACCAAAATGTTGATCAGAGCACCCTAAATACATATTTTTTTAGGGTTCCGTACGCAAATGGTGCCAAACGGGACCCCTATTACTCTCACTACGCTGTCCGTCCGCCCGTCTGTATGTCACAGGGCTGTATCTTTGTAACGGTAATAGATAACCAGTTGAAATTTTCACAGAATATGTGTTACTATAGTGCCCATCACGACAAATACTAAAAAAGTTAAAATAAAAAAATAAAATCAAAGGTTTGGGGGGGGGGGTCCCCATACAAGAAACCTCGAAAAACATGCAATTTTATCAACGTTTTTGTTTCTGCTCTATCTTCAAAACGGATACAATCGTCAAACTTGGTATGATTATAGTGCACACTATGTAGTTTAGCAACAAACTACTGGTTGGAATTGAAAAATTCTTTTTATGTTGGATAGTCCATTTATCGAGGAAGGCTATAGGCTATATAACATCACGCTGCGACCAATAGGAGCGGAGCATAAATGAAAAATGTTGCAAAAACGGGAAAAAAATATTCCTTTTGAGAGTTTTCGTTGCCGTTCATGACTGACTGACTGACTGTCCGACCGACCGACCGACCGACCAACTAACTGACTGACTTTATTAAAATTAATTAGTTTTATTTGGTTCTGCGATGCAACTAAACAGTCGTAGAGACTACATCTAAATCAAAAGTCATGAAGGATTGAATGTCAAAATTGTTATTGAGAAAAATATAGTTGCTAGGCGACGAGATTTTGGAATTATGAAACGTTATTTTACTATTTTTCGTACTTGATTCCGTGGCCTGGTTGCCTGAAGGTAAATAGTTTTAAAATCAAATCACGCTGCTGCCCAGCTAACTTTTTGAATTTTAAAATATAATTTTTGGTTTTTGTAGTTATTGTAACTAACACAATAATTGAAAACGTTACGAGCTACATTCACCATGTTATTATTCTTTTAAATAACCACTAATGAAACTTTGTGTTTATTAACTTTGTTTATCAAATAAATGGCGTTATTGATGTTTTGTTTACTTAATTATCACTTATCTTATCTACCTATGATCCAAAACATAAATAAATTAATAGTTTAAAAAACACTAGAAAAACACGCTTTTGCAAACACTACTATGATACGATATTCCATCATGGAATGCCAGTGCCTATCTTCCGGCTTCATCATCAGACCTTGAAACCTAATCGTTGTCAAAGTTCATCACAAGACTTTTCTAAGAAATCCAAAACAGCTATGATAAGATTTTCCATCATGAAGTTCCAGTTCATATCTTCCGGCTCCATCATCAGATCAGTTCAACAGTACCATATTATGGTATTGTCATCAGAACTACATACAGCTGCCATTTTTCATCACGCTACGACCCTTGGAAGATGCTTAAATTAGTTACCTTAGATTCCATTACATTGTTAGTTACATACAGGTCGACCTAATAAAAGCGTGTTAAAAAGCAAACAACATTGGCCAAAGCATTCGTATGTTATTCATTAAGTGTATAACAATAATTAGAACGTACGTACAACTCGAGTCGACAATCGATCCGATATCGCCCGTATCGCGTCGCGTCATGAGTAAAGTCCCTTAATCGCCCAGCATCTGTCGCAATGTGTAGACTACATCGTCGTGACTGTCAGTCACGACCAGGGGGTACAATCTTAGAACAAAATTCTTGGAATACATCAATTCTTATCCGACCATATTGACGAGTACTGATAATACTCAAACGTCGTTTGACCACTACGTATTTTGAATTAACCAGTATTATATTTGACTATACACAAAACAAAAACACAGATGTCGCTAGTATCTACGTGTTATGCTATCGAGGCTAAGATTTGACTAGCAAGATCCAAGATACAAAAAGTTGTCTGGAAAACTGTATAGATGGCGTGAATTTAAAATTCAAAGTTGTATACATTATTTACCAATGATTTCCGGTTTATTCACTTTCGTTTTTAATATGTTTAATTTAATTGCCTATTTAATAGGCAAATTAAACAAATCAATCCATAAGATTCTTAAAGTATAATTATGTTGGGAAAACGTAATTTGGTATATAACACCAACATTTAAACTTATCATTTGCTTTTTTTAATTATACTAATATTTTTTACGCATTTACGCAATTGAAGTGATATCTAAATATATAAATTGTAAAATAAAAGTTATGACGTTAACGAAATACGTAATTGAAAGTTAAATTCAATGCTTGTAATAAGAATCACGGTAGCTTATCTTGAACTGTAGTTGACTTGTGAAGTTGGAGTTACAGGTTCAATTCCCGCTAACTATCGAACTTTTTGTCTTTATTTTTTCGATTTCTAATAAGGATGAATACAGAGCCACCTAGTGATCTCGGTACATAGTTATCAAAACTGATTCAGAGTGACATATATCTATAGATATATGAAATGAAGTTGTAGTTCCAAAACAAAAATATAGAGGCGCCACTTGGTGTGTGCCTCTATTGAGGGCAGAGTGAGGTCTCTATTTCATATATATCAAAGTACTCTGTGGTCACGACTTAGGTTCGCATCCAATAGTTTGTTTCGGGCTTAAGCTTTAATACAAATAATTATGTATGTTGTTGATAGGGTGACAATATTTGCGAAATTATTATTGGACTTTGGGTTCGTGTTTCAACTTCTGCACCCATTATTTCAATTTGATTATCTAACTATACTCTTACATATTAGAAAAACATAGACAATTATATATATTAAATGCGATACCGCAACAATGGCAGTGTGCGTATCGCGTAGTACACGATTGTTCGTTATCAAGAGATCTCTAGCGATATTGTCTCACTTGCCTGTACGCTCCAAGCACACTTTTGCGTTACACACACCGGTGGGTGTCAGCTCGCGGAGTCGATTAGTCATGTCGAATAATCCGCACGCTACCCAGGCTGAAATTATAAATGTAACTTTTTCTTGTAAAATATTGTATTTGAAGAGGACTCACTCATGAAATGTAATTAATACAAGTCGCTTTCGTATGCTTCGTAGTCTAACTTTTACAAGTTTTATATGACCCAATACGGCATTTTTACAATATCATGCGATGTTGACGGTCGATCGCAGACTAAACGGGCGATGAAGAGTTCATTTTACAAATTCTGTCACAGCCACAAGTCATAGCAAAATAAAAATGATACATCCCACTCGGTGCCCAAAATTCGGGTCACTCTAACAGAGCGAGACGACTTGACACCGTGTTTTCTATCTGTGAATGATCATTTTTTCGGCAGAGTGCACTATCTTGATCTTATGCCATGTCCGGCGGTAAATGTCACGTCTCTGGCCAAATCTTAATTATAGAGCCTCAAAGAAATAAAAGTTACAAGGGGTGATTAGTGAGTACGCTGGCGTGAGCACTTCACATATCTTTATATTCTGAAAACGGCTAATGCTATAATTTTGTAATTGGTGTCTAGATTTGTAATGACTTCGTGACGAAGAACAGTTATAAACTCGATTTAATTTATAGCGTAAAAAGTAATTAAAATCGAATCTAAACTGCTACCATGCTCAGTACAGTCGTGCACAGCTAAGTTTATTGTTTTTTAATTGTATTATGTTCATGGGTAACAAAAATCTTGTAGTGATTGTTTTAATACACACATTTAATAATACATTAGGTTTCCAAACAAATTGTTGTAGAAAGTTGGATTGCGAAACGATACATTTATGAATAACTGTTTGCGAAGTGTATGCAGTTTGGTTCGGTTGGGTAGTATTTGAATTACTTGTAATTAAAATACGTAATTGAAATACAAATACGTATTTGGTATTTGTATTTCAATTACCTACTTCCTTAAAATGTAATTTGTAATTCGTATTTCAAATACCTGACGAAGAAGTATTTTGTAATTAGTATTTCAAATACTTGAGGCTTCAAAATACATTTTAACATTAAAATACATTTAACCTTCATTTAGCGATCGTGAGTGTGAGTGCGAGGCGAGAGTGCAATGATGGTAAAGCAGCTATTAGAGTTGGCAACACTGCTCCTGTTATGTACACTGTACGCAAATCTTGCCATACATGCCTTAGAGACAAGTAACAAAAAGCATGAAATAGTGGATGGCAGCAGCAGGAGTAGCACCACTAGTAAAAAAGATGATGATTTAATTGTTTTTGAGAACAGAGACAGTGATCAACCACAGACATCTAAAATGGAGTTAGAATTGGTCAGCTTCCTAAATGATAGAAGCAAAGAGCTTTCAATTCTTGAGCGCTATCCAAATATAAAAAAATGTGTTCATACAATTCAACACAAGTTTGTGCTCATCAGGACCTGTAGAAAGATTGTTTTCTTTAGCAGGTTTTATTCACTCTCCAACAAGAGGCTGTTTGTCTGACAGTAGGTACATTAAAAAAATCTAGTGTTCATGAAAGGAAACTCTGGTTTTACTGATTAATTTATCTTGTTTTCCTCTACTTTTCAGCCCATGCTGGTCTAGATTACTTATTTTGTATTTTGTATTTCAATTAAAAATAGCTAAAATACTGTGTTTTGTATTTTATATTTCAAATACCTTACATAAAGATATTTTGTATTTTAATTACTTGCGATCGGTACTGTATTTTGTAATTTGTATTTCAATTAAAGCAAAGCATTTATTTTGCCCAGCCCTTCTTCTTCTGTCGTGTCGAAATGAGCTACACGATGATAACAGCTCATGTCGTGGTGTAAAGATTAGCCAGTCAGCAGGTTGATAGCGGGGCTGACTGCCCAGGGTGCGCCGGAGGATCAATCAAATATCGTCACTCGTGGAGGCTCTTTAAATGCACCCTAATGCCCAGCCCTGAGTGTATGTTTGTGAAGTTTTTTGCGGAACAACGGGTGCGGTTTTGAGTTACAATCAAATTATGGATTATCGATAGTGATGCAACGAATACTACTTTTACGAATACGAATACCAACTCTCCTATTCGGCGAATACGAATACCTGATTCTACTATAATAAAGCCTCATTATTCCTTAATTAAACAATAACAAAGTAATTATTTTATTATTTATAACGCATTTACGCATGCGAAGCGAAATCTAAAGATTTAAATTGTGGAAAGAAAAAATCGCTCACGAGCAGGATTCGAACACTTGAGTGTTCACGCCAGCTTAGTGGCTAAAGCACTGGCGTACTGAGCCACGAGTCGCAAGTTCGAATCCTGCTCGTGAGCGATTTTTCTTTCCACAATTTAAATCGTTAATAACAAAGTAGGTACATAAGATTTTTATGATTAGTTGGTGAATTAATCAAAGACACGAATTAACCAAAGAAGGGCTTTGGGCAAAGGCGTCCTACTTTTTTAGCCACTCTTTCCAGTCTTGTGCTGTTGTAGGACTTGTAGGCTAATTTTGGCCCGCCAACAAAAAAAAAACAATACAAACATGCCAGCGCGCAATGGAAAGAAGCATACTGAACATAAATCTAATAGAGAAACAAAAAAACGTGTGCGTCATCCCAGCGAAAAAGTGTCGAATTTCTTAATTCGAGATAAGTAAATCGTTAGTGTATGACGTCGTGTAATTGTGTATGAACATTTCAGATTTGTGTGTCCAACCCTTTTTGGGATATTCATCAAAAACGTTTTCCGCTGGAACGACGTCTTCCCAGCGAGACTTTTTTTTTCCAAAGGACGTAAGTAAAATAAAATAGTTACATTGATTAGAGTATAACGAAAGGTAAATGTGTATGCATAAATGAGATTTGTGTGTCTAAAGACTCCGAAGATATTCAAGTTTCCGCTGCGGTGACATTTGGCTGATTGCTGGATATCATAAACGGTTAGGCGAATAGTTGTGACTTTTTTTACACATGTTGCGATTCTTTTGTGTGTAATGTTTGTGAAAACAGACTTCGAAAAAAAATTACCGCTAGGAAGCTATAAATTTTAAAATGAAATCAGGTTATTAGGTCCTAGTACTGCGTATATGAGTTCCGAAGCCTAAATGTTAAAGTTTATTTGTACCTTATAAATGCTCACAATGTCATGTTAAGTCTCATCGATGTACTGTAAGTAAATAATGAATTATGAACAAAATTGCTAGGTCTGGGTCACGATGTTGTTCGCCATTCGATTGGACGAGTTTACTATGGGTTGGCAAATTAAAAGGTTTCCCATTCGTTAGTGTATTAGTTCAATTATCCATCTGTACAATTATAGCCCAATACACTTAATAATTAAAGAAATATAATCGAAAAACCAATGAGAAGCGCAATACAGAGATAAACCAACCAAGTTTGAATGTGTACTAAAAAGCGGCCGCGCGATACATGGTGCTTACCTTCCCAAATTGTTAGTATAGTACCGTTTTTATTTTGGTACATGTGCGTACACAATTCTTTAGTTTTTATTTTCTCATTTTACTTTACACAGTCATCAGTACAATTATTTCAAAATAAGCAGGTACTATTCAGTTATTGACATGGGGTCACTAAGAACAAATTATAATATTGTAAAGAGTACACGACTGTGGTGCTAAAGTTTTACGTATTATGTGAGATTTCCATGTAGGTAATTAACATTCTTGGTTTAGAAGTTACAAAGTTCTGACAGACAAATGGATTTGAATTTCTTTTTTTACAGGTTCCGTCCGTGTGTCCATCCGTTTAACTTGAAAAAGTAAAAACAAAAAAATCATACAGTTAGTGATTTGTATGATTATTTTGTTTTTGTTTTGTAACGGACACTCAAGCATAGTGAATTTTTGTGTTTTATTACGAAAAAAGTTATTAAAAACTTAAGTTACATTTTTTTTTTACTTCCTTTGTTCTTCATATCGGATTCAACATAAAACTACCTCGTGTTGTTTCCTAGCGTTTTTATTTATGCTATCTGTGTCGATCTAGTATAAACGTATGTTTGGCAACATACATCCAAAGTCGATGGGACCCCGTACGTTGACAGTGGGCTAAAATAAAGAGGTAAACAATGAACAAGGGTACACTGTAGCTGCTAATGTTCTCGTCTATTCACATTTACAATTAATTTCACTGCACTGCAGCGGAAACTTGAATATCTTCGGAGTCTTTAGACACACAAATCTCATTTATGCATACACATTTACCTTTCGTTATACTGTAATCCATGTAACTATTTTATTTTACTTACGTCCTTTGGAAAAAAAAAGGCTCGCTGGGAAGACGTCGTTCCAGCGGAAAACGTTTTTGATGAATATCCCAAAAAGGGTTGGACACACAAATCTGAAATGTTCATACACAATTACACGACGTCATACACTAACGATTTACTTATCTCGAATTAAGAAATTCGACACTTTTTCGCTGGGATGACGCACACCAAAAAAACACCACCATTCGCAAGAAGACAAAAATGATAGACGCTTAAAAACACTCAGAAGTTGAAGTGGAAATGGGCAGGGCAAGTAGCACGTTCTGTTGACACAAATGGGCTAAAAGAGCAACCACGTGGACAGGCCCAAAGGCAAAAGAAGACCAGGACCGACGAAATATGGGCCGATGAGATAGAAAAAGCGGTGGGCCAAAATTGGCCTACAACAGCACAAGACCGGATTCTACTATAGCTGCACGTAATTATTAGTCAAAGATAAACAATTTAAAACGACTCTGCTCAATTTTAGTACACAAGTTGGTGAAATACAGTAGTGAGCTTACGTCTTATTATAAATCATTGAAATACAGTTAACACACAGAAAATTGCTTTGTGCATGCTCACTTAGGAGAGAACAACCAATTTTAGTCTCTACAAACAAAAAATTTAAAAAAGGTCGTCACTATTGCTGACCATCTGTAAATGTAAACAAAAGATGAGAAAGTTTAATGATTTTATGAATAACCCTTTGTGTCTTTTCTGACACGGTCGCAATAGTTGCAAGTCGCACGCAACGTAATATCTGCATGGAATTTCTTTATTTACGAATATCATGAAAGTATTCGGCGAATACGAATATTCGGCAATTTGATGGTATTCGGCTTGAAGGAATAAGACCGGAGTCGACTTAGTAGTACGAGAGCCAATTGTAAAAAGTCTTCAAATAACGATTTTCGTGGGACCTAGATCCACCATACGGACAACTGGTATGTACTTATTCGGCATGTTTTCCTGAACACAAAAAGTGCGGTAGTCACTTCCTAGGGGTATGGGGGGGGGGGGTAGCTATGACGCAGCAAGATTGCGGCCGGGCTATTCTGTTTAGCGATATTTCTAGATAACTACTGGACCGATTCTCATAAATAAGGTGTCAAATGAAAGAACATACAATGCACATTATTTCATTTCCTACATTTGTTCATGTGAAGGCAATACCAACAGAAATATTAACAAAAAACTACATACATAGTAGGTATCATACATTGATAAAATGATTCAAGAAATGTACCTAATTAAGTATTTTTTATGTGCACCTACCGCATGTCGTCTTGTTGTGGCAATAAATATTTTTTCTTTCTTTCTTTCTTTCTTTCTTTCTTTCATTTTGAAAAAAAATACTCCTATTAATATGTAAATAGCTCGGTAACCGTCAGGATTATGGAAATCACGTTAAAGTAAACCGTATTGCTATTTTTATCATCTTTCTAATGAACCTTAAATCAATACAATCGAGTAATAAATAACGGAGCTACAGTCATGTTAGTGAGCGTCGGTAGCGCCGACCTGACGACGGTAGCTGAGCCCTTGGTACGAATAATCTCGAATTGGGTAGGTACAGCTTCTTAACCCGAAATGTGGTTCCATCCGGCAGAAAGCATGAAACTTGGCATGTATATAGCTTTCATGTTATGTGCTTCAATTTATAAGTAGAAACACGTCGAAAAAGTATTGTTTCCCCCCTCTCCCCTTCCTTTGTGTCCCCAATCGTAGTTTTTTTTAATTTTCTATGAAAACTGTTAATGTTTCGAGAAAACGGTCAAAAACCAATATATTTTTCATTAAATTATCTACAATATTATCATTGGATGTATGTTGATAGGACTTACGGTTTTCCAAATAAGCTAACATTCACTGGTGTAAATACAGGGTTTCAAGCAATTTATTGAAACTTCCCATCAAGTCCAGTTAAATTTATATGTATTTTTATTTATGACTTATGCATATGTTTGTGTAGCAATCTCTCCGGCCCTTATAACAGGCCAGTGTAGCGAAGCCTACGTAGATATCAAACTGTAATGCAGCTGTGACAGGAACATTTCGTCAACCCCTTTACGGAAGCTGAGGTTTCCTTTTCCGTACTCCATAATAGAGACCAAACACCATCTTCTTTCTTTCGTCCCCAGTCCTTGAAGTTAGGATATTCAGGGGTTGCTAATTGCTATCAAGCTTTGACCCCAGATCGGTCCCGCCTGTAAACATGCTCCTTTCGTATGCCGTAAAAGAGTGGCAAATGTTGTCGACAGCTTATCCATCCGCACAGCCCTTCCCTTGATAAATAACGCCTTTCTTGCTTGGTCTTTCACGTCACTTGTGTTGTCGTAAGTCACGATATCATATCTTGCCAAAAGATCACTTCTCCTCCACTGGCACCTTGGATACCTTGGACCGTGTTTAGGGGGCACTGGTCTACTTACATACATGATAAATAAGAGGGTGATCACTGGCAAGGGGAGACCTAGTTCTTGAAAAGTACCCGGTTGAGTTATTACTCTGTCACTGCTAATGGTAACCAGCAGTGACGGAGTAATAACTCTACCGAGTCAACAACGGATGTCAAGTGAAGTAGGTAAGTACTAGGTTGTAACGTTATTATTAGTATTTTCAATTTAAAATCATTATTATTATCCTTTTACTATCTTATTTCATTCATTTAAAACCAAATGCTTAGCGGCCATTAGATTCGCGCGCGCCTCGAGTCATGAGCACACGCACACAGCGATACTTCTTATCGCCTAGCTCGGGCTCGAGTTAGTTTTATATGAATACGTTCGTTCGTCCTGCACGGCTGCACCGGCACACCGACTTTTGCCACCGTGGGGGGTGCACGTTTACGGCACCTCGTGATTAGGTGCCGTGACTTTAATCGTGTGCCCTCCACATCATTGGCTTCGGTTGTCGCCTATTTAAGTATTTAGTAGGCACTATAATGTGTTGTACATGTTTTAAATCCCCACATTGGGTAAGTGCTGTAACTTTTATTTTGTGTATTTCAGATAGATTAGTAATAACGTTTTTCTGTTTAAATTTTAACTTGACCTTTGAGCCTTCTGCTATATTTTGATATTTAACTTTTCTTTCCCATTTGTTATACCTATTGTTTTAATTTAAATTCATTCAATGCTTCTCACATCCCATTGTAAACTCCGTTCTGATTGTGACAATCACACACCGCCATCACTATCGCAATTGTACTCTCGCTTTGCTTATGCTTCCGGTGGTCGCAATCAGAGGAGACGCTTGTGATCACGCCACTCACACTGGACATTCTTCCAGGGTGCTACGCTGTAGCTTATCATCTTCATCATGCTGCGTGGTAGCTGCCTTGCTACATCTTAGCGGCGCTCCACGCGGCCTACCTACGCGCGGCCGTTCGCCGGCCCGGTGACGACCACCTGTCACTATCTCCTGGCGTGATCCAGCCGGCCCGTCAACACCTCGGGCTCACCATGGAGACCTCCGGACCTGATGGAGTGACCTGAAGGTGTACTTCGGTGACTGCTACTGGAACTCCTTGACGTGTTGTACTAGGTGAGCAGAGTTTAGGCTCGTTTTGTTAGTCATGATGAGACTTTACCTCCGGACTTGATGGAGTGACCTGAAGGTGTACTTCGATGACTGCTACTGGAACTCCTTGACGTGTTGTACTAGGTGAGCAGAGTTTGGGCTCGTTTTGTTAGTCATGATGAGACCTTACCTCCGGCCCAAACTCGGCTCACCTAGTACAACACGTGAAGGAGTTCCAGTAGCAGTAACCAAAGTAACCTTCAGGTCACTCGATCAAGTCCGTAGGTAAGGTCTCATTATAACTAACTAAACTAGCCCAAACTCGGCTCACCTAGTACAACACGTCAAGGAGTTTCAGTAGCAGTCACCGAAGTACACTTCAGGTCACACCATCAAGTTCGGAGGTAAGGTCTCATCATAACTAACAAAACGAGCCCAAACTCGGCTCACCTAGTACAACATGTCAAGGAGTTCCAGTAGCAGTGACCGAAGTACACCTTCAGGTCACTCTATCAGGTCCGGAGGTAAGGTCTCATCATAACTAACAAAACGAGCTAAAACTCTGCTCACCTAGTACAACACGTCAAGGAGTTCCAGTAGCAGTCACCGAAGTACACCTTCAGGTCACTCCATCAGGTCCGGAGGTAAGGTCTCATCATAACTAATAAAACGAGCCCAAACTCGGCTCACCTAGTACAATACGTCAAGGAGCTCCAGTAGCAGTCACCGAAGTACACAGTCAGGTCACTCCATCAGGTCCGGAGGTAAAGTCTCATCATAACTAACAAAACGAGCCCAAACTTGGCTGACCTAGTACAACACGTCAAGGAGTTCCAGTAGCAGTCACTGAAGTACACCTTCAGGTCACTCCATCAAGTTCAGAGGTAAGGTCTAATCATAACTAACAAAACGAGCCCAAACTCGGCTCACTTAGTACAACACGTCAAGGAGTTCCAGTAGCAGTAACCGAAGTACACCTTCAGGTCACTCCATCAGTTCCGAAGGTAAGGTCTAATCATAACTAACAAAACGAGCCCAAACTCGGCTCATCTAGTACAACACGTCAAGGAGTTCCAGTAGCAGTCACCGAAGTACACCTTCAGGTCACTCCATCAGGTCCGGAGGTAAGGTCTCATCATAACTAACAAAACGAGCCCAAACTCGGCTCACCTAGTACAACACGTCAAGGAGTTCCAGTAGCAGTCACCGAAGTACACCTTCAGGTCTTTCCATCAGGTCTGGAGGTAAGGTCTCATCATAACTAACAAAACGAGCCCAAACTAGGCTCACCTAGTACAACACGTCAAGGAGTTCCAGTAGCAGTCACCGAAGTACACCTTCAGGTCATACCATCAAGTCCGGAGGTAAGGTCTCATCATAACTAACAAAACGAGCCCAAACTCTCCTCACCTAGTACAACACATCGAGAAGTTCCAGTAGCAGTCACTGAAGTACACCTTCAGGTCACTCCATCAAGTCCGGAGGTAATTCGTAAAAATATAAACGGCATAAATATGTTTTTTGTAGGTAGTAGGTACCTACGAAAATTTTATTACAAAGAAATACGTAAAAAAAAATGAATCTTTCAAAGTATCAAAATGAGTTCACTTGACTACTATTAGAAGTGGGCGTTTAAAAAAGTCTAATAAAAAAAAAAGCGTATAAGCACGCTTTGTGATTAAAGCAGATTTCGTTTAGACTTTTTCGTAAACCAAACTTATGCTTTCAATAGTACGATTGAAATGTAACCTTATTTCTATGTATATAAGACTCAATTTCAAAGTTGACTGGTGGTGGTTTGAAACCGGCAGAATTAAATTTTATTCGTTTACGTAAAATTTGTTTAGAGAAAGCACTTTTTTATTTTGTTGATTATTTTCGTATCGTTTAAACATTTTAAACGTTTTTGACCTTGATTGATTTGCTTTTGCTTTGGCGCTTAGTTTATTTTTCGTCATCAACGAGTGAATGCGTTTTTTAATGTTCTCCTTGGTAATTACGCGACGATTGTAGTTTGTTTGTATAGTTTTTAGTGAACGTTGTAAATAGTTTAAATGTAAATAGAATAGTGTAATGTAGACAAATAAAAGTCAATTTTTTTAGAAGTGAAAAACGAAAAGCGGCAAAAGCGTAAAAAAATTCGTTGGCAGAAAAAAGCACAACGTTTAAACACGCTTACGATTTTAAGTCGTTTTTCCCAACTTTAACTACTATTATCGAAGTTAGCGAGCGTACACTTGTGTGTATGACCCGTGTCAATGTAGTAGTTCGATTCTGTACCTATCAATTTTGCAAACGCGTCCTTAAGTGACGAAATATGACGTCACTTGAGAATTTCGTTTGATCATTGAATATGATCAATTATTGATTGAATATAAAGCTAAATGATAGGTACAAGCTGAAAATAGTGCAGGTATATGCGCCGACCTCGACACACTCTGACGATATAGCCGAAGCGATGTACGAAGACATAGCTAAGGCTATGAATAGTACCGCTAAGGCTCACTACAACGTTGTTATGGGGGACTTCAACGCTAAAGTGGGAGTACAAGAACGCGGCGAATCGAAAATCGGACCTTACGGTTTGGGGCGCAGAAACCACAGGGGCCAAATGTTGGTCAACTTCTTGGAGTCCCAGGGGCTCTTCTTAATGAACTCCTTCTTTAAGAAGAAGCCCCAAAGAAGATGGACCTGGAAAAGCCCCGATAAGGTGACAAGGAACGAGATAGACTTTATCATGACGGATAAGAAGCACATATTTAGAGATGTCTCTGTGATCAATAGGTTCAACACCGGAAGCGATCACCGACTTATCCGAGGCACTCTAAATATCAATATTAGAGCTGAAAGAACGCGCATGATTAAGTCTACTCTCCGACCTTCGCCGCTCCAAACCAGTTTGGGCTCCGAAAGGTTCCAAGCGGAACTTCAAAACCGATTCGACTCGCTGGAAACCACCGGCAATATTGAGGAGAAAACCAACACCATAGTCAAAACATTGCAGGAACTGTCTCGAAAATTCTTTCCGCCGCAGCGTGGAAGCAAGATGCCCAAGCTTTCGACTGAGACTCTCGATCTGATGAGGAAAAGACGGGAAATGTCAGCCGCGCATTCGTTTTCATCAGATAATAGGTCCTTAAACCTACAAATTAGGAAGCTGATGCGACGTGACCTCCGCCGCTTTAACACCCGCGCCATTGAGGCTGCGATTGAGCAAAATAGGGGGTCGAAAGTTTTCGCTCAGCAGCTAGGGAGGACCCATCTGATGAAACTGAAAGCCGCGGATGGCAAAATTGTCACCTCTAAGATCGAAATGCTTGATGAGGTCGAAAACTTCTATGGGCATTTGTATTCCACGAAAACGGCGAGACCAGCGGTTCCTAGCAATGACGACAAAAGAGCCCAGCTCACGCGCCATTACACCGAGGATCTTCCGGACGTTGACCAGGGCGAGATTAGGGCGGCCCTCGAGCAGCTTAAGAACAACAAAGCTCCGGGCGATGACGGCATTACTACTGAACTCCTAAAAGCAGGCGGGGCTCCGGTCCTGAAGGAGCTACAGAGTCTGTTTAATTCCGTCATCCAACAAGGCTCTACACCGGAGGCATGGAGCGGGAGTGCGGTGATACTGTTCTTCAAAAAAGGGGATAAAACCCTTTTGAAGAATTACAGACCCATCTCACTCCTGAGTCATGTGTACAAGCTGTTCTCGAGGGTTATCACGAATCGTCTCGCCGGAAGACTCGACGAATTCCAGCCACCAGAGCAAGCTGGGTTTCGAAAAGGCTACAGCACCGTAGACCACATCCATACTGTTCGGCAGATCATACAGAAGACTGAAGAGTACAATCAGCCGCTGTGTATGGCATTCGTGGACTACGAGAAGGCCTTCGACTCTATCGAAACTTGGGCAGTTCTGGATGCTCTTCAGCGATGTCACATTGATGAGCGGTATATAGAGATGCTGAGATGCCTGTACAACGCTGCTACCATGACTGTTCAGCTCCAGAACCAAAAGACGAAGCCAATCCAACTGCGCAGAGGGGTGAGACAAGGGGATGTAATATCCCCGAAATTGTTCACTAACGCGTTGGAGGACGTCTTCAAGACGCTGGCCTGGACTGGACAGGGTATCAACGTTAACGGCGAGAACATCTCACATCTCCGTTTTGCCGATGACATCGTTGTAATGGCTGAGTCGCTGGAACAACTGGGCGAAATGCTGCACAGCTTAAACGGAGCCTCTCGACGTGTCGGTCTCGGCATGAATCTGGACAAGACTAAAGTGATGTTCAATATGCATGTCATGCCGAGGCCATTATTCGTCGAAGGGTCGGCACTCGAAGTTGTAACGGAATACGTCTACCTAGGGCAGGCAATTCAGCTTGGTAGACACAACTTCGAGAAAGAAGCCAACAGAAGGATCCGTCTGGGCTGGGCAGCATTTGGCAAACTTCGCCGAGTCTTCTCGTCGCCTATACCGCAAAGTTTGAAGACTAAGGTCTTCAACCAGTGCGTCCTGCCAGTCATGACTTACGGTGCCGAGACGTGGACACTGACAGTTGGGCTAGTCCACAAATTTAAAGTCGCTCAGCGAGCTATGGAGCGAGCTATGCTTGGAGTTTCTTTGAAGGATAAAATCCGCAACGAGATTATCCGGAGAAGAACCGGAGTGACCGACATAGCTTGTAGGATCAGTAAGCTGAAGTGGCAGTGGGCTGGCCATGTCTGTCGAAGGACCGATGGCCGTTGGAGCAGACGAGTCCTTGAGTGGAGACCGCGTATCGGCAAACGCAGCGTAGGGCGCCCCCCTGCCAGGTGGACCGACGACCTAAAGAACGTGGCTGGGGGGGACTGGATGCGGAAGGCAGAGGACCGAGCGTTGTGGCGCAACTTGGGAGAGGCCTATGTCCAGCAGTGGACTGCGATAGGCTGAGTTGATTGATTGATTGAATATGACACAAAACATAGCTTGTGTCTTGTGTGCACCAGCCTACTACGTACTTACTGTGGATCCGCACAATTAATTTTCCCCACGATAAATCAGTATGCTTCTCCTTTATGTTGCTTTACCTATAAGTAAATTTTGCTGTGCTTTTTTATAACATTGGAGGGCAAACGAGCAAGCGGGTCACGTAATGGTATGCAATCTCTGCCACCCATGGAATGGACATTCGCTTCACCAGGGGAGTCGCCGATGCGTTGCCGACCTTTTAAAAAGACGTATGCTCATTTCTTGAAGGCTCCCATGTCGAATTTGTTCGGGAAAATCGCTGACGTAAGTTTGTACCACAGGTTTGCTGTACGATGCAAAAAATGGCGTGTGAAATGTACAGTAGTAGACCGCCAACCATCAAAATGGTGAGGATGGAATTTAGATTTATGGCGGGTGGTACGATAGTGTAAGTCGACGGCATAGAACTCACCTTGCCAGCGACCACCCTCATATTTACCATGTATGTACTTAAGTGTACTAGTGTCAGTGATCAGTGGTACTTACCTACTTCACTTCACTTCCGTTGTTGACCCGGTAGAGTTATTACTCCGTCACTGCTGGACACCACTAGCAGTGACAGAGTAATAATTCTACCGGGTATTTTTCATGAACTAGGACTCGCCTTGCCAGCGACCACCCTCTTATTTATCATGTATGTAAGTAGACCAGTGTCCCCTAAACACAGTCCAAGGTATCCAAGGTAGAAGTGGGCTTTTAAACGAAATGCGCTTAAAAAAGTCTAAAAAAAAAAGCGTATAAACACGCTTTGTGATTAAAGCAATTTCGTTTAGACTTTTTCGTAAACCAAACTTATGCTTTCAATAGTACGATTGAAATGTAACCTTATTTCTATGTTAATAAGACCCAATTTCAAAGTTGACGTGTGGTTTAATAACCTGAGTTTAATAATAACATGAGGTTTAAGTAAAATTTGCTTAGAGAAAGCACTTTTTTGTTTTGTTGATTTTTTTTATGTATCGTTTAAACGTTTTGATTAATTTGCTTTCGTTTTGGCGCTTAGTTTATCTTTTGTGGCAACGAGTGAATGCGTTTTTGAATGTTCTCCTCGGTAATTACGCGACGATTGTAGTTTGTTTGTATAGTTTTTAGTGAACTTTGTAAATAGTTTAATTGTAAATAAAATAGTGTAACGTGTAGACGAAGAAAAGTTAATTTTTTAGAAGTGAAAAACTTAAAGCGTCAAAAAATTCGTTGGCAGAAAAAAGCACAACGTTTAAGCACGCTTACGATTATAAGCCGTTTTTCCCAACTTCAATCCAAGGTGCCAGTGGTGGCAGTTAGGGGAGGAAAAGCGATCTTTTGGCGACATATGATATCGTGACTTACGACCACACAAGCGACGTGTAAGGCTATGGGGATGGATAAGCTGCCGACAACATTTGCCACTCTTCTACGGCATACGAAACGAGCATGTTTACAGGCGGGATTGATCTGGGGCCAAAGCTTGATAGCAGTTAGCAACCCCTGAATATCCTTACTTCAAGGACTGGGAACGGAAGAAAGAAGATAGTGTTTGGACTCCATTATGGAGTACGGAAAAGGAAACCTCAGCTTCCGTAAAGGGGTTGACGAAATGTTCCTGCCACAGCTGCATTACAGTTTGATATCTACGTAGGCATCGCTACACTGGCCTGTTATAAGTGCCGGAGAGATTGCTACACAAACATATGCATACGCATAAGTCATATTTAAAACACATAAAATTTTAACTGGACTTGATGGGAAGTTTCAATAAATTGCTTAAAACCCTGTATTTACACCAATAATGGTTAGCTTATTTGGAAAACCCTAAGTCCTATCAACATACCTACATCCAATGACAATATTGTAGATAATTTATTGAAAAATATATTGGTCTTTGACCGTTTTCTCGAAATATTAACAGTTTTCATAGAAAATTAAAAAAAACTACGATTGGGGACACAAAGGAAGGGGAGAGGGGGGAAACAATACTTTTTCGACGTGTTTCTACTTATAAATTGAAGCACATAACATGAAAGCTATATACATGCCAAGTTAAATGCTTTCTGCCGGATAGAACCACATTTCGAGTTAAGAAGCTGTACCCAATTCGAGATTATTCGTACCAAGGGCTCAGCTACCGTCGTCAGGTCGGCGCTACCGACGCTCACTAAAATGACTGTAGCTCCGTTATTTATTATTTTATTATAAAAATAGCAATACGGTTTACTTTAACGTGATTTCCATAATCCTGACGGTTACCGAGCTATTTACATATTAATAGGAGTTTTATTTTTCAAAATGTAGTTTTTTGATAATATTTCTGTTGGTATTGGCTTCACATGAACAAATGTAGGAAATGAAATAATGTGCATTGTATGTTCTTTCATTTGACACCTTATTTATGAGAATCGGTCAAGTAGTTATCTAGAAATATCGCTAAACAGAATAGCCCGGCCGCCATCTTTGCTGCGTCATAGCTACCCCCCCATACCCCTAGGAAGTGACTACCGCACTTTTTGTGTTCAGGAAAACATGCCGAATAAGTACATACCAGTTGTCCGTATGGCGGAACTAGGTTCCACGGAAGTGTCGGAAATCTCAATTGGCACCCTTACTATAGCAAGATCACCCCTTTCGCCAATGTTTAAGGCGAACAGATCATAAAAGTTTATAAAAACCAGTTGAACGCCATCTTGACTCCTAAATTATAGAAACGTCAGTGCGAACAGAGCTCACGAAAATACGTGCGTCAGGCTGGCCCATGGCTTTAGGTCGCGAGATATGTATTATCCGAATGTACTCCTCTTCAGAAGCATTTGTACTTACTACATTTTCAATGTACCGCTCTAATAAAAAAAATAGAAGCATTTGAAGGGGGCCGGGCCAACCTGACGTTTTCAGCCCGGCCCCATCTGTACCACGACAACTACCAAACTTGCTGAGAAAGTGGTGCCACAGAAGGGATGTACCTACTCCGTAAAATACACGTACACACGGCTACACATCCAGCTGTACATTTCCAGTATAAGCTGACCTCGCATTGTATAGGTTTTCCTACAAACGCGAGGTCAGCCTTTACTGGTTTTGTACAGCTTGATGTGTAGCCGTGTGTACATAGTGCTTAATTTAATCTTAAAACCTAATATTTTCCGATATATTAAGGTGTAAAATGTGCCGGGGCTGAAAACTGTATCGATAGCTTTTACTGGATAACCACGAAAGCTATAAATACCTAGCCTAGGTACGAAATAATCTCCAGTGAATTAAGAACACTTGTACTGCTTTCTTTTCAAATTAAACCCTCTAAATATATAAATATAAGTAATTTAAATTCGGCTGGCCCGGCTCCTTTCAGTCGCTAATATCACTCTCAATATCATATCAATTTCTTTAAGAAGGCGATCTTCGTATTCCAATAAAGCAGTACATCAATGCAGTTTGAGTCCTGTGTCTATCAGCCGTGTATTTGAGAAGATAATCAATATTTAAAAATGTACTGGTCGAGTGACCATCAGTCAAATGCTAATTTTGATGATTGATGTTAAGCGTTGGATCAGAAAAAGCAGTATTTAGCTTAAACTTGTGCGAACGGGGTGAGGGAAGTAGTTACGTGCAGACAGCTACTAGCAAAGAAATTGACTGGCCTAACCGCGGCGCGTGGCCGGTGGCGCGAGCGACGAACCGCCGGCTTGACCCCGCGCCCCTCCATTTCCCCTTGAGAAATAAAAGCATACCTATAGCTACGCACATACCTACCTCCCTGACCGCACTCACGTTTTAATAAATTCCAAAGAAATTTAAACAATTATTACAAAATGATCCATATAGAAACGTAAACAACAATAAATGGTTAACGCGTCGCCTACATTCCCCTCCCCAGTGCTGACGCAGCACTCATAACCCATTGCGACGCGTGCCGCGGTCCTCCGCAGCACCTCGGTCTCTGTTTTGATGTCGACAACCGTGATGCGGCCGTCTTTGCTTTGTACATCTACTACGACGCCTCTCGGCCACGTGTCTGCGGGGGAATCGGGGTTGACAATTAGTTCGAGATCTCCCACTATCAAGGGTCTCTGCTGCACCTCGATCTATTTCTGCCAGGGTCACATATTGTTTTCCTTTCCAGGTGTTCCTTTTTAGGTTTTCTTTGTCATCAAGGAACAATTTCAGGATAAAATTAAAATTTGATTTTTTATGATTCGGAAGACTCCAAACTTCCGGGAGATCTATGGCATCACCATGTTCATGAACATGCGTGGTATCAAAATCGAGGCGTGGCGTGGAAAACGCGGGCCAGCACAGTGCCACAGATGCCAGCTGTTTAGACACAGCTCGCATCTGTGCCATCGCCCGCTCGCTTGCGTGCGGTGCAGCGAGGAACATTCCGCCAAGGAATGCCCACGCCCTCTCTCTGACCCGCCCACCTGCGCAAATTGCGCGGGCCCACACCCGGCCAACCATTATAAGTGCCCCGCCTATCAGAGAGAGGCACGGAATAGGCGAGCGGGCACCGTCGCCAAAACGGCAGAGTACCGACCTCGCACGCAGGTCACCGAAAGGTCTCTCGCCCAACCCTGCGCAGACAAGGCGCGGAACGCGTCGCTGATGGCGACGGCGGATGCCCCGACAGCGCGCGGAGCGACCCCAAACCCCCAGAAGCGGAGGAAAAGGAAGCGCGGTGGAAAGAAGCGTAACGCTCGCCCCGAAGCTGGAATGCAAGGAATGCACCCAGTCCAGGCTGACCTTGCCCCACCTCCCCCGCCGACCAAGAAGTTCACCACCACCACTGACTTCACCGCAGCCTCCACCGTGTCCGTTGAAGTTTCACTTCTACTATGTGTCCCAGCACACATTTCGTTTTTTTTTAATGAGGGGTGAGTGGGGGAACTTGAGGATGAGAGGAGAAGTAAGGATCAGGGGACTGCTCGTGGCCGCCACTGACAGTCGTGTTTTGCGTTTTGCTCCGACTGCACGTTTTTTTCCGCCCGGACCGTTAGCGCTCGCGCGAACGCCGTCGTTGCTGCCCGGTGTGGCGACACACCGAAGCGGTCGCGGACGGAGGCCACGTACCCAGGATGCCCAGGAAGGGAGAGCGAAGTCCCCCGCGGAGTCCGGACCCCCCCATTCACCCCACCAGGAGCATGCCGAGGACGGACCGGATGGCGACGGAACCGGAAATCCGGTACCATCGATCACCCGGTCCTGACCCGACACTCTATGATGCTCCGAGGGTGCAGGCAGCTGCACCAGCACCAGCGGCGCCCGCGCCGCTGGCGAAGACACCACGTCAACACGCGGCGCCCCAACACCCGTCTACTTCCCGCTCGGTGCCAACACAGGCACCGACACACACCGCGACCGCCGCGCGCCGCGTAACAACCGCTTGCCCGCCCTCGCCCGCGTCCCGCGCACCTTCCCTCGTAGCTCCACCGACGACCCACGCGCCGGTGTCGAGCTCGGCGAAACCGACGCGACCTACCGGACCTGACTACACTCCGCAGGTACGACTACCTGCGTCGAGTAACACGGATACGACGAAGACGGCGCCCAGGACGAAGACTCCACCAAACAAGACGCCTACTTCGGAGAAGGAGAAGACCACGCGGCTGAAGCAGCAACCAGCCGGAGCAAGCATGCCCGCTGCGTACGCATCACCCGCACCACCCCGCAGTTCAGCCCGTGATTCACCGGCGATGCGGTCGGCGTGTTCGTCCCATGTGGGATCGGACGCGTCATTATCATCCACGGGATCGTACGGCCTATGCGCCGTACCACACGTCACACCCGTACGCGCAGCAGCGGATCCCACAGGGGAACTGCTGTTTGCGTCGAGCTCGCTGCCTGAGCT
This sequence comes from Asteroscopus sphinx, assembly GCA_949699075.1. Lineage (NCBI taxonomy): Eukaryota > Metazoa > Arthropoda > Insecta > Lepidoptera > Noctuidae > Asteroscopus > Asteroscopus sphinx. The sequence continues at coordinate 15,238,079 of OX453004.1, read as the reverse complement.
ACCGCTGCCACGGCAGGGCTTGGAAGAGCCGCTGCTTACCTCGTCGACAGACACGCTTGGCTCGGAACAGAGAGCCCAGCGTAGACCCAGAAGCCCCGAGGACGACGCCGCTAAGGAAGCAAAGTGGCCCTGCACCTCAACCTCGCAGCCGCAGCTCGCGACCTAAAGCCACGGGGCCGGGCCAGCCTGACGCACGTACTTTTAGGCACAGACCAGTAAGCCTCTCAACGCCGGACACCGGACACCCCCGGTCACCAAGCATATGCAGTAGTACTACATATTATACGCCCCGCCGCCAATCGGGACGGCACTTTGTCAGCGAGCGGCACCAATCATACGGAATCATACCACCGAACTTTTGAGCCGGCTAACCATAACGCGCCGTCCGCCCTCTGGTCCCCGCTAACATTTTACAACGTGTTCTCATGCAAAACTTTGCTTATTCGGCGTCTTGAGGCTTGCTGGTCTGTGATTTTAGGTGACTTGTAAGCCTTCTAGGAGTTCGAAGAGAGTTTGCATGTTCTGATGAAAAACAAACAGTAGACGGACAGACCAGCTGAACATGTTTACCTTTTTTTCCACGGGGAATACATATTGGACGCATTCCGCCTGGGTAGGCTGATATTATTATTATCCTTCACGGACATTGAAACATCAGCTCGGCCCTTAGTATTATATTTATCTGGCATGCAAATGCGCCAACTAGGAAGCAGAGAGCCTAGCCAAATATCTGGAGAACATACAGAAGCATATTGCTTAAACCTGCCTTCCCGAAAACCAGCTTGTTCGAGAGTTTGAAAGTCATTAAACCTGCGTCACAGAATATCTAATAGTAACCTGCGTGTTAAACGATTTAAAAAATCTTGTACACGTGACTGACGTGACACAAAAGCATGAACATGGGCCTGTACATGGTATAATAAGATGTTTCACCAGGTACTCTCTTCCCGTGACAGCTAGGTCACGTGATTGCCTCCGTACTATGTCATCGGCTGTGGAGCCAATAGCGGGTTATTATCGTGACACTTGTCAGTTTGATGTGCTGCCACTTTGTGTAAATAAATTACCCGAGCAAAATGTATTTTTTCATTTACTTGCTTCTATAAAGAATCACTTTTGAACTAGTAATTTTATAGAGTTTCATTTAATAACTACATAGATGAATAACACGAGATAACAGATAGTTAGGCTAGTTAGGAATTTATTTTATACTCATGAACAAAAATCTCCTTTACTATATTGAAGATATCAATAAATGGCAACACTGATCGTGACGTAGCTTAGAGGCATCTAGTACATATATCATTAATCTGTGAGAGCCATCGCGCTGTCATCGTGGGAAGAGAAGACCTGGTGAAACATCTTATATTATACCATGGTCCTGTAGTTCTTCAATAACGTCAACTTCACATTTCTTTAATAACAGCATCGCGTACTACGCCCTTTCCAGCGTAGCACCTTTAAATAAGCCAAAATTAAAAATACTCTTATGGATTCTTAATACCGGCTTTTCAACAAATTTCAGGATTTAATCGTCAGACACAATAATTATTATTAGACAGAACATCAACCCCTAATTAAACCAAAGTAAATAAATTCAATAAAACACGATACATGAAAAATTACCATAAGCACACGTCAAAGAACAATGGCAGATCCCCATACATGATTTTAGCTGAGGTAAACGAGTAGCGTTTAGAAGTAAAAAAAAAACCGGCCAAGAGCATGTCGGGCCGTGCTCAGTATTATAGGGTTCCTTAAGTAGGTCTAATTACAAACGAATCAAATCGAATATTAATCATTGCTATTTTAGTTTTTGCAAACAGCGCCACCTAGCGCTAAATTTATGAAACTAAATTTAAGAAGTGTGTTTCTTTTTGTGATTTTTTTAAATAAATAGTAACTAAAGGAGCATTATTTGCTACGATCATTTTTCTCTAAGGTCAATGACCTATGGACTAGGACGTCTTAAGTATTTTTCAGTTTTCTCACTATAACTCAAAAATGTATTATCACATTATACTCGAAATAATTTTAAAAGAGAGTTTTTATAAAGGTCTATCAATGTTGAAGACTATAAGTTTCTACTTTGCATAGTTTAGAAATGGCAGGGGGGGGGGACACATTGCAAGCCACTTTGGCGAACTGTATTTCGCAGTTGGTATACCTGATAAAAAAGTTGTGTGTGAAACATTACCTTCATTTTAGTAGACCTATTCAACGACCCCACACGAGGGGGTGCAGCGAAAAAAATATTTTCATCCCCATTTCACATGTATGGGCGCCACCCCTAAAATACGTAATCAAGATTTTTTTATTCTTTTAAAATTGAGATCTATATCTATTCCATTTTTTGACAAAATTTCATTTACTTATGTTTATAACTGTAGAAGTTATTAAGCGGTAAAGGATTAGGACAGACGGACGGACATGACGAAACTATAAGGGTTCCTTGTAGGACTACGGAACCCTAAAAATCATAAACTAGTCAGCATTACTTCCTGACCAACCTTTGTACCAATATTATTAGTTGGAGAAAGTCTGGAAAATAAGATATTGCATTTTGAATTTTTGAATATTTTGACGTTATGAGACGTTATTTGATTTTAGTTTGACATTTTATCTAACCACATTTCGCACGATACATGAAACGAAAAGTACAGTCAACAAATCGGAATCATGACCCACTCAGCCAAGAATTCGTATGATATTGTCAAAACAGAATTCACTGAGGAATTATAACTGGAGCGGCTGTCGCCTACAATATACAGTGCGCCCGGCTCAGAGCGCGGGGAGTGTGCGGGGTGCGCGGCAGGTGGCTAGCGAGTCATAGATGCGACGTATTCTGCACAGATGCGACACTCGTGTTTATTCTGCCTATTCGATATATTGAGATTTTTCAAAGGAACGAATTAAAATAAAAGTTCATTCATATAATTTGAATAACAAAATTTTATTTTCCATTGAACAATATAAGTTTGTTTAGTTTCTGGCGCTCAGATAAATAATCATTGTTTACTTTTGCTTCGTTGTTTAAACTAATTTTTGCATATTTATGAATAATGGCTCGAATCAGATGAATCTTATGATTTAATGTGGGGGGTTGATTGAAAGCATGCAAAATTAAATTTGTATCAAGCCTATTATTTAGGCAAAATTTATTAGCTAGCTCCACCTAGTTTTACTCGTGGTAAATACCTATCACCCCTCTTACTGCTGGCGGGAATCGAACCTGCCACCCGAGAACTTTAAAGAGCTGATATCTCGGGAACGGGCAGAGATAACCGAATTCTGACTACATGTTTGCCCCCCACTACCACCCCCTATGCCTGCTCCCTCTAGGTCACCCATACATAAAACAATCCCCCACTCCGTTCCTCCCCCCAAACCCAAAGCACAATCTAGCTACACCCGCGGGAAACACGTTCCCCCCCCCTTCCACCGGAATTCGTCCAACCCGCAACCCCTCCCAAACCCACCCGAACTGCAACCCTTGTCGCTCCCTATCACTCGTCTTACTGCTGGTAGGAATCGAAACTGCCACCGGAAAACCTTAAAGAGCTGATATCTCGGGAACGGGCAGAGATAACCTAATTCTGACCACATTTTTGCCCCCCTCTGCCAGCCCCTAAGCCCACTCCCTCTAGGTCACCCATACTTAATAAAAACCCCCACTCCGTTCCTCCCCCCCAAACCCAAAGCACTATCTAGTTACACCCGCGAGAAACACGTTCCCTCCCCCTTCCACCGCAAATTCGTCCATCCCTTAACCCCTCCCAAATCCACCTGAACTGCAACTCTTGTCGCTCCCTATCACCCGTCTTACTGCTGGCGGGAATAGAACCTGCCACTCGAGAACCTTAAAGAGCTGATTTCACGAAAATTTGCCGTATAGCGTTTTTAAAGATTGATAATATCACAAGTGTTATCTATGTTGCCATCTATGAGATTTTTTTTATGACTAATTCTATTCGCTTCGTGTTGATACCCCATGACTATAGGCAGAGGTGTATAGCACACCCACATTTCGCCAGTTATGTCATGTCATGTCTGAAAATAAAGATTATATTATTATTTGTACGTCTTTCTTTAATCATCCTCCGTCAGGAAGATGTCCGGACCTTTGGAAGGCTTGCCAGAGGGAGGACAGGTCCAGCTAGCAGTCGCCCCTTTAACAAATTTAATCTATGGTGGGATGGGGCACGAACCGAAGATAGTCCACAGCTGCACTATATTAGTACAGTCATATTCCGTCTCCGGAAGGTGCAGGGCTATTGCGAAATATGGGAACTAAAATAATTTTGGATCGTGCATATGTAGAGTCCTCGCTAAGGTGTGGACTAATTATGTGGGGAAATAGTACTGACCACGATAGAGCATTTATTGCCCAAAAAAATGTATACGAGCCATATACGGGATTCCATCTGACGAATCGTGTCAACCAATATTTAAAAAGCTTGGTTTGCTACCGTTACCTTCATTATATTTATATGAAGCGTGTATGTTTGTACGGAAACATGAAAAACTGTTCAAAACAGCAGAAGATATATGTTCTCGAAATCGGCGTGACCAATACAGACTTGTACTAGATGAGATCCCTAGATTAACAAAATATAATAAAAGCTGTCTTGCTATGTGCGTACGTATCTATAACAAATTACCGAATACATTAAAAATATTCTATTGCAGGCTTTTTAAGAACAAATTGTACAAATAGCTGAGTAAAAATAATTTCTATACTATTAGGGAATTCTTCGATCAAAGACTATAACTAACTATCTACAATTTTGCATGCTTTAATTTTAAGCAAAACATGAATGATCATATATTTAAGTTTATAACACCTTTTTATACCATGTTTTATGCAAATAAATATATTCTATTCTAATGATTTTTTGCAAGGGTGATCCCAATTTTAGTTATATTTTTATCATTTAGTTTGTTTGATAATTTTTATTTTTCAATTTACGAGTTATTTTAACCTATTGAAATTAATATGATTAAAGGGCACTAGCCCTACACGTGTGTTAAATTAATGTCACCATTGTAGCGCCACGCTGTATACGCATTACAACTACAAGCATGGCTCACCCGCTTTCGTGAGATAAACAACTGTAACCAAAATATACAATATGTTGCTCTGCATTCGTGTCATATTTAAGGAGGTGACTATACCACTGATACTGAACAGGAATCAAAAAAAAAATCAATACCAAAAAATTACATTTTTATTTGAAATATTTGTAAATAAACAAAGTCACCGCTGGTTTACGCTCAACACAACGTCCATACAAAGTCGACGAGTGTGTAAGCACCAAAAATATTGGCAGAATTTGTCGCTCTTTGTCATGATGCCGACAAACGCCGACAAAAGCCCGCGAACCACGCGGCGACGCGCGACGCGGCGGTGCCGGCGCCGGCGGCTCGTTTGACAAACGTGATCAAATATCAATCGTTAATTCGTTAGTCATCGCAAAAATTCAGCGCGAGCCTGACGTGTTCCCGTGTCATTTCAGAATTATCAAAAAACCGGCCAAGAGCATGTCGGGCCATGCTCAGTATTATAGGGTTCCTAATTACAAACGAATCAAATCGAACATTAATCATTGCTATTTTAGTTTTTGCAAACAGCGCCAGCGCCACCTAGCGCTGAATTTAAAAAGCTAATTTTTAAAAGTATGTCAAATCATTGTAACACAAAGTTACTTTTTGTGATGTTTTTAAATAGGTAGTAACTAAAGGAGCATTATTTGCTATGATAATTTTTCTCTAAGGTCAATGACCTATGAACTAGGACGTCTTAAGTATTTTGCAGTTTTCTCACTATAACTCAAAAATTTATAATCACATTATACTCGAAATAGTTTTAAAAGAGAGTTTTTGTAAAGGTCTATCAATGTGGAAGATTATAAGTTTCTACGTTGCATAGCTTAGAAATGGCAGGGGGGGGGGGACACATTGCATGCCACTTTGGAGGGCTGTATTTCGCAGATGGTATACCTGATAAAAAAGTTGTGTATGAAACATTACCTTCATTTTAGTAGACCTATTGAATGATACCCCACACGAGGGGGTGCAGCGAAAACATTTTTTTCATCCCCATTTCACATGTATGGGCGCCACCCCTAAAACACGTTATCAAGATTTTTTTATTCTTTTAAAATTGAGATCTATATCTAAACCAGTTTTTAACAAAATTTCATTTACTTATGTTTATAACTGTAGAAGTTATTAAGCTGTAAAGGATTAGGACAGACGGACGGACATGACGAAACTATAAGGGTTCCTTGTAGGACTACGGAACCCTAAAAAGACGGAATATTACACAACGTTGAATTAGTGCGTTTATTCTTAATTAGTGGAAACAGCTTGCGGTAAGCTGTAGATAGAAATGTTCGTAAAAATGTTAGAACACGTCGCCGCGCCTGCCGGCGAAGATAAATGACGTACCTACCTCCACCGCGGGCTCTACCCCTGTCGCTTCACCGGAACCTCATTTCTTGCACCAGCAAGATGTGCTCCACCTCATTAAGGACTTCAAGTGCTGTATTTGAGCTGAGTCTTTGGTAGGCAGTGGATTAGACGCGGTGGGCCAGTGTAGTTGCTGGACGTAATCACTATTCCATTAGACTTTTATTTATGGGGTGATATTAAACGTTTAGTGTACATGGACAAAATCACTAGTGTTATGCAGTTGCGTGAAAGAAGTTCCAAAGTGTAAAAGCTTATGTAAAGTGTCTTATAAGATCTAAAACACTACTAGAGAAAACTAGAGACGCCGCCGTGCTCAACTGTGCATAGCCAGTGAAGGTGGACACTGAACAGTACCTACGAGTAACGCACCTAATTGTTTTTTTTTTGTACATAATTTTTAGTTGATTTGATTAATGAACTCATTTTGTAAATAAGTTATTAAGTAAAATTTACTACAACAAAAATACCTAACACATTTTCCAGTAGCGTCAAACAAATTTACTCGTGATGTAAAAACGAGTACCTACTATCGCACTATTTACATTCCTTAGGTATTTTTGTCGGTCCTTAATCCGTTCAGGAAGGAAGGGAAATTTGGAATCAACAAAAATGTTTAATTACATACACATAATAAATGCTTAATTTAACAAAATAAAAACCGCATACCTAACCCTCAAACCACAAGAATAATAATAATCTTAGTCTTTTGGTCTGAGACCTAAACTGATAAACTGCAGGAAGCAATAAAATTGTGGATGTAGGTACTAGGTACGCGGTACACGCGGCACGCGGCCCGCTCAAAGGGAAACTTCAATGAATTGCCGCGCGGCGAACATGCCACCGGCCGCCGCCGTCGCCGACGCGCCGCCACAGATGACTATTCTCAGAATCGTTTGAGGCGCTTCGGGATTTATTCTCAAAACGTCGCTAATGTTTCTAAGGGTAAATTTGGTTATTAAATAACAGTAGAATTTATTACGTATTTTTACATGAATAAGCACATTTTTTATCATTTTCTCTAGAAATATGGCACGGTTACAGATCAACACCTTGTATAAGTCTATGACTGTAACTTAAAATACATGATGAGGGAATATAAGTAATTATTTATCCACCATCTTTTATTTTAATTATTATTTTGTTTTTATCCATAGAGGAGAACCGTGCAGTTACGGGTACGTCGGTATGCAGATTCTGCAGAAGTAGACCATCGTCGACGTGGGCCAAAACCGAAGGCGAATTTTTCATCTCGGCACTACGACATCGTGGCAAGGCACAGGGTTACTCCGTTTTTATCCACCCGCATAACTGCAACAGCACATAATGTGTCCTTGCAAACAGTGCGTAATCACCTGCATGCAGCTGGTTTACGCTGTAGCAAGCCAACGCGGAAGAATTTACTGTCCACTGCTCACTGACAAAAACGACTTCAGTTCGCTAGGTCATATATGAATTTTAATTGGGAGAATAGTGTGGTTATTTTGGGTAGTGGGGCGTTTCACACCACGCGTGGTTCGAACCGCGGTGTGAATCGCTCAAGTACTCATTTTGAATGGGCCCTTTCGAACCGCGGTGTGAAACGGCCAAGACCTTTTTTATAATGGGCTGATTCGGACCGCGGTGTGAAACAGCCCAGTACTCTTTTACAATGGAGCGATTCGGACCACTATCAAAAGTATTAAAAAACTAGTACGTTTTGAATGATTTTTGTACAGACGGGTAGAAAATGTTTAGTGAAAAATATCAAAAAAAAATCGAATTAAATCCATAATATAATTCATAATATATAAAATACATATTAAAGTTTGTTATTAATTTAAATAATTATTATTACAAATCAAAATAACAAATATTGTTTTTTTTTTATTATGTGTTGATTACGTAGTTTACTTATAATAAAATCATATACCAATACAAAATGATACACAATACGTAAGTAGGCTACTAATAATTATAAAAAAGAGTATTAATTTAAAATATTATTGATAAGTAATCACAGATTAAGTGTAGATTACACACTTTTACTAATTACGAGTTATAAAAAATCACAGGTTGAGTGTTACATATTACTCGTTTGTCATTGGCTTGGCTTGAAATTAGCTTTGATATCACTATTACATTATAATAAAACAAAGTTAAACCGAATCACATCGCGTATATTATCAAAATTAAACAAATTTTATTAATATACGCGATGTAATCCGTTTAAACTTTGTTTTATTATAATGTGTAGTGATCGCGAAAATCTAAGACATTATCACTAATAATTAAAAATCACAGGTTAAGTTTGATCACACATTTTTAAATAAATAAACACACATTTTTACTTTTGATTAATTATAAAATCACAGGTTGAGTGTAATAATGACACATTTCTACTTCTAACTTATTACTAAACATAAGGAATTGAGTGTGGGTTTCACACTTTACTTATAACTAATTATTGAAAATTACAAATTGAGTCTACACATTTTCAGTTATTACTACCTAGTTATTTTGAAAATCACAGATTGAGTCACATATACTGGACTTGTTACTATTTTAAGCACAGACCAGTAAGCTTCAAGACGCCGCATAAACAAAGTTTTGCATGAGAAAACAGTCGTAAAATATTGACGGGTACCGGGGGACGGACGGCGCGTTATGGTTGGTCGGCTCAAAATTTCGGTGGTATGATTCCGTGTGATTGGTGCCGTTCGCTGACGGACTGACGTCCTGATTGGCGGCGGGGCGTATGATATGCAGTATTACTGCATATGCTTTGCGACCGGGGGTATCCGGCTAGTCGGCGTCTAGAGACCAGTAGGTCTATGATTTTAAGTAACAGATAATTTGCATGTAAAAGTTATACAGTATTATTTAAAAAGAGATAACAAAAAAAAAAACATAAATCAACAAAAATAAAACTCTTATATTTTAAACTCTCAATTTTTCCAAGCAATGACCGACAGTTATCTGGCCAGCCAATAACTCTTGTATAATGTTGTCAAAAAATGTGTCAATTTACTCAACCTGTGATTTTCAATATAATTATGTAGTAATAAGTAAAAATGTAGGTACTCACTCAATCTGTGATATTTAATAATCAGTTAAAAGAAAAAATGTGTAATCTGCACTCAACCTCTGATTTTTAATAATTTGGTATGAGTAAAAATATATGATCAAACTCAACCTATGATTTTGAGCTGTTTGTGATATCTAAATAAATTTTAAATGAGTAATATACACTCAACCTGTGATTTTTTATAACTATAATAAGTAAAAGTATGTAATCTACAATCAATCTGTGATTATTTATCGTTTATATTACACTTTTTTATAATAATCAGTTTGTCACGTCGTGGCCAGTGTTGGGAAGCTCAGGCAGGAGAACTCGCAGGGTCGAAGGTTCGGTGGCTTGGCACACGGTGACACGGAAGTAGGAGGAGAACAGAAACTACAGGAACAGAACTCAGGAACAACAGGAACTAGTGGTACAGGAACTGCAGGAACTAGTGGTATGGAGGTATGGAACTCCTCTGAGGTATGAGGGCACAGAGGGCCAGTAGTACGGAGGGCCGGAGGAGTGGTAGGTCAACTCCGACTATAAAACAATTGAGCTGCTGCTATGTCCATGCAGCTAGCTCGGGCTGGATTCAGGTAGGTAGGTCGGCACAAACAATAAAAAGACAACAGGAACGTTTTGGGTATACTGTATCTCACTAACTGGTAACTTGATACATTGACTATTTGTTAATAAAATAATATAATGATTATAAGACAGAGTCACAGACACATGAGTGTCTTTCAGCGTACAATATAGAACTGAGCTAAAACAGTGGAAAATTAGCCATTTTTGAAAATAATTTTGAATTTGGATTGATTAAAGTATAATAAAGTGGCCAGGAAAACCAAATAGGGTGAGCAGCATAACGAGTTGGACCTCGTTACACTACCCGGGTGGGCCGGTGTAAAAAAATCTCTTAAAAGATTTTTTTACAAAACTTAAAATAAAAGTTACAAAAATTAAAAAAAAATACAATTAGTTAAAAAAAATGGATATGGGTGATTAATTTTGAAATGTGGGTGATATTTACAATGTTTATTTACAATAGGTTAGCCTCAACAACATTAATAACATTCATACACTCTTTCATATCTTCTTCAAATGTCTTATATTTAAAATTACATTAAATAAGACAAACAAAATAGAGAAATAGGTACTTAACAAAACCCTAAGTATTCTCAAGAGGCAAGCCTTTTTAATTAGTGTAGGCTTTCAGTTATGTCAGTCACTACCCGCTGGCATAATTGGTGATAAAGAAAAAAAAATGATTAAAAACTTAACTATATACCTATTATTAGTATATGTGCTTTAAACACAATTTAAATAAAAGCATGTTTTAATGCCTTGATATTAAAATATTTATAAAACAAAGAGAGGTCTTTGTAATAGAGTGATTGTTATCACAGTAAGTAATAGGGTAAGTTATAGAAGTAGTGATTGTTATCACAGTAAGTAATAGAGTAAGTGATTGTTATCACAGTAAGTAATAAAATAATAAAATATGAATATAATAATTATAATCAATTATAATTTGTACTTGATTAAATAGTAATGTAATAGTACTATATTGTATTCGTGATTAAATAGTATGATAAAAATAATTAATAATATATGATGGATTTTCATCCACGATGATGATGATACCTAATATAATGTGTATGAATATAAAAAAATAAGTATATAATAAATTGAATAGTTTAATTAGATGTACGTTGTACTGGTTTTATATCTTTGATATGCCAGCGACCTAGGGACTTATTTGCGAAATCTGTAAGATCGTAAATGAGTGGTGATATTTTATTTGTTATCACGCATTTACTGAATTTAGGTGCTAATTTTGCCGAAAAATGTTTATCTGAAGAGCTGATGGGATGATTTCTTTTCCAAACGACATCACCATTGCTAAATTCAAAATTTTTATGATGTTTATTGTAGTGATGAGCATTAGTTTGATGAGCGTGAAATAAGCGAGCTTGAACTCTTGATAATAATGAACTAAGTTGTCCCACATTTTCAGCATACCAGGCCCCTCAGAAAGTATTGCGAAAAAAAGTTTTTATATATGGGAGACTGGCCAGTTATAATGTTTTTCGAAAATATGATTATTTATAAGTAAAAATAAGTAAGTTCCAATTTCAAAATTTCCCTCCACATTTTTTGCGAGTTAATTCAAAGTATTGTGTCTCACTGAAATATGGATCTGCGCCGGGAACATTTTAGAGCTATGATTTTATACGATTTCAAGTGTCGCCTGAAACCGGATGAATCGTACGATAGACTTCAAATGGCATTCATGGATGAAGGCCTTTCCAAGGCAACCGTGTATCGTTGGTATAACGAATTCAAGCGCGGTCGACCAACTTTGGGGGATGACGAAAGAAGCGGTCGCCCTTTGACGGCTGTTACCGAAGAAAACGTGCTAGCAGTGAAAAATTTAATCCAAGACAATAGGCGAATTACATATCAGGAGATTCAACACATATTGAAGATTGGATCGGGAAGCGTTCACGAGATTCTACACAGCCATCTTCGCGTGAGGAGGATAGTATCACGCTGGGTGCCGCACAACCTCACCGATGCTCAGAAGCAGGCCCGGGTGGAATGGTGCCGTGATATGCTTAACAAATTTGAAGCAGGCTCGTCTCGGCGTGTTTACGACATCGTTACAGGTGATGAGTCCTGGATTTATCAATACGACCCAGAAACCAAGCGCCAGTCGACTGTTTGGGTGTTTCAAAATGAGCCAACGCCTACCAAAGTGAAGCGATCTAGAAGCGGGGGTAAGATTTTGATCGCTAGCTTTTTTAATTTGACTGGCCACTTGGTATCAATTCCCTTACGGGATCAAAGAAGCATTAATGCCGAATGGTATACTACCAAATGTTTGCCAGAAGTTTTCTCTGTTATAAGCAACAAGCGACCAAACACAGGGCTCCGCGGGCTACTGCTCCACCACGACAATGCACCTGCGCACACCGCACTCAAAACGAGGGACTTCCTGGACAGCACGCCAGTCAAACTCCTGGGTCACCCTCCTTACAGCCCTGATCTAGCACCGTGTGACTTCTTTTTATTCCCAAAAATAAAAAATCAGCTCAAAGGGATACAATTTTCGTCGCCGGAAGATGCGCTGGCTGCGTTCGAGCAGGCTGTAAACGAGGTGTCTGCGGCGGACTGGAAAAAGTGTTTTGAAAACTGGTTTAGGCGCATGAATCTTTGTATAGAGGCTGGTGGAAAGTACTTTGAAAAGATTTGATAAAAATATATGTACGTATAGAACAATTTTTTTTAGTTTCGCAAAACTTTCTGAGTGTCCCACGTATTCATCTCTTGGTGAAAATATGAATTCTTCAGTATTATCTTTAGAATTATAAACTGAACCGCAAGGAACAAGTTCTCGACCAAAAACTAAAAATGCTGGTGTATATTTAGTAGTTTCATTTACTGCGGAATTTATTGCAAATTGAATTTTATTTAAATTTAGATCCCATGTTCTGTGGTCATTATTAACAAAAGAAGCGACCGCGGTAATAATTGTTTTGTTATAACGTTCTACTGTGTTGACTTGTGGACAGTATAATGGAGTGTAATGTATTTTTGGTATATTATAAGCAGTGAATAAGTCTTTAAGTTCATTGCTTATCATTTGAGGACCATTATCTAAGATGACGGTTTCTGGAATTCCATATGTCATGAAAACTAAATTTTCTAAAATATGTCTTAATATGTTAGAAGTAGCTCTTTTGATAGGAAACAAAAGACAGTATTTAAAAAAACAACACGTAACAACAAATATGAATCTATTAAGTTTTCGTGTCATAGGTAATGGACCTATTAAATCGATAGATATGCATTGAAATGGACGAGAAACATTTTTTGGTTTACCCATAAGGCCTAAAGTTTGCTGAGTTTTATTCTTATAAGCTAAACAAGTTTCACAATTTGAAACAAAAGCCGCAACATCTTTGTACATGCCTGGCCAAAAATAAAATTGCTTTATGCGATTGTATGTTTTAAAAATACCGAAATGTGCTGAGGTTGGTGTTGAATGATTTCGTAAAATAATTTCCTCCCTTGCCTCTAAAGGTACCAGGCCCCTCAGAAAGTATTGCGAAAAAAAGTTTTTATATATGGGAGACTGGCCATTATAATGTTTTTCGAAAATATGATTATTTATAAGTAAAAATAAGTAAGTTCCAATTTCAAAATTTCCCTCCACATTTTTTGCGAGTTAATTCAAAGTATTGTGTCTCACTGAAATATGGATCTGCGCCGGGAACATTTTAGAGCTATGATTTTATACGATTTCAAGTGTCGCCTGAAACCGGATGAATCGTACGATAGACTTCAAATGGCATTCATGGATGAAGGCCCTTCCAAGGCAACCGTGTATCGTTGGTATAACGAATTCAAGCGCGGTCGACCAACTTTGGGGGATGACGAAAAAAGCGGTCGCCCTTTGACGGCTGTTACCGAAGAAAACGTGCTAGCAGTGAAAAATTTAATCCAAGACAATAGGCGAATTACATATCAGGAGATTCAACACATATTGAAGATTGGATCGGGAAGCGTTCACGAGATTCTACACAGCCATCTTCGCGTGAGGAGGATAGTATCACGCTGGGTGCCGCACAACCTCACCGATGCTCAGAAGCAGGCCCGGGTGGAATGGTGCCGTGATATGCTTAACAAATTTGAAGCAGGCTCGTCTCGGCGTGTTTACGACATCGTTACAGGTGATGAGTCCTGGATTTATCAATACGACCCAGAAACCAAGCGCCAGTCGACTGTTTGGGTGTTTCAAAATGAGCCAACGCCTACCAAAGTGAAGCGATCTAGAAGCGGGGGTAAGATTTTGATCGCTAGCTTTTTTAATTTGACTGGCCACTTGGTATCAATTCCCTTACGGGATCAAAGAAGCATTAATGCCGAATGGTATACTACCAAATGTTTGCCAGAAGTTTTCTCTGTTATAAGCAACAAGCGACCAAACACAGGGCTCCGCGGGCTACTGCTCCACCACGACAATGCACCTGCGCACACCGCACTCAAAACGAGGGACTTCCTGGACAGCACGCCAGTCAAACTCCTGGGTCACCCTCCTTACAGCCCTGATCTAGCACCGTGTGACTTCTTTTTATTCCCAAAAATAAAAAATCAGCTCAAAGGGATACAATTTTCGTCGCCGGAAGATGCGCTGGCTGCGTTCGAGCAGGCTGTAATCGAGGTGTCTGCGGCGGACTGGAAAAAGTGTTTTGAAAACTGGTTTAGGCGCATGAATCTTTGTATAGAGGCTGGTGGAAAGTACTTTGAAAAGATTTGATAAAAATATATGTACGTATAGAACAATTTTTTTTAGTTTCGCAAAACTTTCTGAGTGTCCCACGTATAACTTGTTTCCAATTAAACTCCGAATAAAATTGTGTATTTGAACGAGAGTATTTATAGAGTTTATTATTTTTAATTATATAATCCGGCGTGGAAGTAGGATTTGATTTACATTTGCGGTAGACTGAATTAAACCAATTGTCTTGTGAAGTTAAATGGTTAATGTTAATTATATTAACTGGTGGAAAACGAGACAAAGTGTCTGGAACTAAATGATCTTTGCCGTGTTTATGTTTGATTTCAAAATTGAACATTGATAGACGAATACTCCATCTAGCAAGTCTACCAGTAGGATTGTCTAGGTGTAAAAACCATTGTAAGGCAGAATGATCTGTATAAATAATGAATTTTTGACCATTATCAAGGTAACAACGCCAATATTCAAGGGCAGTAATGACGCTTAAAAGTTCCCGTTCGGTTATTGAATAATTTCGTTGAGGGCCTGTAAGAGATTTGCTCATATAAGCAATTGGTTTTTCGACACCATCAAAATCTTGGGTCAACATTGCACCTAATCCATAAGCGGAAGCATCGCAGTGTACTGCAAAAGGTTTAGAGAAGTCTGGACAAGCAAGGATAGGAGTAGATGTTAAAGCTTGTTTTATTTGAATAAAAGATTCATTTGCTTTATCGGTCCATTTGAAAGGTGGTGCTTTTTTACTAGTAGAAGTTAGTTTAGTCAATGGAGCTGCTAAAGTGCTTAAATTTGGGATAAAACGTCTGTACCAACTGGCAGTGCCTAGAAATTTTTTAACTTCACGAGCAGACTTTGGTGGTTTGATTTCTAAAATTGCCCTAACCTTATCAGGATCGGTGTGAAGACCTTTTTCATCGATAACGTATCCTAAATACTTAAGTTCTTTGCGGAAAAATGAACATTTTGGAAAATTTACGGTAATGTTAGCTTGTTGAAGTTTTTCGTATACTTTATTAAGCAAGATGACATGTTCATCATAGGTTTTTGTTGCTATGACTACGTCATCTAAATAACAGAATATTGAATTATCAAAATCATTAGAAAGTAAATTATCTATAAATCTTTGCTGAGTAGCTGGTGCATTTGTGAGCCCAAAAGGCATGACTTTAAATTGATAAGTTCCACGGCCTGGAACGTGAAAAGAAGTCTTAGGACGGTCTTCTTTACGTAATGGAATCTCCCAAAAAGCTTTTGCTATATCAATTGATGATAAGAATTTAGAATCTTTAAGTTGATCTATGATATCCGAAATAAAAGGTAATTTATACGCGTCTTTTCTAGTAATATCATTTAATTTACGGCTATCAACGCAGAAACGCCAGGTACTGTCTTTTTTAGGTGTAATAATAACTGGATTAAGCCACGGGCTTTCGCAAGGTTCAATAACATCGAGTTCTAACATTTTGTCAACTTCAGCACAAAGAGCTTTTTGTTTTTCCGGAGATAACCTATAACATCGCTGACGAATGGGAAGGTGATCGCCTGTATCTATCCTATGTTCTGCAAGATGAGTTTTACCTAATGGTAACTTTTCCGTTGAAATGTTTTTAAATTTTTCAATTAAAGCATCTGCAATGATACGTTGTGATTCAGAGAGATTATCGTATATATGTAAGTGTGTGTGATCAGTGTTAACTAAAAATAATGGTGGATTTTTAATGCTGTGAGTGGAAACGTTGGAAATTATATCTGGAGCTAAATTAAATATTTTCCAGAAATCAATTCCAAGAATAAATGGTTGTGTGATACTTGGTATAATATGTGCTGTTATAAAAGAAAAATGATTTTTATAAATAATTGGCAATGTAATAGTACCTATCGAGTGAATCGATTGTCCGTTAGCTACTGTACCATGAACAATATGGTTACGTTCAATACTGAAACCATGTTTTAATAAAATTTCATGTGAATTATTCCCTAAAATAGTAATAGCACTACCACTATCGAGTAGTCCATTTAAAGTTAAATTATTTACTTTAATCTGTAAATATGTACGTTCAAAATCTGTAGAGTTATTAAAGAGGAGTGTAGAAACATTATATGATTTAAAAAATAACTTAATTTTATCAAGCCACTGTTGCCAATCTGTCGAGTCAAAATTTGAATTTTTAGCTAATGTTTTAACTCTACAATCCTCTGTAATTAGTTTTTTTGGTTGTATTTATTACATGATGTACAATTGGTAAATATGACGTCTTTTTTACCGCAACGAAAGCAAACTTTGTTAGTATTTGTGCAGTCTGCTAATGTATGACTATCAGTACGACAGCGCGGACATTGAAAAAAATTCGTTTGTGAAGGAGGTCGAGTAACGTTTACTGTGTGTACTGCTTGATGAGTAGAATAGGGATAAGTAAATGAGTATTGTGTTATTGTATTTGGTTTTGAAGTGATATTATTTTGTGTACTAGTAGATGGCAAATCAGAATTTGATATTTGTAAACAACTTTCTATCCATTTGCATGATTCTATTAAATTATTAATTGATTCTAAGTCTTTTGGTTGAAGTCTATGTCCAAATTCTGGTCTTAAATTTCGTCGTAGAATTTCCAATTTATGTTTTTCCGAATATGGTTCATTTAATTTAGAAAATAGTGATTCCATTGTTGCAAAATAAATAATAACACGTTCATTAAGTTTTTGCTTGCGTGAATCTATCTGTTTTTTCATGTTATAATCATAATCTGTAATTTCAAAGTATTTTATAAATGATTGCTTAAAAGTTGGCCAATCTTTGTTTGAATCTTTATTGGCTCTGAACCAATCTAGAGCTGGTCCAGTAAGTATATCATAAATATGATTATATAATGTAATTTGGTTAATCGATCTAGCCGTTGCGAATTCTTCCACATGTAAAATAAAATTTCGTGGACAAGTTTCGCCTTTGTAAGTAAATCTTTTTATTTCATTATTCGGTTTTTTGTCGGCTATGTTATTTAATTTGTTTGTTAGATTGTCTAAAAATGTTGGTAACGAATTTAAATTTGTTGATGACGATTGTGCGGAATGATATGCAGAATGTATTGGTGTTTCTAAATCTCTATAATTTGTTTCGTAAATTATATATCTATCCCAAAGAGTTTTATAAGTTTCTAAATCCTGTACGGACTGTTCCGTAGTCATTTCTATATGATTTAATCTATTTTTGACGTGAGATAAATATGGATTAATTTTATTTTTACGTACCGGATATGCAGAGATTAGTGTTGAAATTAAATCTAAGCATTTTTGTAATTCTTGTACGTCTTGGTTATATTCATATGGGCTAATATCTATCTGTGGGCAAGAGGTTGATTCTATCAATAAAGTACGTAAATTGTCTGAAGTGTCTGTTGAATTAAATAGAACACTTCGTAGTTTAAGTTCGTATATAATTTCTGGTTTGTTTAGCAGTGATAAATCCATTTTAATTAAATAAGATATACGTAGTAAATACTTTTTGTCGAATGAAGAAGAATAAAAGTGTAGAATAGGTCAAGTAAGGTTTCTATATTCAAAATTGCAAAATTTACGATTGATTGACAGTTTGCAATGTCAATAAAATAAAATTATCAAATTAAACGGTTTCAAGACTTGATTATTACCGGTTAATTAATTATTGATGGTGTGAGTAGTGATTGTAATGTGTGCTCCGCAACAGTACACCAGAGTCGGTCTCGAAGACCTATGGATATACCGTTGGGAGTATGTAGCAGTACCAAGTGGAAGGATATTCTCCTTCGACGAGGATGTGTTATCTTCCAGCGACTTTTGGTAATCCAACCCAAGTTTTCTCAAGTTGGATTTAAACCTCAAGTGCCTTCAGTGGGTGTAGTTGCTGTTGAGCAACCGGTGCGGTATTTTTGTATGTAAATGCAGTATGTTTATTGCTTTGTATACTGTATAGTTTTGTATGGAGTTATGTTTGTATATTTGTATTAAATGTCTGATTAAAATGTGTGTAATTTTTTTTGTAATGATGATTTTATAACAAACTGGTATAAAAAAGAAATCAAGAAATTTATGGGTTATAAAACAGGTGAAAATGATAAGTTAAATGATGGCCAAATAAGAATAAAACAAACGATTATGTTGTCTCCCGGTGACTTTTGGAATTTTGAAAAAATAAATAAATGGTGGGTGATTATAAAAAAACAAAGAAAATAAATATATCACAATAAAATAATAAAATACAGTTGGGCGCCAGTGTCACGTCGTGGCCAGTGTTGGGAAGCTCAGGCAGGAGAACTCGCAGGGTCGAAGGTTCGGTGGCTTGGCACACGGTGACACACGGAAGTAGGAGGAGAACAGGAACTACAGGAACAGAACTCAGGAACAACAGGAACTAGTGGTACAGGAACTGCAGGAACTAGTGGTATGGAGGTATGGAACTCCTCTGAGGTATGAGGGCACAGAGGGCCAGTAGTACGGAGGGCCGGAGGAGTGGTAGGTCAACTCCGACTATAAAACAATTGAGCTGCTGCTATGTCCATGCAGCTAGCTCGGGCTGGATTCAGGTAGGTAGGTAGGTTGGTAGGTCGGCACAAACAATAAAAACACAACAGGAACGTTTTGGGTATACTGTATCTCACTAACTGGTAACTTGATACATTGACTATTTGTTAATAAAATAATATAATGATTATAAGACAGAGTCACAGACACATGAGTGTCTTTCAGCGTACAATATAGAACTGAGCTAAAACAGTGGAAAATTAGCCATTTTTGAAAATAATTTTGAATTTGGATTGATTAAAGTATAATAAAGTGGCCAGGAAAACCAAATAGGGTGAGCAGCATAACGAGTTGGACCTCGTTACAAGTTTACTACTCAAGTATTTTATACCATACCTATTGTAAGTGATTATATTATAATTATAAGTTAAAATGAGTCTACACATAACTATTAATTAGATTTGTAATATCCAATATTTTAATTAATAAAATACTAATAATTATGTAATGTAGGTATTTTATTTTAATATTTCTCACTAACCGTTTTTCTACTCGTCTGTACAAAAACACAAGAGCACACTACATTTTTAAACTTTTGATAGTGGTCCGAATCGCTCCATTGAAAAAGAGTACTGGGCTGTTTCACACCGCGGTCCGAATCAGCCCATTATAAAAAAGGTCTTGGCTGTTTCACACCGCGGTCCGAAAGGGCCCATGCAAAATGAGTACTTGAGCGATTCACACCGCGGTCCAAACCACGCGTGGTGTGACGCCCCACTACCCGTTATTTTTAATGATGAAAAATCTTTTAAGTCGGATAAGGATGGCCGTAAAATATTGTGGATAAAAAGTGCGAATATGGAAGAGAAAAGAGAGCAAAGGTTACAAGAAGTACCGTAAAATGCCCTAACTTTGCCCATAAGCCCTACTTTGCCTAGGCAGCCAGCTTCGCCAGGCATTAGCTTGATTTTTACACGCACTGTCACTTCATGACTGAACCAAAATGTAGCGTTGTCATAGTTTTTAAATCTCCCCAAGTACGGAAATTATAGCTATTATAGTTTACTCAAAAAACAACTAGGCAATGTAAGGCTTGTGGGCCAAGTTAGTTAGTTTACGGTAATAAAAAACGAAGGTTTGCCGACTCGCTATTGATATACATGTTGTCGTGATTCTTTTAATTAAACAAGAAATAGTATTATTGAAAGTCTGTAGTTGAGAGTAATTTTGAAGTGTAAGTGATGTTATTGTTATGCAGTTAGAAGTTGTTATAATTTCTTACTATCTAACATGTTGATTCACATCACCTCTAATTTTACTTTGATTAAATTTATATACCTGACAAAATATTTACGTCCATCCTTACCCAACAAAAAAACCTTGTCTTATAAAAAAGTTACCATCTGTATTCTACTCATCTAAAGTTCCAAACATTTGGTATCAATAGCGATAGAATACCTATATTTAAAATAGTTTGTGTAGAATAAAAATGCTGGTTGAATTTAAGCAATAGACTGTATTTATAAATTTCACAATTACAAGATCGTTACACCGGTTAGCACAGACCAATATGGAATTCATAAGAAGAATGTTGCCACTACATAAAAATTGTGGTAATAAAATATTGTTGCTAACGTTAATATATTATAAATTATTTTATGTTTTAATTATTTTAAAACAGTTTGAAAACAATTTATTGGACAAGTAACAATAATTGTTACTTGTCCAATAAATTATATTATATTATTTATTATTATTATACTATGGCAACTCTTTTTACGTTTATTTCTGAAGGCAATATACTCACTTTTAAACTCTTGTTTATTTCTGACATTAACCTACATTATACTCACATTATTTGAATACATTTGATGTAATAAACAATAACCTATTTTAAAAAGAGTTTATCCATGGAGTTTCTTGCCGGAACCGGCAGAAGAACTTCTCCATAGGACCCACAATTTGGAACCGTGCAACTAAAGCCTGACCTTTCAAAAGTGCCTGTAATTAGGTTTATTTGAAATAAAAAACATTGAAATTGAATTGAAAATATTAAATCATTGCATTGGTCACATATATTTATTTATTAGCTAACATACAGCCATTACCAAATTAAACCTTAAACCAATAAATAAATAAAATAAATAAATATCTTTGGGACATTTTTACACAGCACCATCTAGTCCCAAACTAAGCAGAGCTTGTGGTATGGGTACTAGACAATGGATATAATACGTATATACTTTTTTTTTGTAAATACATACTTATAATACATAAGCAACACACCCAGACCAACACAAACACTTATGTTCATCACACAAATATTTGTATCAATCAGTGTAAGGAACTTAATAGTCGAAACGAGTTAGGTTATTAATGTTATTATATAGGTTATTCACTAATGAATGACCCAAGCGAAAAGGAATAACATGCGTCCGCATCATAGTATATACGCATTCCAACGCCTAGTTTATTTAATAAAATATTTCAATTTATTTTATTGGTTTTATTTAATTACCTTTCTACTTTTTCGCTTGAGAGATTTTATCTGGCACAAAATTTATTAAAAAAAAACCGGCCAGGAGCATGTCGGGCCATGCTCAGTATTATAGGGTTCCTTAAGTAGGTGTTACAAACAAATCAAATCGAATGTTAATCATGGCTATTTTAGTTTTTGCAATAGACGGCAGCATTGGCGACTCAGAGAGTGTTGTTAGTAGCCGCTAGATGGCGCTATAAAGCGCCAAATGCAGTAGACGGCAACATTGGCGACTCAGAGAGTGTTGTTAGTAGCCGCTAGATGGCGCTGTACAGCGCCAAATTTAAGAAGTGTGTCATATCAACATAACACAAAGTTACTTTTTGTGATTTTTTTAAATAGAAAGTAGCTTAAGGAGCATTATTTGCTAAGATCATTGTTCTCTAAGGTCAATGACCTTTAAACTAGGACGTTTTAATTATTTTTCAGTTTTCTCTCTATAACTCAAAAATTTATAATCACATTATACTCGAAATAATTTTAAAAGAAAGTTTTTACAAAGGTCTATGAATGTAGAAGATTATATGTTTCTACGTTGCATAGTTTAGAAATGGCAGGGGGTGGGGACACATTGCAAGCCACTTTGACCGGCTATATTTCGCAGATGGTACACCTGATAAAAAAAGTTATGTATGAAACATTACCTTCAGTTTAGTAGACCTATTCAATGATACCCCACACGAGGGGGTGCGGCAAAAAAATGTTTTCATCCCCATTTCACATGTATAGGCGCCACCCCTAAAATACGTTATCACGATTTTTTTATTCTTTTAAAATTGAGATCTATATCTAAACAATTTTTTAACAAAAAATCATTTACTTATGTTTATAACTGTAGAAGTTATTAAGCTGTAAAGGACTGACGGACGGACATGACGAAACTATAAGGGTTCCTTGTAGGACTACGGAACCCTAAAAAGACAAAAATTTAAAACCGTAAAATTAAACTACTCTGGCTGGGTTTCAACTGCCGTCACGAAGCTACGTTGGTAGCTATCCTAAGCGCTTACAGCGACCGGTTATGGGATCCATACTTATTTTGTTGAAATATTGGAACTTATTTAATTATGATTATTATATGTTGGTATATTAGTCATTGGTATATCATACGCACACTAATACAAAACAGAGCTCAATCGTTTTGTTTAGCGTTTGTGTGCATAACTATTCGTACCGACCGGACCGACCACCGTCATTAGCTTTACGCACAGAGTTACAGTAACCCGACTGTGTGGGATGTAAACCAAATAGATTAGCCGACTGTACAAGCTTTGCTTAGTTTGGGGCTAGATGGTACTGTGTAATTTTTTACACAATAATGTCCTAAAATATTTATTTATTTTATTTTATTCTTTTTGAAGTCGGTTTTTACTTTTTTCGAAGTATATTTATTTTTTATATTTTTAGTGGCATTAACAACAGAAAGACAAGCGATTGCTGCAATTCCCGATGATTTGCTGTCATCCATTGAATAGTTCCGTTCTTTATCTCCGAAGGTCTTCATCAGATTTTCACCAAATGATACTTTCTGAATGCAAATGCTTGATTTTTTGATGAGATTCAAATAAAAAATAATTTTCCAAATCGGTTTATAAATTGTTCTGAGGTCAAACATAAAAAAGTCGAATTGAGAAACTCCTCTTGTTTTTGAAGTCGGTTGAAAACAAAGAAAGTCTCCAATGAAAGATTTCCTGTGTCTGCTTTGATTTCAGATTTGCCCGTACATCCCCAGTTAAATTAATCACCCTGTATAACGTATTTTCAATTGTGAGGACGAAACCGTTAATAAAATCAATTTATCTGTACCTAATGATTTATTTAAGGGTGGTATGCCACTAGTCAAATTTCTTTGTCCAATCCAATTTATTTGATGATCAGTGCTTTTTCGGGTTCCTTAGTTTCAACAAGGAACCCTTATAGTTTCGTCATGTCCGTCCGTCTGGCCGTCTGTCTGTCTGTCCTAATCCTTTACAGCTTAATAACTTCTACAGTTATAAACTTAAGTAAAAGAAATTTTGTTAAAAAATGGTCTGGATATAGATCTCAATTATAAAAGAATAAAAAAATCTTGATTACGTATTTTAGGGGTGGCGTCCATACATGTGAAATGGGGATGAAAATTTTTTTTCGCTGAACCGCCTCGTGTGTGATATCATTGAATAGGTCTACTAAAATGAAGGTAATGTTTTATACACAACTTTTTTATCAGGTATACCATCTGCAAAATACAGCCCGCCAAAGTGGCTTGCAATGTGCCCCCCCCCCTGCTATTTCTAAGCTATGCAACGCAGAAACTTATAATCTTCCACATTGATAAACCTTTATAAAAACTTATTTTATTATTAAATTATTTCAAGTATAATGTGAATATAAATTTTTGAGTTATTGTGAGAAAACTGCAAAATACTTAAGACGTCCTAGTTCATAGGTCATTGACCTTAGAGAAAAATGATCGTAGCAAATAATGCTCCTTTAGTTACTACCTATTTAAAAAAATTACAAAAAGTAACTTTGTGGTATATTGATATGACACACTTCTTCAATTTAGCTTCTTAAATTCAGCGCTAGGTGGCGCTGTTTGCAAAAACTAAAATAGCAATGATTAATATTCGATTTGATTCGTTTGTAATTAGGAACCCTATAATACTGAGCATGGCCCGACATGCTCTTGGCCGGTTTTTTTTTTTACATACAACATTTGATGAGAATCGTCCAATTTCTTTGATCCAAGTCACATTGGAGAAAGTTTGACGAGTGGCATACCACCCTAAGACGTTTACAACACAAACTTACCGAATTTTTAGTCTTCTTTTTTTGGACTCGGTGCTGTGAAGCCACTGTTTGGCTGCAAAGAAACAAAATATTGACGGTAAAAGAAGTTGTTATACCGAATGTTCCTTGAAAGGGTTAGATCACAATAAATACAACATGTTGATGTGTTTCCGTGCCATATTTAAGGTGTGACTATACAACTGATACTGAACACGAATTAATAAAAAAAACAATACCAAACAAAAACTATTTGAAAATAAACAAATTCCCCCGTGTGTCGAGTGCAATAGGGCATGCAATTCGAGTGTTCGAGTATTCGTTTAATTCGAGTATTCGCCTTTTTTACTATTTGAATAGTAAGAGCTTAGGTATTCGAGTTTTCCGAATAACGGCTAGAAATAAAATATTCGAACGCATTTAATGTTTCGAAGTAAGCCATTACGTAAATTAACAAAACGAATCATACGATTAGGCGAATCGCATAACCAGGGTTATAACCAGGCTGTTTTTGAAACGATTTTGTACAAAACCAAGTCAAGCAAGTCGATAAGAACGAGAGAGATTAGGGAACAAAGGAAAAAAACAACATTGGGGGGATCCCTCATCCCCCTCTGTGCAGTTGGATTGACTTCGGTTTTGAGTCCTGGATCTGAACTGTCATAATAGCAGCGTTGTACAGGCATCTAAGCATCTCTATGTACAGTTTTTCGATGTGACTTCGTTGAAGAGCATCCAGAACTGCCCAAGTTTCGATGAAGTCGAAGGCCTTCTCGTATTCCACAAATGCCGTATACAGCGGTTGACTCTACACTTCAGTCTTCTGTGTAAAGTCTTTTCGAAACTCAGCTTGCTCTGGTGACCGGAATTCGTCGAATCTTTTGGCGAGAAGATTCGTAATGACCCTCGAGAACAGCTTGTATACGTGACTCAGGAGTGATATGGGTCCGCCGTTCTTTAGCACGGTTTTAACTCCTTTTTTTGAGAACAGAATCACCGCACAACCACTCGATGCCTCCAGTGCGGAGCCTTGTTGGATGACAGAATTAAACTTTAGCTTCTTCAGGACCGGAACTTCACCTGCTCTTAGGAGTTCAGTGGTAATTCCGTCATCACCTGGAGCTGCTCGAGGGCCTCCCTAATCTCATTCTGGTCAACGTCCGAGAGATCCTCGGTGTAATGGCACGTGAGTTGGACTCTTTGGTCGTCGTTGCTAACTAGCAACTGCTAGGAACCGCTGGTCTTGTGGTTCTCGTGGAATAATGTCCATAGAAGTTTTCGACTTTGACGAGCATCTCAATCTAAGAGATGGGTGACAATTTTGTCATCCGCGACTTTTTGTTTCATTAGATGGGTCTTCTCTAGCTGCTGAGCAAAAATTTCGATCCCCTATTTTGCTCAATCGCAGCCTCAGAGGCGCGGGTATTAGAGCGACGAAGGTCGCATCGCATTAGCTTTCTAATCGTTAGGTTTAATGACCTTTTTATCTGATGAAGAACCCAGTGCTGATGACATCTCCTGTCTCTTCATTATAAGATCGAGAGCCTCAGTCGCAATTTATTGTATATTGTATTGGTTTTCTTGTAAATTTGGTACTGGTTTTCAGTCAGTCAGTCAGAGTCGAATTGATTTTGAAGTTCCGATTGAAATTTTTTAGAGACCAGTTTGGAGTGATGAATTTGTATGTGTATGTTTGGAGTGGTATTTTGTTTGGTGTATGTGTATTTGGTCGAAGAGTACGCTTTTTTTAAGCGCGTCCTTTCAGCTCTAATATTGATATTTAGAGCGCCTCGGATAAGTCGGTGGTGGCCTATGTCCAGCAGTGGACTGCGATAGGCTGAGTTGATTGGATAAGTCGGTGGTCGCTTCCGGTGTTAAACATTTTTATCACTTGGAGAAATCCTCATCGACAAACGGGGAAAGTGCAGCCTGAGTCTTACTGACAACCAGTGTTCCTATAACGACCTTTGGCCGACGGATAGGATAGGATTCGCCAACCACCCTTGACAGGTCGCGATTCACCATTAGTAAGCAAGCAGGGCTCGCCCGGGAGAAGGGTCTCCCCGGGCGGCCTACATAATGTCAGCCGCATCCTCCATCACTAGTTTTTAATGATTATTTATTATTTTTTCTTAAAAAATCTAACAAGTATTCGTAAAACTGGAAAAACTCGAATATATTCGAATAGTTGATAAACACTATTCGAAAAAATCGAATAGTAAAATCGGGCGAATATTGCATGCCCTAAGTGCAACACAAAAACAATACGTGCAAAACAACAAAATAATTGGGCAGTTTCCGCCCTTTGACAATGCCGCCGGTGACTTATTTTCAGAGTCATTCGGAATTTATTCTCAAACCCTCGCTATGTTTCTAAGTGAAAATTTGGTTATTAAATAAACGTAGAATTGGTTAAGTATTTTTAGATGACTAAGCACATTATTTATCATTTGCTCTAGAAATGTGGCACGGTTACAGATCAACATCTTGTAGAGAGAAACGAGATGAATGGGTACAAAACAAACACGATGTGCTAGTTGAATAAGTATAAAATCGCGCAAGCATTGCAAAATTGCAACAACTAAATTACAGACATGATGAGTTTCAGTCGGACACAAACACGGGCGCCAACGTCATCCACGCAGTCTGTATCGTGAATTCGTGATACGTAAACGCATAACAGTTTTACTCGATCAAATTAACCCGAGATTCATAAGCTACTTTTATTGTAACATCGTTCATAAACAAACCCAGGATGCACCGGCCTAACAACTGCCGTTCCCTCCAGACGTGTCCAGAAGGACAAGCAGCCGTCAGACACACGTGGTTTTGTGGCCCGCACCCCGACCTCCTCTCACCTTTTTTTTCCGTGGGAAAATCCTCATGGACGCACTCCGCCCGAGGAAGGCGGGGCCAGTGTCGGACACTTGCAGACTAAAAACCACCACGGTGTTCCTCTAACGATCCTTGGCCGGGGGTGTGGGAAACTTTTATTCTCCCAACCATCCCCGGTAGGTCCCGGCTCGCCAGTAGTAGGCAAGTCCCTTCTCCCCGTGCGGCAACAACATGGGCCGCAACCTCCTCTTGACTGGCGCGTGCGGAACACCACGCGCCACCGTAACGGGCCTTGACTGGTCGGGCGGCGGGCCACCCGAGTCCGCCGCCCACAGGCCCACACCTAGGGTGGCTGGAGGTCGGCATACGCTCTCCTGCGAGTTGCGACGCCCAGTAGCTCTACCATGAGTTTACACGGCCAAAACTCGCTAGCGTCTCCGTAAATGATTTATATAAATGATTGTACAGCGCCCCTAGCGGTCACAGAAATAATTAAAATTCGTACCATGAGTACTATAGATTTCGATAGGTAAGAAACCTCACGTAACCTATTCGATAGTCACTAACGTTTTGCAGCTGTTACCATACAAAACGGCACCATGAGTTACTAATTCGACAGACGCTATCGAAAAATACGCTTGCGATAGTAGTTACGTAGCTCACTAGCATTTTGAGGTGTGAAACATATGTTTACATAATAATTAAATACGTTTTTGAGTATATTAAAGTCAAAATAATGTCTGAAAGAGCTTATTTAATTAGTATATGAGTTGAGCCGAGGATGGGCAGCAGCGTTCTCTGAGTATTTAACCAACCAACTGCGATCACCAACCCGCCTGCCAAGCGTGGCGATTATGGCTTATCCCCCCTTAATTGGGGGAGGCCTATGTCCAGTAGTGGACGTCTTTCGGCTGAAATGATGATGATGATGAGTTGAGCCTAGCTAAAGGAGAATGCCCATCTTTGTATGGAGCTCCGTTGCGCTGCAAATATTTTTGTATGATAGCCAAAATTACACACAATAGAGGATTGATATCATACTTTCAAAGGAAACAAAAATGATCTTTTTATTTTGTAGGGTTTCCTAGAAACTTACATGTTCAGTTTGGAGGTTAGTTTGATATAGTGATGCAACTCGAGTCCACTTTTACTCGAGTGACATCGAAAAAAAACGCACTCGAGTGAAAAAAAAATCGATTCGAGTTCACTTAGACTCGAGTCACTCGCGAATCACTAACCGAGACATGCGAAACGATGTATTTTTATTCTTAAGAACGCTTTTCCATTTTATGTCTACTATGTTTTAAGCCTCAAATTATTGACAAAATAAAAAATATTTAATACAAGGATTGTGACAGGTGATTCGATAGAGGCGAGTGGTCGAGTGACTCGTGAACCACTCGAGTGACTCGACCACTCGAGTAAAGTAGTAAAATGACTCGAACGACTCGAGTGGTAAAATCGGACTCGAGTCGCATCACTAGTTTGCAATAGCGATGGGCGATTCGAATTATTTGACTCGAATAACTCAAGTTATTCTTTAAACTCGTTGATTCGAATTGTATTTCTTCAAAACCGAGTTGATTCGTTTTACGTAGCTATTCTAGTTCTGGAGTGGCGACCGCGTACTGGAAGGCGCAGCGTGGGTAGGCCCCTCACAAGGTGGACCGACGACCTGGTGAAGGTCGCGGGAATCCACTGGATGCGGAAGGCACAGGACCGGTCGTTGTGGCGATGCTTAGGGGAAGCCCATGTCCAGCAGTGGACGTCTTTCGGCTGAAATGATGATGATGATGATGACGTAGCTATTTGCCGGCGCTCGGCTCGATGACTCGCTCTCCCGGGCAAGTGGCGATAAGCGAGCGAGTTAGACAGCGAATAGTTGAGAACTGCGAGTTCAAGTGAGAAAAAAATATTATGCGGTGCGAAATCGTCACGATTCGTGTACACGAATTAAATCAATCGATCCTTACGAATCACATGACTCGCCCGATTCGACGCCGCTCGCTAACTCGGTGACTCGCTGTTTGTAACCGAGTGCAACTCGGTAGCTCGATACATTAGATCATACGCGTCGCATTCGCATCACGCGTTTGGTACTCCCGACCGAGTCGAATCAACTCGAATTGTGATTCGAATCAACGAATACTTCAAAAAATACGATTCGTCCCATCGCTAGTTTGCAAGAAAAAAGTACTAACAAGCAAGCAACACATTAATATAGTACGGTTTAATCTCGAATGATATGACGCAAAATAATGTTTAAAATTAATTTTAATAGTAATGAGATGACAGAAACACGACTGTAGTGGTTCTTATGACAATTAAAAACGATTGATTGTTATTGTATGAAATAATAATATATACTAAGATTAACACAGATCTAAAATGTAACAAGTGATTTAATGTATCGAAAATATGAAAATAATAATAATGTGTAGGAAAATCGTTTTTTTTTTTTAAATCGATTTTTTTGGAACTTCACAGAATCGATTCTCGTTTTATTATTAATAAATCGATTTTTTTTTACCGCTTAGTCACACCCTATACGTAGATCTAAAAGTCTGTTTTTTCTCTCTGGGCCGCGTTCAGATATATCACCCGATGTCGCCGGACGACGCTCAGAACATTCCTTGGGCGTTCATTTGTATGATCGCTCACAACATATAAGTAGTTTTTTTAAGAAATGTATGTATGTAATCTTGTTGTGCAATAAAGAGGATTATTATTATTATCGCTCTGAGTAACTGAACGACCAAAGTACGCTCCGGGCATCGTCGGACGATAATACTGAACGCACCCCTTGTCTTATTTAGTAAACAATCTTGACACGTCTCTTTATTCAAATAACTACTGATAAAATTTTATTTAGTGTGTTAAATTGTTAACATGATTTTAATTATTAATTATTATTGACGAATTGAATTAAAAAGACATGCCAAGGTTGTTTAATAATTATGACAAGTAAGAAAAAACAGAGATACGGATCCGGAATGAAATAAAAGTCGTTTGTTATCTAAATAAAATGAAAATATGAATCTCACAAAAGATTTCTTTCAACTGATCTAAGAAGAATTATAAAAATATGTCATGAATTATGAATATTATATGAAGCCCATACTCGTTAAAATAAAGGCGAAACTATCCATGGGCATTCTCCATTACACTTTCAAAGTTTCAAGTGGCTTTGTTTATCTACCTATTCTACCTGCGTTGTTTAGGGGCTACTATTTGGATATTTTGTAACTTTATGTTTGAAAGATATTTTTAGAAACATACCTTTCGTTGAACTCCGCCAACAATTGAAATTGTGACCCACTCACCCACCCACTGTGTCCTCATTGTTTTCTATTTTATAAAGAAACTTATCAAAAATGCCGCAAGCCACACAACACAATCACACAACGTCAACAAAATTACAAATAATTTAATAGACGACCCGACACTGAAATATTTCAAGGTATAAAAATTCAACAATCACTAAATACCATGAGCACTTCACTAACATAAATACAAACCGCTGACCTTTCAATTTCAGTCGGAATATTTCGTGTTGACTGTTATAACATATTTAGCATAGCGATACCACTAAATTTTGAGCATATGAGCCGTTCTCTCTTCTATGTACTGAGAGAGAAAGAAACGAAACATGAGTGATGTTAGCTAGTTAACTACGTTATACCAACATAACATTTCGAAGACGATCGAGCTTACTCTAGCGCCTCCGTAAGACTCCGTAAAACTCATGGTGCAAGCATTATCGAAATCTATTTGAACCACGTTAACACTAACACGCTAGCGAGTAATTTTTCGATAACAATAACAACTCATGGTAGGCGTACAGGTCGTCTCCTGCGGATGGGCAGAGTGGTCATCGACTCTCGAATCCTTTCCGCCGCCTCCATAGCGAGCATCACCTCCTCGCAGGAGACGACGCCTTCCCAAGCGCTCTCGCTCTTGACCATAGACAGAACCACGGCGCTGCGTGGCCCAAGCTGGGCACTCCTCTAGTGTGTGCCGCGCCGTGTCCTCTGGGCAGCTCCCGCAGTGATGACACTCGGGTATCGGCTCCCGGCCTATGCGACACAGATACTTCCCGAAGCAAGCGTGCCTCGAGAGTATCTGCGTCAGCCGGTAGGTGAGGACACCATGGCTCTTCTCCAGCCACTCCTCCATGACGGGCCTTACCGCCGCTATTGCGGAGTGCCCTGCGCTGGGTTGCGCAAGTCGCTCCTCCCATTCAGCCACTAGGATCTGGTGGACCTCACTCCGATCAGTCGGGTCCTCGCGCTTATGATACCTCAGCGCAAGGTCTCTGGCCTCCAGATCCCAAGGCATTGATCCGGCTAGGAGGCTCGCCGGCTCGAAGGAGATCGTACGATATCCCCGTATTTCCCTGACGACCATCGCACGCTGTGGCCTACTCAGCAGTGCAACGTTGCAGGGCATCAGGGTGTTCGCCCACACTGTGGCCCCATAAAGAGCCATGGACCATACGATCCCCACGTAGAGCTTCCGGCAGGAGGCATTGGGCTCCCCCAAGTTCAGCAGCAGCCGCGATAACACGGCCGCGGCCCCTGACAGCTTCGGCGCCAACCGCTGAAAATGCGGCCCAAAGTCCCACCGACTGTCGAGGACGAGTCCCAGGTACTTCATCGTCGACTCGATGCCGATGCGGACGCCTCGTACCCGGGGGTACCTCTACCGCCTCTTACCTGGGATTCCGAAGGCGGCCCCTTCCGAGGCTTGTGGAAACACAGAGCCTCAGACTTATGAAGAGCCACCTCGAGACCCAACCGCCGGATACTTGCAACGACTAGCGCAACCCCTGCTGTTGCCAGCATGATGAAAATGCAATGAAAATGTAATTTATTTACTTAAAATGTGACTTATAATAATTACTATTATCAATAAATAACTATGAACTATGATCGGGTGCGTCTTCCCCCTCGCCGTGACCAGCGAGTCGTCAGCGTAGCACGTCACGCCGACGCCGCCGTGGAGAAATACACCGCGCAACACCCAGTTGTAAACGATGTTCCACAAGAGCGGCCCCAGAACCGATCCCTGTGGGACACTGCACGACATCTCTCGCAGACCCCATCCTTCCCGACCTGGGTAGATGACGGCCCTGTACGTCGGGTAGGCCCGGATAATATGGCGAAGGTAGGTCGGCACCCGATGTTATTCGAGTCCGCCCTAATGCAACTCCAGGGCAAAGTGTTGAAAGCGTTGGCGATGTCGAGAGACACCGCCAAAACCATCTCCCCCCCGGGCCGCTGCTTCCTCCGCCAAACCATACCTACTGGTTGTCCGCCAGATCCGGCCCCAGCCTAGTCAAGTGTTGGACAAGGCGGTCTGCGCTTAAGAGCCCTCTCAATCGGGGCCCGAGGGCCTACAGAGCTAGGACCCATGCTTGGCCAGGTATGCCGTAGGTCCTGGGGCGGTGTTTTAGGCATGATTGAAGAGGTATGATTGAAGGCAAGAAATATATTATTCTCGTCTTTAACCTTAAACTTTAAAGTACTTGGAAGTTAGTACAGTTTTAATAATAATAATCCCAAGAGTGCCCGCAGGAGTCTTAACTCTGGCTTGCCTTGATCAGCCGGCCAGAGAGGAGCCGCCAGAGCTATTTGCTCGGAAGTGGATGTGTCTAATGGCGTAATAGCGGGGAAACCCACTCCGGGTCTTTTAGACTCGCGACGGCGAAACCGGGGCCACACCTCTCTACACCCTTAGCCACTCACATCGTTGTTTGCCCTCTGTTGCCTGTAATGGCGGCTATTTAGGGGGCCCATTCAGTGAGTTGGCGAGTCACCGTCTGCCAAATATATATTTCAATGTTTAAAGTTGAAAGGCAGACGCCGTTTTCTTCCGGCTAATGAAGTTAAAACCAGTCCATCAAACACCCATATCCATAGCCAATATTATTTTAGTTCCCATATTTCGCAATAGTCCTGCACCTTCCCGAGACGGAATATGACTGTACTACTATAGTGCAGCTGTGGACTGTCTTCGGTTCGTGCCCCATCCCATCATAGATTAATGTTGTCAAATGGGCGACTGCTAGCTGGACCTGTGTCCTCTGGCAAGCCTTCCAAAGGTCCGGATATCTTCCTGACGGGGGATGAGCCGTGATTAAATAAAGACATACAAATAATTATTTCAATTTCAATTTTATTTATTTGCTAACATGGGTACAAAATGGTGTTATAAATTTTATAATAATATAAATCATCGCCATAGTATAGCTTTCGCCATGCAATTTTTTTACAAAACAATCAATTATTATATTATGTTATTTTTTTTTATTTTTTTTTTTTATAGTATAGGATGGCGAAACGAGCTAAAGGCCCAGCGGTTACCTTTGCCCATGACAACTTCAATACCACCTAGGCTGTTGCCTAAATGGTACCGCAAGTCGGT
The DNA here is from genome assembly GCA_949699075.1 of Asteroscopus sphinx. Classification (NCBI taxonomy): domain Eukaryota; kingdom Metazoa; phylum Arthropoda; class Insecta; order Lepidoptera; family Noctuidae; genus Asteroscopus; species Asteroscopus sphinx. The sequence continues at coordinate 15,204,191 of OX453004.1, read as the reverse complement.
TCGCCAAACTGAGACATGAAGATGGAAAGTCTCATGTGATTGTAATTTCACCGGCACCCGTACCCTTCAGACCGAAACACAGCAATGCAAGCATCACTATTTGGCGGAGAAGTAGGCACGGTGGTAGTACTTCCCCGGACGAGCTCTTTCACAAAGGAGCTCTACTACTACTAAAAGAGCGAATTACTTACTCTATTATTATTATATTTAAATCCTAAATCAATTATGTATTAGTTATTTCTTAAAAAATATATTATTATTATCATACTAGCTTTTACCCGCGGCTCCGCTCCCGTTAAATTCTGCTAACCCACGTCAGTCCAGTCCAGTCCAGTCCATTCCACTGTCCCACTGTCCCGCTGTCCCGCTTACCCGCTGCCCCACCACCCCACTGCCCCGCTGGCCCGCTGCCCCACTGCCCCGCTGCCCCACTAACCCACTACCCCACTGCCCCGCTGCCCCACAGCTTCGTTGCCCCGCTGCCCCACTGCCCCGCGGCCCCACTGTCCCGCTACCACACTGCCCCGCTGCCCCACTGCCCCGCTACCCCACTGCCCCCCGCTGCCTCGCTGCCCCGCTACCGCTCTGCCCCACTGCCCCGCAGCCCAGCTGCCCCGCTGCCCCACTGCCCCGCTACCCCGCTACACCACTATTCCACTGCCCCACTGCCCCCCACTGCCCCGCTGCCCCGCTTCCCCACTGCCCCACAGCCCTGCTACCACACTGCCACGCTGCCCCACTGCCCCTCTGCCCCACTATCCCTTTGCACCGCTGCCCCACTACCATACTGCCCCACTGCCCCGCTGCCCCACTAACCCACTGCCCCTCAGCCTGTCCCACTGCCCCACTTCCCCAATGCCCCGCAGCCCCACTGTCCCGCTGCCCAACTGCCCCGCTGCCCCACTACCCCGCTGCCCCACTATCCCACTGCCTCGCTACCCCGGTAACCCACTGCCCCGCTGCCCCACCATCCCACTGCCCAACTGCCTGCCCCGCTGCCACACTACCCTACTGCCACGCTGCCCCGCTACCCCATTGCCCCGCTGCCCCACTGCCCCGCTGCCCCACCGCCTCGCTGCCCCACTGCCCTGCAGCCCCTCTATCCCACTGCCCCGCTGCCCCGGTAACCCACTGCCCAGCTGCCCCGGTAACCCACTGCCCCGCTGCCCCACTATCCCACTGCCCCACTGCGTGTCCCGCCGCCCAACTCCCCTACTGCCCCGCTGCCCCATTTCCCCACTGCCCCGCTGCCCCAATGCACCTCTGCCCAGCTTCCCCGCTGCCCCGCTACCCCACTGACCCGCTGCCCCACTATCCCACTGCCCCGCTGCCCCGGTACCCCACTGCCCCGCTATGACGCTGCCCCACTGCCTCGCTGCCCCACTGCCTCGCTGCCCCGCTGCTCCGCCCCGCTGCCCCACTGTCCCGCTGCCTCGCTGCCCCACAACCCCACTGCCGCACTGCCCCGCTACCCAACTGCCCCACTATCCCACTGCCCCACTGGCCGACTGCCCCGCTGCCCAACTGCCCCACTATCCCACTGCCCCACTGGCCCACTGCCCCGCTGTCCCACTACCCCACTGACCCACTGCCCCACTGTCCCACCGTGCCACCATCCCACTGCCACTGTCCTACTGTCCCACTGTCCCACTATCCGACTGTCCCACTGTAACACTATCTCACTATATCACTATCGTCCCGTCCCATTTCCCATGTCCAGTCCCATGTGCCGTCCCACTGTCCTGTCCCATGTCCCGTCTCATGTCCTGTCCCATTTCCCGTCCCATGTTCCGTCCCCTGTCCCGTCCACTGTCCCGTCCCCAGACCCGTCCCCTGTCCCGTCCCCAGTCTCATCCCCAGTCCCATCCCCTGTCCACTCCACTCCACTCCATCGTACATTACTATCCGCTCGTGCAAATGCATAGAAGCTTCGGTCTGTCGGATGAGTACGCAACCCACGAATTAATTTTTTTCTTTTTTTCTTTCTTTCTTTCTTTCTCAAAACCCATACCAGTTTTTAAGTCAGATCATCAGCTTTCAAACAAAAAAAATACATCAAAATCGGTCCAGTAGTTTTAGCGTGATGCTGGAACAAACAAACAAACAAACAAACAGACGTTTACAATTTTATAATAGTTAAGATAAGATATTGTGAAATATTAAAAATGTTACCTACACACACAAAAACACACGAATAAGTTAAAGTTTGTCATCAAGAAACTCTGTAACACTGTAATATGCTTTTTCTTTTAGTAATTTCTTTAGTTTATTCTTGAATAGATTGTTACTACAAATTTGGAGGAGAGAATTAGGCAAATGATTGTACAATCTAGTAGCCATGCAAAACACACTATTATTTAAGAGAGTGGTTTTGTTCGGCATGAAACTTATTTTCAAATGATGTCTTTTGCTTTTTAGTTTATTAAATATACCAATGTTACTCTTAACAAACGTTACAATTTCCAGTATATAGATACACGGCAAAGTCAAAATGTCTAACTGCGGAAATACAAGTCTACAACTATCTGTCTGTTTCATTCTGAATATAGCCCTCACGCATCTCTTTTGGGCCTTAAATACGGTTTCCCTTTCCACTGAGTTACCCCAGAACATAACACCATACATTAAATGGGGGGTAACATTTCCATGATACGCCGTTAGAACTGCCGATGTATTGACCGTTTTTGACAGCATATAAAGAGCATATGAGCATTGATTAAGTTTTGAACACAATGATTCCGTATGCGATTTCCAGTTAAGATTGGAATCAATATTTAAATTTTAAACCCAAAAACCTTGTCCTATCTAGTTCTTTAATTTTCTTTTGTAAGTAATTAATATTCATGTCTGTTAATTTATTCACCCTATTTCTAAATGTCATAAAATACGTTTTATCGAGATGAATTTTTAAATTGTTTATTAATAATAAAAATAAAACGTTAAAAAGTCAACATAAAAGCAAATTTTTGTACTAACATTGTTTTCTTTCTAACTTTTTATCCAAATAGAATTTCCAAAAACTGTTTCCATAGTCTAATTATATGTTTTATAGTCTAACAGAAAATGTTTGTATTATTGATGGCCGCCGATAGACCAAGCGCCATACAAATTCGCCCATTGTCCTTTTGTCAGGAAGTTCATTCATATGGAGGGAGAACAATAATGGTTTGGGCCGGTATTTGGATCAGTGGAAGAACCAATCTCATTTGGATCAGGGGTAACCTCAGTGCTCAGATTTATGCGGAAAGGATTGTTTCAGACGTGATCATCCCTTTGCGAAGCCGGTTGGATGATTCGTTTCGACGAATGCACGACAATTTACGTCCAGGGGCATGCAATATTCGCTCGATTTTACTATTCGAGTTTTTCGAATAGTGCTAATCAACTATTCGAATATATTCGAGTTTTTCGAGTTTTACGAATACTTGTTAGGTTTTTTAAGAAAAAATAATAAATAATCATTAAAAACTAGTGGACGATGCGGCTGACGTTGGGTAGGCCGCACGGGGAATCCCATCTCCCGGGCGAGCCCTGATTGCTTACTTATGGTGAATCGCGACCCGTCAAGGGTGGTTGGCGAATCCTATCCCACGCCCCGGCCAAAGGTCGTTAGAGGAACACTGTGGTTGTCGGTAAGACTCGGACTCCGCTTTCCCCGTGCGTCCATGAGGATTTCTCCAAGTGAAAACAACGCTCAACACCGGAAGCGCTCACCGGCTTATCCGAGGCACTCTAAATAACAATATTAGAGCTGAAAGGACGCGCTTAAAAAGCGTACTCTTCGACCTTCATCACTCCAAACTGGTTTAGGGCTCTAAAAAAAATTCAATCAGAACTTCAAAATCGATTCAACTCACTGAAAACCACTGGCAATGGTGTCGATTCTCTTGTTCACGAAATAAACTTATTTTAAACTATCGCTCTCTTTTACTAATAGTAGGTAGATACAACTGTTCGGAATCCATTCAATAACGTGCAGCACCGGATATGTAATTTCCGCATACGTATTAGTGTTGCGTGTTGCGTGGACGCCTTGAAGTGTTGTATTTTTTTTTTTAATATTGAAGTAGGTGTGATGGCTATTAGACTAGACAGTTGGTAATGATAGCCGTGATTTTGGATGAGGAATAAGAAAAAGAAAACCAAAAAAGAGTCGACGCTATTGGATCCACGATTCTCTAAGAGAACGAAAAACCGAGGGAGAATATTGGACATTGGTGTCTATTCTCTTCTTCACAAACTAAACTTATTTTAAATTATCGCTCTCTTTTACTTATATACACACCGGCACAATTAGCGGAACACAAAAAAAGCAGGATTTTAAAATCTTTTACTTGAGGAACTGGCCAGTTATGATATTTTTTTAATTTATTGTCAAATTTGAAAATAGAAAATTAGATGACATACACTTTTTTCATTCATTTGTTTTATTTTCCCGAACAATACGTTTTGTCAACTTGTTCGAGTAATAACTAAGTAATTGTAATTTTTTTGAAAAATTGCACTTAAGAGGACGCTCCCAAAACGTAATTCCCACCCTCGCACTCCCCTACACTCCGCAACTGCGGGCCGCTCTCCTCAATTTTATGCGAGTTGCAATAAAACTCATTTTCGAGAAAATCGTACTCGCGCGTTTTACCACGGAAGTAAATAACGTAAGTCGCAAAACAGTTTTCGTTTTATTACAAGAATAATAAATAATCTATACAAATTTCCTCTAGCTAGTATTTAATCAACTTTATTATCTTCCTATCTGCATAAATTTTATATAGCTAACTTGAATAATAATGTAGAAATATTCGATAAATCTCTAAAAACGCATGATTTTGAAAAAATAAAAGTATCGAACAAAAATCAACCTATTATGTATCTGTCTAGTCAAACGATAGAAAAAGGTACAAAAAAACATATATCTAAATTACACATTCATAAAGTATGTGTTCGACTCAGCATATGTTTTCAAAAAGTCACCTCATTTTGGGAGCCTACTCTTAATGGTTTTTTATAAATTTGTTATTCTATAGGCAATTTTGTTTATTAAAAGCTCTTTATTATGCCTGACTTAACATCACTGGAAATCATTAGGGCTGATGAAATGAGAAGAAATGGCCATACCTACAGATCGATTGCCTCAAGGCTTCGTCGACCAGTATCAACGATTCATCGCAGCATCCAGCGGTACAGATCGTCTAATGCTCTTGTGAGGAGGAGGGGTCAAGGTAGAAAAAGATGTACATCGAGGCGAGATGACAGTTTTTTACAACTTGGAGTTCGTAGGAATACGCGATTAACGGCTGTACAAGCTCGAAATGAACTAGAAGACGTTCGAGGAGTACGAGTAAGTGAGCGTACAGTTCGCAGGAGATTTGAAGAAGTTGGTTTAGGGTCGTATATACCTGCCAAAGGCCCAAAACTTGAGAGACGTCGAGACGCGAGAACATCGTCATTGGGATTTGAACGAATGGCAGCAGGTTCTCTTTACTGATGAGTGCAGAGTTCTTTTAAAACAGATCGATGGGAGACAGCGAATATGGAGACGCAAAGGAGAACGCCACATACAGTCTAATTTTGAACACACAGTGGCTTATGGTGGCGGCTCGATTATGGTTTGGGGAGGGATATGTTTGGGAGCTTGCACGGAGTTAGTGATAGTCACAGGAGGGACCATGACAGCAGATCGATACATCAGAGACATTTTAGAAGAACATGTTGTACCATTTGCCCCATTTATTGGTGACGACTTTATTCTAATGCAAGATAATGCTCGTGCTCATAGTGCACAATCGGTACAGGCATATCTGAGCCACGTAGGTATACCGGTGATGCAGTGGCCAGCAAATTCCCCCGATATGAATCCGATAGAGCATGTCTGGGACTTGCTAAAAAGAAGGGTTAAATCCAGAATGCCACCCCCCAACAATCTGAATGAACTTGGAAACGCATTACTTGAGGAGTGGGTGTGTGTGGTGGTGTGGAGCGGTTGCCTCAAGAAATCATCGATAACATAATCTGTAGCATGCCCAGATGAATGGAAACCGTAATCAGAGCAAGAGGGGGAAACACTCGTTATTAATTTTGCTTTAATTTTATTGTTAAATCATTTAATGCTTACTTTTTTTTATTTTTTGTGATGGTTCATAATCATCAAAAAATTTCACTTATTTCAAATTTCTTTATTTTTAAATAAAAAATAACGAAGACTTTTCAAAGTCGTTGTTAAAAGATGTTAATCAATTTGTTATTTTGTGTCTAATTACATTTTCGTCAAATATATGCGTTATTATCTCATAGTCTCACTTTTTTTTCTGTTCCGCTAATTGTGCCGGTGTGTATATTAGATACAAGAAATGGATGGCAACAATTTTAGAACTGTCAAATTAGTCGGAATTTAAATTTCCATACAAGTTTAGTCGTGATCTCGGAACGTGCCCACTAAAATACAAAGAAATGTAACACGTAAACTAATTAGACAGTTCTAAAATTGTTGCCATCCCTTTCTTGTATCTACTATTAGTAAAAGAGAGCGATAGTTTAAAATAAGTTTAGTTCGTGAACAAGAGAATCGACGACAATATTGACGAGAAAACCAATACAATATACAATAAATTACGACTGGTACTTCTGATCTTATAAGAAAGAGACGGGAGATGTCATCAGCACTGGGTGCTTCATCAGATAAAATGGTCTTTAAACCTAAAGATTAGGAAGTTAATGCGATGCGACCTCCGTCGCTCCGATTCTCGCGCCACTGAGGCTGCGATTGATCAAAATAGGGGATCGAAAGTTTTTGCTCTGATGAAACTAAAAGTCGCGCATGGCAAAATTGTCACCCATCTCTTAGATTGAGATGCTTGTCGCAGTCGAAAACTTCCATGGGCATTACTCCACGAGAACCACAAGACCAACGGTTCCTAGCAACTAGCAACGACGACCAAAGAGTCCAACTCACGTGCCATTACACCGAAGATCTCTCGGACGTTGACCAGAACGAGATTAGGGAGGCCCTCAAGCAGCTCCAGGTGATGACGGAATTACCACTGAACTCCTAAGAGCAGGCGGAGTTCCGGTCCTGAAGAAGCTAAAGTTTTCTCAAAAAAAGGAGTTAAAACCGTTCTAAAGAACTGAACCCATGTCACTCCTGCGTCACGTGTACATGCTGTTCTCGAGGGTCATCACGAATCGTCTCGCCAAATTAAAGACTCGACGAATTCCGGTCACCAGAGCAAGCAGAGTTTCGAAAAAACTTTACACAGAAGACTGAAGAGTACAGTCAACCGCTGTATACGGCATTTGTGGAATACGAGAAGGCCTTCGACACCATTGAAACTTGGGCAGTTATGGATGCTCTTCAACGATGTCTCATCGAAAAATTGTATACAGAGATGCTTAGATGCCTGTACAAGCTGCTATTATGACTGTTCAGATCCAGAACTCAAAACCGAAGTCAATCCAACTGCGCAGAGGGGGATGAGGGGTCCCTAATGTCGTTTTTTTCCTTTGTTCCCTAATCTCTCTCGCTCTTATCGACTTGCTCTGGCACATTATCTTCATCGTCATCGTTTGTATCTTCCGATTCCGAATAGAACGTCTTGGTTATGTACAAAATCGTTTCTAAAACAGCCTGGTTAGATTAATTTAGGCAAATCGCATGATTAGATTAGATTAGATTATTTTTATTGATAACAATAATTAATTATACGTCATTACAAAACAAAATATAAATAGAATTATCAAAATTAATTAATTCATTCATAAAAATACAGTGTATAAAGTTGTATTATTCAAAAATAACAATAAAAATTTCATCTACTAGAAAATAATATATCATTGTAGCTTAGGAATGAATTCATCGACGCTGTAAGGGGCCATTGCAATAAAGAAGGACTTAACTTTATTTTTAAAAACCGGCAAGGTCTTAGAGCTGCGAATGGACTCTGGCAGGGCATTAAACACTTTTACACCGAAAATACGAGTGCATTTGCTTGTCTTAGTAAGTCGATGTCTAGGAATCACTAACCTGTGCGCGTTTCGTGTGGCTATTTTATGCACATCTTTGTTCTGATGAAACAAATTTATGTTTTTATACATGTATAGACACACATTATACATATATAAGGCTGGCATTGTCATCAGCTTAAGGTTCACGAAAATAGTTTTCGCTGGTGTTAGTGGTGGGACTCTCGCTAGTATGCGCACAGCACGTTTTTGCATAACAAATGCACGGTGCCATTCCGCAGACTGCCCCCAGATGTCAATACCGTAGGTAAGCAGCGTCTGGATCGTTGCGAAGTAGCAACCCCGAACTGCCTGCTGTGAAAGGACACGTGCGACCCGCCCCAGCGCAAAGCATGCTCTCCCTAGCTTATCACATAGGCCGTCTACGTGTCCACTCCAGGTGATACTCCTATCGACGTGAAACCCTAAAATTACGAAAGAGTCTACCTGACGTATGGTCTGACCCTCCATTTTAACGGTTAGATCTTGATATCGGCGTCCGGACAAGTTAAAGTGGGTGAAATTTGTCTTTTTCGGATTCAGTGCCAGGCCGTTGACTCGAAACCAGTGCGCCAGCTGACGCGCTACAATGTCAAGTTTTTGTTCGAGAGCAGTGACTTCTGGGGCTGTAACAATTGCAGCTACGTCATCCGCGTATATCATTCGTTGATATGATTCGTTTTGTTAATTTATGTAATGGCGTGCTTCGAAACATTCAATTAAGTTCTAATATTTTATTCCTAGTTGTTATTCGAAAAACTCGAAAAACTCGAAAAACTCGAAAAACTCGAATACCTAAGCTCTTACTATTCGAATAGTAAAAAAGGCGAATACTCGAACTAAACGAATACTCGAAGACTCGAATTGCTTGCCCTAACGTCCACACACGGCTAGAGTCGTAACACGCACTCTTGCCGATGCTCGCATCAACGTTTTGCCGTGGTCTGCTCAATCGCCCGAGCTAATTTCTGAACGCGTCATACAGCCTGCTGTCAATTTAGTCGTGTTCAGAAATTAGCTCAATTGTACCTCTTTATTGCACAACAAGATTACATAAATCATGATGTTATCAATGGAATGATTAATACATGCTGAAATTTTAATCGCTTAATTCTCGAAGAGGGATCATTGTACCCAATATTATGAACAACTTTTACTGTGGGACCAACCCTAAAATCGCGGAAAAAATGGAATTAAGCGATTAAAATTTCAGCATGTATATATTTTTATTGTGGGGTTTAAAAAATATTTTAAATGCTGAAAATTATTCTTTAGGAACCAAGGATAAATAGTAAAACTATTCCAACATCTCTAAAAATCTTTATGTTTTTGTACAAATCAATGTATGGATGGATCTCGCAATGATTCTTTCGAAAACATGTAATCGTGAAAATTCACACGTTACAGTTTACATTATTTTTTAAACACTCTATCTATCACTTGGGCGGCTATTAAAATTTAAGGAAATATAGACGTAGAATCTTTGTGTAAAAGATAAATACCAGTAAGTAATCAAATGTGCTTACCTCAAAATATCGATGATAGAGGACTACTCCATACACACAGCCGATTGAGACTAAAATTTGAATGACTAGCCACACAATTACATTACACACTTGAGCTTGACCAAAAAGTTCTTTTCCATTTTTGATGCACAACATAGACTCAGTGACCATAATAACTCCATATACCCAGCACTGGGTACCGACTCGTTTACAATTGGGATCCGTAACGTAGGTGTAATATTGTCTGAAAGCAATGGTTAAATAAATTAAGTACCTAATTACCTAAGCATTATATTACGCAGTCTTACAAACAACGTTGCTGGCAGCAAGCAGACACAAGCCGTGCTGTTTGTAAGTGAGAGTAAATATTATTAGGATTCGAAGATTAAAGGCACGTACAGACCAAAAGCAGGTCAGTAGCAGCGCAGGTTGAAGGCGGGCCCGCGTAATTTGTAAGGAACGATATGAAACACGACACACCAAATATAAGCGCGGGCCCGCTGGCGAACTGCGCAGCTTCTGCCCTACTCTGGACCCGCCGGCGACAAACCAGACAGAGCGGCGCGCGGGCAGGAGTGGCGCAGTTGCGTTGTATCACTACGGCCGCCATATACTAACTGGCCAAACCGGAGCATGACAGGTCAGCGCGTCAGTGTGACTTCAAAGCAGTTACTAGGCAGTTGTATTGTTTGAAAACCGACACAACATGTAATACTGAAAGCAACTGAACTGCTTTCAGTATTATATTTAGACTCTAAATGCCTAAATGCAGTGACGTCTGCCACATACTAAAACGTAGGCAGTTTTAAAGCGTTTTGACGGCAAGCCCGCCCAAAGAGAATATAATCACTACATTTAGTTTAGACCCGCCATAGAACTGCTTTCAGTATGCCATGTTGTGTCAGTTGTCAAACAATACATCATCATCATCATTTCAGCCGGAAGACATCCACTGCTGGACATAGGCCACCCCCAAGGGCCATATGCCAAAATCACCACGCTTGGCAGACGGGTTGGCGATCGCAGTTGGTGGGTTAAATACTCAGAGAACGCTGCTGCCCATCCTCTGGTGAATCGCTTAGTCGCCTTTTACTCTTGAGAAGAGATAGGGTGGTTCAATTCTTTATGTCCGGCACTAAACGGAACAAACAAACAATACAACTGCCTAGTAATTGCTTAGTAGTTTTTTATGTGATTTCATCCGAAACAATACGTCAAGTTACCTGGGGCCTTACTCCCGACTGGTTCGAGCTCTAAACCAAATCGAGCTAAAGTAAATTCCTAGAAAAATGCAGTAGGATTTGACACTAACTCGAATTCAAATTCGATTGATACAGCACTCGATCCAGTCGGGAGTAAGGCCCCTGGTTTATTTAGCAGGAAATCGAAATCAATATTTTCTTGCAAAAAAAAAAACGTCCTATATTATTGCACCAATTCGATCACCAATCCGATGCCGACATTTCCTGAAAATCAGTTTTCAGGCGTTTTTAGGACCCCTTATGGCCATTTGACACCACATGTAAAATTGTTGAAGAGTGAGCGAGATAGAGCTAAATATCAGACAAGGATAGACGAAGAACCTTCTGGAAGAGAGTGAGCAAGATAGAGCTAATATAAGACAAGAATAGACGAGATTCGACAAGCTTCGAGAACATTCTAGAAATGAGTGACAGAGATGGATGATACATGAGGTTCGTCAAGGTTCGAGAACTTTCTGTTACGAGAATGTGCAAGTGAGAAAGAGTTATCTTATGACAGACAAGGACCTGTCGGGGGTGGTTGTGTGAATACTCACGGGTTCCCACGCCCCCGGCTAAGGTAGTTGAAGGAACACCGTGGTGGTTTTAGTCGGTAAGAGTCCGACACTGGCTCCGCCTGCCCCGGGCGGAGTGCGTCCATGAGGATTTCCCCACGGCAAAAAAAAAAAAAAAAAAAAAAAAAAAAAAAAAAAAAAAAAAAAAAAAAAAAAAGGATAGTTGACGTTCGAGGACTTTCTAGTACCACGACTCGCGGCGTATCTAAACCATAAAGGTATTATACCGACGTCAGTATAGAAATGTCTTTGATATAAACGGCGCAGCTCAGCGCCAGTGGAGTTGAGAGTTCTTTTTTTATTTTATTATATTTTTTATAGTATAAGATGGCGACACGAGCTAAAGACCCAACTGATGTTAAGCGGTTACCTTCGCCCATAACAACTTCAATACCACCTAGGCTGTTGCCTAAATGGTACGGTACGGTAAGTCGGTTCGCCAAACTGAGACATTTTATTTATTTATTTAAACTTCATGCAACATGTGTACATAGGCGGACTTAATGCCTTAGGCATTCTCTCCCAATCAACCTTAGGGTGATACAGAGATGACAAGGCAGGTGCAATATTGATTCACGACACAAAACAAGATGAGAAATAAATTACCACTAAAACAATAGATAAACATACATAGGTATATATATATAACATACAATAAGTACTAAATATATATAATAATATACTATTATAGTCATAGATAAAATACTAATGAGATGATTCTGCCAAAATTTTATCTAGAAAGAACTTCCTAACTTTCCTTTTAAAAGAGTCCCGACCGGTGGCCATCCTAAGCTCGAGAGGTAGCTCATTCCAAAGAAGAATTAATTGAATATGAAAGGATGAGTGAACAAAATTAGAGCTATGATAAGGGCAATGTAGAAGACGATTATTAGAAGACCGTAGATTTCTAGTGTGTGTAGAGCATAAATATTGAAAGTGGGGAGTTAAGTAAAGAGGGAAGGAGAATTAAGTAAAGAAAAAAGCGTAGTCAAAGCACGTACTTGTCTCCGCTGACGGATGGGCAACCATTTAAGTTGAGACCTATGTGAAGAAACATGATCATACTTTCTTAGGTTGTAAATGAACCTGATACAATTGTTAAGCAGCCGGTCGAGCTTACTGAGTAAGACTGAAATCAAATCGTAGTAGCACATGTCACCATAGTCGATTATAGGAAGGACTAGAGTCTGCACAAGCATTATTTTGGTCTTGGCGGGTAAAAAGTTCCTCAGGCGGTAGAGGGAACGCAACGTACCGTTGACTTTTTGGCTTACCTTGGTGACTTGTATGTGCCAGTTAAGTAAAGAATCAAAATGTAAACCAAGGTTTTTTGACGCTAGAGCTGATTGGAATGACACTACCGTTATAGAAAATTGCTGGGAGGGTCCCAACAACTACTCTGCTCATCATTTGCAAGCTTCCAACTATTATAGCTTGACACTTTGTGGGGTTAACTGAAACACCAAACCTGACAGACCAGGTGTTTATGGCCTCCAAATCACGATTAAGCTGGTTAATTGCTTCGGGCAAGTTGTCTACATGAGCTTGAGCATATAACTGAAGGTCATCAGCATACAGATGATACGAACATCGAAGACTATGAGTAATGGAATTTATGAAAATATAAAATAACAATGGAGAAAGTATACCGCCTTGCGGTACGCCAGCATGCAGATCACGCCAATTCGACAATGTTTTATCGACGCGAACTGACTGCTGACGCCCACGAAGATAAGAATTGAACCATTCCAGCGCCTCAGGAGAAACCATGATGTTGGAGAGGATAGAAAGGAGAATGTCGTGACTGACGGCGTTAAAGGCATTATAGAAATCTATTAAAACCAGTACAGTGACTTTGGTACCCTGCATCCCCTCTCTAATGTCATCAGTCACTTTAAGGAGAGCAGAAACTGTACTATGCCCCGGCCTGAATCCAGACTGTAAAGGGCTTACAAGGTCGTTGCAATGAACAAACCTAGAAAACTGGCTATGTACACAGGCCTCGAGCACTTTAGACAGAAAAGGAAGTATGGATATGGGACGGAAGTGGCTTTTGAATGGACTCTCGCAGTATTGGTACCCAAACTAGATACCCTAACTGCTTAACCGGGCGGGTGGCGGAGAATCCAGTCAGGGACTCCATCCGCCGAAAAATTTCCCTAAACCTAACTTATAAACTAAAATCTCGGTAGCAAAACCGCATAAGCGCCCTTAGGGAGGGCTCGTACCTCGGATTACTGGAGCATTGCGGGGGACCCCACCGCTATGTCCCCCTGGCAGCCGTTGCTGCATCGGGAATAGTTTTCTCGAAAGTGGCGGACTTTCGGTATACCGGGGGGGTGGCGCGTTTCGCGAATCGCCGTTAAGCGGCAAGCCTCCCCGCGAGGGCGAACACCTACTTAATCCTAACACAGTGACGGTTAAGCCTACTCCTAGGAACTATTCTAGAGCAAAGCGTCGGTCTCGCGTGACGAGATTATCTCCGGTTGCGATACCGTGAGGGCGTCCCCAGGGGGGAGCTCGGGCCTCGGCTCAGGGTGCAGCTGGGGGACCCCGCCAGCGGTCCCCCCGGCAGCCGCTGCTGCTGCATCGTGTTGGGTTTCTCGAGAGTCGGACTCTCGGCATCTGCGTCAACATCGCGTCGGTCCTCGCCGGCGGGGACGATAATCAGGACGACGGCGTCGGAGTGTGCTGGTGTCCTTATTGGACTCCTGCTGAAGTGTGGTGTCATCATCGGGTTCTATTAGCGCGTGCCTGGGACGGCGTATCTTGCTGATAGCTGAAGGCTAATATTTGGTGGCCGCTACAACCAAGGAGTTGGGAAACGTTTAAAGTCAATATGGCTAGACTAGACCATTTCTGTGTAACGAAGCCATACCGACTTCTAATTTTTCCACTAACGCCATCTAAACATTGCGTTACGTTTGAATAAACTTTTGACTTTGTAAAAGTACGAACAAACAACAAATAACAGAATAAAGAGGATAAACTGCTTTTGTATCATATCTTATTCTGGGTCTATTCTCTTCTTCTAAAACTTAGTACTTGTATGTCAGTCTTCAGAATGTGGTAAATCTGTTGAATATAAAATTTATCTCTATAGATTTTTAACTAAAATATCGTAATTAAACTCAGAAACCTTTATTTTTGATATTCATATCGATAATCTATAGTTCTATACCATTTTTTTTTTCTATTATTATTAAATAAGGTACATCACATACACTCACAATCTTCAAAATGTTATTTTCATCATTCGATAAAAAGCGCCATCTGTTGTTGAATATAAAATTTACATAGGGTAAATATGTCAAACTTGGTGAGTAACATAATTTTGCTGTGCTAGATGGCGCGATCGCCCATTGTACTTACCACAGAAATAGGAGAATAGTTAGAACAACTATGTGGGCGGGGTGGGCGCGCCTTAACTTTGAACATGAAGCTCATAGCCTACAGCTCATAACTTAGGTAATATGATATGATCAAACGACGCATTTAGTTACTCGCGGAACGTATCCCTGTAAAAAGCTGGGGCTTTTATTAGTTTAAAATGCCGTCCTGTGCTGTTATAAGTTGTAAAGCAAGAATCCAAGTACTCAGTACATCAGAAAGGAGGATTTATTTTCACCAATGAGCATTAAATACCTTAAAAATTAAGAAATATTGCAAAATTTTGAAAAAATATGTAATAGTCGTTGAAAACGATTCCACAGCAAAATACAATTTAAAAAATATTCATTACGTACGATGTTCCTTGCGGTCGAAGCTGCGATAATTTTAAGGAAGCAACGTATTATTACGCGAATGACTGTCGTTGGTTCGCTGAATGACATTCCCGTAGTAGACAGGCTACTCAGCATGCATGCGAATATAACATCTATTTCTAATGTAATTGAGTGCATATACTGTACTTTAATTTAAGCGCCCATAGCGTCGAGTAGTTGAACTCGTTGGTTATAGCCAGGAATAGTTATCTGCTATGCTACCCAGCATGCATGCGAATAAAATATCTATGTCTAATGCCGTTGAGGCCAAAATAGCGTCATTTAAATGAAGCGCCCCCTGGCTTCGAGTAGTTGAACTCACTAGTAGTTGCGTACGATTTGATTAGAATGGAAAAACGTCTTAAGTGATTTTGAAATGATCGTTAAAAACAAATTTTAAAAACTCGGATTGAAGATTGAATTGAATAAACACTGTACGAGTTAAAGGCCCGATTTGAATTTAAAATTAGGACCCAATCACGTCGCGGTTTTTTGTGTATTGTAATGTACAATTTCAGTTGTAAATGTGTGAGTTTGGCGACACTGGTTCTCGTACTAAGTAATCGTTATGATCATTCTAGCTCATATATTTCTGTGGTACTTACCTATACAACGTGTTGACCTGTATTCGAGCCATATTTAAAGAGGTGACTATACCACTGATACTGAACACGAATCAATAAAAAAAACAATACCAATTTTTTTTAAATACCTATTTGTATACAAACAAATTCCCTCCGTGTGTCGCATGCGACACTAAAACGATGGGTGCAAAACAATTGCAGGTATTTCCACCCTTTGTCAATGCCACCGATGACTTATTTTCAAAGTCGTTCGAAATTTATTCTCAAACCCTCGCTGTTTCTAAGTGAAAAAATCAGTGGCGGATTTACCACCAGCTTAGGGCGGCAGATTTTTGGGGCGGCAAATTTGGTGGCATCATTTTTTTAATATCTTACAGAAATTAAAAAGATTCATATCTATTTCTTGTGCAATCAGTGACGGTCCTAGCGCGGTGCGAATGGTGCCACTGCACCGGGTGCTTCATAGGGGTTGGGGGGAGGCGCCAAAATCGTCAGTAAGATTCGTTATTGACCGACGACGATCGTTTTACGTTCTTATTGAAATCCGCTCTTTTTACCTGTGCGTTTTTGGCATATATTTAAAGCCACTATTCTGTTACAGTTATATCACTTTTACATATAATACAATAAAACCAAAATACTAATAAAAAATTATAGTGCTCGCTTCGCTCACGCTGTTATTACGTCTTTGAATCCTAGTTGTTCATAAATATTTAAATATTAAATCAATAAATATTTTTGGGACATATTACACATCACTATCTAGTCCCAAACTAAGCAGAGCTTGTGCTATGGGTACTAGACAATGGATATAATACTTACATAGTTTTTTTTAAATACATATAATGCATAAGAAACAACCAGACCAACACAAATACTCAAGTTCATCACACAAATATTTGTGTCTTGTGGAATCGAACCCACGACCTCGTGATCAGCAGTCCGACACTCGAACCACTAGACCACAGAGGTCGTCAAAAACTTGCTAGGGCTGCCCCTGCAATCTTAACGAAATCGTTAGATTGTAAAAATAATCTAGGAACTTACACATAAAGTTCGGCAGGGGCGGCAAAATTTGAATAGCCTACTAGCGGCAAATGTGTAAATCCGCCACTGGAAAAAATCGTAGAATTTTTCAAGTAGTTTTAGATCATGACTAAGCACATTATTTATCATTTGCTCTAGAAATATGGCACGGTTACAGATCAACAACTTGTATAATCTTTCTTTAAGGACCAGAACGCCCGCGCGCAGACTACAGATTTCACCCCCACTTCCTCAACGCCCCTACAATTCTACACGATTATACGCGTAATGCTATATTCTGGTCGGAAAACCACCATCTATCTAGAAAGTAGAGAACTACAATTGATTCCTAAAAGCTCTACTTGTGACCGCCATCTATACATAAACATAAGAACTACGTTTGTAACACAAGTTTGTGTGATAGATACAAACCTCTATAAAATATTACGAGAGGTAGGGCCTGCGAGCAGCAGACTCGGGGTAGTCTGCTGCCCGACCAGCAGCTGGCGTAGCTGGCACAGCCGGCGTAGTTGGCGCAGCTGGTAAAGGCCCATGAGGTGAGGTGGCGTGCAGTGTTCCGTGTGCGCCACAAAGGAGGGTGCGGCCAACGTAAGGCCGCACAGGGAGAAGGGGCTCGCCAGCTTGTGGCGGGCTAGGACCAGTCGGGGGTGGTTGTGTGAATACTCACGGGTTCCCACGCCCCCGGCTAAGGTAGTTGAAGGAACACCGTGGTGGTTTTAGTCGGTAAGAGTCCGACACTGGCTCCGCCTACCCCAGGCGGAGTGTGTCCATGAGGATATCCACACGGAAAAAAAAAAAAAAAAAAAAAAAAAAAAAAAAAAAAGGCTGGCCCGGCCCCGTGGCTTTAGGTCGCATTAAGCATTTGTACTTACTACATTTTCAATGTACCGCTCTAATAAAAAAAATAGAAGCATTTGAAGGGGGCCGGGCCAGCCTGACGTTTTCAGCCCGGCCCCATCTGTACCACGACAACTACCAAACTTGCTGAGAAAGTGGTGCCACAGAAGGGATGTACTCCGTAAAATACACGTACATAGTGCTTAATTTAATCTTAAAACCTAATATTTTCCGAGATATTAAGGTGTAAAAGGGGCCGGGCTGAAAACTGTATCGACAGCTTTAACTGGATAACCACGAAAGCTATAAATACCTATCCTAGGTACGAAATAATCTCCGGCGAATTTAGAACACTTGTACTTCTTTCTTTTCAAATTAAACCCTCTTAATATATAAATATAAGTAATTTAAATTCGGCTGGCCCGGCCTCTTTCAGACGCTAATATCACTCTCAATATCATATCAATTTCTTTAAGAAGGCGTTCTTCGCATTCCAATAAAGCAGTACATCAATGCAGTTTGAGTCCTGTGTCTATCAGCCGTGTATTTGAGAAGATAATCAATATTGAAAAATGTACTGGTCGAGTGACCATCAGTCAAATGCTTCAATTTTCAGGACATTATTTATCATAATCATAAGTATTGATAAATAACCAAGGAGATGATATGTAACTTTAGCTTAGACGTGGGACACTAATGAAACACGACACAATACATAATCCTACTAATATACAAGATGATTTGTAATTCGACCTATTCCATGATAGGGGTTGTACTAGAGCTCATTTGCAATAATATTGATCCCGTGAACCAAGGGGCATCAGTCATTTGTTTTCGAGTTACAGCAGTTTAAGATTTTTTTGATATTTTCCTTCTTCGGATGGAAAAATGCTAATTATGAAATATTTATTCTACTCTAGGCACTCAATTGACACTTTCCTGAAAGCTGATGAATGATCAATTACTATCACTCAAAATTCATAGCCAACATTTTCATAACCTCGGAAATAAATGGTCATAAATGACACGTTATAAAACAAAATAATCTAAGTAGTAGTTTACATTGCAGAGAATTACTGGAAAAAAAATTATATGATATTTGGCGTATAAATTACATAAATAACATCCTCGTTTTAAAAGCTAGTCAAAATGGTACGTAGGTATGTGGTCAAGTTTCGTAAGGGCTTGGAAAAAAAATGCAGTAATAGCAGAATTGGGAGCACTTTGCTTGAAGTAATTTTCTACATTTATATCGTGTTGTTGTTGGGCCGGAAACTAACATAAGCTACTTATATACAGGTACTCCCATTACGAAAGTGTGTCTGTTGGTTTGTATCCCTTTCAGGCAGTAACGGAGCAGCAGATCAACATCCTATGAAATTACAGTCTCATGAGACTTTCCATCTTCATGTCTCAGTTTGGCGAACCAGTAACTCAGTTTGGATCTAGACTCTAGCGGTTGCTTGCGGCCCTCGACACCATGACTGAAACGTGTTTGTGGCCCCTATAAAAAAAAGGTTGAGTATGGCTGCTCTAGATCCATGATGGATCTATTGAGATTTTTTTTCACATTAGAACCAATTTTTGAAGAAGTGTATCTATTGAGAACTTTATTTTTCGTTAGATCTATTGTGTAGATCTATGAGATCCATGATGGTTCTATCGAGAATTATTTTTCTTATTAGAACCAATTTTTAAGAAGTGGATGTACAGAGAACTTCCTTTCTCTGTAAATCCATCTCTTTGATTGCTACCTTGAGAATCACACTTTCTTTCGAGTGATAATTAGTGCTTTATACTACACATTCAAGGAACATAAAAAACAAAATCTTTATAAATTGAAGTTTTCTCGCTTTTCTAATGTCAAAAATCTTGTTGTATTTATTTCTAGACTACTCAGGCAATGATTGAATGCCAAGCTCCAGGTGTGCTAGGGGTCTTGACTAGTAAATGAAAACTCTTAGACTGTATTTCAGGACTGGTTGTTTTAAAGAGAATCGGTTCAGTAGTTATCTAGAAATATCGCTAAATAGAATAGCCCAACCGCCATCTTTGCTGCGTCATAGCTACCCCCCCCCCCATACCCCTAGGAAGTGACTACCTCACTTTTCGTGGTCAGGAAAACATGCCTAATATGTACATACCAGTTGTCCGTATGGCGGAACTGAGTCCCACGGAACTGTCGAAAATGTCAATTGGCACTCGTACTATAACTAGTTTTTACGTGAGAATTAGATAATCAACATGCTAAAACTACTATTATATTGAGTTGCACACTATATCTTCTTGACACCGTACGTAACTCAATACAATGATCAATGGACAATAAAAATTAATAATGAAAACCATTACCTACCTTACAGACGGAGCTACAATAACTCCTATAAGACATAGACGTGCGATGACCAGAGGATGTGAAGGTGGCATCTCAAATATATGTTTTAGAAAAAACGTATTTAATTCCGAAATTTGCCAAAACACCACTAATTGACTCAAAGCGCAGAATCTCATGTATGTGCTTGTAGGATCCAACCATCGGACTGGTGTCCACTGTACAGGTGTGAACTGCAATATCGCCCGCTTTATTTTTCCAGTAGTAGATGAAATATCCCTTAAAATAAAAGATAATTTATAATCAGAGCAGTAGACATTAAATTAAAACATACTGAACAAGAAAATGTCTTCATCATCAACTAAGTGCCTGAATAATGGTGTCGTTTCTCTTGTTCACGAACTAAACTTATTTTAAACTATCGCTCTCTTTTACTAATACTAGATACAAGAAAGGGATGGCAACAATTTTAGAACTTTCACGACTAAACTTGTATGGAAATCTAAATTCCGACTAATTTGACAGTTCTAAAGTTGTTGCCATCCATTTCTTATATCTACTATAAGTAAAAGAGAGCGATAATTTAAAATAAGTTTATTTCTTGAAGACGAGAAACAACACCAATGTCCAATATTCTCCCTCGGTTTTTCGTTTTCTTAGACAATCTTGGATCCAATAGCGTCGAGTCTTTTTAGGGTTCCGTAGTCCTACAAGGAACCCTTGTAGTTTCGTCATGTCCGTTTGTCTGCCCGTCTGTCCTAATCCTTTACAGCTTAATAACTTCTACAGTTATAAACATAAGCAATGAAATTTTGTTAAAAAATGGTTTAGATATAGATCTCAATTTTAATAAAATAAAAAAATCTTGATAACGTATTTTAGGGGTGGCGCCCATACATGTGAAATGGGAATGAATTTTTTTTTTGCTGCGCCCCCTCGTCTGGGGTATCATTGAATAGGTCTACTATAATGAAGGTAATGTTTCACACATAACTTTTTTATCAGATATACCATCTGCGAAATACAGTTCGTCAAAGTGACTTGCAATGTGTCCCCCGCCCCCTGCCATTTCTAAACTATGCAACGTAGAAACTTATAGTCTTCCACATTGATAGACCTTTATAAAAAATCTCTTTTAAAATTATTGAGAGTATAATGTGATTATAATTTTTTGAGTTATAGTGAGAAAACTGAAAAATACTTAAGACGTCCTAGTTCATAGGTCATTGACCTTAGAGAAAAATTATCTTAGCAAATAATGCTCCTTTAGTTACTTTCTATTTTAAAAAATCACAAAAAGAAAGGACATTGCCCACGGATGGGCTCATTTTTGGCACCATGTCAAAACTATATATTATTCAAAAATTATATCTTATTTTTTCATGTTTATTTGTTCTTTAACAACATTTCTTTCACCCTAGCATTACAAAACATAATAAATATGTATTAAACTGAGTCGTAAGTATATCCTCCATTCAAACCGAACGTAAATGTTGCCAGATATCAGACTATTTCAACAAATAATCAGAATCTATTCCAAATATCGATACTTATATAAATTCACTTTTACTGTGTTTCAGATGCTATTATACTAGACTTATCTTAATTGATTGATTTCTTATTTTTTCTTTCCACAATTTATATCTTTAGATTTCGGTTCGAATGCGTAAATCCGTTAAAAATCATAAAAAACCGGCCAAGAGCATGTCGGGCCATGCTCACTTTTATAGGGTTCCTTAAGTAGGTCTAATTACAAACGAATAAAATCGAATATTAATCATTGCTATTTTAGTATTTGCAAACAGCGCCACCTAGTGCTAATTTCAATAAGCTAAATTTAAGAAGTGTGTCATATCAATATAACACAAAGTTACTTTTTGTGATTTTTTCAATTAGAAAGTAAATAAAGGAGCATTATTTGCAAAGACCATTTTTCTCTAATGTCAATGACCTTTGAACTAGGACGTCTTAAGTATTTTGCAGTTTTCTCACTATAACACAAAAATTTATAATCACAGTATACTCGAAATAATTTTAAAAGATAGTTTTTATAAAGGTCTATCAATGTGGAAGACTATAAGTTTCTACGTTGCATAGTTTAGAAATGGCAGGGGGGGACACATTGCAAGCCACTTTGGCTGGCTGTATTTCGCAGATGGTATACCTGATAAAAAAGTTGTGTATGAAACATTATCTTCATTTTAGTAGACCTATTCAATGATACACCACAAGAGGGTGCAACGAAAAAAAAAGTTATAAAAAAAAAAATATATACAGGTTGGAAACTTTCAGCGGGGCAGTAAGGGGAAGTACCTTATCCGTTGCAGCTACGCGAAAATGGTATTAGGAGACTATCCATATTTTTTTATGGAATTTTGATCCCCATTCACAGTTTAAAAAAAAATACTGTTAGCAAGAAAATAGCCATTTTACACAAAAACATTTTTTGATGCCAATCGATCCTGTTTCTAATACTGATCAAAAACTTCTATGGGACCAACCATCGTTGGAGTACTCAAAAAGCCCACAAATTGCAAAAAACTTTTCCCTTACATTTTATAAAGAATTTGTTTAACTGAAATACAATAAAAAATAAAATGAAAGACAAATGATCACGTAGAATTTTACACATCAAAACAAGGCGTATTCATTTTCTTTTTTTATTAACTAACATAACTTGATGATGTTATTCTTATTGAATTTAAAATATTGCTGTTTCTTGCCCTACGATATCAAGTGCTCGAAAAGACCGCCATTTTGACGAATACATAAATTGTTTCGTTTCTGTACCGACCTAGTGGCTGCTGACAATTTATTTGTATGAATTCCATACAAAATTGTGGTTAGTGAGTCTTTAAGTTCTTGAACACTATCGTATTGCTTTTTGTAAACCTCAGTTTTCAGGTAGCCCCACAAAAAGAAATCTAGAGGCGTTAGATCTGGACTACGCGCTGGCCAAGAAATAGGACAATGTGTTCCTATCCATTCATCACCAAACTGTCGGTTCAAAGTCGAACGCGTACTGCGGCTGTTGTGAGCTGGAGCGCCATCTTGGTGAAAAAACATTCTTCTTGATTCCGACAGTGGTAAATCATCGACGAGGTTTTCAAGATTCTCTAATATTCTGTTGTTATAAATGTTGGAATTCAAGGTGCCTTCATAAAATTCCACCATCACCACTCGGTTCCACATTATACCAAACCAACAATTAAAAGAAAATCGCACTTCGCCTTCGTGTTTCGCGAAACCTGATAGCATTTTCTCTACGCCAATAATGGTGATTTCGCCGGTTGTACATTCCATTATTAGAAAAATTTGTTTCATTAGACCATAATATAAAATTCAAAAGAAAATGGTAATCTCTGCTTATTTTTCCTCTTAACCACCTGCAAAAAGTAAGTCTTCGAGCGGCATCCCCTGAATGTAAGGCTTGAACTAGTCGCCCCTGTCCGTAACATTTATAACCATACTTCTTCCATATCTTTAGCACAAAACGATGTGAGACAACTACTTCTTCAGCGACTGCTCTTGATGATATTTCGGTATAAGCTTCGACAAGTGTAAGAACAGAAATGATCAAAGGACATTGCCCATTCCCTTAGGAGCTTTAGGCCCCTCAAAAAAAATTGCTATGTCACGGCGGTTTTAGTCTTATTTTGTAGACCAAGAATTATTTTTTATTATTCTGCAAACAATTTTAATTTTTTCACCCTGGTTTAAGAGAAATTAATTTTTTCCAACTCCATAACTGATTGATAAGTACGCTCCGTGCATCGTTGGGCGATATAACTGAACACACCCATAAGGATATCCAGACATCATGTATGGTGTTGCAAGATATAATTATTTTGTTAATCGATATTCAAAATCGATTTTGTCTTGATTTTGTATCGAAGTTTTTCAAGATTTTGGGTGTATTCATTAATATCGAATTTATAAGTAATATTTCAGTTAATTTGAAATGATTATAACATTATTTACAATAAATGCATAAGTATTTTAAAGCAAACAATCATCTTATTTTTCTGTACAAAAAAGGTTTCAAAAATATGTTTTGCAATTTCTTTCGATTTGACGTAATTCATGTGATTTTTTATTATTTTTAACGGATTTACGCATGCGAACCGAAATCTAAAGATATAAATTGTGGAAAGAAAAAATAAGAAATCAATCAATTAAGATAAGTCTAGTATAATAGCATCTGAAACACAGTAAAAGTGAATTTATAGAAGTATCGATATTTAGAATCGATTCTAATTATTTGTTGAAATTGTTTTATATCTGGCAACATTTACTTTCGGTTTGAATGGAGGATATACTTACGATTCAGTTTAATACATATTTATTATGTTTTTTAATGCTAGGGTGAAAGAAATGTTGATAAAGAACAAATAAACATGAAAAAATAAGACATAATTTTTGTATAATATTGTTTTGACATGGTGCCAAAAATGGGCCCATTCGTGGGCAAGGTCCTTTTCATCTAGTATAAATGGGTAGGGTACAGATTTTTTTCTTGAAAGAGCCATCTTTTTATTCAGTCAAAAAAAAGATCTCAACCGTCACTAAAAAGCTTTTGCGTAAAATTTTCATACAAAATGTAAGGGAAAAGTTTTTTGCAATTTGTGACTTTTCGAGTACTCCAACGATGGTTGGTCCCATAGAAGTTTTTCATCATTCATCATCTTTGATCAATATTAGAAACAGGATCGATTGGCATCAAAAAATATTTTTGTGTAAAATGGCAATTTTCTTCCTAACAGTATTTTTTTTTAAACTGTGAATGGGGATCAAAATTCCACAAAAAAATATGGATAGTCTCCTAAGACCATTTTCGCGTAGCTGCAACGGATAAGGTACTTCCCCTTACTGCCCCGCTGAAAGTTTCCACTCTGTATAAGTATTATATCCATTGTCTAGTACCCATACCACAAGCTCTGCTTAGTTCGGGACTAGATGGTGATGTGTAAAAATGACCCAAAAATATTAATGTCCCAAGAATATTTGTATTTATTTATTTATATTTTTTTATGAAAAAATGTTTCAAATTATGAAGTCGTAGATCAAGCGTTGTTCAGGGTCATAATACAAAGTTAGTAAGTACTAAGAGGTTTTGTTTTTTTTTTACCTTTACACAAATAAACAACAAATTAACAATAAGGTAATCATAATATCCTTTCATATGTTGTGGTGTGTACATAAATTATAAATAAATAAAAGAAGTCTTGTCTTGTCTTTGTTTTCGTTTGGTGTAATGTACAGTAAAGAATATAATAAATAAATAACATAAATAATTAGGTAAAAACAGAAATGTGTGAAGGTACGGAACCCTTAGTGCTCTACAGTCAAAATTAATATCCTATCTATCCACGATTCCCTACTAGATAGAAATTTGACATAGTTTGTATTGAGCTTATGTCAAACTTTTGTCTCTAGTAGAATCGTGGATAGGACAGGATATTAATTTTGGCAGATAATTTGTATGGAGCTTATGTCAAATTTCTATCACTGGTAGGGCAAATCCACGGCTGGTAATGAATGGAATGGAATCCTTGGGCAAATTTTGGGGAAATATTGGGGAAAGTCAAATACAGATACAATATAGATATTGTACTAAATTATATAATGTCTGCAGGAATATAATTGAGGTTTGAATAAAGACGAAGTATCGAAAGTTTTAAATTTTTAAATATCATCCACGTTACACAATAAAATATTGTGATAGCAATTTTTTTAATAAACATCGTCTTATATTTTTCAATTTGTAATATTTCCTGTTTGAAAAAAAAATGGGGAAATAAGTTGCAAAATATATCATTTTGGGGAAAAAATATATGAATATGGGGCAAATTCAGAAACTCGATCTAGCAACACTGGGAAAATCGTGGATAGATAGGATATTAATTTTGCCCGTTACTAGGCGAGTCTAACTTATTGATGCGACTCGAGACCGATTTTACCACTAGTCATTAGTCATTTCACAAGTCACTCGAATCACTCGATCACTCGCCTCTATCGATTCACTTGTCACAATTCTTGAATTAATTATTTTTTATTTTGTCAATAAGTTGAGGCTTAAAACATAGTAGACATAAAATGGAAAAGCGTTCTTAAGAATAAAAACACATCCTTCATGTCTTGGCGAGTGATTGGCGAGTGACTCGAGTCTGAGTGAACTCGAGTCGATATTTTTTTCACTCGGGGCGTTTTTTTTTCGATATCACTCGAGTAAAAGTGGACTCGAGTCGCATCACTAGCTCCGACTAGCACTTGCTGGTTTTTATCGGAATGCCCCAAAAAGAGGGTAATGTTTTTTCTAAATTGTTGATGATAATAATAAAATAGTAATAGGTATGCAAATAGTTCTGAAAAAAAAAAAAAAAGTACCTACATAGTAATGCTTACCTTATGCTGACCCACTTGTATTCTCTCATTTCTAAGGCTTTACATATCTTAAGCCCACACCATATTCCTAGACCATTACAAATTAAAACATCTAATATAACTGAGTCCCACCAACATTCTAAAAAATTAGGAAGCAAGTGTGCAAATGCTATTTCTGTTATTTCCCACATTATAGAAATAGCCCATAACAATCCTGCATGCCTAAATAATATGGCTTTGAACATCCACCCTAAAAAGTGTCCCCAAGCAAATACATCTACATGAGACCAGACTTTTGCCAAGCTTACATCTGAACAATTTACTGCATACTCCTGAAAAAATAGATAAGGTACTTAGTAAGTGATGCTGATGACTAAGCATAGTTAAAGCAGTTAAAAGAGAAAATTCTGTCATTTGTGTTGAAGTATGTACTTTGACTGCTAATAGACACAGTATGCACTTCAAATGTTTATTATTTTACACAGTAGTAGTAGAACCTTGATTATCTAGCTATCTCTAAACTCTTGCAAAGAACTGAAAAACCACATAATTTGCAATCCGAGATAAACTTAATAAAAAAATTAATTAACAAAAACAAAAAACCCGACTGCGTGTAAAAATAACAGAAAAGATATAAACAAGACTTATCAACACGCAGTCGGAGGCTACGTATGTTTTTGGTCATGAATTACATAATAGTTCATAGGTAGCCTCCGCCTGCGTGTTGATAAGTCTTGTTTATATCTTTTCTGTTATTTTTACACGCAGTCGGGTATTTTGTTTTTGTTAATTAATTTTTTTATTTTAATTTTTTTAGTATTGTCATGTTTTATTTATCATACTATTAATGTTTTTTTTGAAAAGTCTAATTCATTTTTAACTTTGAATATTTTGTTGTTTTTTAGCATTTTTCATTCCAAATTACATTTAAACATATAAGTTGTATATATTTTTGTAAAGCATTTATAAATCCCTTTAAATGGATACCCCACTCGATAGTTTTTGACGGAAAAAATTTTTTTTGAAGTGGTAATATGGCGCCAAAAAGCGGCCATTTTAATTTTTTAAATTTTGATATACCCAGTGTCACTCTCAGAATTAAGACGAATCTAACGACACCTCTCAATCTCAAATCCATCAAAAGGTTTAGGCTACAGAGCGTGCCAAAGAAATATACATACATACACTCGAAAAACATAACCCTCCTTCTGGCGCAGTCGGGTAAAAAGAATAATATATGTTAATAAGTAGCTTACAGAAGTCTATAGACAAGAGCGGATCCAGGGGGGGGGGGGGTCATGACCCCCCCCCCCACCCCTGGGCCTAGGTCAACCACAGTTTTTTACCTGTTTAGGTACATAATTTACTAAATGAATGAATGCATGTGTTATAAACATAAAATTACTAAATTGAACTCGCATTCGAACCCGTTCGTTCAATGTGAATAATATTCGCGCGATTTAAAGTTTGATTCTGGCGCACCGCTCGCGCCGCGAGATTCTTCTCGCATAGCTCCGTCGCCGGCGTCACCGTCGATTGAATACTTAACTAACCATCAAAAACAGAAATAACTACTTTTTTACCATGTTAGCCTTATAAAACCTCGCCCATGTAAAACTAATTCAAAAACCCACAAACATCAATATTAGTTGATAAGTAATTCGTTTTTTTGAGGGGCTCGTAGCTAAGCAACGACTGCGCGGATTGTACGATCTGCAAGGTTAAGCTGCACTTGCCGCGGTCAGTCTGTGGATGGGTGACCGTTTCGTTACACCTCGAAACCCCTCCGTGCCTCGGAGAGCACGTTAAGCTGTCGGTCCCGGTTGTCATACGAATATCTATGGCAGTCGTTACGGGTAGTCAGAAGCCTGAAAGTCTGACAACTGGTCTAACCTCCGAATGTCAGTATTACCCAGTAACTGGGTTGCGGGGGTCTGATGGCAGTCGCTTCGTGTAAAATACTGATGTTCAGCCGCATCTGGCTAGACTGGAAGCCGACCCCAATATAATTGGGAAAAGGCTCGGAGGATGAAGTAATTCGTTTTTTGAAAATCGGAATGGAAAAACAACATTCCAAACAGAAAAGCTCTTAAATCTCAAGTAAGTAAATATAAACTGGGTATGCAAAGAATACAAAATACAAATTCGCGCTCACTACGCTCGCGCTCGACCTCTGTTTCATATTTCACATCCTATACAAATGTGGGACTACCATAGCTTAAATGTATATTTAATTATTTACGCTAAAGCGTCTACTATTAGCCGCTCTAGGCGCCGGCGCCGCAAGAACAGGTTGCGCTCAAATAATGCGAACACTTTTGTTACGGAATATCTATGCTTTTGTGAAGAGCTAATCAGTTTGTTCGTGAACAGTCAAAAAAAATTCGAGCTCGCTTCGCTCGCGCTTTTCTTTCTGCATACTGAACGTATGTTGTTGTATGTGCAGCTATTCTGTAGGTAATAGAGACAGCCGAAACTGGGAAAAAGTTCGCGCTCGCTTAGGTCGCGCCAGTATATATTGGTATTTTTTTTGCGTATTGGTTAAGTATGTATTCCGTTATATAAATATTATACAAAGAAAAAATCTAAAGCTCTAATAAAATTAACTTAAATTCATGTTTTAGCTAAAATTACGAAAATCCTAAAATTTTATTGGTTGAATGAAGTTTTTTTCCAAGAGGACGACTCTGCACCCTCCTTTTAAAAATTTCGATCCAGGGCTGGATATAAGTACGCAACCCCCCCCCTGACACAAAGGCTGGATCCGCCCTTGTCTATAGAGGTCCAGAAAATCAAGGTATGTACAACATTGATGCACCCTTCAGCTCTGAAGGGGGCATGTCATTTAATTTTTCATTATATTATATTTCATTTAGGTTCATTTTATTACAGGCAGATTTGATAGTTTCAAGTATGTTTTACTATTGTGTGGGTGTACTATTACACCTCTGCCTTCCCCTTCGGGGAAATACAGGCATGATGTTATGTTATGTTAAGTATGTTTTAAGATATTTCCACTTCATCAAGGAAAAAAAAATGATTCCTCTTGTAATTGAGTCTTTCAATTCACCATTTTGTTTTTTTTCTTTGCCTTGTGTATTAGCGGAAAATAATGTACTTAAATTATGTACAAAATATCTCATGATTTACCTTGTCCATATCAATGTGGAAGTTGCGGAGATTTGGGTCAATCCAATACATTATTTCATAAACAGTAGAATAACTTTGAAATAATAGAAACAACAGTGCCAGTAAGTATAGTACTGATGTGCCAAATACAATTCTCCAAACAGCTGGATGTGGTCGCGTAAATGGTCCATTAGGGAATGTAAGTACTGATACTATGAGAAAAAAGAACACTACACAGCATATTCCTGACCATATATTGTCTTGAATACTGGATTCATCCCTGAAAAAAAAGTGTATACATAGTTACCGAGAGGTGCTTCAATATTGTACCACTTTAAGGGTATGGGCCTGTTTCCGAGTTGTGTATTGACTCAAAAAGCTTAGGTACTAGAGTTTTAAGAAAACGGTTGTTAAACTAGATAACTATAGTTAGTCTTTAGTGTTTCGGAAGACACCTAAATGTAAATATATTAAATTCCTGCTAATATTAATATAATATTGCACTAATAGTGCACTAGTCAAGCATACCATAATGGTATTTTGTATACCTACTGAACTATACTCTTCAACACAATCTCTTTAAAACACTAAACTGAACCTTTGCCCCTTTTATTCAATGGAATAAATTATAAAAGTTTTGAATCACGAGCTTATGGCCTTATGGTCATGGGTTCGATTCCCACAGGACACAAATGTTTATGTGATGAACATAAGTGTTTGTGTTGGTCTGGGTGTTTCTTATGTATTATAAGTATGGATTTACAAAAAAAGTATTTAAGTACCTATTATATCTATTGTCTACCCATAAAACAAGTTCTGCTTAGTTTGGGACTAGATGGTGCTGTGTAAATAATTACCCAAATATTTATTTATAATCAAATCAGAACAAATATATTGGTAGGACTTTAGATTAGTTGACATCGAACTAAGGCGCGGTGTGGGGATGGGGTTGGCGGGTGATAGGTAGACG
This sequence comes from Asteroscopus sphinx, assembly GCA_949699075.1. Taxonomy (NCBI): domain Eukaryota; kingdom Metazoa; phylum Arthropoda; class Insecta; order Lepidoptera; family Noctuidae; genus Asteroscopus; species Asteroscopus sphinx. Next base: position 15,173,828 of record OX453004.1, on the reverse strand, counting down.
CCCCCTGTGAAGGAAAAGTTGCAGAACCACCTCCCCTTCCGAGATATTCAATTTTTTTATTATTTGAATTTTCTGTCAGAAACATCAATTTCAGGGGAGGGGAAAGAGAAGAGGTAAGGGGAAATCGAAACCCCCTTTCTGAGTTATGGCTTAAACACCCCTCCTTTACAAGATGTTTTCCCAAGTTTTTCAAGTTTAGAAAACAAATGACAGCCTTAACCTTCTAACCTAAATCTATCAGTCGGATCCGCCCATGATGGGTTTCAATTTCAATAATAATAATCTGTGGACTCTGTGGTAGAAATTGACAAAATATTGGAAATGATCTGAAATTATTGGTGAATTTGTTTTTTTTTTTTTCTCGAAAACTATTGATTTCCACAACTTGAGATTTTACATGAAGATTTAATATAATGTAACCTATCTGTAAAAAAAATATGAACCTACAATGTGACGTCAATTAATCCAAAGCTTAGCCAATATATTCGTTTAATTTAGAATTTAGTGATTTTTTAATAACCTAAGTATGGTTACATCATAAGTTAATACTGTAACTTAATTATAAAAAAATGTGTTAAAACTACGGAATACCTTACAAATGCTGTGTAGATTACTGATGCAATAGATACTGCTAACAGTGTAATAGTATGAGGTTTGTAAAAAAATTCTAAAGAAATATCATCGACCGGTCTCTCATTTATAGAGCTAAAAGCATCCATATAATCGTTACAAAGCATTGTGCTGCTGCCAGACATTGTCCTTGCTTTAGTGTCCTTCATGTTTGTATTATGGTACAATTTTTCTAGTAGGATAAAACACTCCACACATTAATAAAATCACATTTTAAATACGACAAATCTACCAGTCTGAAGTTCTTTGGAAGTTCTGAACACTGACAAGTGACAACAAATTTTTTTTTTTTTTTTTTTTTTTTTTATTTATTTATCACAACTTACATCTATCATGACAGGTTAGCCCAATGCGATAGTGAAGGCAAACACAAAATACAAAATTAGGAAACAAAAATACAAACAATTACTTACACCTAACAATCAAACCCTAACACTATACACAAACTATAGACTATACAAAGTATCTATGAAAAATTTACATGTAACTTAAAATATATAACAGAACTTTTGCGAGTTCACTCAAATTACATGTAAATATGTCCAGTCGCTCATGCAGCTCATTCATCCGTCGGACAGCTCGGGTGAGAGGTGTCATGGACATCAAGTTGGTCCTAGCAACCGGCACGGCCAGCAGTGGCGGGCGTCGCCTTCTCCACACATAGCGGTCCGGCACACACAGACTTAAGTAATTAGTGATGCCAGGTCCGATTTTCAAAATCCGGGAGGCTTGTTATGTAAAACCAGCCAAGAGCATGACGGGCCATGCTCAGTATCACAGGGTTCCAAACTCCAAACAAATCAAATCGAATATTAATCATGGCTATTTTAGTTTTTGCAATAGACGGCAGCATTGGCGACTTAGAGAGTGTTGTTAGTAGCCGTTAGATGGCGCTATAAAGCGCCAAATGCAATAGACGGCAGCATTGGCGACTCAGAGAGTGTTGTTAGTAGCCACCACAGTAGCCACTAGATGTGTGTCTTGTCAACATAGCACAAAGTTACTTTTTGTAATTTTTTTAAATAGAAAGTAGCTAAAGGAGCATTATTCGCTATGATAATTTTTTTCTAAGGTCAATAACCTTTGAACTAGGACGTTTAAAGTATTTTCCAGTTTTCTCTCTATAACTCAAAAATTTATAATCACTTACTCGAAATAATTTTAAAAGAGAGTTTTTACAAAGGTCTATCAATGTGGAAGATTATAAGTTTCTACGTTGCATAGTTTAGAAATGGCAGGGGGAGGCACATTGCAAGCCAATTTGGCGGGCTATATTTCGCAGATGGTACACCTGATAAAAAAGTTATGTATAAAACATTACCTTCATTTTAGTAGACCTATTCAATAATATCCCACAAGAGGGGGCGTAGCGAAAATAATTTATATCATCTCCATTTCACATGTATGGGCGCCACCCCTAAAATACGTAATCACGATTTTTTTATTCATTTAAAATTATTAATTATCTTGACTATTTTTAACAAAATTTCATTTACTTATGTTTATAACTGTAGGAGTTATTAAGCTGTAAAGGATTAAGACAGACGGACAGATGGACAGACAGACAGACAGACAGACGGACGGACATGACGAAACTATAAGGGTTCCTTGTAGGACTACGGAACCCCAAAAAGCGGGAGATGTATTGAAAAAAACATTGAAAAAACCGGGAGATGATGTTTATTAACAAAAATCTAATTTTTTGAAGTAATCACGGTAATTTATTTTGCCACCATTCCAGCTGTTATATTAAAATCAAATCAGTTAGTTATTTTTTTACATTTTACTACCCTGTGTAATAAAAAAACCGGCCAAGTGCGAGTCGGACTCACACAGTAAGAGTTCCATACCTCACAACGACCTGATACCCCATAAAAACAAATTTAATTTACGAGAGTTTATCAAAAGACATCAACTTCAGTGCGCGAAATATAATTTTTTGCATGTCTTTCTTATGCAGGTACCACCACATATTATGTCTATATTTGTCTTATTTTTAGTATTTGTTGCTAAACTACATAATATGCACTATAATCTGACTAAGTTTGACGCTGGTAAATATTACCATTTTGAAGATAGAGCAGGAATAAAAACGTAGAAAAAAATTGCATGATTTTTGAGGTTTCTTGTATGGGGACCCCCTTTGGTTTTAGACTTTTTATTGTTTTTAGTATTTTAAGTGATACACCTCATAGAAACACATATTCTGAGAAAATTTCAACTAGTTACCTATTACCGTTCAAAAGATACAGCCCTGTGACAGACAGACGGACGGACGGACGGACGGATGGACAGCGTAGCGAGAGTAATAGGGTCCCGTTTGGCACCCTTCGGGTACAGTACCCTAAAAAATGAATTTTAAACTTTATAATTTTATGACAGTCACGATTCAATCACGATTCGAGTTGTTTCGACTCGGTCGGCATCATCAAATACGTGGTGCGAATACGACGCGTATGTATGTACTAATCTTTGAAAATGGAAATGAAAAAAAAAAAATGATCAGTAAATCTCTGCTTGAGGAACGTTCTTAAATCAAAGCTCAACTCAAAACTAGTTTTAAACAGAGATCAACGCTTGAGTATCCTTCTGGAATACAGGCCTAAGTCTTCTTTGATAATGTTTTAAGTGGGGTCCGGAACTCCGGATAGTGTTGAATTTTTTTATCGAGGTCCAGAAAAAAAATCGCAAGGAAGGTACTATTTTTGTTTTGCTTTAAAATTAAGATATTATCACATCAGTTGATCAGTCATTGTACTTACTTGTAAAATAGGTACTAGATAACTAGAATAATTACCAAGTTAGATTCTACGTGGCTTTCAAACGTATGAATATAGGGCTAGTTATATGAAAGTATTATTTAAATTAATATTATGTAGGTATATCTAACAATATTTGGCGTTCCGAGGATTGACCTTCCGCGTTCCAGACACGGACCGCGGTCCGCCTCTTGATGACCATTGTTTTAATGTATCGAGCCGACTCGAGCCACCGAGTTGGCCACAAACAGCGTGCCATCCGAGTCAGCGAGCGCCGTCGAATCGGGCTAGTAATTTGATTGATCGAGTTGATTCGTATACACGAATCGTGGTGATTTCGCACAGCACCTCTATTTGGTCTGTGTTTCGCACCGCCTGATATTTTTTCTCACTTGAACTCGTAGGTCACAGCTATTCGCTGCCTCAATCACTCGCTTACCGTCACTTGCCCGGGAGAGCGAATCATGCGTAGCATCTCTAGTAAGTCTGAGCTCCAAACCAAGCGAATCAACTCGGTTATGAAAAAACACAATTCGAATCACGGAGTTCAAAGGATAACTCGAGTTAAATGATTCGAATCGCCCATCGCTTATCTGGCAACACTGCGTTAACTTAACATTATGCAGGTACTACTTTGCAATGTTGCGTAGGACATGGTTTTAAAATGAGTTTGTAAGAGTAGCCTCTTTTTTGTAATGAGCCAGTACAATGTCCCACTTCAAATGAGGCGAGGCGTTTTGAACCTAGACGGTTCACGGTACAACTGAGGAGACACTACAAACCTATTCATTTCGTACATGCGAGTTGTATGGAGTTTTGGATTATAGAAAACGAATACTAATAAATTAAAAGGCTTATTACATTACGCGGTATTCAGCGCGCGGTGCTAAGACTGTCTTAGAATCTTATTTTGACAGCTCGCTATTCATCATCATCATCATCATTTCAGCCGAAAGACGTCCACTGCTGGACATAGGCCTCCCCCAAGCATCGCCACAATGACTGGTCCTGTGCCTTCCGCATCCAGCGGATTCCCGCGACCTTCACCAGGTCGTCGGTCCACCTTGAGCTCGCTATTACACCAGACTAACTATCGCACGCTAACTAGTGGTGTGAACCGGAGGCAATTTCAGCCTCCGGAGATTATGCGGAGATTTTATTGAATCACCGGAGATTATCCGGATAATCTCCGGTTATTCAAAATACTCTAAGGCCCGTATTACAGGACGATACTCAAGCATTGATCTCTGTTTAAAACTAGTTTTGAGTTGACACCTCACTCACCTTACACACATAACAGAAAAGCAGCGCGACAAAAATATTGAAGTGGTACATTTTATAAAGTTGAGCCGTTATTACAATTTTTTGTCATGTACGGGACAAATGTACTGCCTCTTGTAAGTCCTACTCAACCAAAGTACTCTACCATTGACTTGTACCTATGGACCAGTAATACCTACGAAATAGGCGTGGTATACCTACAATATCCGGGCCACCGTTATGGTGGCCATAGCTAGGGAAGTAAGTAATCAAAACTAAAAAGTATCGATATCGATGCTCGTGTTTCGTACCAGAGATGTGTGCTGATGAAAATCATTTTCAAGTAGTAATAAATAATGCAATTATATCAAATACTAAGTTCGGCTGTCCTTAGGACATAAAAAATCAAGCTCCATGCCTCGGAGAGCACGTTAAGCTGTCGGTCCCGGTTGTCATACGAATATCTATGGCAGTCGTTACGGGTAGTCAGAAGCCTGAAAGTCTGACAACTGGTCTAACCTCCGAATGTCAGTATTACCCAGTAACTGGGTTGCGGGGGTCTGATGGCAGTCGCTCCGTGTAAAATACTGATGTTCAGCCGCATCTGGCTAGACTGGAAGCCGACCCCAATATAATTGGGAAAAGGCTCGGAGGATGACTAAGTTCGACTGTCCCTAGGACATAAAAAATCAAGCTTCTAGGTCAAGGCAATAATACGGCTATGTCACATTTTGATACTCGCAAACTCACATAAAAAACCTATAGGGTACTTCGCATTGACCTAGAATCATGAAATTGGCCAATATATCGAAATACTTTTTTTTTTCAATATATCGAACTCCGATTGTATATTTAAAAATATCGATGGATCGAAAATCTGATATTTAAAAAATATCAACAGCCCTAGTTTGTTTACTTGACAGCTCATGTACTATGGGCCACATTGCGGGGTAAGCGGGGTTGCCAAGCGGCGTAGGTATTTTGACATCCCGTAAAGATGTTGCCAAACAGAGAATATACAAATAGCATGCGATCTCTTTCACCAGACGACATAACACGTTGGTTAACAAGAGACAAAGAATAGTTTCATAATTCAATAACGATTTAAGGTGAATGCTACAGGGTAGCCCGCGAAATTCAAATATTTTGGTGTTTTTTGCAAATTGTAGCTTTATTTCGCGTTGTATATCGGTAAAAATATGATTGGCGGAAATAGCAACAATATATCTAAATAATAATACTCATAAAAAATATTAACCTAGCTCTATAAGCTCTACAAGCTCGAAAATCGATAATTTGATCGTAAATTAATATCATCGAGCTAGTACAACTAATAGAGCTAGGTTAATATTTTTTATGAGTATTATTCAGTAGATATATTGTTATTATTTCCGCCAATCATATTTTGACCGATATACAACGTGAAATAAAGCTACAATTTGCAAAAAACGCCAAAAATTTGGAATTTCGCGGGCTACCCTGTAGCATTCACCTTAATAGATATTTGTATAAACTAGGTGGATATAGAAGAATGGGCCACTTCCATAGGTTTCTTAATTCAATGTACTCAACACAACAACAGCAACACAGCAACACTGTCCAGGCCCAAGAAGTGTACTACGTATCCAGGCCATGAAGTTAGAGTAAATATTGGAGCAATCACTTATAATACGAAACTGATACCGACCTTGAAAATAATGTCTCACTCACGTAGGGGGTTCTGTCTCTTTCTAAGTAGGGTGTCTAACCGTTATGTATTGTATTACAGGACAAACTAATTTAGTCAGAATTTTAGTGAGTAAATATACATCAATTTTATTTCTATACTTATAAAACTAGTCTAGCCTAGATAATCTAGTTTTATATTTTTCAAACATAATCTAAGTGCCACATTACTTTAAGAAGAGCACCGCATGCCATACATTAAGCGCAATTAATATGATTACAAAAAAATGTATTAGATAAAACAACAAACTTACAGCAATGCTAATAAAGTTGACCTTTTATAAGTAAATAAAATATATACTTTTTTGTGATATAAGTGATAAATAAACCTTAACATTTAAGGAGGTGACTATACCACTGATACTGAACACGAATCAATAAAAAAAACAATACCATTTTTTTTTTGGTTTATACCTACGTATAAACAAAAAAAAATTGTACATATACCTATATATAATTATATATATACCTATTAGTAAACAAACAAATTCCCCCCGTTGTCACGTTACAGAGACGGGAGATGTCGTACACCGTAAGTGGCATTGATATAGTATGAGGGAGTAAGAGAATGTTAGGGAATAAATAAATAAATGTAGAGTAGGTGCAGTTACAGAGGCTTTAATATATATATCTAATTACATTAGTCTTTAAGAGTCCCACACAATCACGCACTGGTCAGAGTGTCGCCTTAGGCACTGTTCAAGATTGTACAAGAAAACCTTACAATTTAATGGATGATTTCCGTTCACCGTTGGGTGAGCCTAGGCAGGCTGCCTGGCCAATCGGGCCGGCAGTTTGCCTTCAATGAGGAAGATGAGTTTCACTATTTTATAATCCAGAAAAATCAAACTTAAAATACAAGAAAAAAAGAAAGTGAAAGAATTTTAGCGATATCTTAAAAACTGTATTATTAACAATTTTTTAAACTTAGAATCTCTTAAATTGACTAACAGATTAGCCGCTCGACGCATGACGTCACATCGCTCGACGTGACTCACCCGCCTATACAATCTCACACAGTATTTGTGCGTTACTCTCGTTATTTTCGTATATTTTGGTAAATATGGAAAAATACTTTCGTATAGATATTGTATAGTACCTCTATGTACCAATACAACAAGTAACGCTCCAGAAATAGTAGTTTATGAAACTGTTGCATAATAGGGGTTATTAAAACACGAGTGTGAGTTTAAAAACCGAGCCGTAGGCGAGGTTTTTAATAGTATCACACGAGTGTTTTAATACCTAATTATGTCAGTTTCATACACTATTTTATCTACACTCATACAATTTTAAATAAAATACCAAAGTCAAAATCTTGGTAACATTGTCGTTGTTTTTCTTGATTTCTCTGGTAAAAGATTGTTCGTCATTTACGTTGCTGCATCCAGAAATTCAGGCGGGGTCATATTCTCCTCAGTTCAGTATCACTGCTGTAGTCAGATATTTTTGCCCAGATTAAAACTTTCGACATACAAAACCATAATAATAACGTAAACAATAACAATAAATTTACAAGTAACGATGACCAAATCCAGTAGGCCGCGGCCGTGGCGCGCGGCCGCGCACGCGCGCTGGTGCGCGCCTACACAGATAATAAAATATAGTCTGGCGAAAATATTATAATCGGAACTAATTTTCTATCCTTGTCAGGTTTCCGTCAATCTCTGTTTTATCATACAAAAAATATGCCTGTAAACACTTAAATATAATTAAAAGCAATATGACAATCAAAAGTTCTGCCAAAAACGCGATTTTAAACGATAAAATTTTTCAATGTATGACAAGTGGCGCCACCCTGAATTTTGTGTACTCATTGGTGCCAAACTGTACGACTGCTAAAAAAAAGGTTTGAAAACTCCTTGGTTAGGTCGAAGTGGCATTAAAAACTCCTTAGTTGGGCTGAAGTGTGCGGTTACGGAAAAAAAATTAAATTACCGCATTGTTTTGTTCAGCAAACTGTATCGTAATAAAACTTTTTAAATTCATTACAGGTGCGTGTGCGTAAAGTATGTCATTATGACATTACTTTCGAGTTCATAATTCGAATTTTACGATACGAGTGTAGATAAAATATTTTATTCATGTCCCAAATGACAAAAAAGTGAGAAATAGGTGGTGTAAGCTAATGAGAAGATAATTTTAATGTGAGTACATATTTATTTTTGCCATTTCCAAATACTATTTCAAAATGTTTAGATGTTTAATTTCAGGTTCTAACAATTAATTATTTAATAATAGGTTAAGGATGGGTAGGTACTCAACAAGAAACAAATGCTCAATGTTTGAATTTTATTGCTTGTTTGTAATAACAATAATTGTAATAACAGTTTTTATTGCAGATTGAATCGTACACAGAGAACTACATGAAATGGAGACTTTGCGGCGGAACTTAGAAATTGAAACAAGGCGCAGTACCAACCAAATTTGATTTTCAGAAAACAAAAAGAACATCTGGGATACGACAAGAGACATATAATCGAATTTTTCGAAACATTGCTTACAAAAGAAGTGCGTTTTTTTATGTATGACCACGCAATACTTTTTACAGAATAGTCCGATTTTGATGATTCTTTTTTTAATGGATAAGGTATATCTCGAAATTGGTCCCATTTATTTGAAAATCAAAATCCGCCCCTAAGGGTAGGAAAACGGGATGAGTGCTTGTTCACCCACTGAATTCTTACCTGTCAACCGATTCTATTGAAACTTAGCACACATAAATGTAGTTCTAGACACTACAACAAATGGAGACATGGAGCACAGATTAACTATTAGTTACTACGTAACCTGGAGTTAGATTTTAGCCACAAAAAAATTAAAAATTAAACTTTTTAACAAAAAAAAATACCGACGTAAACTATTCTCCTAACTAAACTAATGTAAATAACTAATTTTGAGTGGGCGCCAAACAAACAATCAACGAATATCATTAAATTACTTTAAAGAAATAATAAAAACACGTGAAATTTTCAACGATAAACAATAAAATTCCAAAAATGCGTTCTAGCTCGACCACTTGCAACTCGCACGCACTTTATTTGTTTGGCGCCGACTCAAAATTTGTTATTTACATTAGTTTAGTTAGGAGAATAGTAATTAAGACTAAAAAGCTTAATTTTATTTTTCACTTTTCAGTTTCTGTTTACGTCGGTTCAATTTAAAAAAAATATATATATGTATATATACGCGTCGAATTGAGAACCTCCTCCTTTTCTCGTCGGTTAAAAAGAAGTGCGACCATCAGTAGCTCAGCAGCACACTGAATTTATTTCTTTTAATAATGCACCTGTGGATGTGCATAAGCCTACTAATCCACAAACGATAGACAATACCCTTACAATAAAGATACCTGACACAGAAAGTAAGAAAACGAAGGATAAGAGGATACAAGTAGAACAGGAAAAAAAGATGCTCAAACTCAAACAATAAAAAAAACCGGCCAAGAGCATGTCGGGCCATGCTCAGTATTATAGGGTTCCTTAAGTAGGTGTACAAACGAATCAAATCGAATATTAATCATGGCTATTTTAGTTTTTGCAATAATCGGCAGCATTCGCGACTCAGAGCGTGTTGTTAGTAGCGCCATCTAGCGATAAATTCAAGAAGCCAAATTTAAGAAGTCTGATTGATGTCAAAGTTACTTTTTGTGATTTTTTCAAATAGAAAGTAGCTAAAGGAGCATTATTTGCCATGATAATTTTTCTCTAAGGTCAATGACCTTTGAACTAGGACGTTTTAAGTATTTTTCGGTTTTCTGTCTATAACTCAAAAAATTATAATCACATTATACTCGAAATAATTTTAAAAGAGAGTTTTCACAAAGGTCTATCAATGTGGAAGATTATAAGTTTCTACGTTGCATAGTTTAGAAATGGCAGGGGGGGGGACACATTGCAAGCCACTTTGGCGGGCTATATTTCGCAGATGGTACACCTGATAAAAAAGTGGTGTATGAAACATTACCTTCATTTTAGTAGACCTATTCAATGATACCCCACACGATGGGGTGCAGTGAAAAAAATTATTTTTTCCCCATTTCACATGTATGGGCGCCACCCCTAAAGAACGTAAAAACTATTTTTTTATTCTTTTAAAATTGAGATCTATATGCAGACTATTTTTTAACAAAATTTCATTTACTTATGTTTATAACTGTAGAAGTTATTAAGCTGTAAAGGATTAGGACAGACGGACAGACGGACAGACGGACAGACGGACGGACATGACGAAACTATAAGGGTTCCTTGTAGGACTTCGGAACCCTAAAAAGAGGGAAAATGTTGAATTGCTTTCACGGACTTTGGAAACCAGTTTTAGCAGTGATGAAAAAGACTGTAGTGGCAGTTCATATTCGTCATCATCATACAGTGATGCTATCGAAACCTGCGAAGTATATTTGGATAATCTGAAAATCACTGTTATAAAAATTTAGAATGATTCTAAACTATATTTGGGGATTCCAAAACAATCCTATTTGGTCATTAGCCTACTAGTAGAAAATATAAGATGGCCCATTAGTTAATATATTGATCACACTCGAAAAAATTAAATTGTAAAAGTAAAAAGCTATATGACTGTTTATTTATTTATTTATTTAATTCTTTATGCACAACAGGGTACAAAGGCGGTCTTAACGCCATAGGCGTTCTCTACCAGACAACCTTAGGGTAATGCAGAGACAAAGAATAGGGTAGATGCACCAGTAAAGTAGTAAAATATGTTTCGTACTACGGACTTATTATTACATATAATAAAAAATAAAAAAAATTGATAAATACATATGTACATTATACATATAATAAAATAAATATATATACTGTTCTATTACAGACTGTAAAAAACTTTCATTCGATGTGTCATTGGATGTCGAAGGTGTTGGTGTTGATGAAAGAAGGGGTTTTCTTTTGTTACACATATCTTTAGCTTTAATAAATTTCAACTGGGATCCAACTTGCGACAGTTTAGGTTTCATCCAATAACAGGAAAAATATTCTATTTTATTTTTCAGGCTATTTTGGTAAAAGCTGTATCCTCACTTCGTCTATGTAACCACATGACCAACGCCATGGTATTCTTACATCCTCCTCTACTTGCCCTACAACCTTCATATTCCAGACTTTCAATTTTATTTTTATTTTCATCACAAACAAATGTACAACGATATGCCATGGCTCGGACCTTGTGCTCAGGTGTAATCCTTGCCATTACGGTACATAGCGGATGTTCTCTTTTCATCTGTACATATCCTATTGCATTATCTCCATAACTATCGCGTCCCGATCTGTAAAACATAACAAAAAACTCTTTTTTCTATCGATAGCAGACTGCAATAACAGCGGACACCACTACCTACACGAAGGGTACAGATTTGCTGCGCATGCGAGTTTGTATTGCAATAACAAAAGTTATACCTAAACTGTAACAATAAACTCTTAATCTAGTGACCAACTGGGAACTCAAACCAAGGTCAATACACTATTATTGTACATCACCAAAGTGCTTGAATCATTTTCATTCATTTTTTACCACCTTTACTTTCATTTATGACCGGGCGATCATAAAGAAAATGCTGCTCCTATGAATGTTAGATATGTATGTAGATTATGATAATGACTGATGTTTAAAACGGTTGGTGTATTCATAATAAATAAATAAATGATGTACTAGTTATATTTACTGAAACATATTTGACGACCTCTGTGGTCTAGTGGTTCGGGTGTCGGACTGCTGTTCACGGGTTCGATTCCCACAGGACACAAATATTTGTGTGATGAGCATGAGTGTTTGTGTTGGTCTGGTTGTTTCTTATGTATTATAAGTATGTATTTACAACAACAAAAAAAGTATATAAGTATTATATCCATTATCTAGTACCCATACCACAAGCTCTGCTTAGTTTGGGACTAGATGATGTGTAAAAATGTCCCAAAAATATTTATTATTATTATTTATTATTATATTGTGTCAAATAAGGCACTTTGCAAGTTTACTTAGGTATTTCGCGTGATTTTTAAAATAATCCGCAACCATAAGAAGGTCGACTTTCAGGCAAATTATTTGTTTGTCCATGTGAAAATCCTGGTTCCATTTTGATAGCACGATTACCAGTTCTAGCACACAAATGTACGAACGTATGCAGCGTTTAAAATCTCAAAATTCAATAAAGAAAAGAAACTTCTCCGCACGTACAATGCTGCGCGTCGCTCTCCGCGGCAACGAACCGGCGATGTGACGTCACAGTGCTTACTCGCACGGAGCAACTAGTATTTGGGAGCTCCCAAATTGGTTTATTTAAAAAGAAATCAGTTTTCATTATTTAGTCATAATTTTTTCACAGTTGTTATTGTAATTACTTAAAGATTTTTTTAAGACTAAGAAAATGCGATTTATTTTCATTTACATCTTCCTAATTATGTTTTCGAGTGTTCTGAATTGCTAGTGTAGCGTTTTATTGTAGCTAGTAATGACTTCATATTACTAATATATTTGGTTTGTCTCTTAACTTTTTGCCTTAAAATCCCGTTTCTTTTTTGGAACAATTCTTCTCGATTCGACTTAATTTTCACTTGTATGCTTCTGTTTATTCTTTGCGATACGGTTTCTTCCTTGTTGCAATATTTTCCACATCCTACGGACAGAATTTTTTATATAAATCTAATAAAAACATACTTTAAACAACGATTGAATGGGCACAATAAAAAAAAAATTGGTTGTTAATTTACCTGACTTGCATCTTTTTCATTTCGTGCAGTTTCCAAGAGCCGTTTCATTATATTTCTTTGTCCAGTAATTTCATCCAATGGCAGAGTATGTAGATCATATTCCTGAAAGTGACAAAATGTTGTAACATCAGAAAAATTAATCTAGTACAGTTCAGCATAAAAGAGTACATAAAATGAGGGCGTCACTACATTGAAAATGTTGAACTTTTAAATTCGCGTTTTTGGCACAACTGTGTACAGTCTCATTCATATACATTAAATTTAAATGTTTACAGGCAAATTTTTTGCATGATAAAACACAGATTGGTACAATACTGCCAAACATAGAAAATTGGTTCCGATTTAGATGTTTTTCCAATACTACTACACTACTATACTTTTTTTTTGACGACCTCTGTGGTCTAGTGGTTCGAGTGTCGGACTGCAGATAACGAGGTCGTGGGTTCGATTCCCACAGGACACAAATATTTGTGTGATGAACATATGTGTTTGTGTTGGTCTGGGTGTGTTGCTTATGTATTATAAGTATTTATTTACAAAAAAAAAAGTATATAAGTATTATATCCATTGTCTAGTACTCATACCACAAGCTCTGCTTAGTTTGGGACTAGATGGTGCTGTGTAAAAATGTCCCAAAGATATTTATTTTTTATTTATATTACTATACCTAATCTACAAATATATCCTAAAGCCAAGTAAAAAGCTGACAAATAGCGATTATAAATTAAAGTTCAATCATTTGATATTATGTAAAGACAATATTGCGATAATATGGCGATGCTTGGGGGAGGCCTATGTCCAGCAGTGGACGTCTTTCGGCTGAAATGATGATTATGATGAAATATAATATTCGGACACGCTTGTATTTTGTAGTGAGACCTTAACTGATTAAAACTAGAGAAAATAACATACCTGATGTTGAAATGACGGAGGAATAATTGTACAGGGGCTGGAACTAGTACTGGTCATTACTATTTCAACCACTGGCGAGACAAATTCATCACACAAAGGAATTAACTTCTCATTATATGCCTGAAAGAGATAATCATTTTAATCACCTCAACATCATTTATGCATTTCTAATATCTATACATTCGTTTTCCTTATATTACACTCACCAAAGGATTACTAATGATATCGGGTAGTGATGGTAGTGTTAATACATACGGTATACTTTCGTCAGTTTCCATAACGTCTTCTGCCTGAAAACATAATAGTACGTTGGCCTAAATTAAAACCATAAACTAATTAGTTGCTGAAAAACATGTTCAAAATAATGTTTGGGGCTTGTTATAATTATATTTAACCGTGATATATGGAACAAATATTTGTATGCATAGTCTACAGTTCTGGGTTTGTGTGTGAGATGTGTTTGCAAACTTTACGTTTGTAATTAGTAATGCATCGATTATATAGGACACAGTTGATGTCGCGTTCATAATTAATTGTGTTTTTCAATTTATAATATATTTTAATATTATTATGTGTACCTACGCTACAAATTTATTATTATTATAAATAAGTGGTATTTCTTTAAACTAATGACATTCACAAATTACAATTTTTAAATAACTACCCATGATCTTTTATATCAATTCATTTACAATAATACTTTTCATTAAAGAAAGGTGTTGCTGTCTGCTTTAATTTTTTCCTGAGTGGTCGTAATCATCCAGTTAAAAATGTAAACTGCAAATGGCACTATTGTAAAATTGAAATTTGGCTCTAGCCAACCAGTCATTTCTTCGTTGGACGTCTTTAGCAAATCTAAAAATAAAATTGTCATAAATTATTTATAGTAAGTACCTACATAAAAGCAAAGCATCATACTTTTTGAAAAATTGTGTAACTAGAACCCGACTTTCATGTTTCACGTGATGACGTGACTAACACCCGTATTCAAGAACAACCCTTATGTAAGTGTATTCGTTCTCACAGCAAAGTGTCTGATTTCTCACAGTGTCGGAGATGTCCATAGACTCTATTCATAAACAATACTTAAGTATTTCTTCACTCAGTGATCGCATAGGGTCGAATTCGGCATTTTGATTGGTCGGTTCCGGGGCTAGCTTCAGGTAGTCATTTCGTGTTGATTTTGAAACTTGGGTTTTGTTGCGTGCGCTCCTTGCAGTAAAAATTTTGTAGGTACCTGCTACAGTTATTGAATATGAGAATATGAATAAAAGAAGAATATGGAAATAATATCTTCAAATAAAATGGATTTAAAATAAAATAAAATGGAAATTACATCTCCGGATAAAATGGAAATAAAATAAATAAAAATACCATGTACCTAATGGAAATTACATCTCCACATAAAATGAAAATAAAATAAAATAATTAAAAGTAAAATAAAAAAAATATAAAATAATTAAAAGTAAAATAAAAAAAATATAAAATAATAAAAATAAATTAAACAGGAAATGACATCCCCGGATATAACTGAAATAAAATAAATAAAATGGCAATTAAGTACATCATTCTTCATGTTTCGGAAAACTTCCGCAAAATAAAAATAAAGTTATAGGTATATATTTTTAATTATAAATAAATATCAATTCGTCTAAATAATTATTAAATTCCTCGTCACCATAACACTAATTTTTATTAAACTAACAGAAATACGCAACAGGCAACAACAACAATGTTATATTATATCGAGATTATGAATTTGCCTACACTATGCGTTCCGTAAAATAGCTAACGGGTAACCTTAGCTAAGGGTGCACTTTATTAGTTGCATAGTGTCGCTCAACACTCAAGTAAGGTTTATGAAACGAAATTTCGTCCACTGTGCGTTAGAGCCTACTGTGCGTTCTCATAGTATCGTTCTTGAATACGGGTGTTATACAATGTTCAGGGTCACCCTAGTCAAAATAATAACAATGATTTTAATAGAGATTTAAAACCATTAAAACTAATTATCAAGCACAGAGACAAGAGAAGACACTTGAATATCAGATAGTTTGTTGTTTCCTGTAAGTTTTTCTAAGAATATATAAAGATATTGTGGAATCTCTGCAACTTTAAGAACGATTGCAGGAAACAATAAATTATGCATAACATAAGACTTACCCATGAAATTTATCTCACACGCGGGACTCCGCTCACTTTTGCAACCACGAACTACACAGGTATTCACCATTTTGTAGAAAAAATAAGATAAACTTGTGTTATCTGGCCTGGTCGACAAAAACATTAAACGACTTTCAACTCCGCCAAATAGAATTGACGTTTAGTGAATAGTGTTGCCAATATATTTAAGCATTGCGTAGTTCATAAAAATGGGTAAGTGATCAGAATTACATACAACGTGAAAATTTTATTTTATAATATTTAATATTGTATCTTAACCAATTTATATATATTTTAGTTGAAAAAAACATTCTGTTCCCTTAGTTTACGAATAAATAGTATAATAGTCATAAAGGTATTATACTAGTATAGAAATGTCTTTGATAATAGTTCAATATTCCTTTGTTATTTGGGAAAATGAATACGATTAATGGGAAATATTGACATACACGTGTCAACATTAGAGAGAGATAGCTACACCTATCCTACACCTACGAAAGTTCAAATGAGGTCAAAAATGTGTGTTTCAGATCAAAGACATTTCTATACTGACGTAATAGACCACTACAGTGTGCGACTGAGATACCGATCTTTACGAAAAAACCTATAAGCTAGAAAGAGATATAATAAAATGTCAGTAGAACCGATTTTGAAAATTGTAATCTCCCACAGCGTCCCATCAAAATATAATCTCGTATTATTTTATGATTTATTTCACAATCGTTCTGTATTTTATCCAATTAATATCAATAATCGTATTGGTGTAGTATTCTGTGTTATACTGCTGTGTAATTTACATTATTAACCTAAAGAAATAGACGTTTCACAGGTAAGTATCAGCAGGACAATACTACTTTCATAATGCTTATTTTCATAGAAGTTATTCTTAAAATTATTTAGTAATACATTAATAACATGCAGTAAATACCCTATTTTCTATATAATATGTTATTTTAAATAATTATGTGTTAGATAAAAAAATATTGTGTACGTGAAAATGAAACCGTTTCGCATATGGATTGCTCAAAATATATCGATATGTCGATAGTTTCAATTATATATTTTTTGTACTACCTAGCTCCATACATGTCACAAGTTAGTGTCCGTTACTGCTTTAAAAAAATACAATCGAATTGAAAACCTCCTCCTTTTTTTGAAGTCGGTTGATAGTATTGAAAGGTTGATTTAGTCCGGCCGCACATTGGAAGGAAATCACAATGATTCATTCATTGATCATAGAAAAAATCTGACGCGCCGGAACCTATACCTATACCATGGTTGTACTTTTACGATGTTATAATAGTATGTTGTACGTCTATGGCATATACATATAATTATACAGTTAATTTTAGTACCAGCCCCGCAGACTGACAGAATTTTCCGAATCGTATGTCTGCTTTTGACATATTAAAATGTAAATACGGTGCTATTTTATGACAATGTGCGGCCGGGCTAAAAATGCTGTAAAATATTGACCGGCTAACTTCATAACTTCCAGATTTCCTGTAAATGCTGTTATTAATTAAAGAAAAATGGATGGGCACAAATGTTAAAACGAATAAGCACCGTATCTATTCTCCGCCAAATAGTGATGCTTGCATTGCTGTGTTTCGGTCAGAATGGTACGGGTGCCGGTGTAATTACAATCACATGAGACATTCCATCTTCATGTCTCAGTTTGGCGAACCGACTTTCGGTACCATTTAGGTAACAGCCTAGATGGTATTGCAGTTGTTATTGGCAAAGGTAACCGCTTAACATATGGTTGACCTTTAGTTCGTTTCGCCATCCTATACAATAAAATAAAATATAAAAAAAGCTGAAAGCCTCGAAAAAATTACAGGGTTTGCAGTAGATATTTTAAGGATAACTGTATCGTTTAATGAAATTACCAATGATCCATACCTACGGAATTTGTTCGGGTCGGTGTTTGTTTCTTATAAAGGTACTTCTTATACTTTAATAATGGTAAATATTCAAAGTGGTAAATCTACGAAGTGACGAGTATAAAGTAAAAGTTAAAAATAAATATAATACAAGAAGAGTTAGAGATAAAAAACTAGTTCAACCGAAGATGACAAATTATTATGGAGACAGAATGTCAAAATTTTTAGTTCCAAAAATCCTATCCTATCCTACTACTAATATTATAAATGTGAAAGTTTGTTAGTATGGATGGATGGATGGATGGATGTTTGTTCCTCTTTCACGCAAAAACTACTAAATGGATTTTAATGAAATTTGGCATACAGATAGAACTTAACCTGAATTAACATATAGGCTACTTTTTATCTTATCTTACCTTAACTATTACAAAATTATATAAAATTGTTTGTTCGAGCATCACGCTAACACTACTGCACCGATTTTGATGAAACTTTTTGTGTTTGAAAGCTTATGACTTAAAAACTAGTAAGGGTTTTAAGAAAGAAAGAATAAAAGAAAAAAATTGATTCGTGGGGTGCGTCCTCCCTCACCCGACAGATACGAAGCTTCTATGCATTTGCACGAGCGGATAGTAATGTACGATGGATGGATAGATGGATGAATGAAAGTGGAGTGGAAGTGGAGGAGGAGGTGGAAGTGGAGGTGAAGTTAAGTGGAGTGGAGCGGAGCGGAGTGGAGTGGAGTGGAGCAGAGGTGGAGGTGGAAGTGGACTTTACTCGCAAAATAATATACTACATTTAATATACTATAATAATATACTACAAATTATAAATATACTATAAATTTACATTAGTATTACATGTAGTAGTATAAATTAGTAGGATAAGTCTGATGTGTAACTTAAGTTGACTGGACAAGAAAACTTGTTAAGTTCATAGATATTGTAATTTTTCATAAAAAAACAATAATTTGACCAATTCCGGAATCGTGTATAGGAACTTAGTTCCGGGATTGAAAACCTTTCTATACACCTAATTAAAACTAATATGATTAATTGTAAAATGTTCCGTGTGGTGCCGGACGTAAAGAATTGCACCAGCCTATATCTTCTCATGGGTGTCGTAAAAGGCGACTAAGGGATTCACCAGAGGACGGGCAGCAGCGTTCTCTGAGTATTTAACCAACCAACTGCGATCGCCAACCCGCCTGCCAAGCGTGGCGATTATGGCATATCCCCCCAATATATGCTTGGGGGAGGCCTGTGTCCAGCAGTGAACGTCTTACGGCTGAAATGATGATTAATTGATTTTTTTATTTCTTACTTATGTATTCCTTACCTTCGTGACATTAATAATGTAATTATAATATAACCCTTAATTGTGTAACTCAATCTTTTAAAACAAATAAAATTATGTCTCAAATATCTGTAATTTTAAAACAATAGTTACTTAATAGCTTAGCAGTTTTAAAATACTACCACTCCATAAAAGTAAGGCCGGTTGAATTATATCGATAATGCGGAAACGTCCATGTCACATCACTAAAAATCACTCCTACACGTGTCAATTTCGCACATAAACTCATTTCGCTTTCGGTGACGTGATAATGAGGTGACAGTGTCTCTATTACGTCAGTATAATACCTTTATGGTTTCAGATAGATGTACGGAGATTTCCCTCCATATTTATTCTAACTTCATGATCCAGGCCTAGCGTAGCTACTCTATAGTGATCAATCTCTACTTGGTCTGTGATAGTGATCTGCAGTGTGACCGTTTTTGGTATTTTCAATACCAAGTTGGTATAATTTGGCCTCCGCAAAATTGATTTAGTATTTTTTTGGTATTATTTCAGATTTTGGTATTTTTTGGTACAATTTTAACTTGACAACCTTTTTATAGCATATATTAGGTATTATTTTCTGGCAGTGCTAACTTTCATTCATTGGCCTAGTTTTGTCTTTGTCTGATGCTTATCACAGCTGTATAATTTGTCTCTTTTTTAAAGTAGTAATTACAAATAGTTTTCGGTTATTCCCACAAATTGTGCTTTAGCAAGATCGGGGTTTGGTTTCGTAATTTTGGGGTGAAAAATCGTTTTTTGGGAAAATTTTAAGGAAAGGAAAATACACAGATATTGTACTAGTTTATATAATGAAATGGGAAAATAATCGAGGTTTGAATGAAGACGAAGTATCGGAAGTTTTTATATATCATCGTTTTAATTAACATTGTATTGGATAATCCAAGGTAAGGTCCTTAGTTCATTAACCTACCTAATTCCTTCCGAACTAAACATATAAAAAGCAATTATTCAATTATTGAAACATTGTTTTTTTGTTTAAATTATGAATGTCTTATAAGAATATTTATTTTATTTTATTTTAATTTTAATTGAAATTTGATAATTGATATAAAAAAATTAAAAAAAATAGGTGTTTCATTTGAATTTTATTTTAGTACAATTTTAGTATAATTCTGCACGTATTTTAGTATTTTTTAGTACTGAAAACATTATTTTTTAGTTGATTACCTTTTTTAAAAACGGTCACACTGGTGATCTGTGCACTGTTTTTGCTTTGCTCGTACATATATCATTAATCTGTGGCTTTGCTGACCGCTGTTGTCAAAGCAAAGATAACAAAGATAATTTAATCACTACGTTTACGTTTTATATATATTCAGTATTCACTACGTGTGCATTTCCAAATAGCAACCACGTCTATATACTTTGACTGTAAAGTCTATATACCAGAACAGATGTTGGAAAGTGTCAAAGCTGTGGTCAAAGTACACGAGACTTGGTATCAAGATTGTGAAGTAAGTATACTCATTAATTACTTGTGTATTCGTAATACTAGTTGAAAACTTTGAAAGCTCATTTTTAACTGACGAAAAAAAAAGGAGGAGGAGGTTTCTCATTGACTTGTACACACGGCTACACATCAAGCTGTACAAAACCAGTAAAGGCTGACCTCGCGTTGTAAGGAAAACATATACAATGCGAGGTCAGCTTATACTGGAAATGTACAGCTTGATGTGTAGCCGTGTGTACCTATGGACCAGTAATACCTACGAAATAAGCGTGGTATACCTACAATATCCGGGCCACCGTTATGGTGGCCATAGCTAGGGAAGTAAGTAATCAAAACTAAAAAGTATCGATATCGATGCTCGTGTTTCGTACCAGAGATGTGTGCTGATTAAAATAATTTTCAAGTAGTAATAAATAATGCAATTATATCAAATACTAAGTTCGGCTGTGGGGGGCTCGTAGCGAAGCAACGACTGCGCGGATTGTACGATCTGCAAGGTTAAGCTGCACTTGCCACGGTCAGTCTGTGGATGGGTGACCGTTTCGTCACACCTCGAAACCCCTCCATGCCTCGGAGAGCACGTTAAGCTGTCGGTCCCGGTTGTCATACGAATATCTATGGCAGTCGTTACGGGTAGTCAGAAGCCTGAAAGTCTGACAACTGGTCTAACCTCCGAATGTCAGTATTACCCAGTAACTGGGTTGCGGGGGTCTGATGGCAGTCGCTCCGTGTAAAATACTGATGTTCAGCCGCATCTGGCTAGACTGGAAGCCGACCCCAATATAATTGGGAAAAGGCTCGGAGGATGACTAAGTTCGACTGTCCCTAGGACATAAAAAATCAAGCTTCTAGGTCAAGGCAATCATACGGCTATGTCACATTTTGATACTCGCAAACTCACATAAAAAACCTATAGGGTACTTCGCATTGACCTAGAATCATGAAATTTGGCCAATACATCGAAATATCTTTTTTTTTTCAATATATCTAACTCCGATTGTATATTTAAAAATATCGATAGATCGAAAATCTGATATTTAAAAAATATCAACAGCCCTAGTTTGTTTACTTGACAGCTCATGTACTATGGGCCATATTGCGGGGTAAGCGGGGTTGCCACGCGGCGTAGGTATTTTGACATCCCGTAAATATGTTGCCAAACAGAGAATATACAAATAGCATGCGATCTCTTTCACCAGACGAGACATAACACGTTGGTTAACAAGAGACAAAGAATAGTTTCATAATTTAATAATGATTTAATAGATATTTGTATAAACTAGGTGGATATAGAAGAATGGGCCACTTCCATAGGTTTAATTCAATGAGGTTTCTCAATTCGACGCGTATACCTATATATATATATATTTTATGTATGACCACGCATAACTTTTAACAGAGTAGTCCGATTATGATGATTCTTTTTTTAATGGATAGGGTATATCTCTAAGTTGGTCCCATTTAAATTTAAAAATCAACATCCACCCCTAAGGGTAGGAAAACAGGGAATGAGTGCTTGTTCACCCACTGAATTCTTACCTGTTAACCGATCCAGTTGAAACTTGGCACACATAAATGTAGTTCAAGACACTACAACATTATAAAGATCTGGAGTTAGATTTTAGCCACAAAAAAAAAAAAAAAAAAAACTTTTTGACAAAAAATGGAACCGATCAAAACAGAAACTGAAAAGCGAAAAATAAAATGAAGCTTTTTAGTCTTAATAACTATTCTCCTAACTAAACTAATGTCACAACGGTGACACTCCCCTGTATGTGTGAGCTCGCTAGCCGGTGACCTTGAGGGAGCGCGTTTACATGCAATATATTGGCTGAGGCAGCCGAGTGACTGCCCCACAGAGTACTGTAATATATATGAACGACTGCCCGTTCCACACGCCGTGCACCACGCACGACCCCGCACTCGTCCCGACCCGCACACATAGCCGCGAGCAATTTTACGAGCACACATGCTTAAGTGTCGCTTCTTGTTGTTAGTATATATTCTATGCAACTGTAAATTTAAAAAAAAATAACTAATTATGAGTTGGCGCCAAACAAACAATCAACGAAGATTATTAAATTACTTAAAAATTAAATAAAAACAAAATAACATCAAATACAATGTGAAATTGTCAACAATAAACAATAACTTTCCAAAAATAATTGTGGTAATATAATATATTGTATAATTTATTAATAAAGTAATAATAATAGTTCATTGAATTAATTCTAATTTTCTAATTGTAATAATGTGATATGGGTGTATTGGGTGTATGTGTATGTCGTCGCCTTGCCTGAAATAAAGAAATTTTATTTTATTTATTTATTTAATATGTACTACGTACTGGAGCAGACATCAGGAACAAAAAATATAGCACAACTTACTGGCCGCGGAGCACGCGCGGCGCGAGCGTGGCTAAGGGGGCGTTCATAAAATACGTGAGATGTTTAAGGGGGGGAGGGGGTCGAGTCAAATCTCATCTAATCTTACGTTGGAGAGAGGGGGGGTCTCGGCAAATATCACGCAATTTTTTTCTGATTGAAACAAAAAAATATATACTATTTTGGTCCATTTAATCCAGATTGTACATGCTTAAGATTTAATCTTAAGCGTAATCGTAATACGATTAAGATCATTCACTGATTCGTTCGAAAGAAAATAATTTCATTCATACTTCGACGTTATAAATCTACTGACTGTCAAACCACCATTTTTGTTTTATACCTAATAGCTCAATTAATCTGAATTTACGGTATAGTGTAGCCCGTCCTTTGTTTTCGCGCCACTGTCAGCCGAACGCGCGACTCGATGAACGAGAGTGTACGAGCTGAGTGGCAGCGACACACGGACAGGTTCCAACCTGCTTTGTTTATTCTTGTAAATGTTTTACTCGACTCAGTGCATGCTCTTAATTGCTCTTACTGATTTGAAATGAGTTAGCAATTTTTTTTTTCTTTTTACATTAACAATCCAACGCGTTTACGTAAGAAACCCACATTTTGAAAAATCTCACGTGAGATTGGGGGTTGGGGGAGGGAGTTGAATAAAATCTCACGACATCTCACCAGGGGGGGAGGGAGGGACAGAAAATTTAAAAAAACACCTCACGTAATTTATGGACGCCCCCTAAGCGAGTGACAGTGCAGGAGCTTTAAAATGTGCTACAAAAATTTTGTTTGAGGTGTCTTCTCTAGTACGTAGTACATATTACCTCAGAGCCAAAAATGCATTTTCCACTCGACCACTTGCAACTTGCACACACTTTGCTTGATTGTTTGGTGCTGACTCATAACTAGTTATTTACATTAGTTTAGTTAGGAGAATAGTTATGTAAATGACAGCTCAGAATGTAGGGTTTCGAGATAAAAACCAAATACATTATTTCCTTTCCCACTGGGTTTAATTTTTACACACTCGGTAACAGAATCAGCGTCATACTTACAGAATCAAATAATAGTCATCCACTCAAAATGCGATTAGCAATATTATCAATTCACAATCAACTCTATACTGTAACATGCGTTTTTTTACGCCGTCACATGTTTAAATTATAACAATATCTGTGGTTTTTAGTGTAATTTTTAATTTTCGGAATGGCAACATTCGAGCTATGCTTGACGTTTCTTGTTTTGACGGATATGACACATTGTTCCACAAATTAATGATATCGTTGTTCGACTCCTAATATACAAGATGGGGTAGCTTCCCCAATTTAATTTTTTAATCCAGTCCCATTCCTCGTTTTTGCTGTCGGAATGGGCTAGGAATGTTTCCTACAAGGGGATGAACCCTTTTATTAATGTGGATTGCTGAATTTTAGGCTGACTATAATCCACCTAATATCACGTCGATCTGGTCATCTACAGGCATCGACATGTATTTTTTACGAAATAAACGCCCATGGTTGGCGTTTATTTCGGGTTAGTGTTATTTCGGTATGTTAATTTTGGGGTTTATTTCGGGTTCGTTTTATTTCGGTTTATTTAACTTTGGAGCTAATTTCCTTTATATGGAGTTTGTTGCGGTTCTCTCAATTCCATGAAGTATCGTAAATAAAAATTTTAATTTAACTTTTGAAAGGATGCAATGATAATGATAGTAATATTTTAAATATTTAAAACAATTCCACTATGGGATTTATTAGTTCTTTCTAAAGCCTACAGAAAATAAAACTAGTATCTTAAAATCTGGTTTTTATTGAAGTTCTCCCTCCCTTTTTAGGGTTCCGTAGTCCTACAAGGAACCCTTATAGTTTCGTCATGTCCGTCCGTCTGTCCGTCTGTCCGTCTATCCGTCTGTCCGTCTGTCCTAATCCTTTACAGCTTAATAACTTCTACAGTTATGAACATAAGTAAATGAAATTTAGTTAAAAAATAGTCTACATATAGATCTCAATTTTAAAAGAATAAAATATTAGTGTTTGCGTATTTTAGGGGAGGCGTCCATACATGTGAAATGGAGAAAAAAAATTTTTTTCGCTGCACCCCCGTGCGGGATATCATTGAATAGGTCTACTAAAATGAAGGTAATGTTTGATACACCACTTTTTTATCAGGTGTACCATCTGCGAAATAT
Source organism: Asteroscopus sphinx (assembly GCA_949699075.1). Taxonomy (NCBI): domain Eukaryota; kingdom Metazoa; phylum Arthropoda; class Insecta; order Lepidoptera; family Noctuidae; genus Asteroscopus; species Asteroscopus sphinx. Next base: position 15,148,375 of record OX453004.1, on the reverse strand, counting down.
AGCCTGCCAAAGTGGCTTGCAATGTGTCCCCCCCCCTGCCATTTCTAAACTATGCCACGTAGAAACTTATAATCTTCCACATTGATAGACCTTTGTAAAAACTCTCTTTTAAAATTATTACGAGCATATTGTGATTATAAATTTTTGAGTTATAGAGAGAAAACTGAAAAATACTTAAAACGTCCTAGTTCAAAGGTCATTGACCTTAGAGAAAAATGATCATAGCAAATAATGCTCCTTTAGCTACTTTCTATTTGAAAAAATCACAAAAAGTAACTTTGTGTTATGTTGACGACACACTTCTTAAATTTGGCGCCATCTAGCGGCGTCAAACAACACTCTCTGGGTTGCCAATGCTGCCGTCAAGTGCCGTCTATCACATTTGGCACTGTATAGCGCCATCTAGCGGCTATTGACATCACTCTCTGAGTCGCCAATGCTGCCGTCTATTGCAAAAACTAAAATAGCCGTGATTAATATTCGATTTGATTTGTTTGTAACACCTACTTAAGGAACCCTATAATACTGAGCATGGCCCGACATGCTCTTGGCCGGTTTTATTATTAAATTTGGCGCCCGAACAGGGACATGAAGTAGGTTTTTTCTTATTGTTTGATTTATCATTGCATCTTATTTTTATTAACTATTGATTTTATGTATTGTTTACATACAGTTGTTCATTTTAATATCATAACCATTATGTTTTAGTGGTTATTTAATATTTTTATAAAAATAACTTGGTTTTTATTGTAAACAATATTTTTATAGAACTACTTTTTTCTCTAGCAAAAGAAACATGTAGTATGTGTTTATTATTCTCTCATCACTGAACTTAGTGAACTTAAGAATATAAGTGGGTTAACTTTGTAACTTTAACTTTTGACCAACAATTTTGTAGTAAGACATTAAGGCTGGGTTGCACCAAGTAACTATAACGATAACCAATGCCGCACCAGCTGTCAAATCTCTGGTTAAGCGAAATACGGGTTGCACCATTTTAACAACGGTTAAAATGACGTCACATTTAACGATAACATTAACCGCTCAACTTTGGGTGGTTAAGGGCTACAGTTACGGTTAAAATGCAGTTTGTTGTGTGTCAACTGCTATGCAATTTTAACATTAAATGATTTTAATACATAAAATACTGTTTTTAGTGAAAAAAAATCATATAACGATATAATATAATGAATTTAGTCCGCGATATTTGGCCAAACTGAATTTGGAGTTATCAGAATATCATCATCATAATGCGATTCCATCTATTGAAGTCAACATCATGGATCTAAGCCAGTCATTAACATTTTTTGATCCTGGAGGGAGTGATGGGAGGTCGGCCTGTACGTTTTATTTCCTGGCGCTCTCTTGTGGCCTCCTTATTTTTCATCTGTTTATTTGCACATTAAAATATTCTTGTATTTTTCTACAATGGGTTTTGTAATTAAGGAACATCATTATTGTTACCTACTAAAATTAACACTATTCTCTCTGAAAACACGATTAACTTATTAATAAATTAATGATATAAGCAATGTTGATAGATACCTTCCTATTTCTATTTGAAAGTTAGCAATAAACTTATTTGTAAACAAATCCCACGCGTTTAATCTAGAGGTGTAACTCAGGAGTAATTAGTAGACATTTACCTTTCTTTTGGGCTTCGATGCAGTCAGGTAAAAAGATTTACATGTTTCACAATGAGCACTATTCAATCAGTAAATCACATGTTTCCCAAATGCACAAAAAAAACATCCATAAACCAAAAAAAACATCTCAAGAAACATCAAAATACATCTTAAGTCAATGAATCAAAGATCATTTTAGAGTAACTGAACCATGCAAAGATTTAGAGTGAGACGGGTATTGCACTATAAGATGAATCGGAAAGAGAGGGAGAAAGAGGGTTAGTTCACGCAACGGTACACCATTTCAAATTGTGTGATGCAACCTTTAACTTTTACAGTTTACATGCCGGTGCAACCAAAAATAGTTAAATTCTGTGGTCATTGTTAATGTTACTGTTAAAATTAACTTTGACAGATACTATAACGTAGTGTTTGGTGCACGTCAGCCTTAGTCAATCATTGTTGTCATACTTTTTAAGATATAACTTTGTAAATTATTATTGCATCTTCTCTTTGCTTTACGATTGAAAAATTATTCTTTTGAATCATTTTAAATCTCATCAACTATGACTTTTTAAAATAAAATTTTATATTTAACCTCAAACTTAACCTAACTTTTTAAAGTTTTAATTTTGCTTTTTGCTGCGTTTTCATCATGGATAAAGAATGTCAGTTTCCTTCACTTGCTGACGCAAAGAAAGGGTTCTGATGGTTCTCGTACAGTTGCTCCTGCGGCTTGCTCACATGACATGATCAATATGACAGAGGAACTTAGAATCCTTTTGGTCAGAATGACAGAGTTGCACATTCTTCCGTTATTGCAAATGCTTGGCCTTCTTTTAATTCAATTAATGCCCTTGTGAACGATCACATTAAGAACTTGCCTTCTACAAATAAATTGCCTGATTTGAATAAGAATAAAATAAATTTTGATGGAAAATGTTGTGTTTGGAATTTTATAACTCGGGTTGAAGAATATTTTTTATACAAAAATTTTGATGAAATTTTGCTTGTTGGTTCTTTTTCAGATTTGCTTATTGACATTGCTCTTAAATGGTTTCGCACAGTTCGTATTAGGATCTCATCGTGGCATGAACTTAAACTTGCATTATTGAAACGCTTTGATAAACCTAACTTTGACTATTTTTTGGATTATGATCTTAGCACGAAGAAACAAAAGTTATCTGAATCTCTTCCAGATTTCATAACTGACATTATTGATATGGTTAGTCGTCTTTCTGCGCCTATATTTGATTCTGTTTTAGTGAATATTATTAAAAATAACATGTTGCCTGTTTATACACCTTTTGTGTTTGGTAGACATCTTGACAATGTTGAACAATTTCTTGATCTTGCAAAGGAACTTGAAGATGCTGTTAATAGAAAGTCTTTTGAAAAACCAGTTTAATTGGAAAAAACTAATTAATTTGATGCAGATGCTTTCGGTTGATATTGTTGGAATTTTACCTAAAACTTATTCAGGGGCCTTATTATGAACTCTTATTTCCAGGCAGTTCTCGCTGTAAAGTGAACTGCCTGGCAAATTCGTATTAGTAACTCAATTGCCAGCGAGTCAGCGGTCACGTGACACTACAAGCCGACTTCTGCCCGTATTTTGGCTGACTGGCTAGCGATAACCGTATTATGAACGCTTATTTGACGTTTCATTTCTGTTTTTTTCAGTCAATAAGTGACATTAGAAACCAGTCAGTAAAAGCTGTCTTGGAGTACCTTTTATTGAATTGCTTTGAGTTCGTTTGGTAATAATAATAATTCTAACACTAACATGTGCGATTATTACGAAGTAATTGCGTTTCTGGAAAGCGACGCTTCAAGGCAGACATTCACAACATATAAAAAAATATAGACTAAGTGCTGCGAACAATCACAATGAAGCCAATCAAACCGTGCTCCTCCGTGAACAAACCAGCGCTCACGCACACATATGCTCTTGAAAGATATATTTTTTTGGCCATGCTTACTAGACGACGCCGCGACATGTGTACTGAGAGCGGTGAGCATGGTTTGATGTGCATGTGTGTGCGTGAGCGCTGGTTTGTACACGGAGGAGCACGGTTTTGGTGGCTTCACTATGATTGTTCGCAGCACTTGGTCTATATTTTTTACTATGTCTGTGTCTGAACTAAATAACATGAAATGAAAAATTATTTTCTTTGTATTTTATTACATATTTTAAGCCAAATAATATCACACATAGCACTTACGCCATTCTAATACGTATTGTTTAAAACATTAATTTAAAGTAATAAGAAAATAATAAGATGTATTGAAATCTCTTTGTTCCCACCCCACCTTCGATTAACTTCCCGCTGACTTTTAAATGGGGTGTCGTTCGGAAGCGTAACACCGCGAACCATTCATATAAATATACATTTAGCAAAATGTGGTAAAATCAACACATTATTATTTTTGTTGTTGGCAAAATACGATGCTTTAAACTTTAAATATTTCATTAAACTTTTATGTTCATGCAACTAATATTTTGAATTTTTAATATTAATACATTACAAAATTAAAACCGTAACTTACCGACAAAAAAATTAATCTTGTTCCTAAACGTCACCGTCAAAAGTTAAAAGACAGCCATAGACAACTTATCCATCCAGAAGTCAGCCAGGTTTACGCATGTCATAATACGACATTTTACAAGGCAGTTAAATGGATTGCCTGGAACTTGCATGGTTTTTTAAAAGCTCATAATACGGCCCCAGGTCATAAATATATACTTTCAGTTGTAGACGTTTTCACTAAAGGACATTGCCCATTCTCTTAGGAGACTTAGGCCCCTCAAAAAAAATTGCTATGTCACGGCGGTTTTAGTCTTATTTTGTAGACCAAGAATTATCTTTTATTATACTTCAAACGATTTTAATTTTTTCACCCTAGTTAAGAGAAATCTAATTTTTTCCAACTCCATAACTGATTGATAAGTATAAGTACCGCTCCGTGCATCGTTGGGCGATATAACTGAACGCACCCATAAGGAAATCCAGACATTATGTATGGTGTTGCAAGATATAATTATTTTGTTAATCGATTTTCAAAATCGAATTTGTACGTATTTTCTAAATAAAATTGGATAAGCTTTTCAAGTTTTCGGGTGTATTCGTTAATATCGATTTTATAAGTAATATTTCAGTTAATTTAAAATTATTATAACAATATTTACAATAAATGCATAGGTATTTTAAAGCAAAGAATCATCTTATTTTCCTGTACAAAAAAGGTTTCAAAAATATGTTTTGCAATTTCTTTTGATTTGACGTCATATGAGTGATTTTTAATTATTTTTAACGGATTTACGTATGCGAACCGAAATCTAAAGATATAAATTGTGGAAAGAAAAAATAAGAAATCAATCAATTAAGATAAGTCTAGTATAGCATTTGAAGCACAGTAAAGAGAATTTATGGAAGTATCGATATTTAGAATCGATTCTGATTATTTGTTGAAATTGTCTGATATCTGGCAACATTTACGTTCGGTTTGAATGGAGGATATACTTACGATTCAGTTTAATACATATTTATTATGTTTTTTAATGCTAGGGTGAAAGAAATGTTGATAAAGAACAAATAAACATGAAAAAATAAGACATAATTTTTGAATAACATATAGTTTTGACATGGTGCCAAAAATGGGCCCATCCGTGGGCAATGTCCTTTTGCTGGATATTTCCTATGATTAATGCTACTACTAAAATAATTTGTAAACTCTTTGAAAAAGAAATATTTCTTAAATTTAGTGTTCCGAAGATAATAGTTTGTGATAATGGTACACAATTTACATCAAAACATTTTGTAGATTTTATGAAAAGTTTTAATATAACTAAAATATTCTATAATACTTTATACACTCCTCAAAATAATACAGTAGAGAGATATAATAAGACTGTTTTTAGGGGTGAAAGATGATTTGAGGTGGTGGAATGAAGATCACTTGTTGATAGATAGATATACTTTACTTCTGGTACCAGGTACATATTAATATTATAGACTACATTATAATTACGAGCTAATGGATTGGCTGCGGGGAGACGACTGCTGCGCCGCGCTAATACAATTGAGCGCCTTGTATTAAATCAATGCGTCAGCAGTGTCGCTACAATATTCCCCCACTTTTACAAAAAAAAAAAACTTTTTTTAAAAAACAATACAAAATCAATCAGAAACTAAATATAACAATCAACTCTATAAAACACAAATAGTTACTATCTGACTTCAATTAAGCGGAACTCTACAGTAAACAGACGTATCGTATTACTGGAGCGCCAAATCTTACAATGCAAGCTCAACAGAAATGCGATAGCGGTTGACGGTCGATACATGGGACTTGAATACAACAAAATAATATACCTATTCACTACATAACAATTATAAATTCTAAATATACCGATACAATTTTAACACAAAATCACGAGACGTTTCACTCAATTGGTGCTTCTGTTGCTCTTCGTATGACGCTTGTGCGAAGCTTTTCGTACGAAATAGCGTAACGCATTCCACAGGTTCTGCCAGCGACGTTCCACCAGTATAAACTCAGCTCAGCTCTCGTCGGAGTATGCTGCGTACCGACATCTTGGTGCGGAATTTAGTCTCGCCCCCAAGGTTAATACGCCTTACGCCTTGACGCACCCACTGTACCAAATAGTGGCGCCGCCGTGTACCGCTCCGGAAAATTCTATGCTGGCCATATCTTCTAGTAGTCGCTCCTGTCAGCAGATCTGGAGTAGTACGTGTCTTGTGTCCAACATCTATTGTCTTCCAGGTGTAGTTAGGCCGTAAGCCCCCTTGGCCGATGCGAAAAGGGTGAGTCGTCTCCCATAATGCGTGTTCAGGTTACCTCCATGTTTGTGCATCCTCTGCTGCCACGCCTGCACATGCGCGCTCTTAGTTGCTGACCATGTTCACGTGCGTCGATGCCACGTTATTGGCAAGCTCGTACTCCGTAGGTACTCACGCTGTCCTCGCCGAAAGTTGCGTGTTCAATGTCGAAAGGTCACCAGTTTAGGGGTAAAAGATGATTTGAGGTGGTGGAATGAAGATCACTTGTTGATAGATAGATATACTTTACTTCTGGTACCAGGTACATATTAATATTATAGACTACATTATAACTACGACCTAATGGATTGGCTGCGGGGAGACGACTGCTGCGCCGCGCTAATACAATTGAGCGCCTTGTACTAAATCAATGCGTCAGCAGTGTCGCTACACTGTTGAAACTTGCATATCATGTTTTGTTGCAGATGAAATTTTTTTTTTTTTTTTTTAATCTTTATTTAATGAGTTTTTTCGTATACACGAATATGCCACTCTGTAAGAACAATAATGTTATATATGTAACACAAAAGTATATAAACTTATCTATTCTTAAGGCCAATCTTAACTGCACCTTCGGATAAAGGTTCAGCCAAAACACTATTACAATAACCTATATTAAAAAAAATAGAATTGTTTGGAAACAATTGATTTCTATAGCCTTCGTTACGGACACACTCCATCTAAATATGAACAACATCTTCTACAACATTACAGGTAGTACAATTAGGCGCATTAACTTTTTTCATTAAATATGCGAACTTATTAAGTGGAATATGTCCAGAACGAAGGCGCATCATAAGTGATAAGTCCGGTCTAGCCAGTGGGCTGTTATCAATCCAAGGCCCTTTAAATGGTTGTGGCTGGATCGTTTTGTACCAAATGCCTTTCTCCTTCGATCGCTCATCGAAATACTCCTTCCACTATTCGTAACATGACTTTTTTACTATATGTATGCAATCTGTATAAAAAGGTAATACGCATACTTCCACTCCTTCACAACTAGCTTCTTTTGCCAACCTGTCTGCTGTTTCATTCCCAATTATACCGACATGTGAGGGAAGCCACTGTAAGATTATTGTTTTAGATTGAGATGAGAGTTTTAACAGTAACTTTAATATGGCATAGGCCAGCGGTTCTCAAACTTTTTTGGTCACGGAACCCTTTTGACAAGCAAAATACTTGACGGAACCCTACAATAAAACAATAGTTTTTAAAAGTGTATTCTTTATTATATAAGCATAATAAAAGTACAATGTAACAGTTACTAATTATTACTTACTTTAACCACATGCCAAGTACAATAATAGAAGATATTAAAAATGAAAAAATCTTAACTAATGGGAGGTATGAAACTGTTTTTTATTTTTCATCAATTGGTTGATATCAGGTTTGATAGAAGACATTTGAAGTCTCATATCAGGTTCGGCGTCCAGTCTATTGCGATATTTTGTTTTCGTGGCTGCATAGGTTGAGAATCCTGTTTCGCACAAATATGTTGTTGGGAACGGGAGAAGAATATTCAGAGCCATTCTGCCAAGCATTGGATATTCATCACGGATTCTGCACCAAAAATCGTTGAGAGGCGTCGTTTTGAACAGTGACTCCATACTTGTGTCTGATGACATTTCTAAAAGAGATTCATATATCTCGTTTGACATACTTTCGGGCTTTTGCAAGTTGGGTAAAAAAGGATTATGAATCCATGAATTCAGCTTCATTTTTGTATTATGTTCTTCGGGAAAATACTTTACAAAAGATGCGCGCATCGAAGTGAGATATTGGACCAATTCTTCAAACACATCATCTTGAAACATTTCCGAGTCGTTATCGCTAACAAACTCACTGAGTGACGTAAAGCTTTCTATTTCTCTCTTACCAACGCAAATAATCCAAAAATCTAATTTTATTTTGAAGGCAGTTATTTTGTTATAGGCCTGGAACACTGTTGTCTGTTTACCTTGCAATGATAAATTCAATTCGTTCAGTTTTTGAAAGATATCCGCCATAAAAGACAATCGGAACAACCAAGTTTTATCATACAAACGGTCTTTCAAATTAAAAGAAACTGTATCTGCTGAAAGAAACATTTGTAACTCGGCTCTAAGTTCAAATAGCCTTGTTAAAGTTTTACCCCGAGACAGCCATCGCACTTCTGTATGGAGCAGCAGTGTTTTATGTTTGCTGCCATAATCTTCACACAATAATGAGAACAATCGGGATTGTAGTGGTCGTGATTTGATAAAATTAATTATTTTACCGCTTCATCCATAACTAATTTTAGATTTGACGGCATTTGCTTCATCGCAAGTGCTTGTCTATGCAGAATACAATGACTGGAACTACAATTAGGCGCTTTACTTTTTATTCGTGATACTGCTCCTGCTGTTTTACCTGTCATCGCCTTGGCCCCATCTGTACAAATGTCAATGCAATCGTTCCAACTAAGATTATTTTCTTTAAAAAATATGTTTATTTTATTAAAAATTTCTTCCCCGGTAGTGTTTGTGGGCAGCGGTGAACACATAAGCATGTCTTCTTCAAAAGAACGTTCATATGGATATCTCACGATAACCAGCAAGATAGCCAGACCAGTGACATCAGTTGACTCATCCATTTGCAAGGCGAATCGTGTTTTTTGTAGACGTGCAACTAGTTCTTGTTTGACGTAGCTTGCCAGATCATGGATTCGCCGTGAAACAGTATCGTTTGATAGCGGTACAGTAGAAAGATGCCTTGCAGATTTTTCATCGAGCATACATTTTGTTATGTCTAACACACATGGCTTTATTAAATTCTCAGCGATAGTGTGCGCTTCACCTGCTTGTGCAATGCGATAGCTAACTAAATATGATGCCTCCGTGGCCTTTTCATTGATAGTTTGTGTTACATGCATCATATTTTTTTGACTTTCCAATAACTGTTCTTTTTTACGAACAAAAAATTCTTTATTCTTGTCTTTAGACTCGGGGTGTACAGTTTCTAAATGTCTGCGTAATTTGGCAGGTGCCATGGAACTATTAGGAAGCAGTTTACTACATAACATGCAGAGAGGTGAGCCGTTGGAATCAACAAATCCGAAACTGATATATGATTCATCATACTTCCTTTTTTTCGTCTTTGAAACCGTGGAGCTTGACGTCGTGGCATCATCGTCTGGATCGGTAATTGCTGTATTCTCCGCGCGTACTGCTTTTGAACATTCAGCGTCATTAGAAGATGTCGTTGCAACACGTTTAACACCTTTAAGCCAACGTTCCATTCTTCTTTATTAATAATGTTACACGTCAGGATGGTAGGGTCAAAATAATGCACAATCGTTACTGCGTTTATGAGACAAAGTTTAGTCCAAAGAAGAAATGTACAAAACTGATACAATCAGAATACAGCGGGCAGTAGAACTTACAAGAAGGCAGCAGGCTAGCCAGCTTGTAAGTAGGTAGGTACGAACTTATCGCTCCGAACGCTAATCGTCAACTGACTGACGAGGCGCGACTTTTTTTTATATAATAGCGCTTTTATACTTATTCCTAGACTCGAACTCGAACATTCTCAAAAATACTCGAGTCGGCGCCTTTGATAAACAAAAAGCGGAAATAAAAATATAAATACAAAAAAATGCGTTGTAAACAATCTCGACTTTATGCTTTTGAAGATAGAGCCGAAAGTCGCTTGTTCACAACTATAGCGTCTAATTCAGAGGCGGCTTTTATCAAAGGGACTGCGCGCTCACAAGTATACGCGCGGCGGGCGGATTCAAAACGTTCGACCAGTGACCAGAGAGAGGTGTTTTGTTTTTTTTTTCTAAATTCTTGCGGAACCCCTACAGGGGTATCGCGGAACCCTAGGGTTCCGCGGAACACACTTAGAGTACCGCTGGCATAGGCTATCGGTATTCCTCGAAAAGTCGAGGTACACCGAGCCAAATGCTGAAGAGAGCTCTTCGAGTCCGTAAAAATTACAAATTTATTGTGATTTATTGTTTCTAAATAAGACAGGGCTTCGGCTATGGCGTAAAGTTCTAAATACATTATTGAGACGTTAGATCCTATTTTAAATTTCATACTATGTCCTAATTGTTCATCAAAAAAGGCTGCCCCAAGATCATTTTTATCCTTAGATCCATCGGTAAATATTTTATAGAAGGAACAATATTCATCTAGCATTTAAGAGCAAATAATCTGTAATTCCATAGTACTGTATTTTCTTTTAGCTTTATCAATACACTTTATAAATTTAATCGTATTTGATAAATTAATATCTGTTTTAGAGGAAGCAATTCCTTTAAGAAAGTTATATATTTACTACATTCAAAGGATTTAGATTTTAACCAAAATTTGCCGGCTAAGTAACGTCTACGAAATTGTAAAGGAGGAAGACAAAGTTCAGATTTCATAACGTGTATAGGAGTTGATTTAATGAATCCACCGATTACTCGCATAGATTGGTTTTGAATTTTGTCTACTTTGTACATGTGTGACTTACAACTATTATCATAAATAAAACTAGCATAATCTAATCTGCTTCTAATTATTGAAATGTATAGACGTCTCAGGTGCTTGGGGTGTACCCCCCAACCTGGACCAAATAAAACTTTAAAAAGATTAAGAAATTTAAGAACTTTGTCATTAATTTCATTAACGTGTTTAGCCCACTTTAAAGAACGATCCAGCCACAGACCAAGATATTTAACTTTATCTACAAATTGCAAGTTAATTTCATTAATATTAAGGTTAATATTGTATTGACTGATTAATTTTCGTTTATTGGTAAATAAACAGACTTTACTCTTATGGGGTGAAACATCTAAACCTAAATCTTCCAATACATCAGTTAAAGTATCGTATAGTTAGTAGTAATGCAGATTGTAACTCTGACACGGCTTTTGTAATGTCCATACTAGTTATATAAATGACAAAATCATCCGCATATTGAGATATACCGATCTGATTATTGAACAACTTACAAAAATTTATCGTTGCCACATTAAATAAAAGAGGAGACAAAAGATCTCCTTGAGCTAAACCACGACCAGTATTTCTAATAATTGATTTATTATCTAATAATATGTTAAGGCCTTTCCTTTCTTTCAAAAAATTCCATAGATATGTACAAAATTTAGAGCCTATTCCTAACCTATCCAGAATTAGTTACAATCGATGAATATCGACGTTATCATAAGCACTATTAATAGCAATAAAACATCCTAATGTAAAATGTCCTTTTGCAAAACCAATTTGAATTTTCATTACCAAATCACTTAAACTATCTAAGCAAGATCGGGATCTTCTAAAACCACACATATTACTTGAAAATAAATCGTTCTTCTCCAAGAACCATTCTAAACTATAACTGAGTGAAATATTTTGCATAAACATGACATTAAAGTTATTGGTCTAAGAGACTTTTCAGAATTAGGATTGCAACCTTGTTTTGGTATTGGACATATACCAATGTCCCGCCACTGCTTAGGTACGAAACCATATGTTAAAAAAATATTATATAAAGTAATTAAAATCTGTTTGCAACTTGCAGGGAGATTTTTGATCATAGAGAAAGATATGTCATCACAGCCTGGTGCAGTGTCAGATGATTTTATACATTTCTCAACTTCATGAAGGGAAATAGGTGATTCCAATTTAAGATTGGAGGACTTAAAATAAGGTTTTTCAGCAATAACATAATCAGGACTTAGACTAGATGATCATAGAACTTGGTCTACATTTTTACCTCATGTTCAATTAGCTCTGAATAATAGTGTGAATCTTGCTACAGATTTTACACCAAATTTTTTGATGTTCGGTAGAGAACTTATATTTGATGCTTTTTTTTTTTTTTAAAGGCTAATAATTCATTTAATTAATTCTAATTTTCTAATGAGATTACAATAATTAAATAACCTATCTACAAATGTACAATATTTACAACACAAATATAAAATAAAAGTACAAAATAAAATTAAATAAAAAGGCGTGCTTAGACGTCAAAGTATTCCTCCACATCGCTGTCATCTGGAAAAGTGCCCAGAAGACTGGCAGCGTTGCCACGTTGTATGGCAACGCTTATTCTTTGGCCAAAGAAAAAACCAGCCCTCTGGTCACGCGAAGCGTCGACCAGCCTCTTTGCGATTTCCTTGAAAAGCATGCGCGCACTCGGACCCCATGTCCCGAGCGTTTCGACCCCAAACGGCTCAAAGTCATAGTTACCTGATACGTTACTATATTTGCGCCGCTTGAAGGCCTCCGCAGACGCGGCGGCAGCACCTGCACAGCCAGCCGAGCTAGGAAGGTGTGATGGAGCAAGGGTGTCGACGCACGTTGCGTCCCACACCAGAGGCCTACCCATCTTCCATGGCAATAACGACATGCCGTCTGGTCTCTTCCCATCGTCTCGTACCAAGCCGTTAGGTTCTAATACAGCTGGCACACCGGCGGTGGCAAGAGCACGACGAATAATGTCATTAATGCTGGCATGCCTTGCTATGCGCCCCGCGCTCCTGCAACAGGACAGGCCATGGTGTCCGAGGCCGTCGACAGGTTCGCCGCAGTGGCACCGATGTGGAGCAACACAAGGAGCGCCCAAGCGTAGGCACGTAGCGAGCCGGAAACTGGTGTCGTCCAACATTGTACCTATATTGGACGACGGAAGTGCCTGAAGCCAAAGGCCTGCCTCCCATTCGCCCACAGCCAGCAGACGAGCACGCTCAGCAGTATTGGTAGACGTATTTATTAAATTATTCCGTACCAACCTGCAGAGCGGCTCATCCCACTGTCTTTGGGAAGACGGGTTGACAGGCAAATCCGTGTTTGGGCAAGCCATTTTCCAGGCGTTCACAGCATCGGTCAAGTACGGCACCTCAAAGTCAACCAGTGAAGAAGGTAATATTTTCCTGGTTAACTTATCAGTGCTGTAAACCGAGGACAGGAACGCCGGTAAACTTACACTGGAAATTTTGCGAACACCGAGCCCGCCGTGTCGGATAGGAAGTGTGACTTGTTCCCACGCTCGGTCGTCCAGAGCCACATTTAAAATTGATGTCAGAGTGGTTTTTATAATTTTGTGAATTTTTTCTAGAAGTTGTGGATACTTCCAAAGATGGGAAGAGCGGAGGATATATGTAAATTTTGCTCCAAAACAACAGTACTTCACTTGACTTCCGTTGTTGACTCGGTGGAGTTATTACTCCGTCACTGCTGGTTACCACTAGCAGTGACAGAGTAATAACTCTACCGGGTACTTTTCAAGAACTAGGTCTCCCCTTGACAGTGACCACCCTCTTTTTTATCATGTATGTAAGTAGACCAGTGCCCCCTAAACACGGTCCAAGGTATCCAAGGTGCCAGTGGAGGAGAAGTGGTGGTGGTTTTGGCAAGATATGATATCGTGACTTACCACAATACAAGCGACGTGAAAGACCAAGCAAGAAAGGCGTTATTTATCAAGGGAAAGGCTGTGCGGATGGATAAGCTGTCGACAACATTTGCCACTCTTTTACGGCATACGAAACGAGCATGTTTACAGGCGGGACTGATCTGGGGTCAAAGCTTGATAGCAATTAGCAACCCCTGAATATCCTAACTTCAAGGACTGGGGACGAAAGAAAGAAGATGGTGCTTGGACTCTATTATAGAGTACGGAAAAGGAAACCTCAGCTTCCGTAAAGGGCTTGACAAAATGTTCCTGTCACAGCTGCATTACAGTTTGATATCTACGTAGGCTTCGCTACAATGGCCTGTTATAAGGGCCGGAGATATTGCTACACAAACATATGCATAAGTCATAAATAAAAATACATAAAATTTTAACTGGACTTGATGGGAAGTTTCAATAAATTGCTTTGGAACCCTGTATTTACACCAATGAATGTTAACTTATTTGGAAAACCGTAAGTCCTATCAACATACATCCAATGACAATATTGTAGATAATTTAATGAAAAATATATTGGTCTTTGACCGTTTTCTCGAAACATTAACAGTTTTCATAGAAAATTAAAAAAACTACGATTGGGGACACAAAGGAAGGGGAGAGGGGGGAAACAATACATTTTCGACGTGTTTCTACTTATAAATTGAAGCACATAATATGAAAGCTACATACATGCCAAGTTTCATGCTTTCTGCCGGATGGAACCACATTTCGAGTTAAGAAGCTGTTCTCAATTCGAGATTATTCGTACCAAGGGCTCAGCTACCGTCGTCAGCTCGGCGCTACCGACACTCACTAAAACGACTGTAGCTCCGTTATTTATTACTCGATTGTATTGATTTAAGGTTCATTAGAAAGATGATAAAAATAATAATACGATTTACTTTAACGTGATTTCCATAATCCTGACGGTTACCGAGCTATTTACATATTAATAGGAGTTTTATTTTTCAAAATGTAGTTTTTTGTTAATATTTCTGTTGGTATTGGCTTCACATGAACAATCACATGAACAAATGTATGAAATGAAATAATGTGCATTGTATGTTCTTTCATTTGACACCTTATTTATGAGAATCGGTCCAGTAGTTATCTAGAAATATTGCTAAACAGAATAGCCCGGCCGCCATCTTTGCTGCGTCATAGCTACCCCCCCCATACCCCTAGGAAGTGACTACCGCACTTTTTGCGTTCAGGAAAACATGCCGAATAAGTACATACCAGTTGTCCGTATGGCCGAACTAGGTCCCACGAAAATCGTTATTTGAGACTTTTTTACAATTGGCTCTCGTACTAGTGATAGAAATGCTTTTGCTATTTGTCTTAATTCACTTAGTGATATTTTTGTTAAAGTTGAAGCTTATTTATTAAAAGCTTATAAGCGTAATGTTTCTTATTATAATAGTGGTCGCAAAGTCATTTCTTTTGATGTGGGCGATACGGTGTGGAGGAGGAGTTTTGTACAATCTAATGCACCTATTTATTTTTCTGCTAAACTTGCACCCAAGTTTGTTAAGTGTAAAATCATTGATAAAGTCTCTAATAATGTTTATGTTTTAGGTAAAGGTACTGAAGGTCGATATCAAGTAAAAGATATAATTAAATTTTAATTTATTTTGGTTCTCAAGCTTGGTCTTGATTTAATAACTTTGTTCGAAGCACACTTGTGATAGGATGATGAAAGATGATGATGATAGGTAATCTGAAAGAAAATGATATGTTAAGGAATTTCAGTAACATGAATAAAAGGATTATAGTGTTATGAAAGGATTAGTATGTTAGGAAACTTTTTTCAACTTATTGAAGTGGGTAAAAACTTGGGTAATTTTGGATACTATTTTATTGGATAACCTCCACCCTCATATTATTACTTACGTCAATATAAATAATAAGATCTATTGATGTAAGTAATAATATGATAACACCTGATACATGACAACAATGATTGACTTAGGGCCGAGTTCGCGGACATTAAAATAACCACTGTTTGCGAAATCAACCTGTTATTCAACAACAGATGTTTAACCAGGACGCGGGAATTTTCATGTTCATGACTCCTATCTGATCATTAATTCTGAAACCGAGCGTTCTGGGAATGAAAGAACGAATGATGTAACACGATTAATCAAAATGGTAACTAAATGGCAACAACACTATGAAAAGAACGACAATTTAAAACGGTTGCATATTAGGTAACTCTTCCAAAATTAAAAATCCTAGTATAATGCTACTCTATACATTTGACATATTTTTTTAATTTGGCAGGATAAGCGGTCTTGGTTGTCATAGCAACCAATAAAATACGCCATTTTGATGTTTGAATATTAGGCCGCTTACACACTCGAAGTGTACCGGGCGGGCGCGTTTCTTCAAACATGATAAAATTCTGTTAGTTGTGCTTAGCCAAAAGTAGCGGTAACATTGTGCAGGTTTCGCGCGAGCATCGTTTATAAGCCGCATTCATTTTTATTTTTATCAATTATACAAAAAATTATAAATGAAAAAATAACGTACTACCACAATACGACAAAAACAGTTATGTTTACACATCTTTTATAAGTTTTCTCAAAGCATAAGTAGTAGTCTGCTTTGTTCATGTTCGTAAAAGAAAAATGCACGCTCGAAAAACGGCAACCTGTTACGGCCCTTATTTTATTAGTTTTTTATTATTTATATTGTAAATTTTACGAATATGGTAAAATGCAATTGTTTTGTTATCTTGGAGAGTAATAATCCTAATATTAATATTTTATGCAGCATAGACTCTTCTAAAATAACGAAAAACAATCAAATACAGAATATCGATGAATAACCTCAACAATTTCAACCATCAAACGTCAAAAATATCTTGTTTAAACACCCGGTTAGTACTTAAACGACGTTCCCGACTTCGGTTAGAAAAATCGATTGATTATTGTGATATAACAGTTGGTTATCATTGGTGAACACCAAAGTTCGGGTTAAACATCTGGTTTTTACATAAACATCTGTTATCTTCTGGGTGAACTTGCCCCTTAATGTCTTACAACAAAATTGTTGTTCAAAAGTTAAAGTTACATAGTTAACTCACTAAGCTGCTAAGTTCAGTGATGAGAGAATAATAAACACAGTCTACATGTTTGTTTTGCTAGAGAAAAAACAAAGTTCTTAACAAAAATACAAGAACAATATAAAGTAGTTCTATAAAAATATTGTTTACAATAAAAACCAAGTTATTGTTATAAAAATAACCACTAAAACATCATGGTTATGATATTAAAATGAACAACTGTATGTAAACAAAACAATACATAAAATCAATAGTTAATAAAAATAAGATGCAATGATAAATCAAAACAATAAGAAAAAACCTACTTCATGTCCCTGGACGGTAAGCGACAAATGTAATAATAAAAAATAAAAATTATATTTATGTTGGGTGTGAGACTATCGATTAATAGCATACATAAAGAGGTGCGTGAACTCCAAAATATATGAAAAAAATGGATTTCGGGCGCCAGGAGCCAGTTAATAAACATTCCTGGATTGCTGACCGCGCGTAGAGTTGAACTTTTAATCTTTCAGCGGGAGAACTTCAATAAAAACGAGATTTCAAGATACCAGTTTGTATTTTCTGTTGGCTTTAGAATGAACAAATAAATCCCTTAGTGGAATTGTATTAGAAATTTACTATAATTATCATTATCATTGCATCCTTTTAAAAGTTAAATTAAAATTTGATTTACGATACTTCATGGAATTGAGAGACCCGCAACAAACTCCATATAAAGGAAATTAGCTCCAAAGTTAAATAAACCGAAATAAAACGAACCCAAAATAAACGAACCCAAAATAAACGAACCCGAAATTAACAAACCCGAAATAAACGCCAACACATGGACGTTTATTTCGTAAAAAATACATGTCAATGCCTGTAGATGACAAGACCGACGTGATATTAGGTGAATTATAGTCAGCCTAAAATTCAGCAATCCACATTAATAAAAGGGTTCATCCCCTTGTAGGAAACATTCCTAGCCCATTCCGACAGCAAAAACTGAATTAAAAAATTCAATTTGGGGAAGCTATCCCATCTTGTATACAACGTGTATCAGAAATGCGTGGTCATATTTGAAGAGCTCATTCAGGGGATGATATCGAACAACTTTTACTATGGGACCAACCCTGAAATCGCGAAATAAATCAGCTGATATGTCGAATATTATTATATGACTATTATTGCTTCGACATATTGCGCCAATTTTAGAGACAATCTTCAATACTTGCATCATGGATGGCATTTTTCCCGATCTAATGAAATATAGCAAAATTGTGCCCATTTTCAAATCAGGTAGCCTTGATAATGCATCTAATTATAGGCCAATATCTGTTCTACCAGCTTTAAGAGAATTTTTTGAAAAAATAACACTAAATCAAATGTTAGTATATTTTAACTTAAATGGGATACTTCATGATAAACAGTTTGGATTTACGAAGGGACGTTCAACGGGAGATGCTGGATCCACCTTAATCAAAACAGTATTGGAGGCTTGGGAGCAGGCTCAGGATGCGGTAGGAGTGTTCTGTGATCTTTCGAAGGCGTTCGACTGCGTGGATCACCGAACGCTCATTCTGAAATTAAAACACTACTGAATCCGAGGTAGATCTATTGATCTCGTAAGTTCATATTTGTCGAATCGGGAACAAAAGGTAGCTATAGGTAATGTCACTTCTGTAGGCTCTGGTTAAAATGGGTGTGTACCTCAGGGATCAATTTTAGGTCCATTTCTGTTTCTTGTATACACGCTGAAATTTGAGTCGCTTATTTCCCGAAAAGGGGTTATTGTACTCATCATTATGAACAACTTTTACTATGGGACCAACCCTGAAATCGCGAAAAAAAAATCAGGTGGCCCCTACATTTGTGTTCACTTAAATCGATAAAATGTAGGGACCACTAGATTTTTTTTTCGCGAACACAGGGTTGGTCCCATAGTAAAAGTTGTTCATAATGATGAGTACAATGACCCCTTTTCGGAAAATAAGCGATTCAAATTTCAGCGTGTATATTAATGACCTCCCATATATAATAAAAGATACAAAGACTAACATAGTCTTATTTGCTGACGACACTTCACTTACATTTAAAGTGAATAGGAAAGATAGTGACCTTGTGGAACCCAATAATACTCTTAATATTCTTTCCAATTAGTTCTCTGCTAACAATCTTCTTCTTAATGCAGGAAAAACCTAATGTATAAAATTTTCGACACCTAATGTACCCCATATTATTGTTACTGCTATTGTTACGAATGTAAGACTAGATGGAAAAGTTTTGGATCTGGTTCCCTCAACTGTCTTCCTGGGTATCTCAGTAGACTCTAAACTACAATGGGGACCTCATATAGAGGCACTTGCTGGCAAACTGAGTTCTGCTGCTTTTGCCATTAGAAAAATAAGGCAGATGACTGATGTGGCTACGGCTAGATTAGTATATTTTGCATACTTCCACAGTATTATGTCTTATGGCATCTTACTGTGGGGTTCATCTGCTGATGTAGAGACTATTTTCATAACATAACATAGTTTAGCATTAGGGAACTAGCCTTTGAGTTAGTTTGGAAGACAAAGAAACACTGATCAGGATTTTTCATAATTTATTAATATTTTGCTCTACTTAAGTACTAAAAAATATTTACAGAAAACACACAGAACAAATAGGTAATATTTAATTGACCAATGGCGAAGAGGCATGCGCGCTCGCAGTTGATGACGTAGTTTTGATTGAAACCCGAGGTTATAAATATTGGTGACAAACTACGGAGTGCCATTGCGATGCTAGGCAGCGTGCGCGGAGGACGCGCTGCCACAGTGCTCCCCCTCAAGCGAAGCGTACCGGTCGTCTGATAACGCGGCCTGAGCGCGATGTTTTGATTACATCGGTTTCGTTTGCGATCGTTGCAGGAACTTTTGATGGGGCTTCCTCTGCTTCTACGATGGTGAAGGCTGGCTTGAGACGATCTATCGAGATAACTGCTGTCCTTCCCGGTAGTTGCAGGGTGAAGGTCTTGCTATCTCTGCGTATAATCTTATACGGGCCGTCGTATGGAGGCTGTAGCGGTTTCTTTACCGCGTCGACTCGTACAAACACTTGCTTGCATGTTTGTAGATCGCGATGAACAAACACAGGGCGATTGGTATGATGCGACTGTGTGGGTACTGGGCGAGTATTACTGATAGCTGTCTTCAGTTTTTCGACATAGCTGCTGTCCATGGTGTTAGGTTGTGATGGCATGAAGAAATCACCAGGTAGTCGTAGATTTTGACCGTATGTTAACTCGGCAGCACTGACTTCTGAGTCGGTTCTGATTGCAGCACGGAGTCCTAGTAGTACTGTGGGCAATTCTTCAGTCCAGCTATTTGTACTGAGACGGGCAGTGAGAGCAGTTTTCATACATCGATGCCAGCGTTCTATCATGCCATTGCTCTGGGGATGATATGGTGTAGTTCTAAGTTTCTTGATCCCAAATAGCCTGGTCAGAGCAATGAAAAGGTGGCTTTCAAACTGTCGGCCTTGGTCTGTTGTCATTCTTGCTGGACAGCCGAATCTTGCAATCCATCCTTCATAAATGGTCTTAGCAACAGTGTCAGCAGTGATATCGCTCGCAGGGTATGCTTCGGGCCAGCGTGTAGCACGGTCGATCATTGTGATCACGTAGCGATGTCCGGTAGGTGACGTCCGTAGTGGTCCGACAATGTCTACGTGGACGTGCTCAAACCGTTGTGATTGTTCAAAAGTTGCTGTGGCACTTGATGTATGTCGTTGTATTTTTGACCGTTGGCAGGCGATGCATGTTTGAACCCATGTTTTGATGTCTGTGTTCATTGATGGCCAAAAAAATCTTCTTAGCATTAATTTTCTGGTTGTTCGTATACCGGGATGACTGAGTCCGTGGATGGCGTTGAATGCTATAATACGGAACTCTTCTGGTAGGTATGGACGAACGCTTTCAGTTGAAGTTTCGCAGTAAACTTGCTCTGTTGTGCCAGGTAACGTCACTTTCTTCAATTGTATGTTTGACTGACGAAGAAGTTCTTCAATGTTCTTGTCATTTGATTGTGCTTGAGCGAGTGCTTCGTAATTAATAGGGCTGGGACAGTTGATTGCGTCGACTCGGGATAATGCGTCGGCAACTACATTTTGTCGTCCACTTATGTGACGTATGTCGTTTGAAAACTCACTGATGAATAACAGTTGTCTTCGTCGTCGTGGAGTTTCAGAATCTGATGAAATCTTTTGCATAGCGTACGTTAGCGGTTTGTGATCGGTGAAAATGATGAGTGCGCGCCCTTCAAATATTTTTCTGAAATGCTTTACTGCCATGTAAATTGCTTGAAGTTCTCGGTCGAATGTCGAGTAGTTTTGCTGCGCTGGTGTAAACTTCTTTGAGAAATAGCCAAGAGGTTGCCATTTCCCTTCTATTTGCTGCTGTAATACGGCTCCAGCACAGTAGTCGGATGCGTCACACATCAGTCCAAGCGGGACAGAGTGATGTGGGTGCGACAGATATGTCGTTTCCTGAATACATTTCTTGCAGTTTTCAAACGCTTGAGATGTATCTTCGTTCCACTGTATAATAGTCTTATCACGCTTCTTTGTATTGTGCAGGTATGTATGTAGTGGTGCTTGAATGGCGGCTGCGTTCGGAATGCTATCTCGGTAAAAGTTGAGCATGCCGAGGGAACGTCGTAGTTCTTCGATGTTTTTTGGTCTTGGATATTCGCTGATAACCTTGATCTTGTCTTCTGGTGGCTTGATACCTTCTGGTGATACTGTGTAGCCAAGGAATTTCACTTCACGTTGGCCGAATACACACTTTGCTGGATTAATTGTTATGCCGTACTCATCAAGTCGTTGCAATACAGTACGAATATGTTGTCTGTGTGTATCTTCATCTTCTGAAGCTAGTAACAAGTCATCGATAAATGGATATACAAAGTCGAGTCCTCGCAGTACTTCATGAATAAACCGCTGAAATGTTTGTCCAGCGTTCTTCAAACCAGGGCACATTCTCGGGAATTCGTATAATCCAAAAGGAGTGATGATTGCTGTCTTCTCCACGTCTTCTGCACGAACAGGCAATTGTTGGTAAGCACGGTTCAAATCTATGGTGGTGAAAATTTGCTTGCCGCTGAGCTGATAGGTGAAGTCCTTGATCCTTGGAACAGGGTAACGATCAGGTTTTGTTACAGTGTTCAGTCGTCTGAAGTCTCCACAGGCTCGTAAATCTCCGTTTTTCTTCGGCACGATGTGTAGCGGACTAGACCAAGGGCTTTTACTCGGTCTGCACAGTCCCTGGGTGATCATGTTCTCAAATTCTTTTTTCACTCGTTCATAGAGATGCGGTTGTATCGGTCGTGCTCTTGAATGTATTGGCGGTCCGGTGGTCTCAATAAAATGTTCTACTTTGTGCTTCGGGTTGAGAGTCATTGCGGATAACCGAGTAGTTCCTGGATATTCTGCTAGTATGGCGTGATACGTCTGTTTGGAGTCGACGCTGCATATTGTAGGCGTGCTTGTATAACGGCCAGGAGCTTTGGAGGTGAGCTTTGTTGTGCTGTCAATGAGTTGTTGTTTACGTAGATCGACTAATATGTTGTGATAGTCGAGAAAATCTGCTCCAATGATTGGCTTCGAGACTGCGGCGACTACGAATTTCCACTTGTATGGTCTTCGAAGATTTAGGTCGAGTTCCAGTGTCTTCTCGCCATAGGTAGGTATGACGGTGTTATTTGCTGCGTATAGTTGATACGGAAGCGGCGTCGATGTGATTCCCTTTCTCTTCGGTATGACGGATATATTGGCACCCGTATCTACCAAAAAGGTCGTAGATGTAGTCTTGTCCGTGATGAATAGGCGGTATGATTTTTTGTTGACGTCAGGTTCCGCCACTGCCAACGCCTCCTTTAGTTTTCCGTCTTCATATCATTGTTAAAACTGCACGGTGTAGTACATCGTTTTGCATTCTTGCCGAAACGTCGATGATAAAAACAATACGGCGACGGGGTGGCTGAGCGCGAACGGGAGCGAGACGTTGATGGAGCTCGGTACGAGTTGCGCCTGCAGTGCCGCGGCGGCGACGAGCGCGAGCGGTCGCGGTTCTTGTAGCTGCAACTGTGACACGATGTTTTTATTTCAGCGATCTCCATGTGTAATTTCCTGATTTCTTCGACGAGATATTGGATTCCCACAGGTTGGTTTTGTGCTTGTTGACTTGTTGATACTGCTGCGACTGAGTGAGGTTCGCTTGTTTGTTCGAGCATTTTGTCGGCGAGCTTGGCTAATTCCTCGAGTGCTGTATCTTTGCTTATAGTGTCACTCACTACAAGCACTGAGCGGACATGCGCTGGTAATAAGTTTATCCACATGAGCCGGAGTGTGTTGTCAGGTACCTTCTTGTGACCGAGGTTTCTCATGCGACGTAATAATTGGCTGGGCTTTTGATCGCCTAGTTCCATGTCGGAGAGTAGCTTCTGTAACTGCTTGCTATCTGATTCTTCATAAACAGAAATAAGACGATCTTTTATGGCGGTGTACTGACCATCAGCTGGTGGGTTGTACAGTAAATCACTTATCTGCTCGATATCTTCTTTTTGAAGCTGGGCGATTACCATCTGGGCTTTCTGTGCTTCACTCTTCTTTAGATCGCGAGTAGCTGCTTCAAAACTTATAAACCATAGTCTAGGTTTATCGCGCCAGAACGGTGGTACTCGTAGGGATAGTGAAATACCGGCGATTTGCTGGGTGGACATCAAAACGTCGTGTGAGGTTTCTGAGCTTGCTGCTGCTGCTGACTCCATATCGGTTGGTTCAGAATTCTTCGGCATTCTGTTTCGGGTCACCACTTTAGCATTAGGGAACTAGCCTTTGAGTTAGTTTGGAAGACAAAGAAACACTGATCAGGATTTTTCATAATTTATTAATATTTTGCCCTACTTAAGTACTAAAAAATATTTACAGAAAACACACAGAACAAATAGGTAATATTTAATTGACCAATGGCGAAGAGGCATGCGCGCTCGCAGTTGATGACGTAGTTTTGATTGAAACCCGAGGTTATAAATATTGGTGACAAACTACGGAGTGCCATTGCGATGCTAGGCAGCGTGCGCGGAGGACGCGCTGCCACAATAGCATCACGCCTGTATTTCTCCGAAGGGGTAGGCAGAGGTGTATAGTACACCCACATTTCGCCAGTTATGTTATAGTCCCATGTAATACGGGGCGAGCCTATTTCCATTAACCGGGCACAAATCCATACTCCGGGCTGCTACTGAGAATTTCCTAATGAAAAAACCCAATAACACTTTGCCCGACCCGGGAATCGAACCCAGACTATTTTCATATTACAAAAAACTTTTTAACAAAAAATTGAACCGACGAAACCAGAAACTGAAAAGCGAAAAATAACTAATTATGAGTCGGCGCCAAACGAACTTTTAACAAGCAAAGTGCGTGCAAGTTGCAAGTGGCCGAGCAGAGAACGCATTTTTGGAAAGTTATTGTTTATCGTTGAAAATTTCACGTTGTATTTGATGTGACGTTGTTTTTATTATTTATTTAAAGTAATTTAATGATATTCGTTGATTGGTTGTTTGGCGCCGACTCATAATTAGTTATTTTTCGCTTTTCAGTTCCTGGTTTCGTCGGTTCAATTTTTTGTTAAAAAGTTTTATTTTTCATTTTTTTGTGATTAAAATCTAACTCCAGGTGTCGTAGTGTCTAGAACTATATTTATGTGTGTCAAGTTTCAACAGAATCAGTTAACAGGTAAGAATTCAGTGGGTGAACAAACACTCATCCCCTGTTTTACTACCCTTAGGGGTGGATTTTGATTTTGAAATTTAAATGGGACCAACTTCGAGATATACCCTATCCATTAAAAAAATAATCATCAAAATCGGACCACTCTGTAAAAAGTTATGCATGGTCATACATAAAAAAAAAAAAAAATAATAATAATTATATACGCGTCGAATTGAGAACCTCCTCCTTTTTTTCGTCGGTTAAAAAAGAATAGTCCGAGCTATTTATAATCTAGGTTGCCGTGAGTCTTTGCGTGAGTTATTCAAAGAGATAAATATTCTTACCTTACCGTCCTTGTACATTTATCAAAATATTTTGTATGTACGTAAAAATATCTTAAAATACAATAAAATAAGTGATACCCACAGCTTCAATACACGATATGAGCATGAGCTTGTTGTACCCGGTTTTAGACTTATAAAAACTAGTACTAAGTCGTTTATGGGAAACAGTATTAGGTTCTATAATAAACTTCCAACTTGTATTACTGAACTACCATTGATAAAATTCAAGTTAGTAATAAAACGTGTGTTAATGTCAAGAGCTTATTATGATATAAACCAATACATTGCTGATAAAAATGTCTGGAATACGATTCCCAGCTGCACACTGCGACCCACTGGTTCTCCTCAACTAGGTATTTGATATCCCTTGGCATTTGACATATATAATTATTTCCTATTGGATCATTTATAATTGTTTTTTTATTCCTATTGGACCATTAGTTTTATTTTATATTTTTTACTTTTGACATTGGATCTATGAATAGTGAAAAAAAGCTCGCCTAATCAAACCTTCGGAACCCGGTGGGATGTGGGAGTAGTAGGGTGCGGGAATACCATGGGTCTATTGACCTTGACCTTAGCCAAGGTCAAGGTTTTGACCTGTGACCCTGTGGCCAAGGTCAGGTTTTTGACCAATTGCCTTGAGGTTATACGTCAGATTCTTTGGGTTGGCTTTAGTATCTTGATGCACGACTTTGATTGTAGTTTTTATGTAACTGTTAGGCATTAGTCTTTAGAAGCAAATACTAACGGCTTTTTGTGCAGAAATTAATCGTTTTCGAGAAATTAATTTCTAAAGTTTTATAGGGTAACTCGGGTTGTTTTAAATAGAAGATGTCAACATTTCTACATTATAAGCATTAGAAAGAGGTAAAATGTCAACGAACGCGATAATTCTATCTCTTTCTGACATGTGGTTACAGTTTATGATTAAGGTTTTGAAAGTGCATGTAAATGCTTATTCAAAACAAAAACTTTTGAGTTTGAATTTAAGGTCAAAGGTCAAGGACCTGACTTTCAACTCAAATTCCAAGGTCAGACCTAACCTTGACCTTACTGTCAATGATTAAGAATCGGGCGTTTACCAAGGTCAAGAAACTGTTCTTGACCTCAAGGTCAAAGGTCAAAAACATTGACCAAGGTCAACGGTCAAGGTCAATTGTCATGAAGTTTCCTCACTCTACTTCACTCACATCCCATCAAAAAACGGCTAAGTCCTGAATGCGTTCAAAATGGTGGATAGTTTTGACCTTGACTCGGAGATTATTGACCGTAGAAAAAATTGTCCCCCATCCGATAAGACCATCAAATTAAACGTTTTGCTAAAATACATTTTCAATTATAATTTTTCCAAGTGTCGTTTTCTCAGTGCCCCGTTATGTATGTACACTCTAACCGTAAAACTTAATAAACTGTTTAATCTGTGTATATGTCACTGGATATTTGTAAGCACCGTTTGGCACCGTTAGTTTAAAATAAATCTAGCGAGATTGTAAACTGTCGACAGATTGTGAACGGACAATACATTTTACGATAATATGTAAATATTATTGATAGGATAGGTAGTATGTAATCTGACAATTTGACAATGTCTAAATGTCAGTTTGAGAATTAACATTACTGTTACTGGCATTGTGTACTAATCTGAGTAACTGAAAAGTCTTTCTTTAAAAGACTTTCTATAAAATACCTCTGCAATAGATATACAGGATATAGGTACTCGTACAGGGACCTGACTCCCGACTGGTTCGAGTTCTGAACCAAATCGAGTGAATGTCAATTCCTAGAGGAACTGACAGTAAACCGAATTCAAAGTTAATTCTGACTCCCGAACCAAATCGAATCGAGAACCAGTGGCGTAGCTACCGTAGGGCCAGGCGGGGCAGTGCCCCGGTGCCCCCAAGCTCAAGGGGCCCCTCGGCCCCATGAACGACGTTCGAAAAATTATATAATATCTTAGCTGAATAAAGAATGTTCGACTTTTAACTTTTTGCCCCGGGGTCCTTGGTTAAATTTTTTTTTTTTTTTTTTCCCCTTTTTTTTTTAAACACATTTTTATGACAAAAGCAAACCAAAAACCACGGGGGTTTGTCCGGAATGCCGTTATTCTGCAGACAACTTATTAAACTAAATACATAAATATGTGCAATAAATTAACAAACAATGGATTCGGCGAGCGACTGCCTCTGTTACCTGCGTGCAAAAAACATCGGTTCCTAACGAGTCACGACTCACGACATAGCTACGCCCATAGAAATACTACGCCACTGTCGAGAACCAATATCGAAATTCGTTCGACTGTCAGAAAAGTCATTTGTTAGATTACTTTTAATGATCATAAAAGTGAAATAAATATGCACCATTACTTTTTATTAACCATTCACACATGGCAAGCTAAAACTTGAAAATATGTTTTTACAGATACCGGCACGAGTCGTGAGCACAAACTTCACCTGCGCAGAAGTTCATTTATAGATCTGTTTGGTGGAATGACAGGAGCGCGGGGTGCCAACGCCGAACATTGCCTTTACGCGATTGGTCGACAGTCGATGCTCGTCGTCTATTGGACAATTAGGTGTCATTTGGCTACCGTACACTTTCGGTTCAACTTTATTGGCTCACATTTTCGAATTTAAAACTGTTTATTTTTCTTTTATTGTAACATAACATAACATAACATCACGCCTGTATTTCCCCGAAGGGGTAGGCAGAGGTGTAATAGTACACCCACATTTCGCCAGTTATGTTATAGTCCCATGTAATAGGGGGCGAGCCTATTGCCATCAACCGGGCACAAATCCAGACTCCGGGCTGCTACTGAGAATTTCCTAATGAAAAAACCCAATAACACTTTGCCCGACCCGGGAATCGAACTCTTTTATTGTAATCAATTTATATTTAGATTTTTGAGTGTTTAATGTTTAGAATTAAAAATTGTTTTTTTTTTCCTCTTCATCTTCCTTTATTTATTACAAGATTGTATTTAACTTGCAATGTATGTACGTATGTAACTATATTTGTTAGAGTGGAATCTTGCAACTCAATTTTGAAGCAGATCTTCAACCTATTGAGCTGAAATTTTGTACAATATGAGTATCAAATGAAAGGACTTGATGAGAATACTAATGCGAGTTAAAAAACCTGTCCATCGATAACTAAATAGTAAAAAATAAATTAAAAGTCAAAATGTTTTCTGTTTATTTATCTGTGCATAAAAAAAAAGTCCCCAAAATCATAATATGGGTGAGATTCGAGAAAGTTTGTATTTTATATAACTACCGTAAAATGTCCTAACTTTGCCAACAAGCCCTACTTTGCCTAAGGCATTAACTTAATTTTTACACGCACTGACACTTTATAACTGAACCAAATGTTAGCGTTGTCATAGTTTTCAATGCTCCCCAAGTACGGAAATCATAGCTATTATAGTTTACTCAAAAAATAACTATGCAAAGTAGGGCTTGTGGGCCAAGTTAGGGCAGTTTACGGTACCCATAATCCTTATAAAACGCTAACGGTGAAATTTAGTGAACAAAGATACTAAATAATTTTGGTCGAAAGTGTACATGCGCGAACTTGCCCCCACTACTGTCCATCTGTGCTCACGACTCATGCCGGCTACTATACTATGATTATCCTTAG
The DNA here is from genome assembly GCA_949699075.1 of Asteroscopus sphinx. Lineage (NCBI taxonomy): Eukaryota > Metazoa > Arthropoda > Insecta > Lepidoptera > Noctuidae > Asteroscopus > Asteroscopus sphinx. Next base: position 15,119,709 of record OX453004.1, on the reverse strand, counting down.
ATACCTACGTAAGTAGCGACAAGTATCCTCCGCCCTTAGAAGGATTGTCAAAAAGTTTGGCGTAAAAAACAATAATCGGATGCGGGCGATGCGGCAAGGATGCGGCGATAAAAGACTACGAATAGGATAACTATTATGAACTAAAGGCGCTCACAATAATACGGTGACATATTATACACAACATTTATATTTTTTCAGGAAAATACCAACATGTTACGCGGGATAAATCGAGTCGTAAGTTCCAACTTAATTATTCTGGAGTACGGTAGACCGCACGTCGGTGGTAACACTTTGACATTAGCAGCATCTTTATTTCGTAAGCAGTAAGGGTGGTTTTCGAATTGAAGTGTTACCACTGTCATGCAGTCGGCTGTACCTACAATAACTTTAATATTGTTAAATTACATTTCTAAAATAACCATCGTAAGTTAAATTCATAATTATTAATATAAACGGTTTCACTCACGTAATTCCATCGGGTGTGCCCGACCAGTTTCAAGCTCGAACGGAGCCCTTAATCATGAGCTGGTTGCGCGGCGGCGTCGCGGTCGGGCTCACCCGATGGAATTATGTGAGTGAAACCGTTTATATTAATAATTATACATTTAAAAACTATAAAAACATACACAAGACAAAAAACCGGCCAAGTGCGAGTCGAATTCGCGCAGTAAGGGTTACGTATAGGTATACCACCCATTGACCTGATACCCCGTAGAAACTTTTAATTTATGAACGTTCACCAAAAGTGCAGCACTGCCCGTTGATGTCTTTCATATTTGCATTTCTTTCTTACCTAGTACCACCACGCATGTCTGTATTTGCCTTATTTTTATCAATAACTAACTTACTGAACTTCATAAATTATAAATAAGCATCGTACATTACTCTAACGAAAACTTAAGGTGAATGCTACAGGGACAACAATATATCTACTTATTCAGTAGATATATTGTTATTATTTCCGCGAATCATATTTCGACCGATATACAACGCGAAATAAAGCTACAATTTGCAGAAAAACGCCAGAAATTTTGAATTTCTAACTACAAATATAAGTTAGTAATCACAAAAAAAAAATTCCTTTGATATAATCACAAAAACATTATTTTCAGATATTTTCCTTTACCTACTTTTGCTGTGAATCCTTGATTTTCGCCAAAGGAGAATGCCCATGGATAGTTTCGCCTTTATTTTAACGAGTATGGGCATCATATAATATTCATAATTCATGACATATTTTCATATTTCTTCTTAGATCAGTTGAAAAAATCTTTTGTGGGATTTATATTTTCATTTTATTTAGAAAACGAACGACTTTTATTTCATTCCGGATCCGTATCTCTGGATTTTCTTACTTGTTATCTCAGATTAATACAGCTGGAACGCACTGAACAAACAGAGTGCGGCCTGAATTTAGTTATGTGTGCGTGACAGCACTGTAGATACACGTGCGTCAAAGTGCGTTTAAGGTTGCCAGGGTAGTGAAAAAAAATACCACTGTTTTAGATGGAATTATAGGATTATTGTTAGTAATTATCATTTATATCGATCGGTGTGAGTAAAGAGTTAATTTAAAACGTTTTAGTTGACACCGACCAATGATAAAATGATAATTAATTATGTCAAATTTAAATCGAATCAAGCTTATTATTTGAACAAAATTTCTTAGCTCCAACTAATTTTTCGTGGTAAATACCTATTACCCCTCTTATTGCTGGCGGGAATCGAACCTGCCACCCAATAATCTTAAGGAGCTGTTATCTCGGGAACGGGTAGAGATAACCGAATTCTGACCACATTTTTGCCCCCCTCTGCCAGCCCCGAAGCCTTGTCTCCGAAGGTCACCCATACATAAAAAGTCCCCCACTCCATTCCTCCACTCCCCAAACCAAAAGCACTCTTGTCCCTCTAGGTCACCCATACATAAAAAATCCCCAACTCCATTCCTCCCCTCCCCTAAACCAAAGCACTATCTAGTTCAACCGCGGGAACGTCCCCCCCCCCTTCCACTTCAAATTCGTCCGTCCGTCAACGCCTCACAAACCCACCCGAACTCCAGCCCTTGTCGCTCCCTATCACCTCCCTTACTATTGGCTGGAATCGAACCTGCCACCCGAGAATCTTAAGGAGCTGATATCTCGGGAACGGGCAGAGATAACCGAATTCTGACCGAATTTTTGCCCCCCTCTGTCACACCGTAAGCCTTGTCCCTCTAGGTCACCCATACATAAAAAAATCCCGACTCCATTCCTCCCCTCTCAAAACTCAAAGCACTATCTAGTTCCACCCACGGGAAACACGTCGGCACCCCTTCCACCTCGAATTCGTCCATCCTTCAACCCCTCCCAAACCTACCCGACTTCCAACCATGTCGCTCCTCCTCCTGTCCCCCCACCCCGCTCCCCTCTCTTCTACATCAACTCCCTCACCACACCTCCATGCCATCCCCTATTAATCCCTCCTCATTCATCCCCCAACTCCATCCCCCTTCCCCCAAAAGTTTAAAAGTTATAGTTTAAAGTTTTGTAATATCTTTTAAAATTAAACATACAACTCGTTTCCACCCTGTTTACCCTTACTGTATGGAAATATTTCAATCTAACTTGGTAACACTAACGGATGTTTGTAAACGTTTTGTGTTCCTAGTCATGAGTAACAAATAAAATGGAAAATTAATATTAAAACTGTCTAAATATCCAAACTTACCTATGAAACGATACACCGTCTTCCTTCTTTTGTTTTTGGGAACAATTATTACAATGTTTAAACACACAAGACGGTATAATTAGCAATAAAACCCGCAACACATTTGAAGTACCAACAGTACGACGCTTTATTTCGTACTGACGCCAGTTTGTATTTGCTTTCGAATTTGTATTTTCTTTGTTGGCTGAACATTCGTGTTCCGTGCGTTCCATCTGTATTAATCTGTGGCCTGATTCACAAACGTTCGAAAAGTTTCCGTTTCCGAAGTAAAATTTGATCGGCAAATAAAACAAAACGACCACTTCCTGCGACCATGAACGCTGCAAAGCATTGGAAACGTCAGGAAAACCAAATTAATAATAATACACGATGTAATTCGGTTAAACTTGTTTTATTAAGAAACAAAACGATTTGAGAACCGAACGGATTAGGAAACGCAACGCGAAATTCGTGGAAACTCTCACGTGAGCCATTTGCTGTCGGAAAGCACTCGATGTAAAATGAAAGAACTATGAATAGCGTTTCCGAATGCGTTCGATTCTCAAATATATTTTTTGTAATATAACCAGATTACATCGCGTATTATTATTAACATTGCTTTTCCTGATGTTTCGAATGCTTTGCATTATTCGTAGTCGCAGGAAGTGGTCGTTTTGTTCCGTTTGCCGGACAAATTTCACTTCGGAAACGGAAACTTTTCGAACGTTTGTGAATCAGGTCACTGAGCTTGTTATAATTATGGCATGTCTTTTTAATTCAATTCGTCAATAATAATTAATAAAAGACATTATGTTAACAATTTAAAACACTAAATTTTTTTTTTTAACCTAATTACATGTGCAGACGTAGTAATTATATTTTATCAGTAGTTATTTGATTAAAGAGACGTCAAGATTGTTTACTAAATAAGACAAGGGGTGCGTTCAGTATTATCGTCCGACGACGCCCGGAGCGTACTTTGGTCGTTCAGTTACTCAGAGCGATAATAATAATAATCCACTTTATTGCAAAACAAGATTACATACATTACTTAAAAAAACTACTTATACATATTTTGTGAGCGATCATACAAATGATCGCCCAAGGAATGCTCCGAGCGTCGTCCGACGACGTCGGGCGATATAACTGAACGCAGCCCAGAAAGAAAAAAACAGACTTTTAGATCTACGTATAGGGTGTGACTTAGCGGTAAAAAAAAACGATTTATTAGTAATAAATCGATAATCGATTCTGTTAAGTTCCAATAAAATAGTTAATTTTTTTAAATAATCGATTTTTCATACATATTATTATTATTATTTTCATATTTTCGATGCATTAAATCACTTGTTACATTTTAGATCTGTGTTAATCTTAGTATATTATTATTTCATACAATAACAATCAATCGTTTTTATTGTCATTAGAATCACTACAGTCTTGTTTCTGTCATCTCGTTACTATTAAAATTAATTTTAAACATTATTTTTCGCTATATCATTCGAGATTAAACCGTACTATATTAATGTGTTGTTAGTACTTTTTTCTTGCAAACTAACCTCCATACTGAACATGTAGTTTCTAGGAAACTCCACAAAATGAAAAGATTATTTTTGTTTCCTCTGAAAGTATGATATCACTCCTCTATTGTGTGTGAGTAATTTTGGCTACCATACAAAAAAAATTGCAGCGCAACCGAGCTCCATACAAAGATGGGCATTCTCCTTTCATGATTCTAGGTCAACGGGAAGTACGCTATAGGTTTTGATGAGTGAGTTTGCGTGTATCAAATTTGTGACATAAGTGGTTATATCGTAGACAGAGAATAGAATAGACAAGTCCTCAGCGTATGCCGTATGAGATAGAGATAGTTCGACATAAATACATCACTATAGCTACGTGCAATTAATATTGCCATCGTCATCATCATCATCATTTCAGCCGAAAGACATCCACTGCTGGACATAGGCCTCCCCCAAACATCGCCACAACGACCGGTCCTGTGCCTTCCGCATCCAGCGGATTCCCGCGACCTTCACTATTCACTTCAATATTGCCATACTTGGACTTTTACCCCCCATCATGTGGGTAATTTGGTACATATTGAGTATTATTGGTTGTACTACGTCTAAGTCGTTCAATTCATTGTCATTAGTATTTCAAGTGGGTGACGTATTATAACTTTTTGATAAGATGTTTACTAGGTCTATATCTAGTAAATATATATCAAACCCTATGACCACCTCTGAAACAGCAATAAAAAACATCACAACAACATTTCATGTATTTTTGTATGAAACAGCGGATATTTATTTTGATATTCAGGGTTAGTCTGTAGCAAAACGTAATAACCAAGAGTGCTTTCATAATTATTATTAATAATTCATTATATTACTATTACTATTATTATTCATATTACTTTGTACATTTTATAGAATTCCCTGACTCCTGCGCTAGTATAAACGCTACGTTTTTCTACGCCTGAAAATGAACGCGTCGAATGCAACGGGCTTCAAAATGTCGTGAGCAGATTCGGGAGTGACGACTTGGATGCCAGTTAACTCGGCCCGTACTCTCAGTCCACTTATTTCTTAAGAATGGTTCATTCGGGAAACTGAAAATAAAAAGTAAAAATTAAATACATGTAGTGGTAAAAATAATCAACCGATACGCAAATAGAGACATAAAAAAAATGCTATATCCTGCTCACACACATACATTTTGACATAAGTGTCATCTCACTTTCGCAATTAAGAGCAAGTCTATCTATTCTCTGTCTACGGGTTATATCCTTTGAATATGTTGACTTAGAAGCGTGAATTTTTTTTCATTCCATGGGACCATTGACTTTATAGTATTTGATTTTAATTTCAACTTGATACCTTCACCCATTCCTGAGATAAAAAAATCTTGACAGACAGACGGACAGCAAGCCAGGCAGACAGACGGACAATAAAGTGATCCTATAAGGGTTCCGTTTTTTTCCTTTTGAGGTACGAAACCAAAAAATTACAATATTAATGCTTATATTAAAACATTTTACTAAAAGATGTGCATCTACTTAATCGATTTTGCAGTAGGTTTTTAATAGCTCTAACTCGAAGTAAAGAGGCGGTTTACTTTATTATTACATTTATTGTAAATTCACACAACTATAACCTAACCTAACCTTCTCATAAGCCGCTTTGAAGATATCTCGTGGCCACCGAGGTCTCCAGACTAAACCCCCATGGATTTTTTTCTGTAGGGGGTACCTCAAAAGTAAATTATACAGAATAGCACGCGGAGCTAAACATAAAAAAAAGCTGTCGTAGAGCTAAAAAAAAATATTCGGAAGGAAATTCATAACATTAAACCAAACCACCAAATAAAACATTAAAAACCAAATAAACCAAACATAATAATAATAATATGGTGTGGTGTGCATGTTGGTGGTGTGTGTGTGTTTGGTGGTGGTGTGTTGGTAGTGGTGATGGTGGTGTATGGTGTTTCTTATGTAATATAAGTATTATTAGCAACAAGCACGTTTATAGGATAAAAATGTATAGGTGTGACCATACTTTTACAGTTAAAAAGTAATGTCTGCTTATCAGGGGCTAGGCGGGTATGTTCAATAATAGTCACATTAAGACTCTCACAACCAACCAAGAGAGCACTGTATTTTTAGGTTAGGTATTACATAGTTACATCAATATTCAATATTACAAAATAAAAGGACAAGTCATGTCGCACTATAGAACGTCCGTCTTGTTCAACGACCCGTAGTGAAGTGCGCGCCCCGCTCCAACCGCCGACAATCAATATGGCCGACTTTGGTGGGGTGTCATGTCAATCTGTCATAGCGAAGTGTTGCCATTTTGTTCCGCCGATTCCAAATAGTATATATTTAAAAAAAAAGTCAATAAGTGAGGAGTGGAGTGGATTGTGTGGAGTGGGGTGGAGTGGAGTGGATTGGATTGGCGTGGAGAGGAGTGGAGTTGTGTGGAGTGGAGTGGATAGGCGTGGAGTGGAGTGGATAGGCGTGGAGTGGAGTGGAGTTGTGTGGAGTGGAGTGGGGTGGATTGGCGTGGAGTGGATTTGAGTGGAGTGGGGTGGATTTGAGTGGAGTGGGGTGGTGTGGAGAGGAGTGGAGTGGATTGGCGTGGAGTGAATTTGAGTGGACTGTGTGGAGTGGAGTGTAGTGGGAGTGGACTGGACTGGAATTAGGACTGGGACTGGACTCGACTGGACTGGACGGTCTGAATGGAAGGATTGATGGATGGAACTGGACTGGACTGAATTAACTGGATCCGTCACGTGGGTTAACAGAATTTAACGCGAGCGGAGCCGCGGGTATAAGCTAGTATATTATAAAGCTGAAGAGTTTGTTTGTTTGTTTGATTGATTGTTTGTTTGATTGGTTGAACGCGGTAATCTCGGGAACTGCTGATGGAATTGAAAAATTCTTTAAAAAAAAATGTCTAGCTGTAAAAAAAAGTTCAAGCTTCTCTAAGTCACCGCAATTAAACGATACGAGCATTTATGTCATACTAGCTTTTACCCGCGGCTCCGCTCGCGTTAAATTCTGCTAACCCACGTCAGTCCAGTCCACTGTCCCGCTGCCCCGCTGCCCCACTGCCCCGATGCCCCGCTGCCCCGCTGCCCCGCTGCCCTGCTGCCCCACTATCCCACTGCCCCGCTGCCCCACTGCCCCGCTGCCCCACTGCCCCGCTTCCCCACAGCCCCGCTGCCCCACTGCCTCGCTGCCCCGCTGCCCCGCTGCCCCACAGCCCCACTGCCCCTCTGCCCCACTGCCCCGCTACACCACTGCCCCGCTACACCACTACCCCACTGCCCCGCTGCCCCACTACCCCGCTGCCCCACGGCCCCGCTGCCCAGCTGCCCCGCTGCACCACTGCCCGACTGCCCCGCTGCCCCACTATCCCGTTGCCCGACTGCCCCGCTGCCCCACTATCCCGCTGCCCCACTGCCCCGATGCCCCACTGCCCCAATATCCCACGGCCTCACTGCCCCGCTGCCCCCGGTAACCCACTGCCCCGCTGCCCCACTGTCCCGCTGCCCCGCCGCCCCGCTGCCCCGTTAACCCACTACCCCGCTGCACCACTGCCCGACTGCCCCGCTGCCCCACTATCCCGCTGCCCCACTGCCCCGATGCCCCGCTGCCCCACTGCCCCAATATCCCACGGCCCCACTGCCCCGCTGCCCCGGTAACCCACTGCCCCGCTGCCCCACTGTCCCGCTGCCCCGCCGCCCCGCTGCCCCGTTAACCCACTACCCCGCTGCCCCGCTGCCCCGGTAACCCACTGCCCCGCTGCCCAGCTGCCCTGCTGCCCCGCTACCACACTGCCCCACTGCCCCGCTGCCCCACTATCCCACTGCCCCACTGGCTCACTGCCCCGCTGTCCCGCTGCCCCGCTGCCCCACTACCCCATTGTCCCACCGTCCCACTGCCACTGTCTTACTGTTCCACTGTCCCACTGTCCCACTATCTCACTCTATCACTATCGTCCCGTCGCATGTCCCATGTCCCATCCTATGTCCAGTCCCATGTGCCGTCCCACTGTCCTTTCCCATGTCCCATCTCATGTCCCGTCCCATTTCCCGTCCCATGTTCCGTTCCCTGTCCCGTCCACTGTCCCGTCCCCAGTCCCGTCCCCAGTCCCATCCCCAGTCCCATCCCCTGTCCACTCCACTCCACTCCACTCCATCGTACATTACTATCCGCTCGTGCAAATGCATAGAAGCTTCGATCTGTCGGGTGAGTACGCAACCCACGAATTAATTTTTTTCTTTTTTTCTTTCTTTCTTTCTTTCTCAAAACCCATACCAGTTTTTAAGTCAGATCATCAGCTTTCAAACAAAAAAAAAAACATCAAAATCGGACCAGTAGTTTTAGCGTGATGCTGGAACAAACAAACAAACAAACAGACGTTAACAATTTTATAATAGTTAAGATTATAATAGTTAAGAAGATAAGATAATATACTTGAAGAAGAAGGTAATTAAAAATTGTAGACTGAAAATAGAATTTTTTTAGTTACACCAAGATAACTTTATGCTTATTCGTATATTAAGATGGATACAATATAACAACGTTTAGGTACTTCTAAATTTTATTGCTTTTCATACAAAAAATTAGAGAAATCGCAATTTAGAGGTAGCTTCCGGTCCTTGTCTGTAAGTCGAAAGATTCTGATTTTCGGTTGGCTCAAAAGACTGCATTTCCAAGATGGCACCACCCAGATACGACAGGAATTTTTTTTCTACTCTGTACAATTCGGCCCGACCAAAAAGTTTTTAATGCAATATCTTTAGCAGCCGTATTTTCTCTATGGAGGCGCGCGCTAGAGCGCATGCGTGCGAATGACAGCTGGATATGAGCGCCTTATTCACCTTAAGGTATGCAAAATGTTGTAGAAAAATATAATTAAAAATCACCGGTTCCCGTCATCGTAGCGAGGTAAAATACATACCAGTTTTTAAGTCAAATCATAAGTTTTTAGTCACAAACCCTTTCAACAAAATCGGTCTAGTAGTTTTATAGTGATGCTGGAACAAACAAACAAACAAACAAACAGACAACTGACATTTAACAATTTTATAATAGTAGTAGATACAGGGCGTCCCACGGCTATGCCACATGGAGGGAAAGTACCTTGAATATTGTAGATGGAACATTTTACTGAAAGAAGACATTATTTGAATTTAAAAAACAATTTAAACTGCATTCATAGATATTTAAATGATTACATGGTTGAACCGAACCGAACCGGAAATCGAACCCGGTACATGAGAAAAATAAGCATCCTGTAGCATTATCATACCGATCGAAAGGCATCGTTATAAGGATTATTTTTTGCTAAATAACATAGGCCTTTGCTCTGCAGTGGGACAAAACAGGCTCGTAAAAAAAAAAAACAGTGTCAAAAATACCAAAATTCAATGGTGGCAGACCATGAATTTTAAATTTTTTTAATACAAAATTAATCAATTTATCAAATGCTCAAAATGAGTCCCTTCCTGTTGAATACAAAGTCGCACTCTTTTTACCCGACTGCGCCAGAAGGAGGGTTATGTTTTTCGAGTGTATGTATGTATGTATGTATGTATGTATATATGTATGTATGTATGTATATATGTATGTATGTATATGTCTTTGGCACGCTCTGTAGCCTAAACGGCTTGATGGATTTGTGATTGAGAGGTGTCGTTAGATTCGTCTTAATTCTGAGAGTGACACTGGGTATATCAAAATTTAAAAAATTTAAATGGCCGCTTTTTGGCGCCATATTACCTCTTCAAAAAAAATTTTTTCCGTCAAAAACTATCGAATGGGGGTATCAAAATAAAGGGTTTTATAAATGCTTTACAAAAATATATACAACTTATATGTTTAAATGTAATTTGGAATGAACAATGCTAAAAAACAACAAAATATTCAACGTTAAAAATGAATTTGACTTTTCAAAAATACATTAATAGTATGATAAATAAAACATGACAAAACTAACAAAATTAAAATAAAAAAATTAATTAAAAAAAACAAAAAACCCGACTGCGTGTAAAAATAACAGAAAAGATATAAACAAGACTTATCAACACGCAGGCGGAGGCTACCTATGAACTATTATGTAATTCATGACCAAAACATACGTAGCCTCCGCCTGCGTGTTGATAAGTCTTGTTTATATCTTTTCTGTTATTTTTACACGCAGTCGGGTTTTTTGTTTTTGTTAATTAATTTTTTTATAATCAATGTCAGCTTTTCATTTTTCGAAACAAAATTTCACATCAAATGTTAAATTTCATGGTCTTTCTTCTATTTGTGACACTATGTTATTTAGCAAAAAATAATCCTTATGATGATGCCTTTCGATCGGTATGATAAAGCTACAGGTGATTATTTTCATGTAACGGGTTCGATTTCCGGTTCAACCATGTAATTATTTAAATATCTATGAATGCAGTTTAAATTGTTTTTAAAATTAAAATAATGTCTTCTTTCAGTAAAATGTTCCATCTACAATATTCACGGTACCTTCCCTCCATGTGGCATATCCGAGGGACGCCGTGTATATAATTTGATACTCGGAATCTCACAATCAAAAACTAAAGGGTACTTCCCGTTTACCTAGAATCATGAAATTTGGCAAGAAGCAAGGTCTTGCAGCACATGTCAAGGAAAACATCCTAAAATTTTAAATTTATGCGTTGCACCGAGTTGCACGTCTTCTACCGTCAGGTAGTTTTATTAAAACTTGAACACACGTCACTGATGGTTTAAAAGCATGGGAACTATTGATTATCGATAATAACATCGATGAAGGTTTCCGAGGTGAATAAGAATATTTTCGTTTGAAGTAACAGAAAAAGAGCATCTTAGAATATTAATCTAAGATGAGTATTCACTATAATAATTCTGTCTAGCTACCTACTTACCTAAAATAACGCCATATTATATAAATCTTAACTATTACGTGGGACACTCAGAAAGTTTTGCGAAACTAAAAAAAATTGTTCTATACGTACATATATTTTTATCAAATCTTTTCAAAGTACTTTCCACCAGCCTCTATACAAAGATTCATGCGCCTAAACCAGTTTTCAAAACACTTTTTCCAGTCCGCCGCAGACACCTCGTTTACAGCCTGCTCGAACGCAGCCAGCGCATCTTCCGGCGACGAAAATTGTATCCCTTTGAGCTGATTTTTTATTTTTGGGAATAAAAAGAAGTCACACGGTGCTAGATCAGGGCTGTAAGGAGGGTGACCCAGGAGTTTGACTGGCGTGCTGTCCAGGAAGTCCCTCGTTTTGAGTGCGGTGTGCGCAGGTGCATTGTCGTGGTGGAGCAGTAGCCCGCGGAGCCCTGTGTTTGGTCGCTTGTTGCTTATAACAGAGAAAACTTCTGGCAAACATTTGGTAGTATACCATTCGGCATTAATGCTTCTTTGATCCCGTAAGGGAATTGATACCAAGTGGCCAGTCAAATTAAAAAAGCTAGCGATCAAAATCTTACCCCCGCTTCTAGATCGCTTCACTTTGGTAGGCGTTGGCTCATTTTGAAACACCCAAACAGTCGACTGGCGCTTGGTTTCTGGGTCGTATTGATAAATCCAGGACTCATCACCTGTACCGATGTCGTAAACACGCCGAGACGAGCCTGCTTCAAATTTGTTAAGCATATCACGGCACCATTCCACCCGGGCCTGCTTCTGAGCATCGGTGAGGTTGTGCGGCACCCAGCGTGATACTATCCTCCTCACGCGAAGATGGCTGTGTAGAATCTCGTGAACGCTTCCCGATCCAATCTTCAATATGTGTTGAATCTCCTGATATGTAATTCGCCTATTGTCTTGGATTAAATTTTTCACTGCTAGCACGTTTTCTTCGGTAACAGCCGTCAAAGGGCGACCGCTTCTTTCGTCATCCCCCAAAGTTGGTCGACCGCGCTTGAATTCGTTATACCAACGATACGCGGTTGCCTTGGAAGGGCCTTCATCCATGAATGCCATTTGAAGTCTATCGTACGCTTCATCCGGTTTCAGGCGACACTTGAAATCGTATAAAATCATAGCTCTAAAATGTTCCCGGCGCAGATCCATATTTCAGTGAGACACAATACTTTGAATTAACTCGCAAAAAATGTGGAGGGAAATTTTGAAATTGGAACTTACTTATTTTTACTTATAAATAATCATATTTTCGAAAAACATTATAACTGGCCAGTCTCCCATATATAAAAACTTTTTTTCGCAATACTTTCTGAGGGGCCTGGTATAAAATTGTAAACGTCTGTTTGTTTGTTTGTTTGTTCCAGCATCACGCTAAAACTACTGGACCGATTTTGATGTTTTTTTTTTTGTTTGAAAGCTGATGATCTGACTTAAAAACTGGTATGGGTTTTGAGAAAGAAAGAAAGAAAGAAAAAAAGAAAATAATTAATTCGTGGGTTGCGTACTCACCCGACAGATCGAAGCTTCTATGCATTTGCACGAGCGGATAGTAATGTACGATGGAGTGGAGTGGAGTGGAGTGGACAGGGGATGGGACTGGGAATGGGACTGGGGACGGGACAGGGGACGGGACTGGGGACGGGACAGGGGACGGAACATGGGACGGGAAATGGGACGGGACATGGGACAGGACAGTGGGACGGCACATGGGACTGGACATAGGATGGGACATGCGACAGGACATGGGACGGGACGATAGTGATATAGTGAGATAGTGGGACAGTGGGACAGTGGGATAGTGGGACAGTTGGACAGTAGGACAGTGGCAGTGGGACGGGAGGACGGTGGGACAGTGGGGCAGTGGGGCAGCGGGGCAGTGGGGTAGCGGGGCATTGGGGCAGTGGGATTATGGAGCAGCGGGGCAGCGAGGCAGCGTGACAGTGGGGCAGCGGGGCGGTGCAGCGAGGCAGTGGGATTGTGGGGCAGCGGGGCAGTGGGTTAGCGGGGCAGTAGGGGAGTGGTGCAGCGGGGCAGGCAGTGGGATAGTGGGGCAGCGGGGCAGCTGGGCGTCGGGGCAGCGGGGCAGTTGGTTACCGGGGCAGTGGGGTAGTTAGATAGTGGGGCAGCGGGGCATTGGGGCAGCGGGGCAGTGAGGAAGCGGGGCAGTGGGGTAGCGGGGCAGGCTGTGGGGCATTGGGATAGTGGGGCAGTGGGGTTGCGGGGCAGTGGAGCAGTGTGATTGTGGGGCAGCGGGGCAGTGCGGCGGTGGGGTAGCGTGGCAGCGGGGCACTGGTGGCAGCGGGGCAGTGGGGTAGCGGGGCCGTGGGGCAGCTGGGCAGCGGGGCAGTGTGGCAGTGGGGCAGTGGGATAGTGGGGCTGCGGGGTAGCGGGGCATTGGGGCAGCGGTGCAGCGAGGCAGCGTGACAGTGCGGCAGCGGGGCAGCGAGGAAGCGGGGCTGTGGGGTACCGGGGCAGTGGGATAGTGGGGCAGCTGGGCAGTGGAGCAGTGGTGTAGTGGGGCAGCGGGGCAGTGGGTTAGCGGGGCAGTAGGGGAGTGGGGCAGCGGGGCAGGCAGTGGGAAATTGGGATAGTGGGGCAGCGGCGCAGTGGGGCAGCTGGGCGTCGGGGCTGTGGGGCAGTTGGTTACCGGGGCAGCGGGGCAGTGGGATAGTGGGACAGCGGGACAGTGGGGTAGCGGGGCAGGCTGTGGGGCATTGGGATAGTGGGGTTGCGGGGCAGTGGGGTTGCGGGGCAGTGGGATAGTGGGGCAGTGGGGCATTGGGGCAGCAGCGCAGTGGGGGGCAGCGGGGCAGGCAGTGGGGCAGCTGGGCAGCGGGGCACTGGGGGCAGTGGGCCAGTGGGGTAGCGGGGCAATGGGGCAGCGGGTCAGCGGGGTAGTGGATCAGCGGGGCAGTGGGGTAGTGGGGCAGCAGGGCAGCTGGGCAGTGGGGCAGTGGGATAGTGGGGCAGCGGGGCAGCGGGGCAGTGGGGCAGCGGGGCAGCGGGACAGTTGGACAGTGGACTGGAATGGACTGGACTGGACTGGACTGACGTGGGTTAGCAGAATTTAACGCGAGCGGAGCCGCGGGTAAAAGCTAGGGTCAGGGTTGGTCCCATAGTAAAAGTTGTTCATAATTATGAGTACAATGACCCCTTTTCGGGATTTAAGCGACTCAAATTTCAGCATGTATAATATTGTTACGACGGAGGATTAAGCAGAGTGGACTGAAATACACCTCGATTTTCCTCGACTTAGAGACGTTTTCAGCAGGCTGAAACGCATTTTCAGTCCGTATCAGAGGAGGATCTATCACATACCAAAGAATCGAAATTTTGAGTAAGTTGCCGTTGTTTTCAGACGCCTGAACCATGTTTTCAGGCCGTTTTAGGAGCCAACAAATCCGATGCCGAAATTTCCTGAAAACCCGTTTTCAGGACCCCTTATGGCCAGTTGACACTCACATGTAAAATTGTTGAAGAGTGAGCTACTGTAAGACAAGGATAGACGAGATTCGACAAGCTTCCAGAACATTTCATTCTAGAAGTGAGTGAACGGGATAGAGGATAGATGAGGTTCGCCAAGGTTCGAGAACTTTCTATTACGAGAATGTGCAAGTGAGAAAGAGTTATCTTATGACAAGGATAGTTGACGTTCGAGGACTTTCTAGTACCACGACTCGCGGCCTATATAAACGGTGCAGCTCAGCGCCAGTGGAGTTCAGTTGGGATCAAGCGATACAAGCGATAACATCGAAACGATATTCGGAGCGATTTAACTAGTAACTTTGTGTGTTAATTAGCGATTCAGTGTAATTGTTCTGTAATAAAGTGTTCTCTACGCAGTTAATTGGCTTTCTATCCATATACGAACCCCCAGCTCGTAACAATATATTGGCTAGGGTAGGCCCTAAATATAGGCTAGCTAGCTAGGCTATTAAACGGTAGAGGGCGCTTTTATCAACAATGTTTCTAAAAACTACAGACACGTATGTGTTCACGTACAGGAGCCTGAAAGTTCCGAACAAAAGTAGGATTCTCTAACGGACGAGTGCACCACATTTTTTCATTAGCTTTAATACGAGTGCCACTAGATGGCTGTAAATGCTGTAAAGTATAATGTACCAATTATTATTAATTAATTAGGAAAATACAGGAATGGTGTTATAAACGCAGGTAAATTATTCCAGAGTAAAAATAATGTAAATAATTTACTTGGGTATTTTGATTTTGACTACTTCATTGTAATGCTAAAATTCACATTATTATAACAAGTCCTGATAGCTGAATGAGCTAGTCGTCGGGTTGGTAAACCGCGGGTCCTAGGTTCGATCCCGAACAAAGTATGTCTTTTTGCATTTATTTATTTATAATTTTGGTTCAGTTGATTTGAGTTTGATGTTCGGTCATAAAAAGAGTACTTGTTCATCAGAAGAGTACCTACTTGGTACACATACCAACCACCTTCAAAATATTGTCAAGATCTTAAATATCTTTGGATAGTATAATTTATGAATTTGATTATGTTCATTATTAATAAAAATAAGGTAAACACAGAAATGTGTGGTTTGATGGTACCTGCGTAAGAAAGTGCTGCAAATATGAAAGCGAAAGACATCAACGCGCAGTGCTGCACCTTTGGTGAACTCTCATAAATTAAATCAGTTTTTACGAGGTATCAGCACAACTATTAAGTAATATTATGTGGTATCAGGTCGCTGCGTAGTACTGAACCCTAAGTGCGCGAGTCCGACTCGCACTTGGCCGGTTTTTTTTTGTAACAATAACGCGTCTTTGAACGGGCTGATTCCGCAAACGGACTGACGAATATTGTCAGTTTTTGTACTTTTACTTGTACTGAAGACAGTACTACGTATATTATCATAATATAGTTGAATCAGCCTTGCTATTGATTGTTCATTTTTACGGTTCCGTACCCAAAGGGTGCCAAACAGGACCCTATTACCCTCGCTACGCTGTCCGTCCGTCCGTCTGCCTGTCACAGTGCTGTATCTTTTGAACGGTAATAGGTAGCTGGTTGAAATTTTGTCAGAATATGTGTTACTATGACTCCTATCACGACAAATAATAAAAATAAAAAAAGTCTGAAACTAAAGGGGGTCCCCATACAAGAAACCTCGAAAAACAAAACAAAAATCAACGTTTTTGTTCCTGCTCTATCTTTAAAACGGTAATACGTACCAGCGTCAAACTTGGTCTGATTATAGTGCAAACTATGTAGTTTACCAATAAATAATAAAAATAGTGTAAATATTGTAATTGCGCTGTCTTCATTTTGTTTCGAGCGTATGACACTCGTGGGTCGCAGCTGAAAATCAGCGTTGGGTAGTCAGTACCTGTACTGCTACCTAACATTATGCTGAGCTGGTGGCCCTTTGGCATTTACATATATTTTATTTTTTATGTTATTTTCCTTTTTTAATTTGATTGTTTGTGCCAATAAACACATTTTCTTTCTTTCTTCTTCTTTCTTTCTTTCATTGACATATGTGGTGGTACCTGCGTAAGAAAGAGATGCAAAATTCATATTTTGCTCACGTTGCGTTGTCTTTTGATGAACTCTCGTAAATTAAATCAGTTTCTATGGGGTATCAGGTCGATGGGTGGTACGGAACCCTTACTGCGCGAGTCCGACTCGCACTTGGCGGATTTTTGTAACTATAACCTATAACGCGTCTTTAAGCGGGCTGATCGGTACCATTCGTATCAGTGGAGGTCCCTACACCCTATAAACACTGAATCAGCCGTGCTATCGATAGTTACCAAAAGTACGGATAGGTACTTTGGGCGAGTAGTTGTAGGTAAAACGTGTTTCGTTGGATCGTATAATATCGGTGAAACGTACACTCTGTTTTTTAGGGTTCCGTAGTCCTACAAGGAAAGGAACCCTTATAGTTTTGTCATGTCTGTCCGTCTGTCCTAATCCTTTACTGCTTAATAACTTCTACAGTTATAGTTTTTAAGTAAATGAAATTTTGTTAAAAAATAGTCACGATATAGATTTCAATTTTAAAAGAATGAAAAAATCGTGATTACGTATTTTAGGGGTGGCGCCCATACATATGAAATGGGGATGAAATTTTTTTTTTCGCTGCACCCCGTCGTTTGTGGTATCATTTAATAGGTCTACTAAAATGAAGGTAATGTTTCATACATCACTTGGCTTGCAATGTGTGTCCCCCCTGCCATTTCTAAACTATGCAACGTAGAAACTTATAATTAGAGATGCGCCGAATATTCGTTTGGTATTCGGTATTCGGCGTATTCGGCATGTTTTCCACTATTTGTATTCGGCCGAATTATTCGGTTTTGTTGCCGAATATATTCGGTTCAAGCGTTTCTATTTTCTTGGCTACATGACATGGTGTAGAACACAAAGTGCACTTAACTTTTTTGCCGACGAAAAAAAAGGAGGAGGTTCTCAATTCGACGTGTATATTTTGTTTTTTCATCTCCCATTTCGTTAAAAAAGTCCAAGTACGTGATCTTATTCTCTCTGACGCCCGCCCTCTCATATTGCAAACACAACGAAGTTAATATTAACGATTTAAATTGTGGAAAGAAAAAATCGCTCACGAGCAGGATTCGAACCTGCGACTCCTGGCTCAGTACGCCAGTGCTTTAGCCACTAAGCTACCGTGAACACTGCTCGTAGTAACGAAATTCTCATCCACTTGGTACATCTTTGGGTGACGTCAGCGATATCTTATTAAGAAACAGTGTTTCTTAGCCAACTCGACTAACTTTGCAGTTAATTCAAAGTCGTATAGATATTAAAAAGTAAAAAGTAAAAAAGAAGTAAGTTAAAGTTTGAAGTTAATATTATCAATATTTTAATATTTTTGTATGTAACTTAATCGTGCGATGTTTTGAAGCAAAGTGACAGCGCGGTGTGTGAGCGGGTAGCGGGCGGTGAGTGAGAGTGTGAGTGAGTTATAGAGAGAAAACTGAAAAATACTTAAACGTCCTAGTTCAAAGGTCATTGACCTTAGAGAAAAATGATCATAGCTAATAATGCTCCTTCAGCTACTTTCTATTTGAAAAAATCACAAAAAGTAACTTTGTGTTATGTTGACATGACACACTTCTTACATTTGGTGCCATCTAGCGGCTACTAACAACACTCTGAGTCGCCAATGCTGCCGTCTATTGCAAAAACTAAAATAGCTATGATTAATATTCGATTTGATTTGTTTTTGTAACACCTACTTAAGGAACCCTATAATATTGAGCATGGCCCGACCTGCTCTCGGCCGGTTTCCTTACTTATCTTATTTAGCAAACAATCTTGGCATAATAATTTTAATGCAATTCGTTAATAATAATTATTAAAATACATTATGTTAACAATTTCACACACTAAATAAAAATTTTAAACCTAATTACATGTGCAGAACTAGTAATTATATTTTATCCGTAATTATTTGAATAAAGAGACATGCAATGATTGTTTACTAAATAAGACAAGAGAGAAAAAACGGACTTTAGTTTTCCCATTTCCACACATTTGACATTGACATTTTGCGTTTCTGGGGGTCTATACGCGTTTAACGAACGACAAACGAAGTACGAATTTCCGTTCTGACTGATACCTACATGATAAAGATAGGCACATAAAAAAACCAGCCAAGAGCATTTCGGGCCATGCTCAGTATTATAGGGTTCCTTAAGTAGGTCTAATTACAAACGAAACAAATCGAATATTAATCATTGCTTTTTTAGTTTTTGCAAACAGCGCCACCTAGCGCTAAATTTATGAAGCTAAATTTAAGAAGTGTGTTTCTTTTTGTGATTTTTTTAAATAGAAAGTAACTAAAGGAGTATTATTTGCTACGATCATTTTTCTCTAAGGTCAATGACCTATGAACTAGGACGTCTTAAGTATTTTTCAGTTTACTCACTATAACTCAAAAATTTATAATCACATTATACTCGAAATAATTTTAAAAGAGAGTTTTTATAAAGGTCTATCAATGTTGAAGACTACAAGTTTCTACGTTGCATAGTTTAGAAATGGCAGGGGGGACACACATTGCAAGCCACTTTGGCGAACTGTATTTCGCAGATGGTATACCTGATAAAAAGTTGTGTATGAAATATTACCTTCATTTTAGTAGCAGCGAAAAAAATATTTTCATCCCCATTTCACATGTATGGGCGCCACCCCTAAAATACGTAATCAAGAAATTTTTATTCTTTTAAAATTGAGATCTATATCTATTCGATTTTTTGTCAACATTTCATTTACTTATGTTTATAACTGTAGAAGTTATTAAGCGGTAAAGGATTAGGACAGACGGACGGACATGACGAAACTATAAGGGTTCCTTGTAGGACTACGGAACCCTAAAAAGGCACAATAAAAATGACAACGGTTCATAATCACATTAAATTGACCGAAAATCAGAGAAACAAAAGTCAAAACACGATCATCGCATGCGATATGGGAACGATAGTTGATCGGAGTAACAGATTAAAGTGCGAAAAACGGTACGATTCATCGAATATCGTCAAACCCCCTGGCATTATCCGCCTAAACCGATTTTTTAAGTAGATAAGTAGATATTAAAACTGCAAATCGACTTCTCAACTTATTCAAACCATGTATGGAATTATTCCAGGGTATTGTGGTAGTAAATATGTCTACTACAGACTGTCCTGATTTCGCTACTATCTAATAACTCTAATATTTTTTTTACATTGCATAGGTGTCAAATACATATTTTTGTTTTGTGGTGAAGTCTCTAATCTGTCTCTTTTACTCTAATTCATAAGTATCGTTCTATCCTGCTATCACCGTACCCATGCTAATGTTAAAAAGATTATAATTCGACTTACCTACCAATTTCAGTGCGGATACAAAGGGTTTTTATTGGAGCCCTATGTCACCACAATGAAATTATCTTGCAATTATACCTCTGCAAAATTGAATAGTAAAATCCAGAACTTGCCAAGCCTACCAGTACCAAAACTGAACGACACGTTGGCAAAGTACCTTCTCACTGTAAGACCATTTCTAAATGATGAAGAGTTCGCAAGAACTACGACACTTGTTAAAGACTTCGAGAGAGGATCTGGTCAAAAATTACAAGTAAGTAATTACTTATTTATATTTGAAGCATTATACATATTCATTCGGTTTTTCATCGGGCATGGAAAGCGAAAACAATGTTAACATCAACAAAAAATAAAGTTTATATGTTTAGCGAAACAATGTTTTGTGTGGTGCTTCAGAAAAATTACGCGCTGGAGACTTGGCTTTAAAACAAAACTGCATAATAGCACCACAGCCGCCACAGCGTAAGTAAAGAGCAGAGCTAGAGTTCCTTAGACTGTGATAGCACTATGTAGTAAAAGTTTCATCATCCTCCTGTCCTTATCCCAGTTTATTTCGGGTCGGCGCAGCATATATTTTTCTTCCATACAACTCTGTTAGCCGTCGTCTTAGTGTTAACTTTCTTTGTATTCATATAATTTTTTACATAATTCATGTAGTACAGTCGACCGCACGTCAGTGGTAACACTTGTATTACAAAAACCGCTCTTAGTTCTTACGAAATAAAGAAGCTGTCAAGGTCAAACTGATATCACTGGCGTGCGGTCGACTGTACAAGTTTATAGTAACCAATTTTTTTATTAAAGAAATTGGGTTTAACCCTCTGGCACCTAAGCTAAGATCAAACTTGTGTATTGGGTGCCAGCCAGGGCTCTCTTTTAACATTAGCCAAGATAATAGAAACCAGTTCGGAGTAACATAGTGTTGGTGTTGGCTTTACATTACTGTATTATCAAAATCAATTCTAGATACAATATATACAATATACAAAATAATACAAATATAGGTACAATGCTAGAAGTTATTTATTTACTTTGAAAAATTACATTCCAGGTTTTATTAGAAAAGAGGGCACAAGAACATCTGAACTGGCTTGAAGATTGGTGGTTGAATACAGCATATCTGGAATACCGTGATCCAGTTGTTGTACATTCCAGTCCAGGCCTGGTCTTCCCTTTCAGGAAGTTTCAAACTAAAAACGAACAATTAGAGTACGCCGCCAAGACTTTACTGGCTGCATTGGATTACAAGCATTTAATAGATAAGTAAGTGTCCATTATTTTGATACTTTATGATGAATTTTTTAATGGGTGTTTGACTGGTATTGCCAAAAATAATGAAAACTGCTCACAACGTAGATTTTAGGTAGAAGATTAACGTTTACCAAGTTTTATCAATTTAAATGTATTCTATTTATTTTATTATACTGTTTGAAGTTTAGTTGATCACATTGTTCACGAACCTACTAACGCAATCTGTTGGCGAAAGGCACGCAACTTTGAATGCCACTAACATGAAGGATGCAGCGATCTGGAGCGACACCGGCCGGCGCGGCGTAGGAGCGCGCCAACTTCATACACATTAAGAATTTGCTTGTCATGAACACATTAACTGTTAATTTTGAAATTTTACATTATAAAAGACCATAAGGCCATCTGCCGCATAGCAGAAGTTTTTCTTTTCCTCCTGATCTATCACGCCGCAACACACATGATTCAAAACATTTTGAGATTTGGCCGCTATTATGAATGACGTCAGAACCTTGTCAACCTTAGCCGACGTAGGGCGAGTTAAATGTTGCCATGGTCGTAAAAATATAAAGTAGGCACCTCTTTTGAACGATTACGTATTATAATAATAATATATTCATATCAGGCAGTTTATTTTTAGTTTTATTGAGCCAGGTTATGTAATCTCGGTTTTTTCTTACTTGTCTTATTTAGGTAACAATCTTGGCATGCCATTTTTAATGCAATTCGTCTATAATAATTATTAAAATATAGTAGGTAGTATATATACACACCGGCACAATTAGCGGAACACAAAAAAGCAGGATTTTAAAATCTTTTACTTGAGGAACTGGCCAGTTATGATTTTTTTTTAATTTATTGTCAAATTTGAAAATAGAAAATTAGATGACATACACCTTTTTCATTCATTTGTTTTATTTTCCCGAACAATACGTTTTGTCAACTTGTTCGAGTAATAACTACGTAATTGTAATTTTTTTGCAAAATTGCACTTAATGGTTTTTTATAAATTTGTTATTCTATAGGCAATTTTGTTTATTAAAAGCTCTTTATTATGCCTGACTTAACATCACTGGAAATCATTAGGGCTGATGAAATGAGAAGAAATGGCCATACCTACAGATCGATTGCCTCAAGGCTTCGTCGACCAGTATCAACGATTCATCGCAGCATCCAGCGGTACAGATCGTCTAATGCTCTTGTGAGGAGGAGGGGTCAAGGTAGAAAAAGATGTACATCGAGGCGAGATGACAGTTTTTTACAACTTGGAGTTCGTAGGAATACGCGATTAACGGCTGTACAAGCTCGAAATGAACTGGAAGACGTTCGAGGAGTACGAGTAAGTGAGCGTACAGTTCGCAGGAGATTTGAAGAAGTTGGTTTAGGGTCGAATATACCTGCCAAAGGCCCAAAACTTGAGAGACGTCACCGCGTAAACCGATTAAGCTATGCGCGAGAACATCGTTATTGGGATTTGAACGAATGGCAGCAGGTTCTCTTGCAGAGTTCTTTTAAAACAGATCGATGGGAGACAGCGAATATGGAGACGCAAAGGAGAACGCCACATACAGTCTAATTTTGAACACACAGTGGCTTATGGTGGCGGTTCGATTATGGTTTGGGGAGGGATATGTTTGGGAGCTCGCACGGAGTTAGTGATAGTCACAGGAGGGACCATGACAGCAGATCGATACATCAGAGACATTTTAGAAGAACATGTTGTACCATTTGCCCCATTTATTGGTGACGACTTTATTCTAATGCAAGATAATGCTCGTGCTCATAGTGCACAATCGGTACAGGCATATCTGAGCCACGTAGGTATACCGGTGATGCAGTGGCCAGCAAATTCCCCCGATATGAATCCGATAGAGCATGTCTGGGACTTGCTAAAAAGAAGGGTTAAATCCAGAATGCCACCCCCCAACAATCTGAATGAACTTGGAAACGCATTACTTGAGGAGTGGGTGTGTGTGGTGGTGTGGAGCGGTTGCCTCAAGAAATCATCGATAACATAATCTGTAGCATGCCCAGACGAATGGAAACCGTAATCAGAGCAAGAGGGGGAAACACTCTCTATTAATTTTGCTTTAATTTTATTGTTAAATCATTTAATGCTTACTTTTTTTTATTTTTTGTGATGGTTCATAATCATCTAAAAATTTCACTTATTTCAAATTTCTTTATTTTTCAATAAAAAATAACGAAGACTTCAAAGTCGTTGTTAAAATATGTTAATCAATTTGTTAATTTGTGTCTAATTACATTTTCGTCAAATACCAGGCCCCTCAGAAAGTATTGCGAAAAAAAGTTTTTATATATGGGAGACTGGCCAGTTATAATGTTTTTCGAAAATATGATTATTTATAAGTAAAAATAAGTAAGTTCCAATTTCAAAATTTCCCTCCACATTTTTTGCGAGTTAATTCAAAGTATTGTGTCTCACTGAAATATGGATCTGCGCCGGGAACATTTTAGAGCTATGATTTTATACGATTTCAAGTGTCGCCTGAAACCGGATGAATCGTACGATAGACTTCAAATGGCATTCATGGATGAAGGCCCTTCCAAGGCAACCGTGTATCGTTGGTATAACGAATTCAAGCGCGGTCGACCAACTTTGGGGGATGACGAAAGAAGCGGTCGCCCTTTGACGGCTGTTACCGAAGAAAACGTGCTAGCAGTGAAAAATTTAATCCAAGACAATAGGCGAATTACATATCAGGAGATTCAACACATATTGAAGATTGGATCGGGAAGCGTTCACGAGATTCTACACAGCCATCTTCGCGTGAGGAGGATAGTATCACGCTGGGTGCCGCACAACCTCACCGATGCTCAGAAGCAGGCCCGGGTGGAATGGTGCCGTGATATGCTTAACAAATTTGAAGCAGGCTCGTCTCGGCGTGTTTACGACATCGTTACAGGTGATGAGTCCTGGATTTATCAATACGACCCAGAAACCAAGCGCCAGTCGACTGTTTGGGTGTTTCAAAATGAGCCAACGCCTACCAAAGTGAAGCGATCTAGAAGCGGGGGTAAGATTTTGATCGCTAGCTTTTTTAATTTGACTGGCCACTTGGTATCAATTCCCTTACGGGATCAAAGAAGCATTAATGCCGAATGGTATACTACCAAATGTTTGCCAGAAGTTTTCTCTGTTATAAGCAACAAGCGACCAAACACAGGGCTCCGCGGGCTACTGCTCCACCACGACAATGCACCTGCGCACACCGCACTCAAAACGAGGGACTTCCTGGACAGCACGCCAGTCAAACTCCTGGGTCACCCTCCTTACAGCCCTGATCTAGCACCGTGTGACTTCTTTTTATTCCCAAAAATAAAAAATCAGCTCAAAGGGATACAATTTTCGTCGCCGGAAGATGCGCTGGCTGCGTTCGAGCAGGCTGTAAACGAGGTGTCTGCGTCGACTGGAAAAAGTGTTTTGAAAACTGGTTTAGGCGCATGAATCTTTGTATAGAGGCTGGTGGAAAGTACTTTGAAAAGATTTGATAAAAATATATGTACGTATAGAACAATTTTTTTTAGTTTCGCAAAACTTTCTGAGTGTCCCACGTATATGCGTTATTATCTCATAGTCTCACTTTTTTTTCTGTTCCGCTAATTGTGGCGGTGTGTATATAAATATAGAATACTAGCTGTGCCCGCGACTCCGTCCGCGTAGATGTCGGAAAATAACATCGTGTCATAATTATGAACACAATATCTTCAAATATATACATATAAGCGCCTACACAGACGATTACACTATTTACCGACCATACTATATTTTGTTTTTACAACCAACCGGCTAAGGTGATGGAATTTCATGGAATTAGCCCTAAACTCCCTCATTCTGAGAAGACGCTCGTGCCCAGCAGTGGGAAGTAATTGGGCTGATTATGTTATTCTATAAAACTAACCACATCTCTTCTTATGCTGAGAAGAGGCCCGTGTCCAGCAGTGGGACTGTAATGGGCTGGTAATGTTATGATATTCTAGAATACTAATAATATCCAGTTCATTATTTCTTCTCATTTTGAGAAGAGGGCCATACCCAGTAGTGGGACAGTAATGGGTTGACTACGTTATGTTATTCTATATTTTCTAGTTTCTTAACTCTTCTCGTTCCGAGAAGAGGTCCGTGCCCAGCAGTGGGGCAGTAGGTAATGAGCTGATTATGATATGATAATCTATTACACTAACAATATCCAGTTCCTTAACTCTTCTCATTCTAAGAAGAGGGCCATGCCCAGCAGCGGGACAGTGATGGGCTATGTTATGTTATTTTATATTTTCTATAATACTAATAGAATCCAGTTGTATTTTTAGGAACCTGCAACCTGCATACAACCAACAATCATGACCTCTACTTTGTATGCAACTTAATACAATAGAGGGGTCAAGCTTTATCGCTGGATCCACTCAACCGATTCAGATAAAACATACCCTATATTTTATGTTAGACTAATACCAATACAAATGCTAAGTTTCATTACGATCCGTTCAGCCGTTTTCATGTGATGAGGTAACAAACAGACAGACAGACAGACATAATTTTTTTAAACGATTGATTCGTGTTATATAGCTTATTTCTAGTCCCCCTAGCCGGTTTTCGCGAAAAAAAACTCAATGTACAGACTTTTCGACCTTTACAGTTTTATTATAGTATAGATAGATAGTAGGTCCTTAAACCTACAGATTAGGAAGCTGATGCGTCGTAACCTCCGCCGCTCCAACACCCGCGCCATTGAGCCTGCGATTGAGCAAAATAGGGGGTCGAAAGTTTTCGCTCAGCAGCTAGGGAGGACCCATCTGATGAAACTGAAAGCCGCGGATGGCAAAATAGTCACCTCTAAGATCGAGATGCTTGATGAGGTCGAAAACTTCTATGGGCATTTGTATTCCACCAAAACGGCGAGACCAGCAGTTCCTAGCAATGACGACAAAAGAGCCCAGCTCACGCGCCATTACACCGAAGATCTTCCGGACGTTGACCAGGGCGAGATTGGGGCGGCCCTCGAGCAGCTTAAGAACAACAAAGCTCCGGGCGATGACGGAATTACCACTGAACTCCTAAAAGCAGGCGGGGCTCCGGTCCTGAAGGAGCTACAGAGTCTGTTTAATTCCGTCATCCAACAAGGCTCTACACCGGAGGCATGGAGCGGGAGTGCGGTGGTACTGTTCTTCAAAAAAGGGGATAAAACCCTACTGAAGAACTATAGACCCATCTCACTCCTGAGCCATGTGTACAAGCTGTTCTCGAGGGTCATCACGAATCGTCTCGCCAGAAGACTCGACGAATTCCAACCACCAGAGCAAGCTGGGTTTCGAAAAGGCTACATCACCGTAGACCACATCCATACCGTTCGGCAGATCGTACAGAAGACTGAAGAGTACAATCAGCCGCTGTGTATGGCATTTATGGACTACGAGAAGGCCTTCGACTCCATCGAAACTTGGGCAGTTCTGGATGCTCTGCAGCGATGTCACATTGATGAACGGTATATAGAGATGCTGAGATGCCTATACAACGCTGCTACCATGACTGTTCAGCTCCAGGATCAAAAGACGAAGCCTATCCAACTGCGCAGAGGGGTGAGACAAGGGGATGTCATATCCCCAAAATTGTTCACTAACGCGTTGGAAGACGTCTTCAAGACGCTGGACTTGACTGGACAGGGTATCAACGTTAATGGCGAGAACATCTCACATCTCCGCTTTGCCAATGACATCGTTGTAATGGCTGAGTCGCTGGAACAACTGGGCGAAATGCTGCACAGCTTAAACGGAGCCTCTCGGCGTGTCGGTCTCGGCATGAATCTGTACAAGACTAAAGTCATGTACAATAGGCATGTCATGCCGAGGCCGATATTCGTCGAAGGGTCGGCACTCGAAGTTGTAACGGAGTACGTCTACCTAGGGCAGATAATTCAGCTTGGTAGGCACAACTTCGAGAAAGAAGCCGACAGAAGGATCCGTGTGGGATGGGCAGCATTTGGCAAACTTCGCCGAGTCTTCTCGTCGCCTATACCGCAAAGTTTGAAGTCAAAGGTCTTCAACCAGTACGTCCTGCCTGTCATGACTTACGGCGCCGAAACGTGGACACTGACAGTTGGGCTAGTCCACAAATTTAAAGTCGCTCAGCGAGCTATGGAGCGAGCTATGCTTGGAGTTTCTTTATTCGGAGAAGAACCGGAGTGACCGACATAGCTTGTAGGATCAGTAAGCTGAAGTGGCAGTGGGCTGGCCATGTCTGTCGAAGGACCGATGGTCGCTGGAGCAGACGAGTCCTTGAGTGGAGACCGCGAATCGGCAAACGCAGCGTAGGGCGCCCCCCCGCCAGGTGGACCGACGACCTGAAAAACGTGGCTGGGGGGGACTGGATGCGGAAGGCAGAGGACCGAGTGTTGTGGCGCAACTTGGGAGAGGCCTATGTCCAGCAGTGGACTGCGATAGGCTGAGTTGATGAATTATTAAAAGACATTATGTTAACAATTTCACACACAAATATTTTTTTTTTAACCTAATTAGGTATATGTGCAGAACTAGTAATTATATTTATCAGTAGTTATTTGAATAAAGAAACGTGCCAAGATTGTTTACTAAATAAGACAAGAGAGAAAAAACAGAATACACGTATAACTACATCATCATCATTAAAAGAGCCTCCACGAGTGACGATATTTAATTGATCGTCCGGCGCACTCTGGGCAGTCAGCTCCGCTATCAACCTGCTGACTGGCTAATCTTTTCCCCACGACATGAGCTATTATTATTATGTAGCTCATGTTGACACGAAGAAGAAGATCATCATCATCATCATTTCACTCGAAAGACGTCCACTGAGGCCCGAAGCATCGCCACAACGACTGGTCCTGCTCTTTCGGCATCCAGAGAATTCCCGCGACTTCACCACTTACAATTAAACTTACTGACAATTAAATTAATCAGTATTTGTCATTGACTTATACCGATAGACTCTAATGCCTACGAAATACGCGTGGCATATTTACAATATCCGGGCCACTGTAATGGCGGCCATAGCTAAGGTAGTAAGTAATCAAAACAAAAAAGTATCGATATCGATACTCGTGTTTCTAACCAGAGATGTGTGCTGATTAAAATCATTTTCAAGTAGTAATAAATAATGCAATTATATCAAATACTAAGTTCGGCTGTCCCTAGGACATAAAAAAAACAAGCTTCTAAGTCAAGGCAAACTCGCAAACTCACATAAAAAACCTATAGGGTACTTCGCGTTGACCTAGAATCATGAAATTTAGCCAATATATCGAAACATCGATATTTTTTTCCAATATATCGAACTCCGATATTGTGTATTTAAAACTATCGATATATCGAAAATCTGATATTTAAAAAAATATCAACAGCCCTAGTTTGTTTACTTGACAGCTCATGTACGGTCGACCGCACGTCAGTGGTAACACTTTGACATTAGCAGCATCTTTATGTCGTAAGCAGTAAGGGCGGTTTTCGAACTGAAGTGTTACCACTGTCATGCAGTCGACTTTACTATGGGCTACACGAATGGCGGTGACTGCGGGTTGCCACGCGGAGTAGGTATTCTGACATCCCGTAAAGATGTTGCCAAGTAGAGAATATACAAATTGCATGCGATCTCTTTCACCAGACGACATAACCACAGACCAAGTAGAGATGCTACGCATCAGACGGTGATCTTCCATACATAAAAAATCGCATTACTAATTTGTGACTAATGAAAGTGACGTTTGTTATTTTTTTAATTTTATCGCTCGTTGTTGTATCTGAATTCGGGCCTTTTCGCTTATCACGGCAAGAATAGTTTGGAAACTAGCCTTTTAAGCCTCTGAAAGGAGCCCCTCTGTGCCCCTGTTTTTCATAATTTTGGATATTTTAGGATTTGTTGATAATAAAATACTTTGAATGTTATGAATTATTTTTTATTTTGGTTTTACATTTGGTTCATGCTTTCTGTTACATTGAAGGCGAGCATTTTGCAACTTCAATACATCTGTGCTCTTTATTTATTTCTTTATATCTTTATTATTCTATTAATTATATTGCACCAATTTAATACTGCTAATCTCTAAACTTAATTCGAGAAAACATTAAACACAACATCCCTGTGTAGTTAACCATCCAGGAAATCAAACAGATGCTTGGATTTTATTTTATTAAAAAAAAATGTTTCCTGACATCTATTTTCCAAAGATTTGTTTGCTTCGTGAATTGTACAGCTAAAACATGAATATTCCCTAAAATATATCCTATCACTAGTTAAGTTTTTATCACAAGAAATTTACTTCACAGCACATACAAACAACATACATAAAACATGACACATAAAAAAAAATATATATATAACCCACCCTGTGGTGTAAGCCTGTGAGTAGACATTTAGCCTTTTTTGATAAAGCTGATGTAGGAATACTCTCTAGAACTACACTCTCGGTTATAAGATCCAACCGGGTAGGCACTCTCAGAATATTTTTAATTAATTTAACTTTATTCAAATAAGGCCTTAAATTTCACCAGTTGTTTACATCCGGTTCATTTAATTAATTATAATATCATAATTATTTTAATCACTATTCCTATTCAAGGTCAGTTTTACATACTTAAACTTTATTCCAATTGCCTCTGGGATTTTACACATTCATGGTAGAGCCTGGCTTGGATTAAAACAACACTCCTTCTTCGGACTTGCAACGTTGGTGCGGACGAGCTATCATAAGCAGACAGCATCAATTTCTGAAAATAAAAAGTATACATCTGAATTATTTAAGTTTTGTCAAAGAGGCCATTTTGGGACAGGCAATTGTAATGTTTGAAAATACAACTGATAGAACAAAATTATATTACAAAAATTTGGTAAAGGATATTGAAAAAAAAAATACCACAAAATGATTCTTTGCTTATACATATTTATCTTTCTCTTCCCACAATCAATTTGTAATTTGATGTATTTTTATTAAATTGTGTATCAAAGTATTTTGAATTGTCACCCTTGTTTGTATTAATTTGTCAAAAGCGGGTCTGACATAGTATTGGCATTAGCCAGCTCTAAACCAAATGTCTGAATTGGTTTCACCTAACCAGACAAGGAAAAGCAATTCATTTTTATCATCGCATGTTATAGTTACTTCTTTTTTCAGTGACAAAATTCCTGTTGAAATGATGGGTAAGAATCCATTGGACATGGCACAGTATAAGAAAATATTTGGAACATGCAGGATACCATGGGAGAAACGAGATAAGTTATCTTATAACAAGAGTAAACACGTCACCGTCATACATAACAACCATGTAAGAAAATACTTTTTTTAAATCTGTTGGCTATGTGCACGACAGGGGCACCGCCTAGCGGGCGCAATTACAAACGTCATTTTGGGACCCTTGAATTCTTTTAACAATCGGATAAGCCATGTTTCGATAATATCTAATAAAAACAAGTAAAAAATTTAAATAAATGTGTAACATTGACGATATTAAAGCGAAAATTGAAATATTTGTGAAAGATACGCCGATATTTTTAAAATAAGAACAGGATTTTTAAGCATAAAACAATTTACATATCCTTCCAACCTGAAGCTGTGACAAAAGGAAGATAATTAGTTTTAGCAAAACACGTGAGAAATATTAAAAAAGAAAGATTTAGCGCGCAAAGTTATTTAATATGAGCTCCAAAATAACATTATTAGGCAAACTTTATTGACATTGACACTACAAAACATCTTGTAGAAACTTGTATTTACACAAACTATTCTTCTCATTATTTGTGCAGTTTACAACAAAACAAGTTTAATGATGACCCATTTCATTCTTTAGCTTACAAACGTCTAAAATATATTGAATTTTGCGTCGAGAAAGAGGTCAATCGTTGAATCCGACTTGGTTGGGCAGCTTTCGGGAAGCTTCGCAATATATTCTCGTTCAAAATAAGTAATTACTTACGGTACTGAATCGTGGTCTCTCACAATGGGCCTGATAAGAAGGCTCAAAGTCACTCAAAGGGCAATGGAGAGGGCTATGCTCGGAGTGTCCCTGTGTGATCGAATCAGAAATGAGGAGATTCGCAGGAGAACGAAAGTAACCGACATAGCCCGAAGAATTGCCAAAATTAAGTGGCAGTGGGCGGGGCACATTGCTCGCAGAACGGATGGCCGATGGGGCAGTAAAGTTCTGGAGTGGCGACCGCGTACTGGAAGGCGCAGCGTGGGTAGGCCCCCCACAAGGTGGACCGAAGATCCTGGTGAAGGTCGCGGGAATCCGCTGGATGCGGAAGGCACAGGACTGGTCGTTGTGGCGATGCTTGGGGGAGGCCTATGTCCAGCAGTGGACGTCTTTCGGCTGAAATGACGATGATGATGATGACATTGTTTTAGTTATTTGGTATTTTGCAAACCCGCAATATAAAGCGTACAAAACTCGGGATCAATGCCGCGTGTACCTAACCTACCTACGCTCGCTACGACACGGACTGCGTATGCGGGCGGATGTCGTTCACCCCTAGCGCCAGGTGATATTTTATTTGAGCTTTAAAAAATTTAGTAAATAAATGAGGTTTTTTTGCAAATCAGTTTTATTTAACTGCCCAAAGCTGGTTATGTATGAAAAATGCAAAAAAAATATTGAAAAGAAAAAACGCATTTTTCATTGTGGTTTCGTATCAGTAATCACCAGCACTATCACCTATCTTCGTTTTCGGAAGCGTTTCCCTGACACCCTGTAGATGTAACAAAAACCCTGTTGTTCCAAATTAATTGTGTTAAATTAAATATTAAATCATTATTAATTGTAAATTGAATGGGATTGTGATATAATCTCTTTATAATCCCCTATTTCTCATGGGTGTCGTAAAAGGCGACTAACGGCCAAAATTAACATCCAATCTATCCACGATATGCCCTACTAGAGATAGGTATTTGACATAAGCTCCATACAAAATATGTCAAATTCCTATCTCCAATAGGGTAAATCGTGGATAGATTGGATATTAATTTTGGCCGTAAGAGATTTACCAGAATATGGGCAGCAGCGTTCTTTGAGTATTTAACCAACTAACTGCGATCGCCAACCCGCTTGCCAAGCGTGGCGGTTATGGCATATCCCCCCTGTTTGGGGGAGGCCTATGTCCAGCAGTGGACGTCTTTTAGCTGAAATGATGACGATGATGATGATTGTAAATGGAGGCTTAGATATACAACGAAAATCAGAAATGTATGGTCATATTTTAAGAGCTCGTTCAGAGGATGTTATCGATCTACTTTTATTATGGGTTCAACCCTGAAATCGAGAAAATAAAATCAGCTGATCCATACATTTTGTCAAGCGACATCGATGATTTAGTAGGGAACAGTTGATATTTTGTTCGCGATTTCAGGGTTGGTCCCATAGTAAAAGTTGTTCTATGCTATGCCCTCAATGAGCTCTTCAAATAAGACCACTCATTTCTGATACACGTTGTATACAAGATGTTGATCTGTACCTGTGCCATATTTCTAGAGCAAATGATAAATAATACCTATAATCATTTCTTAGGTTTTCGCGATCACTACACATTATAATATACGCGATTTAATCCTGTTAAACTTTGATAAATAATATGTTTAATCTAAAAATACTTAACCAATTATACGGTTATTTAATAACCAAATTTTCACATAGAAATATAGCGAGGGTTTGAGAATAAATCTCGAACGACTCTGAAAATAAGTCACCAGCGGCATTGCAAAGAGCAGAAAATTCTGGCCATTTTTTGTGGTCTCGCACGCATCGTTTTTTTTTCGCGTGACACACGGGTCAATTTGTTTGCTTACAAATGGATATTAAAAAAAAAAAAAAATTTTACTAATTCGAGTTCAGTATCAGTTCTATAGTCACCTCCTTAAAATATGGCACGGATACAGATCAACGTTGTATTAGGCGGTCATTTAGTTTATATTAGGCGTATTGTCTACGGAACCCTACATAGTGCGTGATCCAACACGCATTGGCCGCTTTCCTTCTCTGAAACCACGTGTTCAATAAGGTCATCATCATCATCATTTCAGCCGAAAGACGTCCACTGCTGGACATAGGCCTCCCCCAAGCATCGCCACAACGACCGGTCCTGTGCCTTCCGCATCCAGCGGATTCCCGCGACCTTCACCAGGTCGTCGGTCCACCTTGTGGGGGGCCTACCCACGCTGCGCCTTCCAGTACGCGGTCGCCACTCCAGAACTTTACTGCCCCATCGGCCATCC
The DNA here is from genome assembly GCA_949699075.1 of Asteroscopus sphinx. Taxonomy (NCBI): domain Eukaryota; kingdom Metazoa; phylum Arthropoda; class Insecta; order Lepidoptera; family Noctuidae; genus Asteroscopus; species Asteroscopus sphinx. The sequence continues at coordinate 15,086,216 of OX453004.1, read as the reverse complement.
GTTCTGCGAGCAATGTGCCCCGCCCACTGCCACTTAAGTTTGGCAATTCTTCGGGCTATGTCGGTTACTTTCGTTCTCCTGCGAATCTCCTCATTTCTGATTCGATCACGCAGGGACACTCCGAGCATAGCCCTCTCCATAAGGAGAGGTTCAATAAGGTGGTATAACATAAATATGTTTTGCTTTTAGATCTTCCACGTTGACCTCTGGGGCGAAGACAATGTTTTGTTGAATCAAGACCAAATTGCACAACTATTAAGAAAAGTAACAGAACTTTCGAGCACACCAAATAATGAGGGCATTGGAATTCTTACATCCGAAAATCGTGACGCATGGGCAAAAGCTTATCAACTACTCGCTAAAGGTACGTTGGTATTGGTTGATATACAGTGTGTTTTATTTGAGGAGGTAATAATCAAAACGTGATATATCACTTGGATATAAAATAATAGTAGTTGTGAGTATAAAAACCGAGCCGTAACATGAGTGTTTTAACCGTATAGTTCGTAGCGGTCCCTAAAATGCCCCCGACATGAGAACCACCGTAAGCTCAGTTTGGTCCCATTTATGGGACGGAATAATATGTCAAACGTCACCCTAATTAAATATATGAATATTTAATGTACTATCTATCGAATCATGTATGAGTACGCTAATTAGGATATTTAAATAAAAAGCACGTGTGTCAGTGCCATTATATCTTTAATATTTAGCGCGTGCGCGTTATAATATATACCTTTGAAAATTCCAAGTGAATACTGCAATAACCGCCATTTTGTTACAGTGATGATCGAGGCTAAAAAACATAAAATTTGTCGATTCTGTACATCCAAACTTTACAGAATCAACTAATAAATCACTCATCATATAATAATTCGTGGGAATAATCCTTCATATTGGTAAAACTAGTAGTGATAACAAAGTTTTTCATATCTAAAGTAGAAGTTTCCCGCCGATTGCGCGTTTTTCGTTGTATATTATCACTATTATCACACATTGTATCTAGTACGCGTGGTAAAAAAATGCCAGAATCTATTGAAAAATACAATAAACTACAAGAAAATAGCCATGTTTTAACGTAGAAACACACACGTTGATAAAATATAACAAAATCTTTGTTATCACTCCCCAATTTGCGATTCAGAATTAGCCGCCATACCATAGATGACATAAGTTATTACTTTTTTTTTGGACAATGATGTGTCAATGCGATTATGTGAATCGATTATTTATTGTTTTTTTTTTTTTCGAACCGATTAATAAAATAAGACAGTATTATAAGAAATCGATATTTTCATATTTATGATATCAAATATTACACGTGAAAACAAAAATATATTTTTAAAATCATAAAAATTATTATTCGAAGTATTTCACCACTTCTAGCTATACTTACGATAATAAAATTGTAAAGGTCGAAATGTCTGTACATTGAGTTTTTTTTCGCGAAAATCAGCTAGGGGGACTAAGCAATAGAACACGATCGATCGTTCGTTTTTAGAATTTATGTCTGTCTGTTTGTTACCTCATCACCTCAACAGCTGAACGGATCGTAATGAAACATTGCATTTGTATAGTCTAACTTAAAAGAAAGAGTATGTTTCATCTTAATTGGTTGAGTAGATTCAGCGATACAGCTTGACCCCTCTATTGTATTAAGTTGCATACAAAGTAGAGGTCATGATTGTTGGTTTTTGCAGGTTCCTAAAAATACAACTAGATGTCGTTAGTATTATAGAAAATATTGAATACCATAACATAGTCAGCCCATTACTGTCACACTGCTGGTGGGTATGGGCCTCTTCTCGGAATGAGAAGAGTTAAGGAACTGGATATTGTTAGTGTAATAGATTATCTCAACATAATCAGCCCATTACTGTCCCACTGCTGGGGACGGACCTCTTCTTAGAACAAAAAGAGTTAAGAAACCAGAAAATATAGAATAACAAAACAGACAGCTCATTACAGCAGTCCCACTGCTGGATATTGGCCTCTTCTCAAAATGAGAAGAGTTAATGAACAGGATATTGTAAGTGTTATAGAATAACATAACATTATCAGCCCATTAGTGTCCCACTGCTGGGCACGGGCCTCTTCTTACAATGAGAAGAGTTAAAGAACAGGATGTGGTTAGTGTTATAGAATTACATTACATAATCAGCCCAATTACTGTCCCACTGCTGGGCACGAGCGTCTTCTCAGAATGAGAAGAGTTTAGGGCTTATTCAATTACCTTAGCCGGTTGGTTGTAAAAAAAAAATATAATGGTAGGTGAATAGTGTAATCGTCTGTGCGCTTAAGTATATTAGAAGACATTTTGTTAATAAACATGACATGATGTTATTTTTCGACATCCACGCGGACGGAGTCACGGGCACAGCTAGTTGAAAATAAGTATGTCGTTTGGCGCCGAATTTATCCACCTTCGAATGGAATAAGTTTGCATTCGTAATTCAAAATTTAAAAAATGAGCGTTCCGTCCTTAGACTAGGTAATAAAACACTGAGTGATAATTTCATTCAAAGTTCCGCTCAAAGTTGAAGGACACTTGAAATTTCGCCGCCACACACACAGGCGTGCTATAAATATACGAAAGTAGCCTTTTCAGGCAAACCTGAAATTACTTCACTCCACAAGTGACTATTTCGTTTCTTAGGCCTATTAGTTACTCTAAAATTCTATCCAAAATTATTCAATCAATAAGAAAAAATAAATTTTGTCTATGAAACAAATCTCGCAATGACGTTAAAAATTATTTGACAAAATAGCTACATTACATTTTATAAAAGCAACGGAGAGAAGTCTCTTGCAAAACCGGGATAAGTACCTCACCTATTACCTACAATAATGGTTTAGCTACTTATTATCAACTCTTCGAACTACACTGACTTTTCGAATTAAGAGGTAAGCGAATCAAAATTTCTGTGGACATATCATGAAGAAAGCTGCACATCCTGAGAGTGCTCTAAGAAATTATGCGTGTGGTCTACCAACCGACATTCAGGCCAGCGTGGTGGACTAAGGTCTAAAGAAGAGAAGCACGTGTCCAACAGTGGGATAGTAATTGGGCTAATTATGCTCACGCATAGCGAAATTCTTTCTCATTTTGAGAAGAGGTCCGTGCCCAGCAGTGGGAGAGACACGGAACAAAAGAATATATTCATTTCCTCTATGGGGAGAATAAAGGGATGATTATGTCATAGCTAAAATCAAATTTTGTACACCTATTGGATTTTCGCTAATATACTATTTGTGAGCACTTGTTTAGATCAATATTAACAAAGGCTTAGGACATAGTCCACCATGCTGGCCATTTATTCTTAGAAGAGACTGTAACATGTTGATAATTTTGCTCACACATGGCAAAAGACAAATTCAGTACATTTCGATGTTGGTCAATATACTGGGCACACTGTAGTTTAGCTTACAAGGACTAGTGCTTAGGCCATAGTCCGCGGTGGACTGCGCGCTATGTTGGCCATTGATTCCGAGAAGAGAACCTTGCCCAGCAGTGTGACTGAATCGGTTATAATTCTGCTCACACATAACAAAAGTTAAGTTCAGCACATTTTATAACATACAAAATTATGTCGTTAATACATTAAGTTTGAAACAAAAAACCGGTGCGGTCAGGGGACCCCCGTCAGGAACAAAGTTCCTCACGCACACAACACAGGCACACTAGAAAGAGAATGAGGGAGAGAGCGCGCGGTGTGCATATATGCCTGCTCATAACGCAAAACTCTTACGTGACGTAACATTTTCTCCCGAATCACACCTACCGCAAGCCGCGTTATGGAACTTTTTTTAAACTTATTATTTCAAGTTATTTATTTATAAACTAAAAATAAATTAGTCGTATTCAATAATTAATGATGAATATTAACGATAAATAAAGAATTCATATCATTAAATTTTGCGGGACTAAAAACGTATACGAACTTTGTTTTATTTTTTATGATAATTTTTCGATTAGGCCGAATGAGTATCGATATGGCTGAATGAAACATTTGTATTGTGATAAATGTGGTGATAATTTTTTTGGATAAATGGTCAGCACTAGTGATTCTCAACTTTTTAAAATTAACATTTATATCGACGTAGAATTTTACGTAATTTCATCGTGCTATTTATTATATTATGTATCGTTAGTGATAAAAAGTAATATGCCAATAAAAAAGAAATATCTTTAAGTTTCCCTTTTGCCAGCGTTTTAACAAGTGGTTAGGTTACTAATGTGCATTTTTTGAGCTTATCTAAGCCCTCTTACAATTGCATAGGTATAGAAATTTATGTTTTATATTAATTAAATTGTAAGATGCATCCAGTTTTATAGACATAACACATAATTTAATAAATCATCAACTCAGCCTATCGCAGTCCACTGCTGGACATAGGCCTCTCCCAAGTTGCGCCACAACGCTCGATCCTCTGCCTTCCGCATCCAGTCCCCCCCAGCCACGCTCTTTAGGTCGTCGGTCCACCTGGCAGGGGGGCGCCCTACGCTGCGTTTGCCGATTCGCGGTCTCCACTCAAGGACTCGTCTGCTCCAGCGGCCATCGGTCCTTCGACAGACATGGCCAGCCCACTGCCACTTCAGCTTACTGATTCTACAAGCTATGTCGGTCACTCCGGTTCTTCTCCGGATAATCTCGTTTCGGATTTTATCCTTCAAAGAAACTCCAAGCATAGCTCGCTCCATAGCTCGCTGAGCGACTTTAAACTTGTGGACTAGCCCAACTGTCAGTGTCCACGTCTCGGCACCGTAAGTCATGACAGGCAGGACGCACTGGTTGAAGACTTTTGTCTTCAAACTTTGCGGTATAGGCGACGAGAAGACTCGGCGAAGTTTGCCAAACGCTGCCCAGCCCAGATGGATCCTTCTGTTGGCTTCTTTCTCGAAGTTGTGTCTACCAAGCTGAATTGCCTGCCCTAGGTAGACGTATTCCGTTACAACTTCGAGTGTCGACCCTTCGACGAACATTGGCCTCGGCATGACATGCATATTGAACATGACTTTAGTCTTGTCCAGATTCATGCCGAGACCGACACGTCGAGAGGCTCCGTTTAAGCTGTGCAGCATTTCGCCCAGTTGTTCCAGCGACTCAGCCATTACAACGATGTCATCGGCAAAACGGAGATGTGAGATGTTCTCGCCGTTAACGTTGATACCCTGTCCAGTCCAGTCCAGTGTCTTGAAGACGTCCTCCAACGCGTTAGTGAACAATTTCGGGGATATTACATCCCCTTGTCTCACCCCTCTGCGCAGTTGGATTGGCTTCGTCTTTTGGTCCTGGAGCTGAACAGTCATGGTAGCAGCGTTGTATAGGCATCTCAGCATCTCTATATACCGCTCATCAATGTGACATCGCTGAAGAGCATCCAGAACTGCCCAAGTTTCGATAGAGTCGAAGGCCTTCTCGTAGTCCACGAATGCCATACACAGCGGCTGATTGTACTCTTCAGTCTTCTGTATGATCTGCCGAACAGTATGGATGTGGTCTACGGTGCTGTAGCCTTTTCGAAACCCAGCTTGCTCTGGTGGCTGGAATTTGTAGAGTCTTCCGGCGAGACGATTCGTGATGACCCTCGAGAACAGCTTGTATACATGACTCAGGAGTGAGATGGGTCTGTAGTTCTTCAGTAGGGTTTTATCCCCTTTTTTGAAGAACAGTACCACCGCACTCCCGCTCCATGCCTCCGGTGTAGAGCCTTGTTGGATGACGGCATTAAACAGACTCTGTAGCTCCTTCAGGACCGGAGCCCCGCCTGCTTTTGGGAGTTCAGTAGTAATGCCGTCATCGCCCGGAGCTTTGTTGTTCTTAAGCTGCTCGAGGGCCGCCCTAATCTCGCCCTGGTCAACGTCCGGAAGATCCTCGGTGTAATGGCGCGTGAGCTGGGCTCTTTTGTCGTCATTGCTTGGAACTGCTGGTCTCGCCGTTTTGGTGGAATACAAATGCCCATAGAAGTTTTCGACCTCATCAAGCATCTCGATCTTAGAAGTGACTATTTTGCCATCCGCGGCTTTCAGATTCATCAGATGGGTCCTCCCTAGCTGCTGAGCGAAAACTTTCGACCCCCTATTTTGCTCAATCGCAGCCTCAATGGCGCGGGTGTTGGAGCGGCGGAGGTCACGACGCATCAGCTTCCTAATCTGTAGGTTTAAGGACCTATTATCTGATGAAAACGAATGTGCGGCTGGCATTTCCCGTCTTTTCCTCATCAGATCGAGAGTCTCAGTCGAAAGCTTGGGCATCTTGCTTCCACGCTGCGGCGGAAAGAATTTTCGAGACAGTTCCTGCAATGTTTTGACCATGGTGTTGGTTTTCTCCTCAATATTGCCCGTGGTTTCCAGCGAGTCGAATCGATTTTGAAGTTCCGCTTGGAACCTTTCGGAGCCCAAACTGGTTTGGAGCGGCGAAGGTCGGAGAGTAGACTTTATCATGCGCGTTCTTTCAGCTCTAAAATTGATATTTAGAGTGCCTCGGATAAGTCGGTGATCGCTTCCGGTGTTGAACCTATTGATCACAGAGACATCTCTAAATATGTGCTTCTTATCCGTCATGATAAAGTCTATCTCGTTCCTTGTCACCTTGTCGGGGCTTTTCCAGGTCCATCTTCTTTGGGGCTGCTTCTTAAAGAAGGAGTTCATTAAGAAGAGCCCCTGGGACTCCAAGAAGTTGACCAACATTTGGCCCCTGTGGTTTCTACGCCCCAAACCGTAAGGTCCGATTCTCGATTCGCCGCGTTCTTGTACTCCCACTTTAGCGTTGAAGTCCCCCATAACAACGTTGTAGTGAGCCTTAGCGGTACTATTCATAGCCTTAGCTATGTCTTCGTACATCGCTTCGGCTATATCGTCAGAGTGTGTCGAGGTCGGCGCATATACCTGCACTATTTTCAGCTTGTACCTATCATTTAGCTTTAGTACAAGGTACGCTACCCGTGTCGACACACTACCGATTTCCACAACGTTGTTTACGAGGGCCTTATTGACAAGAAAACCAACACCACCTTGGGAGAGCTGATCACCTTCGCGGAAGTAGAGTAAGTTTCCTGACTCCAGGGTAATCGTGTCCTCTCCCTCTCTACGGACTTCGGATAACCCCAGTATATGCCATTTTATATGACTTAACTCTACTTCAAGCTCGGCGAGGTGATGGTCCAGTCTCAACGTTTTTCCATTGTACGCTGCCAGATATAGTCGTCGGTTTTGGTAGCCTGCCGTAACCCGGGGATTCCTAGCACCCCCCGTCCCACCGTTACCACGACTGCTACCGTAGTCGGGAATAGAGGGACCACCGGGAACTGGGGGCCGTTGTATGTGTTGTGCGTTCATAGGGATGTATGCCCATAGTCACCACGCTGGGCAGGCGGGTTGGTGACCGCAGTGGGTGATGTTGCACGATGTTGGTGCACAGAAGGACGCTGCTGCCCATCCTCCTGATTTCAAACCTTAGTCGCCTTTTACGACACCCATGGATAGAAGGGGGGTGGTCTATTCTTTTTATTTGCCGGATACCACACGGAGTATTTAATAAAAACTCAATAGATACTGGGTATTAAATTATAGAAAAAACCCAAGTTTCACATTAAATTCATAGAATGAAAGTTGTATGCAAATTCCCGATTTCATGAGATTTCATGACGTAATTTGCGACAAGTCGCCGAGTCAGCTGATATGACAAATGTCAGAATCTTGTCGAGCAGAGAGGTTAATACCTAGTTATAGTTATGTCAGTTTCATACACTACTTTATCTAAACTCATACAATTTTAAATACATAATAATAATAATAAATATTTTTGAGACATTTTACACATCACTATCTAGTCCCAAACTAAGCAGAGCTTGTGCTATGGGTACTAGACAATGGATATAATACGTTTTTTGTAAATACATACTTATAATACATAACAAACAACCAGGCCAACACAAACACTCATGTTTATCACTCAAATATTTGTGTCCTGTGGGAATCGAACCCACAACCTCGTGATCAGCAGTCCGACACTCGAACCACTAGACCACAGAGGTCATCGAATAAAATACCAAATTCAAAATCTTGGTAACATTGTCGTTAGTTTTTCTTGATTTTTCTGGTAAAAGATTGTTCGTCATTTACGTTGCTGTATCCAGAAATTCAGACGGGGTCATATTCTCCTCACTTGAGTATCACCACACCCCGGCCACTCAATACAATATGAATGCTAGCACCGCCTACATACGCAAGCTTACGTCTTATACAAACACGCACACACTTGAATGAATAGGGTTGCTTGCCGCTCGAAATGCCGACTGCGTTCCAAACGCTTCTCAGTAGTTCTCAGAGATGGCGTTAGCTTGTGCAGCGAAAGTTATTCTTGCGCACGAACTGTTATACCCTACCAATGCACCCCCTAACGCAACGTCATCCCCTATACTGCTGACCCTACAGTGTTCACCTAAGTTGATAGAGAGTTAGCAGTGAAGAGTCAGTCTGCTCCGAACCACGCTCGAGTGCGGTTGCCAAAGGGTCCCTTTGCGATAATTTCCAATAAAAGTAATAAAAGTTTTAGTTAATTAAAATATCCTTTTTTTTAAAAAGCTAATCCTTTGGGACCCCATAACATTTGGTGGCAGCGGTGGGATACGAAAATCCCCAGTGCACGTTAATACTAATAAAGACAGACTCATAAAATAAAATACTCAGTGAAAACTAAAACTGTGCCGCATCGCGCGTGGACTGAAAATATCCTGAAACGCTACTTACCTAGAAGTGTTATCCTGTCCTGTGTGTGTATCCAGTGCAGCAGTATCCTGAAAGCACTAACTTTACTTACCTGTGTATCCTGAATATCCTGCAAAATTCGACGAGTTGATGCTGAAAGTATCCTGAAATAAAACATCAAAACCGAGTTCCTGGATGTCCAATATCATCTTCTGTGCTGATCCTCATCTCCATACTCCAAGTTCCTGTGTACCTTTTGGTTAACCCAAAGTTATAACCTTGGGTCGTGTCATCAAGCTGAACCTAGTGTCGCAGACGTCGTCTTATCGCTCCGGAATGCGTCTCGGGCTTCCGCTCATCGTTATCGCCGCCTACGCAACTTACCTGTGAGTCTCTGGTCATTGTTCTAGCTGTTAATAAATTAGAGATCCGTAACGTTAATTAATTTCGTGTTAATTTATAGTGATTAATTTTAAATTGATTTATCCGTGTATTTGTATTGTAAATGTATGTATTCTGCGTTGACCAATCTCGCCTTTAGATTCTGAGAAATCATTTCCTTTGTCCCCGCATACTAAATCAAAAGCAATGTCACAGATCAATATGGATCTAAACACTCTCTTTAAATTTATAAAATCCTACGATGGCAGTCGAGAGACTGTAAATTCTTTCATAATAAACTGCAACAATGCTTATGATTTAGCCACGGAAAATCAGAAGCCGATTCTATTCAAATTCATCCTAAGTAAATTGCAAGGAAAAGCGGAGCTTGCCTGTTCCATTAAAGAATTTAACTCGTGGGAACAACTACGAGAATTTTTGAAAATTCAATTTTCCGAGAGGAAGCATTACGCTCACCTACTCACAGACGTACAGGAGAGCAAGCAGGGCCCGCAAGAAAATGTAAGTCAATATTCATTACGTATCGAGACCTGTATTTCCGAATTACTCACAGAGATTTCCCTAAGTAATACTAAAAAGAGCGAACTTGCCGGGCGCACTGCCGCCATGGAAGACCTAGGACTCCATCATTTCTTAATGGGGCTTCATCCTCGCCTTTCTAATATGGTGAGATGTCGTAACCCTAAAAACTTCAATGAAGCTACAAACCTAGCAATATCAGAGGAGAGGATCCAACAATCATTATATAAAAAGATTGTCCCACAATCAGATTCAAGGTCGACCAATAGTACAAATTTTAATAAGCGCTTCCAATCAGGGTCAGGACCTTTTAACGCTCAGAAAACTCAAAATATCCTGCAGTCAAAGAGCCCCAACAATTCCAACGATCCAGGAGCTCTCCACCGTCATCTGACCTATTTTGTCGATATTGCAAGGCCACAAACCATGATATCAAAGATTGTAAAAAACGGGAATTTTATAATAATCGTTATAGTAACCAACAGCAACAAAGTAGACCATCGGGGTCTAATCATAACAATCCCATGTATAAAACAATTAATCATGTCCAGGATCTGCCCGAAGAAATTGAAAATGAGGGCTATGATGAAGTTGATAATACCGAAGATCCTTTAAACGAATAGGCGTCTCGAATTGGTGTCGCACGGGACAGCCAATTAAAGGCGACACCCAAACAAAACAAAAACGCAGAAGTGTTAAACAACAGGGTAACCAGCCCCAAATCGGAAACACTTCTCCGTCAGAATTAAATATCCAACGCGCTAAACAACAGGGTAACCAGCCCCAAATCGGAAGCTCGTTAAAATCATTCATCCGAAGTGTTAAACAGCAGGGTAACCAGCCCCAAATCGGAAACACTTCTCCGTCAGAATTAAATATCCAACGCGCTAAACAACAGGGTAACCAGCCCCAAATCGGAAGCTCGTTAAAATCATTCATCCGAAGTGTTAAACAGCAGGGTAACCAGCCCCAAATCGGAAACACTTCTCCGTCAAAATTAAATATCCAACGCGCTAAACAACAGGGTAACCAGCCCCAAAACGGAAGCTCGTTAAAATCATTCATCCGAAGTGTTAAACAACAGGGTAACCAGCCCCAAATTGGAAACACCTCTTCGTCAGAATTAAATATCCAACGCGCTAAACAACAGGGTAGCCAGCCCCAAATCGGAAGCTCGTTAAAATCTCATATCCAAGGTGTTAAACAACAGGGTAATCAGCCCCAAAACGGAAACACCGAACTACGCAGAGTTATACAACACGGTAGACAGCCCGAAAAAGGAAACTCTTGTCGTAAATATCCAACTGAATCTAAAACTACCGAATCCATTTCCCAAGGTAGTTCGAAAGTGTCACAAAAAATCTATGAAATTAATATCGACACTACTAAGAAACTATTACCTCACATCCTTGTAAAAACTCAAATTTCAGATATCCCGCTTACGTTATTAGTTGATTCAGGCTCAGCCATTTGCCTACTTAAGCAATCTTCCATTTCAGAAAATCCAATATTAACCAAAGAAATTATCCAGCTTAAGGGTATCGAACCAAGCGAAGGAACAACTCCGTCGCTTGGCCACTTTCAATTAAAATTGCAGCTGTCTGAAAATAAACAGATAAAATATAAATTTCATGTCATCAAAGAAATAAATTTACCTTACGATTGGCATCATTGGTACCGATTTCCTCACCTATTTTGGCTGCAATATCGATTATGTAAATGACGTTTTACATATAAAAAACTTGAATATGAAACTTCAGTTTTTCAATCCGACTTATATTATTCCGCCTCGATCAGAAATGATTATTGAATGCACAGTCCAAAACCCTGAATTAATAGAAGGGGTGATTCTAGATCAACATTTATCCGAATCATTATTGATCGCGAATTGCATAGTAAAAGTAAAAAACGATAAGAAAATAAAAATCACAGCCGTAAATACATCCGAAGTACCCGCAAACATCAACGCAAACCTTAAGCTAAAGATAGAACCCTTACATCCCTGTTCTGTACAGATACCGAAAAATCCAAAAGAAAATGTCCATGAACGAACACAAGAGGTCATAAATTCGTTAAAAATCGATCATCTTAACCAGGAAGAAATCAACGCCCTTTTAGAACTCTGTTCCCATTATTCCGACATTTTCCACTTACCCGACGACCAACTAACATATACTACTGCTTTAAACCATCAAATCAAAACCAATAATGATATCCCTATCCATACTAAGTCGTACAGGTTCCCAGAATGTCATAAGAAAGAGGTGGAAACTCAAATCGACAAAATGCTCTCACAAAACATCATAGAAGCATCATCCTCACCGTGGAGTTCACCAATATGGGTAGTTCCCAAGAAAGCTGATTCCCAAGGCCGGCGCAAGTGGCGTATAGTCATCGACTATCGAAAGCTCAATGACGTCACAATCGGCGAAACGTATCCTATCCCACAGATATCCGAAATCCTTGACCAGTTGGGCAACAGCAAGTACTTTTCAACGCTAGACCTCACTTCCGGTTTCCATCAAATCCTCATTTCTGCAGAAGACGCGCCCAAAACAGCTTTTTCTGTGCCTCAAGGCCATTTCCAGTTCAATAGGATGCCGTTTGGGCTTAAAAATGCCCCTTCTACCTTTCAAAAGTTAATGAATAACTGTCTCTCTGGCCTACAGGGCTCCCGTTGCTTCGTCTATCTAGACGACATCGTTATATATTCGTTTGATCTTACGTCACACATCGATAACTTAAAAGCTGTTTTCGACAGACTCCGTCGCTTCAATCTAAAGCTGGAACCTGAAAAATGCGAATTTCTCCGGAAGGAAGTCGGCTATCTAGGGCATATTATTAGCGAAAGTGGCGTCAAGCCAAATCCCGATAAGACGAAAGCAGTCACTGAATTTCCTGTCCCTAGATCTCCAAAGGACATCAAGTCGTTCCTGGGATTGGTTTCCTATTACAGAAGGTTTATATCCGATTTTGCCAAATTGGCGAAACCCCTAACATCCCTCTTAAAAAAGGACATCCTCTTCGAATGGAAAAATGAGCAACAACTCGCTTTCGAGTCCTTAAAAGATAAATTGGTCTCCGCACCGATACTCGCTTATCCCGATTTCACACAACCATTTCTTTTGACATGCGATGCTTCTAACTACGCTATATCTGCCATCCTATCTCAAGGTCCCATAGGACATGATCGCCCAATTGCTTATGCATCTCGCACACTGAATAAAGCTGAATGTAATTACAGTGTCACTGAAAAAGAGTGTCTTGCTATTATCTTTGGAACCAAGACTTTCAGACCATATCTTTATGGTCATCGTTTTAAGATACTCACGGATCACAAACCATTACAATGGTTGTTCAACTGCAAAGATCCAGGATCAAGGCTTGTCCGATGGCGTCTGAAATTAGAAGAGTTCGAATATGATATCCAATATAAAAAGGGCAAAATCAATGCCAATGCAGACGCCCTATCTCGATTTCCAGTAAACCCAATTCAACCCACAGATCCTGCTACATCAAATCCCGTCGTTGAAGAAACCATACAGGAATTGGACAGAGACCTAATGGACTTACTTGTATCCCCACCTTCGTTTAATCTTGACGAAGACATCTTACAATCGCCACAGCTTGAATCAAATGAAGAGCTTTTGCCTCTACCTGATATTAACTTACCTGCATCCGCCGAATCCTCTGCTCCTTTCCTGGACAGTAATCCTGAAAGGCAAAATCCCTTGCCCGAACAGACACCCTTTGATACTCAACCTCATCCTGAACCTATTCCGTCCACTAGCACAAACCCAGAAGTGCCAGTAGATGACTATTCAACGTTTCTCAAATCAATGGCTAACAAAGACGTATCATTCAACACAGAAATCGAAGAATATAATGAAAGCCTCCTAAAATGTCCTGCAAAGGTAATCCTTATCCCTACGTCCATTGACTTAGATGAGTCTAATCCGTATATCCAAGAAATCTTAGCCAACCCGGAAGTTAACAACATGTTAACAACGTCTGAGAAAGAACTTTTCTCATTCCAAAGGTTTAACCTTAATGACAAAACCTATTATTTGTTATTCTTCAAAGTCCATCATTTTGATGAAGCCTCGTATCCTGAAATATTCGAAACTCTAAAAAGGGCCAGGAATGAATTAATAATATTCAATGATATTAATGAAATTGGTATATCCGATCTAAAGAATCCTTTTGAAAAACATTCCTTTATCAAAATTTATAACATGCTAACATATCTCTTTCACAATACACAAATTAAAATTAAAATATACCACAATAACATCATATATCCAGCCCCAAACGAAATCAAGCAAATACTGTATGATAATCACGATATCCCTATAGCTGGGCATTTAGGTTCCGTAAGAATGTATAACAGAATTAAACAAACATTTTATTGGAAAGGGATGCGTGGAGACATAGAGTCTTACGTAAAGAAATGTAAATCGTGTCAAGAAAACAAGGCACTTAGGAAAATAAACCGTGCCCCTATGCAAATCACCAGCACTTCAACTGAGCCAGGTCAGCGAATATCTATTGATATAGTCGGACCACTTCCAGAATCAGGACCTGCAAAATTAAAATTTATCCTAACAATGCAGGACGATCTCACCAAGTTTTCTTCAGCCTATCCTATTCGTAGTACCACTGCAGAAGAAACGAGTGAATGTCTTATTCACCACATATCGATATTTGGTATTCCCAAAATGATCCTCACTGATCAGGGCAGTAATTTTACATCAGATCTTTTCAAAAAGACATGCGATTTTCTTAAAATCAAAAATCTATGGGCCTCACCTTATCACCCCCAGACTCAGGGAGCTCTGGAAAGAAGTCATGCAACCCTGAAAGAATATCTCAAATCCTATGTCAATGAAGAACAGACAAATTGGCCCCGGTACGTGTACACAGCCATGCTTACGTATAATACTGCAGTACACTCTACCACTAACTTCACTCCATATGAGTTGAAGTTTGGTAAAAAACCCTACGTCCCAAATATGATTTTCGATGAAACTCCTGGTGTAACATATCCTGACTATGTTCGGATGCTCCAAAGTCGCTTGAAGTATTCACGACAAAAAGCAATTGAACATATTGCAAAATCTAAGATCTCTTCCAAAACATATTATGATAGTCGAACTCGTCCCGCACAGTATAAAACTGGAGACTTTGTTTACCTGAAAAATCACTTGAGATTAAGGAAAGGCTTATCACCTATTTGGAAGGGACCTTATAAAGTAGTGAAAGTACATGGAAATAACACACTTTCTCTGCTTATCAATCGTCGTCATGTCCGACATCATTACGATGAAGTCAAACCCGCTGAGACTTCAGAAAACCTGTAAAGGAAAATAAATATTAGTTAGTAATAAAAAAAAATAGTAATATAATAATAAAATAGTACTTACCTATTTGGTCATAAATATGACATATTCTTAAATTAGATAGTTGTTAGGTAGTTAAGTAAGATTAGATTCTAAAACACATGCAATCATTGTTTCAGTACAATTGGTGAAGTTCCAGGACAACAAGCACAAATTCAACAAATTGATTCGAGTCCTGGACTATATTTCGATTACCTTGGCCAAATTAGAATAAACAGACAGAAACTGAATGTTTTGATTCCGCTAGATATTTCTCATTTGAAACAACATATTTGGAAATTTAGACGAAGACGATGGCGTAAGATACGATGAAGCTATAGAATCAATACAGAATAACCAAAAGAAATTGGCTACATTAATGAAAGAAAATATTATGGTCACAACTTCTGTCATTTCATCATTTAACAATACTGTAAGGAAAATTAAAATTAATGAAGCTAATTTGAATATAGCTATTGATAACCTAACAATGTCAGTGAAAAACATGTCAAATGAACTAAATATTAGATATCATATGAATCAAATTTTAGATTACTTAGAAACAAGCATATTAACATTATCTTTCCAACTTGAGGATATAATAACTTCAATTTTATTTAGCAGTCAAAATACATTACATCCTGCCATAATAACACCTCAGCAGTTGTACCAAGAACTTGCTGACAATATTAGACATTTAAACAGTAATGAAGAATTACCAATCAAGTTGGAAATAAACTCAATGCATGTATTATTGAACGTTTCAACCATAACCTGTTATTATAATAATAAGAAAATTGTTTTTGTAGTAAGAATTCCCTTAGTCTCTCCAATAGAATATAATTTACATCATGTATTAGCGTTGCCGACTCCACATAAGGCCCAGGATCCGAATACCTACAGTATGATAATACCTAGAAATAAGTATATAGCAATGACCAGAGACAAGTCGTACTATTGCGTTATGGATAGCCTAGAAAATTGCAAAACGCTATCCTCACAAACTTTTATTTGTGACATTTCCAACGTGTATTCGAGCAGTGTTAACCCTATTTGCGAAATAGAACTCATGACAAAAGTGATAAGTGTTATTCCAGTGCAGTGTGAAACAAAATTTATTTTAGGAAGTGTTAGCCTATGGAAATCTTTATCTAATAATAATTGGATTTATGTTCAATCAAACCCAACAAAAGTATCTGTCGACTGTCCCGGTCGTGAACTGTATGACTTGAATGTGTTAGGTACAGGTGTACTCAATATTCCTTACAAGTGCACAGCTTTTACAAAAAACATGAAATTTATAACTAAACATGTAATTGCAAACATTAGTTCCTCTACTCTTAGCCTAGATTTCAATCTGATCAATGATTGGTGTTGTAATTTAACTAGACTGTCTAACCTCATAGATAATGTGTCTCCCGCCTCAACTATTTTGCAGAATATTGACCTAGATGATTTATATTTAAAAAATAATAAAAAAATATTAAATTCCCTTTTAGATAACACTGATAAAATTATAGCCAGCCCACACATAGTCAAGTATGGGACACATTACTCTATCATTATTATTGTAATAGTTTTAGTAATAATTGTGTATTTAATTTTTAAGATTTACTTCCATTATAAACCTGGCAGCAACCGCAAACCACTAAGTTTGATTAAATTTTCTAAACAGCCTACAGTAGAAGTAGAAAATGACACAGTAATTGAAATTCCTTCTCCATCCATCAGGCGTAATCTTTGATCTTATAGATAACTTAAATAAACTTCGACCTTTTAACTCGAAGCTTATTTTCTACCGGGGGAGGTGTTATACCCTACCAATGCACCCCCTAACGCAACGTCATCCCCTATACTGCTGACCCTACAGTGTTCACCTAAGTTGATAGAGAGTTAGCAGTGAAGAGTCAGTCTGCTCCGAACCACGCTCGAGTGCGGTTGCCAAAGGGTCCCTTTGCGATAATTTCCAATAAAAGTAATAAAAGTTTTAGTTAATTAAAATATCCTTTTTTTTAAAAAGCTAATCCTTTGGGACCCCATAACAGAACGCAGTGAGTTTGTACGGGCGGCGAAGAAAATAATTTAGTATTTTTAATTAGCTGCAGTAAATTGATAGTTTTATTTATTGTAAATTGTTACATAAAGAGCTCGTACTACTGAATCACGTTACTGAAGCTTATTAAAATACTATCAATCATTATATATGTATATTGGAAAATAAAATAAACAGTTAATTAATCCAAAAAAAATATTATATTATTATTGCCATAGAAATTATACATTTTAATAAAACATGTTTAACCGGATTACATCGCGTAAATTGCATCGGTTGTATCTGACGATGTAATCCAGTAAAATGTTTTTTTTTTTTTTTTTTTTTTTATGATAAATAGATCTGCTCTTGACCGCAATCTAGACAGCTTTGTCAGGATGTGGTCGACGATGGAGCGAGCAAACCTATTAGGTGCCGATTCACTCCATGCACACTTTTATTTTATTGTAATGTGTAGTGATCGCGAAAACCTAATAAATTATTAAATAAATTATATATTACACACACTGAAAAATTTACGCCTATACGATTTAAATTAGCGGTTATTGAACCGTATGACATTGAAAATACGGAATCTCAAAAAAAGTTTTGTTTTGCAAGCATTACAATTTATAATAATTCATTCCTCTCTTATCATAAGTACGTAATTTTACAGTAAACAATCTCTCACTATAGTTATAAATTAAACTCTCGCGGTAAGTAGATACCTACCTTTAATAAAATACAATAAATAGGTACTTACTCAAAGGAATCTGCTTTCAAGCATTACAAGCAAATTACTTTTTCCTTTTTGTCATAACTGGCAAAGTACAAAAAAATCGTTAAATTGTAAAATTAAATGCTCGCTGTTCTGTAGTTCTACCTATAAAGGTTTTTTTGTGGCTTACCTTATTTCATCCTTCGGAAATCGAAAAAATCTTCCGTTTCCTTGTCTAGATATAGACACACATTCGTGTAAAGCACAATACACTACCATTTTCAATTAAAATACAACTACAAACACCAAAAAATATATTGCGTGACGCACTCGACTGGCGATTGACATCCATTGAATATTGCAGTCCAACTTGCCGCCAAACTGCGAGCAAGTGCGGGGCGCGGGTGAGGAACTTAAATTGGCGGGGGGCAGTGATTGGCCGTTCTGTACGTTAGTACTATTAGATATTCTGTGGTATCAATGCTGTTGTCAGATATTTTTGCCCAGAATAAAACTTTAGGCTAACAAAAAAAAAATATTGCGTAAACAATCACAATAAATTCACAAGTTATGACGACCAAATCCAGTAGGCCATGGCGAGCCGTGGCCGCGCACGCGCCCTGGCGCGCGTCAACACAGATAATAAAATAAACATTATAATCGGAATTTATTTTCTATCCTTGTCAGGATTCCGTCAATCTCTGTTTTATCATACAAAAAATATGCCTGTAAACACTTAAATATAATTAAAAGCAATATGACAATCCAAAGTTCTGCCAAAAACGCGATTTTAAACGATAAAAAATTTCAATGTATGACTAGTGGCGCCACCCTGAATTTTGTATACTCTTTGGTGCCAATTTGTACGACCGTCAAAAAAATGGATTGAAAACTCCTTGGACCCAACCAAGGAGTTTTCAATCCATTTTTTTGACGGTCGGTCGAAGTGGCATTAAAAACTCCTTAGTTGGGCTGAAGTGTGTGGTTATGGAAAAAAATTACATTACAGCCTTGTTTTGTTCAGCAAACTGTATCGTAATGAAATTTTTTAAATTCATTACAGGTGCATGTGCGTAAAGTATGTCATTATGACATTACTTTCGAGTTCATAATTCGAATTTTACGATACGAGTGTAGATAATAGTACATTATGATACAAGTGAGCTAAGTTGACTATTATACTCGAGGCTGGATTGCAGCCCGAGCCGAAGGCTAGGACGTAATGGAGCCGAGAGTATAATAGTCAATGCTCACGCGTGTCATACGACGTTTTTTAGGGTTCCGAAGTCCTACAAGGAACCCTTATAGTTTCGTCATGTCCGTCCGTCTGTCCGTCTGTCCGTCTGTCCGTCTGTCCGTCTGTCCTAATCCTTTACAGCTTAATAACTTCTACAGTTATAAACATAAGTAAATGAAATTTTGTTAAAAAATAGTCGACATATAGATCTCAATTTTAAAAGAATAAAAGAATCGTTTTTCCGTATTTTAGGGGTGGTGTCCATACATGTGAAATGGAGAAAAAAAAATTTTTTCGCTGCACCCCCTCGTGTGGGATATCATTGAATAGGTCTACTAAAATGAAGGTAATGTTTGATACACCACTTTTTTATCAGGTGTACCATCTGCGAAATATAGCCCGCCAAAGTGGCTTGCAATGTGTCCCCCCCCCTGCCATTTCTAAACTATGCAATGTAGAAACTTATAATCTTCCACATCGATAGACCTTTGTGAAAACTCTCTTTTAAAATTATTTCGAGTATAATGTGATTATAATTTTTTGAGTTATAGAGAGAAAACTGAAAAATACTTAAAACGTCCTAGTTCAAAGGTCACTGACCTTAGAGAAAAATTATCATAGCAAATAATGCTCCTTTAGCTACTTTCTATTTGAAAAAATCACAAAAAGTAACTTTGGAATGACAAACGTCTTAAATTTGGCTTCTTGAATTTATCGCTAGATGGCGCTACTAACAACACGCTCTGAGTCGCGAATGCTGCCGATTATTGCAAAAACTAAAATAGCCATGATTAATATTCGATTTGATTCGTTTGTAATTACACCATTTTTTTTTTTTTTTTTTTTTTTCTCCGAGGAGGAAACCTTCAAAAGGCTACCAGCCTCATGGGGAAGAGGCTGGGGTGTGTGGGATTTTTACCGCACTAAAACCTCCCCGGTGGCCATCTTCAGCACAATAGAGAGGGGACTCCGGGAATGGTTATACTACCGGTGCCCCCCCTGTGCTTTGCCTAAAAGGCACGTCTCTGGGCAGACTTTTGTCTCCCTAAAGACTTTCCCGATGAGACACCATATTGTGGCACGGGACCACCGCGTGCCACCGTCATCACTGAGGTCACACTGTGGACGCCCAAAGCCCCCACTTTGGACAGCCGTGACCATAAAGGACCCCTGTCCTTTCAACAGAGCAGGGGGAAGCGGCGTGTTGCCCTAATGAGCTAGGCACCGGAGTGGTTGCCTCTCCGACGCCGCCTTCTCCGAGCAGGATCGGCCCTCTCTCGATCCCGCTCCGCAGCCTCTTTCTGAACCATGACGGTCTCACAGAAAGAGGCCACCTCCATCCAATTTGTCGTCTCTGCCAGCATAGCAGAAACTATCGCTGGCAGAGAAAGATCTTGCCCGATTTTTTCGACCAGGACCCGCCGCTCCGAGTTCCACGCAGGACACTCTGCGAGCGTGTGTTGGGCGGTATCCTGGTCACCTCCACAATGGTGGCAATTCGCCGTGGCCTCACGTCCAATCCTATTCAGGTATTCACCGAAACAACCGTGTCCGGTGAACACCTGAGTAAGCCGGTAGGTGACGCGCTCACTCCTATTCAGCCAGGCCTCGAAGCACGGCAGGATGGCTTCGATCACGCGCTTGTGCGCATACTGCGGCTCTAAAAGCCGCTCGCGCCACTGCTCTAGTGCGTGTCTTCGCTCCTGCCGCCTTAACCTTTCGAACGCCCTAGAGGGCGCGCTTTCGCCACTCTGGCGGATGGTGCGGATCCGGTCATATACCCTCGCATCCATTTCCGCCAGTATGTCCAGGGGAGGAAAGCGCGCCAAGAGAGTTGCCGCCTCGAAGGATATTGTCCTATATCCTCGTACGATACGAATGGCTACTTTACGCTGCAGGCTATTAAACTTAGCTCTGCAGCGCCGGACACCTGATAGTCTATTAGACCATACAGGCGCCCCATAAAGGGCCATCGACCGCACGACCCCAGCGTAGAGGCGACGAACTTCCTCTCTAGGTCCCCCGAGATTAGGAAGCAATCTGTGCAAAGCACCCATTGCCCCCTCGATCCGGGGAATAAGGCGTCCAAAGTGCCCTTCAAAGCCCCAGCGACTGTCTAGGGTTAGGCCAAGGTATTTTATACTCTGGCCCACCTGGACTTGCGCGTCACCGACGCAAATCGACGTGCTGGGTGGTTGTCTACCTCGCGGCAGTTTATGAAACCACAACGCTTCCGTTTTGTGAGGTGCTATCTCCAAACCCAGCCCGCGGATTTTAGCCACGACCTTAGCCACCCCAAGCTCGGCAAGCCGGATGGTTCCCTCAAAGTTTTCCCCGCCGGCAATGACCAAGGTGTCGTCTGCATAACAAACAACACTCACGCCAGCGGGAAGATCGACACGAAGAACCGCATCATATGCCAGGTTCCACAAGAGTGGGCCCATAACCGACCCCTGTGGAACGCCGCACGTAATCTCCCTCCGATGGACTCTACCGTCCCTACCCACATAACGTATGTGCCTATCGCGAAGATAGGCCCCGACAATGCCCTGTAGGTACGGAGGTACCTGATGGTATACAAGGGCCTCCCTAATCGCGTCCCAAGGCAGGGAGTTAAAAGCGTTGACGATATCCAAGCTAATCGCCAATGCCACCCCACCCCGGGATACTGCCTGCTCCGAAAGCGAGCGGACACGAAGAATCGCGTCTACAGTCGAACGCCGCTGACGGAAGCCATACTGGCTATCGGCAAGGTCGGGACCTACCCGCGACAGGTGCCTGACGAGGCGAGCGGCAACTATTCTCTCAAATAGCTTTGATGCCTCGTCGAGCAGACAGATGGGACGGTATGCAGAGGGAGATTCCGCGGCCCTACCTTCCTTCTTTAAGAGAACCAATCCAGCTTCCTTCCAGCCGGAGGGGAATACACCAGCACGGAGGCAACTGTTGAAAAGCCGCCTCAAGCGGTCTCCTAAGGCATTCAAAGCCAAGACCCACGCCCGACCCGGTATACCGTCGGGTCCTGGCGCGGTGTTGCGAGCTTTAAGGCGGTCGATGGCTCGGTCTAACTCCCCTTCTGTTACCCCCAACTCATCAGACCAATCCAGGGGAGGCGGAGACAGCGAGGAACTGTCCTGGACTGTAGGAAAAAGCGTGTTCACGACTCTTCCCAACAAGCCCGGGTCCAGTGTTTCCGTTAGCGGGGGTACCCAAGGGCGTAGCTTGCCCATAACAACCTTATAAGGTCGTCCCCACGGGTTTCTGTCCAGCTCCTCGATAAGTTCGTTCCAGGACCGAGCCCTTGCTTCTGTGATAGCAGTGTGGAGTGCCTCTCTAGCCACCCTATAGGCTTCATAAGCTTCGGCCGTCTCCTCGGCTGTAGCTCGACGTCTGCGTCGGGTTCGCGTGTAACGGCGGCGGGATCTCAAACAAACCACCCTTATTAGCTGTGCAATTTCTTCCGACCACCAATATACCTTTCGGTACATAGTGCATCTGACCCGGGGCATTGCAGCGTCACAGATGGACGTCATTGTATCCCGGAACCAAGTGGCCTCTTCCTCGGGATCGGGCAAGATCTCATCGGCATCCCTACCCTCTGACCACGCCGTGACGAAGGCAGCTGCGACGAGTAAATCTTTGTCGAGTTTTTTGATAGCCCAACGTCGCGGCGATGAGCCAGAGCTCGAACTGCTTGGACCAACAGGAGGGTGGAGTGCTAAATCGAAAACAATATGGCGATGGTCGGACAACGTAACCATCTCCTCCGCCACCCTCCATCCTGACACCAAGTGGGTGACCGAAGGAGTCGCCCATGTCAAGTCTACGATCGACTCTCCCTGCCACCGGACGCACGTAGGAACGGACCCCTGATTTAAAAGACAGAGGTCAAGTGACGCCGCCCAGGCTTGCAAAATCTCTCCCCTCGGCCTGTCCCGGGTGCTCCCCCACAATCTGGAATGAGCGTTGAAGTCACCCAGGACGAGGACCGGACGAGGTAGACATTTGCGACGTACGCAGTTTGCCACCCCGTCCAGGTATTCTTCGTACTCAGCGAGGGACACATTGGGAGAGACGTAGCAGCCCACTACTGCCAGAGTACCCCACGCAACGGCAACAAAGCCCAAACCCTTTTCTAAAATGGAGCAGGGAGGCCCACCAGCCCAGTAAATGGTGACAGAGCCCTCAGCATCTCCAAACCAACGAGGATGGTCCGGCACACTGTAGGGCTCCGCTACCACTGCTATGGCAACCGACCGCTCCGCAACAGACTGCAGTAACAGGTTCTGCGCGTTGCGGCAGTGGTTCAAGTTGCCCTGTAATACTTTTAAGGCTGGGAACATGATGTTTCCATAGCCTCCAGTGGGTCGCTTGCCAATGCCGTCTCGGTTCCAGCCTTGGTGGCTGGGGTAAGAGGGGCCTGTTTCCCCTTATTTTTATTTTTCATCCTAGGAGCGCAATTTTTGCTTCCCAGCTTGTGGTCCGTAGGTCGACCGAGGTCTGTACATAACGGGCATCGAACGGCACGTGCCGTGCACTCCTTCGTCCTGTGGCCAGGCACACCACAGGTGAAGCACCGGTTGCTCCGGTCAACCGTACCAGGACACTGATTTCCAACGTGGCCAATCTCGAGGCATCGGAAGCATCTCCTAGGCCGTGCCGCTAACGCCTCAACGCGAACCGACGTCCATCCCATGCAGAAACGTTTAGCAGAAGCCAACTTCTTTGCGGTTGCCAATGGACAACCGATTGTAATTACACCTACTTAAGGAACCCTATAATACTGAGCATGGCCCGACATGCTCTTGGCCGGTTTTTTTCAACACACTTGCGAGGAATAGTAGATTGTTACACAAGGGTCGAAAGGAATCAATTCCCATACGAGGTATAGTCTATAGTCCGAGTAGGAATTGATGACTTTCACCCGCGTTAAACACTCTACTTTTCATTTCGAATTTATGGAAAGTAATAAATAATAGTTTTTCTAAAATACATATTTTCTTGGATATTCGCCACTTCATAAAATTATTGTATACATTTAAGCGAGTATTTAAGTATCGTTCCTTTGAAATTTCTGGCAAAAGATTTTCGATTACTGTGTTTGCCTCATCTTTAACCAAACTTGGGGTCAACATTTTAGAATCACTTGAACTAATTTTTAATCAAATATTAGTCTATAAAACCGAGATTTAAAATGTCGGTACAGACAGAGTTAATATCCCGGCAAATTATGTAGTCTTTTTTAAATTTAAAATATGGAACACACCGCGTCACCACCGGCGCCGGGCCGTCCCGCTTAATAGGGTTTTTTTTAATTCGCACTGGTTGTTTATAAACTTACAAGACCGTGGCATTATTTTTCGATATTTTTCTTAGGGCCGGTCTTTCAATTACGACTTTACTGGACAGTTAGCTATTCAATGAGTAAATTTAACTGATCCTTTATCGACTAGGTAGCTTTGCTCGGGTCTTTCAATTTGATATTACTGGACAGTTAGCTAACTGAGGTTTATTTCTTCAGAATGGCAACAATTTATTATTAACCTTCTTTCAATGTGGTTGTGGTGGATCAGGGACCTTACAAAATGTTTTCATTTAGCATTATATTGTTGGTGTCCTTGCCGCACTTGAAATAAATAAATATAGCCATCCTGTAATCAAACGATTGAGACTGGCCCGGATATTTATGCAATAAATATGCAAAACTTCATTTTGACATTACATATCTGTCACTTGGGCCGTCTTGTTGTTATATTCAAATATTTTCAATTGAGCTGATTTATTTCTATTTCTATTCAAAATGAGTCAAAACCAAACGAAAAAGAGGAAGGACTGTAAATTCCAATAACAGAAGCTTAATGCCTATACAAAAACATAGTTGAAAAACGTACGCAACAGTACAGACAAGGAAGCAGCTTGGAACTTATATTGTATTGTTTTTGTTGATATTGTAATGTTGTTTCTTGGCTAAATAAATACATTGAATTGAAGTGTATTATAATTTTGGATAAGTGGGTATATTGTGTAGGTTATCATCATTGTCAACTGCATTTATAACATGATGATGATGACCAGCAAGTTAGTAGCAGGGTATCTGAAATGAATCGGCTCGTGTGTGTGCAATACAGTTGGTAGGTAAATATCCTGATGAACAGGGATAGTTGAAATGTAGGGAAGGCTGTGCAAGGCGATCTTCATCAAAATAAAAACATAATTTTTTTCACACAAAAAAGGTACAGTCAGCGCCAAAAAAATGAATACACTGCGAAATTAATACGTTACTTTAAGAAATAGAAACTAGACGGCGTCGGCGGACGCTCGAAAGAAGCGAAGTCTCTACGCGTTTTCAAGCGTGGATAGAACACACGTGTGAGTTAACGGTGACGTTTTTTATCGGTTTACTCCCTGTTGGCCGAGCGCACAACGACGCTATAGAAGCTTCGCTTCAAAAGTAGTGAAATCTGATACATAAACTACCTGGTTTGTGAATAGTGAATATATAATCAACAATTTTTTCAAAAAATCACGTTTTGGTTTCGTGGAGTGTATAAGTACATATTTTAGCAGCTGACTATACACTCGAGTTTCTGTCAGCTAGTTTGACATTGACGTTTGTTAACAGGAGAGTAATAGCCCTAACTGGCTCTGAAACAGCCAGGTAGATTTACTCTTCAGTTAGGGGTTTTACTCATCGGTTATCTCTTAACTGTCTCTTGAAAGACTCAAATTTCTCTTAACTGTTGAGTAAATCTTACTTGACTGTTTAACCGTAGAGTAAGACGCTTACTTGACGATTGAAAGACCGGCCCTTAATTATGAAAATAAATTCGTAGCCGACTATCTATAGTTCTATTTTTAAAATTCATTCCCGCCCTAGGGAGGAAAGCAATTACTATGAGTCTTTCCCGCCCTAGGGAGGGAATCAGCGTTTTCCACCCGCTACTCGGATCAAACAAACACTACTTTCCGAGTATGAGAAATGAAAAAAAACATACACACATTTTAGATAAATATTGAATTTGTGAAAAATGGCACACGGATTATTATAATCGCACCACATACTACTTAGAGATACTCGGTGACATACAGCTATGCGCGCGAAGGTGGTCGAAGGAAACCGCCAAACAGCCTATTATTAAAAATAAAATAAATTGTTTTTTTTTATTTATAACAGAAATTAATGTTAATTTGTTGACAAAAATAAATTATTTTATGAAATTAAATGTTTATTTATCATATTGTTAGCGACAGCTTTAATATTTTATTAAAAAAAACAAACGAAACGACAAAAGATTATTTTTAATCTCAGATCAAAACAAAATATAAGGTAAGTATGAATTTAAATAAGTCGACAAAAATTCTAGCTAACTAGTGAACGCTGCGCGTGCCGGATCGAAAGCACAGATTACTATATTAGTATCGAAAGTGAGCTCTCCGTCGTACGCGCGCCTCCCACTATAGCTCGCCATGATGTCTGCATTGCGTCGGCTAGCCACACCCATCGCTTCCTTCTTCATTGCAGTTTGACGCTAATAATATTTTAATTAAAACAGTTAATTTATTCCCAAAAATGTTTAATTTTGTTCAGTCATAAATAGTAGATTGTTACACAAGGGTCGAAAGGAATCAATTCCCATACGAGGTATTTGTCCGAGTAGGAATTGATGACTTTCACCCGCGTTAAACACTCTACTTTTCATTTCGAATATAAGGAAAGTAATAAATAGTAGTATTTCTAAAATACATATTTTATTGGATATTCGCCACTTCATAAAATCATTGTATATGTACGAGTTAATATCCAGGCAAATTATGTAGTCTTTGTTAAATTTAAAATATGGAACACACCACATCACCACCGGCGGCGCCAGGCCGTCCCGCTTAATAGCTGGTTTTTTTTTAAATTCACACTGGCTGTTTAAACACTATGTTATAAATTTCGTAGTCGACTATCTATAGTTCTGTTTTTAATAGTAGATTGTTATACAAGGGTCAAAAGGAATCAATTTTCAACAAATCAAAAAAAAAACTTATTGTATTGTATTGTATTTATTGATAACAATTGTTACAAGTCATTTTTTTTAAATTAACATAATTAGACCCTTTCATGGATTCCTTAAATGAAACGTTACTTAAACTGAAAAAAACAGATAACATTATGCTGATAGGAGATATAAATATTCCTATTAATCGTACCAGAATCGACATGACCGGAGAAAAATATTTAACTCTAACAGCCTGTCATGGATTACTGCCTGCGCATACTGAAATCACCCGGCATATAAGTGGTACGTGTCTGGACCATGTATTGCTGAAGAGCTCATACTCTATTCATACCTTGATTCCCCAAACTTCTTTAACGGATCATTATCCGGTATTAGTATGTATGGATCTCAAACCACCACGAACGTTTACAAACTTAACCTACAGTAAAATTAATAACGAAACCCTAACGCAAGACATATTAAACATCGATTTAGCACCTTTGTTCCATTATATTGATCCTGACTATTGTTTCAATTACCTAACAACTGCGATACAACATGCAATAAATAAGAATACTGAAGTTATCTTAACATCAAGGCGTAAAAAAATCATCAAACCCTGGATAACTATTGGGTTATTAAGATGCGTGAAAAACAGAGACAGACTACATTTAAAATTAAAAGCAGCACCTAATAATGAAACTCTGAAATTAACATATACGCGGTACAGGAATTTCTGCAATACTATTTTGAAGAAAGTAAAACATGCTTACGAAAAATCTGAGGTTGAAAAAACTAAAAATAATCCAAAAAAACTCTGGAAAGTTCTCAAGGACATCTCTTACATGAACAAAGTACCTAGTAACCCTAATCATCATTTCAGCCGAAAGACGTCCACTATGGACATAGGCCTCCCCCAATTAAGGGGGGGATATGCCATAATCGCCACGCTTGGCAGGCGGGTTGGCGATCGCAGTTGGTTGGTTAAATACTCAGAGAACGCTGCTGCCCATCCTCTGGTGAATCCCTTAGTCGCCTTTTACGACACCCATGAGAAGAGATAAGGGTAAGTATTAGTATTCCTACCAAGTACCAGTACCAGTATAGTACCAGTATTAGTATTAGAGCTACCTTTTACAAAAGCAAAAAATCGAGCAAAATCTATATTACAAATGAAATACCTTAGTAATTACGTTATGTTTATGACCTATGAACATAATACATCGATTTTCAGCAGGCCGGCGGCGACGCCAGCAAATGGCGGTATATAGATATAGGTATAGATTACCTACGCAACACTGCGTTCCTAACCGCTCATCAAGTTAAAAGAATAAAAAATTTTAGTAAAAAATAGCCGCATTCACTTGCTATAACTATCATTATTATTTATTTATACACTTATACACAGTACACACCTATAACAGACTACACAGGGATACTAGAGATTTATATATTGTGTCTCATCATTAGCAAACCCTTGATGAATGTTGATTTATTTTTAAATTATTATAATTTATAATAATCATTTAGGTATGTGATAATATATGAATGTGTATATAATATAAAATATTTTTAATACTATATACACACACAAACACCCACATCACGCACACACAAACACCCCTCCCCCACCACGCACACACAAACACCCCCCCCCACACACAACACACCCACTCTCGTATATTATTCTGCTTTATTTGTTTTGGGTATGTAGTCATTGAATGCTTTTGCTGGCTTGGCACCCGCTCGTCACTTGGGGTTGACACTGAAAATCAGCGCTGTGTTGTGACTCACGTTACAACACAGCATCATGCTGAGTGTCAACCTCATTGCCGCAGCTACGACATGCACCATATAATTAAGTTTAAGTTTAATTATTTTTTATGTGTACCTACCGCATGTCGTCTTGTTGTGGCAATAAATCATTTTTCTTTCTTTCTTTCTTCTTTCTATTCCCAAAGGCGATATTTTATCATATGCTGATGATACAGCTCTCTTCTTCTCTGCCAATACGTGGGATGAGGCCTTTAATGCTGCGCAAAATGGGTTCAATATTGTTAACAACTGGCTTCGATTACATCTTCTGACTCTAAACAGTAATAAAACTAAATATCTGACTTTCAGCATCCGTCAACCGAGACTAACATTGAACAACTACAACATAATCCCTCATCAATGTACCCCAGAAGTAAACTGCACTTGCAAGCCAATAGAACACGTTAACAACATCAAATATTTAGGGGTCATTATAGACAGTAATCTCAGTTTTAAAGACCATATAAAATTACTTAGCACTCGGATCAGAAAGCTCATATATGTCTTCAAAAAACTTAGACATGTTGTATATTCATTCATATTAAAACAAATCTACTTCGACTTATGCCAGTCTGTAACAACGTACTGCATCTCATCCTGGAGAGGAGCCCCTAAAACTATAATCAAACCTTTAGAAATTGCTCAACGTGCTGTCCTTAAGATTTGCACTTTTAAGCCTCGTCTTTTTTCTACTACACTATTGTATCAATACTGTGAAGTACTTAGTGTTCGACAGCTCTATTTATTTACTATCGTCCTAAAGCAACATAAAGAATTAATATATGACTCTAGTCTAAAATATAAGCGCAGGAGACACTTTGTGTGTCCTCGTTCTCACAAACCAAACACATCTTTTATTAGAAGATTTTATGTATTTTTGGGCCCATATGTCTATGACAAAATTAATAATAAGTTGGATATTTATTCTTGTAATAACACTCAGTGTAAAATTAGGGTGAAAGAATAGTTATTAACCTTAACTTATGACGAAACTGAATTGCTGCTAACTGTACTTGAATAACCATATTTGACTAACTTCAAATTATATTAATAAAAATAAAAAAACTTTTTGGCACTGATTGCAAAATAATACACATACACACTACTCACACATAAAAAATTCCTAAATTCCTATTAGCTTTTTATCTTATAAGTCATATAACCATGTCTGTAACGGAATAATTTTTTGGTGTCAATTTTTTTTTAATTTTTTTTTTAAATTTCCATTCGATGTATTTAGACGCTGGGCTCGGGCGGCTATAGTCCGAGTAAAACACTCTACTTTTCATTTCGAATATAAGGATAACGCCGTAGAGGTTGCAAAATTTTGGGCTTGCCAAATCTGACAATAGATCAGTCGTACCACTGACACGAAGAAGGAAAGTAATAAATAGTAGTTTTTCTAAAATACGTATTTTCGTGTATGTCAGCTACTTCATAAAATCATTGTATGTAACCGCTATAACTCACAAGGATCCACTCGTGTGCGCCCATCCGTCAATACCTTTGTTACCTACGGTACCCACCCGTGCATGCCGTCCCCAGGCGAAAAAAAACCCTATTTTCTAATATAGTTACGGTTCCAATTCGATTACACGAAATTTAAGAGTGTGGCCCACTAAAAACTTCGTCTTTGAAAATAAAAATGTATTAAACATATTAAAATTTATATTCTGCGGAACGCACTCGCAAGTCTGCAGTCAAGATGGCCGCCGCCATTGTTTATTGTTCGTGTCAGTGAGTGAAATAGTTATTTTGTGTTTGTTTTAGTGCTCATTGCTATCGGTAAGTTTATAAATAATAATCATAAAAATACGTAGTTTATTGGTAAATAATAGTTTTCACGGAATAATATCACGAAATTAGATTTTTATGGTGACAAAATTACGTAGTAAAATTATCGCAATTTTTTTTCGTCATTTATGTTTTTTTTTTTTGTATAATTATAGCGGCATATACCAATACAGTTTACACATTACTAAATCAATGAAGGTCCATGCAGAATTCTTGTAAAATCCATTATAATCTATTTAGTAGTTATAAACTCTGTAGGACGTTCAGAAAATCATGTTTTGGTACGGTATGTACAATATAAAGTTTGAGTTTTTTTTGTTGTTATAAATGTAATGTAGGACTCATAAAATTACATTGCCATTAGATTACGTGTAGTTTCATATTGATAATTCCAAAGTTTCATGTAAATTCATTCAGTAGTTTTGTCAGAAATCCACATGATACAACCTCATTACAATAATGACCTATAAATCAGCCAGTACTCTAATTTCATAATTTTATATTTTTTTCTTTAGTTAAATTAGAGAATGGTTATTTTTTGTATATATGGCCCCATTCTTTGGGAATCCAAAATAACTTCATAATTTTATATTTTTTTCTTTAGTTAAATTAGAGAATGGTTATTTTTTGTATATATGGCCCCATTCTTTGGGAATCCAAAACAGTTTACATTATATGGATAAAGACGATAGAATTTGAAATAGAGATTTTTTTATGAGGCGTGGCAGACGGCGCGGCCGCGACGCGCGCCGCGCGCGTGAGCAGCGGTGCCGCAGGGAGACTTTACCGTGAGAGTATAAGGTACTTTCAATTTCCATTCGAGGTATTTAGACGCCCGAGCGCAGCGAGGGCGGCTATAGTCCGAGTAAAACACTACTTTTCATTTCCAATATAAGGATAACGCCGTAGAGGTTGCAAAATTTTGGGCTTGCCAAATCTGACAAAAGATCAGTCGTACCACTGACACGAAGAAGGAAAGTAATAAATAGTAGTTTTTCTAAAATACGTATTTTCTTGTATGTCAGCTACTTCATAAAATCATTTTATGTATTTAAGTATCGTTACTTTGAAATTTCTGGCAAAAGATTTTCGATTACTGTTTTTGCCTTGTCTTTAACCGAATCTGGGGTAAATATTTCAGAATTGCTTGAACTAATTTTTAATCAAATATTAGTCTATAAAACTGAGATTTTGAATTTTGACAAAGTTAGTATCCCGGCAAATTGTATAGTCTTTCTTAAATTTTAATTATGGAACACCCCGCGTCACCACCGGCGCCGGGTCGTCCCGCTCATGGAGAACAGAAAGGAGGTCCCGCTTATAGGTTTTTTTTTAAATTCACACTGGCTGTTTATAAACTCACAAGACCGCGGCATTTTTTTTCGATATTTGTCTTCCGACTATCTATAGTTCTATTTTTAAAATTCCTAGGGTGGACAGCAATTACTATGAGTTTTTCCCGCCGTAGGGAGGGAATCAGCGTTTTCCACCCGCTACTCGGATCAAACAAACACTACTTTCCGAGTATGAGAAATGAAAAACTCTTTGCTGCGATTTAAAAATAAACTGTAAAGTAAAAAGCACTAGTGCGATAATATAATGTAAAAACCGCCCAAGTGTGAGTCGGACTCACGCAGTGAGGGTTCCGTACCACCCATCGACCTGATACCCCATAGAAACCGATTTAATTTACGAGAGTATAACAAAAGACATCAACGAACGTACGCGAAATGTGAATTTTTGCATCTCTTTCTTCCGTAGGTACCACCACATATGTCTATGTTTGTCCTGTTTTTAGTATTTGTTGCTAAACTACATAGTATGCACTATAATCACACCAAGTTTGACGCTGGTATGTTTTGAAGATAGAACAGGAACAAAAACGTTGAAAAAAATGCATGTTTTTCGAGGTTTCTTGTATGGGGACCACCTTTGGTTTTAGACTTTTTTTGTTTTTAATATTTGTCGTAATACACCTCATAGCAACACATATTCCGTGAAAATTTCAATTGGTTATCTATTACCGTTACAAAGATACAGCCCTGTGACAGACAGATGGACGAACGGACGGACAGACAGCGTAGCGAGAGTAATAGGGTCCCGTTTGGCACCCTTTGGGTACGGAACCCTAAAAAGCATGCGTGCGTAATAAACTACATTATGAACCTAAAAACGGTGCAATAAGAGCCACTTTACGAGC
Source organism: Asteroscopus sphinx (assembly GCA_949699075.1). Lineage (NCBI taxonomy): Eukaryota > Metazoa > Arthropoda > Insecta > Lepidoptera > Noctuidae > Asteroscopus > Asteroscopus sphinx. Next base: position 15,053,426 of record OX453004.1, on the reverse strand, counting down.
AAGTGTGTTGAAAATATTTTTATCTACACTCGTATCGTAAAATTCGAATTATGAACTCGAAAGTAATGTCATAATGACATACTTTACGCACATACACCTGTAATAAATTTAAAAAGTTTCATTACGATACAGTTTGCTGAACAAAACAATGCGGTAATTTAATTTTTTTTCCATAACCGCACACTTCAGCCCAACTAAGGAGTTTTTAATGCCACTTCGACCCAACCAAGGAGTTTTCAAACCTTTTTTTTAGCAGTCGTACAGTTTGGCACCAATGAGTACAAAAAATTCAGGGTGGCGCCACTAGTCATACATTGAAAATTTTTATCGTTTAAAATCGCGTTTTTGGCAGAACTTTGGATTGTCATATTGCTTTTAATTATATTTAAGTGTTTACGGGCACATTGTTTGTATGATAAAACAGAGATTGACGGAATCCTGACAAGGATAGAAAATTAGTTCCGATTATAATGTTTTCGCCAAACTATATTTTATTATCTGTGTAGGCGCGCGGCAGCGCGCGTGTGTGGCCGCGCGCCACGTCCTACTGGATTTGGTTTGGTTTGTTATTGTTTACGTTATTATTATGGTTTTGTAAGTCGAAAGTTTTATTCTGGGCAAAAATATCTGACTACAGCAGTGATACTGAACTGAGGAGAATATGACCCCGCCAGAATTTCTGGATGCAGCAACGGAAATGACGAACAATCTTTTACCAAAAAAATCAAGAAAAACAACGACAATGTTACGAAGATTTTGACTTTGGTATTTTATTTAAAATTGTATGAGTTTAGATAAAATAGTGTATGAAACTGACATAATTAGGTATTAAAACACTCGTGTGATACTATTAAAAACCTCGCCTACGGCTCGGTTTTTAAACTCACACTCGTGTTTTAATAACCCCTATTATGCAACAGTTTCATAAACTACTATTATCTACACTCGTATCGTAAAATTCGAATTATGAACTCGAAAGTAATGTCATAATGACATACTTTACGCACATGCACCTGTAATAAATTTAAAAAGTTTCATTACGATACAGTTTGCTAAACAAAACAATGCGGTAATTGAATTTTTTTTCCATAACCGCACACTTCAGCCCAACTAAAGTAATTTTTAATGCCACTTCGACCTAACCAAGGAGTTTTAAAACCTTTTTTTTAGCAGTCGTACAGTTTGGCACCAATGAGTACACAAAATTCAGGGTGGCGCCACTTGTCATACATTGAAATTTTTTATCGTTTAAAATCGCGTTTTTGGCAGAACTTTGGATTGTCATATTGCTTTTAATTATATTTAAGTGTTTACGGGCATATTTTTTGTATGATAAAACAGAGATTGACGGAATCCTGACAAGGATAGAAAATTAGTTCCGATTATAATGTTTTCGCCAGACTATATTTATTATCTGTGTAGGCGCGCGGCAGCGCGCGTGCGCGGCCGTGCGCCACGTCCTACTGGATTTGGTCATCGTTACTTGTAAATTTATTGTTATTGTTTACGTTATTATTATGGTTTTGTAAGTCGAAAGTTTTATTCTGGGCAAAAATATCTGACTACAGCAGTGATACTGAACTGAGGAGAATATGACCCCGCCTGAATTTCTGGATGCAGCAACGTAAATGACGAACAATCTTTTACCAGAGAAATCAAGACAATGTTACGAAGATTTTGACTTTGGTATTTTATTTAAAATTGTATGAGTTTAGATAAAATAGTGTATGAAACTGACATAATTAAGTATTAAAACACTCGTGTGATACTATTAAAAACCTCGCCTACGGCTCGGTTTTTAAACTCACACTCGTGTTTTAATAACCCCTATTATGCAACAGTTTCATAAACTACTCTTAATGATTCAGCCATACAATATTATGTTACAAACTCAATTAAAATTATAAATTTATGGCAATTTTTAAAGTACCCTATCAAGGATCTGCTGACCCACAAACTAGGAAGTACCTGTATCTTGGAGGTCAGTAGGTTTTCCATTTCTAGCTTAGTGGCTAAAGCACTGGCGTACTGAGCCAGGAGTAGCTTGTTCGAATCCTACTCGAGAGCGATTTTTACGGTTCCGTAGTCTACAAGGAACCCTTATTGTTTCGTCATGTCCGTCCGTCTGTCCTAATCCTTTACAGCTTAACTTCTACAGTCATAAACGTAAGTACATGTTATTTTGCACGAAAATAATTTGGATACAGATCTCAGTTTTAATTGAATAAAAAAATCGTATTTATGTATTTAAGTGGTGGCGCCCATACATGTAAAATGGGGGTGAATTTTTTTTTTCGCTGCACCCCTTCCTGTGGCGTATAATTGAATAGGTGTACTGAAATGAAGATAAAGTTTCATACATCACTTTTTTATCAGGTGTACCATCTGCGAAATATAGCCCGCCAAAGTGGCTTGCAAGGGGATGGGACACACCCATCACCTTCCATTTTTAAACTTTGCAATACATTGCAAAGTTTAAAAATGGAAGGGAAGCTTCTACGGAAGCTTATAGATTTCCACGTTGATAGTACTTGATAGACCTTAGTAAAAACTCTCTTATGTATTAAAAATTGTTATCTTATCTTATTATCTTGGCAATAGGCTCGCCCCCTATTACATGGGACTTATAACATAACCGGCGAAATGTGGTTGTTACTATACAGCTCTGCCTACCCCTTCGGGGAAATACAGGCGTGATGTTATGTTATGTTTATATTATCTTATAAAAAATTATTTCGGGCATAATGTAATAATGAATTTTCGAGTAATAAAGAGAAACCTGCAAAATACTTAAGACGTCCTTGTTCAAAGGTCATTGACCTTAGAGAAAAATTATCTTAGTAAACAATAATCCTTTAGTTACCTTCTATTTGAATAAATCACCAAAAGAACCCATGTGTTATGTGGGCTGGATACTTCTTAAATTTGGCCCGCTAGATGGCGCTGTATAACAACACGATCTGAGTCGCCAATGCTGCCGTCCATTGCAAAAACGGAAAAACTATGATTAATATTCCATTTGATTCGTTTGTAATTACACCTAACTACGGAACCCTATACTTAGCAGGGCCCGACATTATCTTCGCCGGTTTTGTGTATTTATTTCCACAATTTATATCCTAAGAGGTTTATTATTGAAATTTGGGATTTGGTAATTAGTTTGATAAACTAAAGTGTTTCTGAGTTTGCTCCGCCGCGCCAGAAGACTCGCTTTCTGGCTCGACGAATTTAAACAACACTCTAGGGGTAGGACAGTGTTACTATCAAGGGCGGATCCAGCCTTTCAGTCAGGGGGGGGTCGCGTACTTATATCCAGTCCCGGATCAAAAATTCGCCCTCTTAGAAAAAAAACTTTCAACCAATTAAATTATAGAATTTTTGTAATTTTTGCTAAAAACATGAATTTAAGTGAATTTTAGAGCTTTAGATTTTCTCTTTGTAGAATATTAATGTAACGGTTAGTTAGTTACAAAACTTATACACCAAAAAAAAAAGTAACATACTGGCGCGACCGAAGCGAGCGCGATTTTTTTCTCAGTTTTGGCTTTGTCTCTATTAACTACAAAATACGTCCAGTATACAGAAGAAAGAAGGACAGAAAGACAAGCGCGAGCGAAGTGAGCGCGAAATTTTTTTAACCGTTCATGAACAAACCGATTAGCTATTCACAAAAGAATAAATATTCTGTGACAAAAGTGTACGTATTTATTTAAGCGCAACCTGTTCTTGCGGTGCCTAGAGCGGCTAATAGTAGATACTTTAGCGTAAATAACTAAATACACATTCAAGTTATGGCAGTCCTGCACTTGGATGGCAATGAAATAGAGCAGCGGTACTCTAAGTGTGTTCCGCGGAACCCTAGGGTTCCGCGATACCCCTGTAGGGGTTCCGCAAGAATTTAGAAAAAAAAAACAAAACACCTCTCTCTGGTCACTGGTCGAACGTTTTGAATCCGCCCGCCGCGCGTATACTTGTGAGCGCGCAGTCCCTTTGATAAAAGCCGCCTCTGAATTAGACGCTATAGTTGTGAACAAGCGACTTTCGGCTCTATCTTCAAAAGCATAAAGTCGAGATTGTTTACAACGCATTTTTTTGTATTTATATTTTTATTTCCGCTTTTTGTTTATCAAAGGCGCCGACTCGAGTATTTTTGAGAATGTTCGAGTTCGAGTCTAGGAATAAGTATAAAAGCGCTATTATATAAAAAAAAGTCGCGCCTCGTCAGTCAGTTGACGATTAGCGTTCGGAGCGATAAGTTCGTACCTACCTACTTACAAGCTGGCTAGCCTGCTGCCTTCTTGTAAGTTCTACTGCCCGCTGTATTCTGATTGTATCAGTTTTGTACATTTCTTCTTTGGACTAAACTTTGTCTCATAAACGCAGTAACGATTGTGCATTATTTTGACCCTACCATCCTGACGTGTAACATTATTAATAAAGAAGAATGGAACGTTGGCTTAAAGGTGTTAAACGTGTTGCAACGACATCTTCTAATGACGCTGAATGTTCAAAAGCAGTACGCGCGGAGAATACAGCAATTACCGATCCAGACGATGATGCCACGACGTCAAGCTCCACGGTTTCAAAGACGAAAAAAAGGAAGTATGATGAATCATATATCAGTTTCGGATTTGTTGATTCCAACGGCTCACCTCTCTGCATGTTATGTAGTAAACTGCTTCCTAATAGTTCCATGGCACCTGCCAAATTACGCAGACATTTAGAAACTGTACACCCCGAGTCTAAAGACAAGAATAAAGAATTTTTTGTTCGTAAAAAAGAACAGTTATTGGAAAGTCAAAAAAATATGATGCATGTAACACAAACTATCAATGAAAAGGCCACGGAGGCATCATATTTAGTTAGCTATCGCATTGCACAAGCAGGTGAAGCGCACACTATCGCTGAGAATTTAATAAAGCCATGTGTGTTAGACATAACAAAATGTATGCTCGATGAAAAATCTGCAAGGCATCTTTCTACTGTACCGCTATCAAACGATACTGTTTCACGGCGAATCCATGATCTGGCAAGCTACGTCAAACAAGAACTAGTTGCACGTCTACAAAAAACACGATTCGCCTTGCAAATGGATGAGTCAACTGATGTCACTGGTCTGGCTATCTTGCTGGTTATCGTGAGATATCCATATGAACGTTCTTTTGAAGAAGACATGCTTATGTGTTCACCGCTGCCCACAAACACTACCGGGGAAGAAATTTTTAATAAAATAAACATATTTTTTAAAGAAAATAATCTTAGTTGGAACGATTGCATTGACATTTGTACAGATGGGGCCAAGGCGATGACAGGTAAAACAGCAGGAGCAGTATCACGAATAAAAAGTAAAGCGCCTAATTGTAGTTCCAGTCATTGTATTCTGCATAGACAAGCACTTGCGATGAAGCAAATGCCGTCAAATCTAAAATTAGTTATGGATGAAGCGGTAAAAATAATTAATTTTATCAAATCACGACCACTACAATCCCGATTGTTCTCATTATTGTGTGAAGATTATGGCAGCAAACATAAAACACTGCTGCTCCATACAGAAGTGCGATGGCTGTCTCGGGGTAAAACTTTAACAAGGCTATTTGAACTTAGAGCCGAGTTACAAATGTTTCTTTCAGCAGATACAGTTTCTTTTAATTTGAAAGACCGTTTGTATGATAAAACTTGGTTGTTCCGATTGTCTTTTATGGCGGATATCTTTCAAAAACTGAACGAATTGAATTTATCATTGCAAGGTAAACAGACAACAGTGTTCCAGGCCTATAACAAAATAACTGCCTTCAAAATAAAATTAGATTTTTGGATTATTTGCGTTGGTAAGAGAGAAATAGAAAGCTTTACGTCACTCAGTGAGTTTGTTAGCGATAACGACTCGGAAATGTTTCAAGATGATGTGTTTGAAGAATTGGTCCAATATCTCACTTCGATGCGCGCATCTTTTGTAAAGTATTTTCCCGAAGAACATAATACAAAAATGAAGCTGAATTCATGGATTCATAATCCTTTTTTACCCAACTTGCAAAAGCCCGAAAGTATGTCAAACGAGATATATGAATCTCTTTTAGAAATGTCATCAGACACAAGTATGGAGTCACTGTTCAAAACGACGCCTGTCAACGATTTTTGGTGCAGAATCCGTGATGAATATCCAATGCTTGGCAGAATGGCTCTGAATATTCTTCTCCCGTTCCCAACAACATATTTGTGCGAAACAGGATTCTCAACCTATGCAGCCACGAAAACAAAATATCGCAATAGACTGGACGCCGAACCTGATATGAGACTTCAAATGTCTTCTATCAAACCTGATATCAACCAATTGATGAAAAATAAAAAACAGTTTCATACCTCCCATTAGTTAAGATTTTTTCATTTTTAATATCTTCTATTATTGTACTTGGCATGTGGTTAAAGTAAGTAATAATTAGTAACTGTTACATTGTACTTTTATTATGCTTATATAATAAAGAATACACTTTTAAAAACTATTGTTTTATTGTAGGGTTCCGTCAAGTATTTTGCTTGTCAAAAGGGTTCCGTGACCAAAAAAGTTTGAGAACCGCTGAAATAGAGGAATAGCGCGAGCGTAGCGAGCTCGATTTTTTTTTGGTATTTTTTTGCAAACCTAGTTTATATTTACTTTCGGAGCTTTAAGAGCTTTTTTGATTGAAATTATGTTTTTGCATTCCGATTTTCAAAAAACTACTAACTTATCAAATTATATTTATGAATTATTTCTACTTGGGCGAGGTTTTATAAGGCTAACATGGTAGAAAAGTAGTTATTTCTGTTGTTGATGGTTAGCTAAGTTTTCAATCGACAGTGACGCGATAGCGAGATTGGAGAAGAATATCGCGGTGCGGGCGGTACGCCAAAATCTAACTTTAAATCGCGCGAATATTATTCACATTGAACAAACGTGTTCAGATGTGAGTTCAATTTAGTAATTTTGTTTGTATCTTGTAACAACATATATACATTCATTCATTCAATGAATATTCATTTAGTAAATTATGTACCTAAACAAGAAAAATCTGTGGTTGACCTAGGCCTCGGGGGGGGGGTCATGACCCCCATGACCCCCCCTGGAACCGCCCTTGGTTACTATGTGTAGTCGGGGTGAGCTGATGAATGGATTTGGCTTCCGTATACATTCTAAAGTTCAAGCATCACTATCAGTTATAAATACTTCTTTATGTGCAATGCGGATTTACTATTTTATGCATTCGCTTTTTGGTACAAGTTTCTTTTTTGGTGTTTTATAGGCATATTCCACTAAAAAAATCTTAATATATAAAACAAAGTCGGGTTAGTTACATCATTTATAACTCAAGAACGGCTGGACCGATTTTAATGAAATTTGGCATACTGATAGACATAACCCGGAATAACATATAAGCTACTTTTTATTCCGGGACGATGAACAGTTTCTGAGGGATGTGCAATCAACGACATTCACGTGGGCGTAGGCTAGTTTAAAATAAACACTTCTATAACTGATATCAACGACGCTAAAAAGTAGCATAAAATGCAGATTTTTTGCGTGTTTTGTAATACGGCTCTTAATTATAATTTCAGATAAAACGAATAGAGAATCTTTAGCAGATGTTGAGACAAGTCTCGTTGTTCTCTGTTTGGATGGGGCAGTTGATCTGTGGAAATGTAAGGATGCTGATGCACGTAGAAGCCTGGCTGGAGCTCAAACAATACATGGCGGTGGGTCCAAAAGTAATGGTGCTAACCGTTGGTTTGACAAAACGGTACAGGTAAGAATTAAGTTTTCTAATCCTTTTGCAAGACGTTTTAAAAAACGGTTTACAGACAGACGGGTGCCTCTCCGGATCCTTGTTTGTAAATCCAAAGCATATATTTTTTCCTCGGTCATCATCATCATTTCAGCTGAAAGACGTCAACTGCTGGACATAGCCTCCCCCAAATGCCTCAGTCAAATTGGTCGAAAATAAATAAACCGGCCAAGAGCATGTCGGGCCATGCTCAGTATTATAGGGTTCCTTAAGTAGGTGTAATTACAAACGAATCAAATCGAATATTAATCATGGCTATTTTAGTTTTTGCAATAATCGGCAGCATTCGCGACTCAGAGCGTGTTGTTAGTAGCGCCATCTAGCGATAAATTCAAGAAGCCAAATTTAAGACGTTTGTCATTTCAAAGTTACTTTTTGTGATTTTTTCAAATAGAAAGTAGCTAAAGGAGCATTATTTGCTATGATAATTTTTCTCTAAGGTCAATGACCTTTGAACTAGGACGTTTTAAGTATTTTTCAGTTTTCTCTCTATAACTCAAAAAATTATAATCACATTATACTCGAAATAATTTTAAAAGAGAGTTTTTACAAAGGTCTATCAATGTGGAATATTATAAGTTTCTACATTGCATAGTTTAGAAATGGCAGGGGGGGGGACACATTGCAAGCCACTTTGGCGGGCTATATTTCACAGATGGTACACCTGATAAAAAAGTGGTGTATCAAACATTACCTTCATTTTAGTAGACCTATTCAATGATATCCCACACGAGGGGGTGCAGCGAAAAAAATTTTTTTTTTCCATTTCACATGTATGGACGCCACCCCTAAAATACGCAAAAACGAATCTTTTATTCTTTTAAAATTGAGATCTATATGTAGACTATTTTTTAACAAAATTTCATTTACTTATGTTTATAACTGTAGAAGTTATTAAGCTGTAAAGGATTAGGACAGACGGACAGACGGACAGACGGACGGACATGACGAAACTATAAGGGTTCCTTGTAGGACTTCGGAACCCTAAAAAATGATACGTACTTAAATATTATTTTTATAGTTTGTCAGACAAATGTGTGTGCGTGAAGTAAGTCCAGATATAGAAGCACCAACAAAATAATAACAATATTTTCTTACTGATGTTTTGAATTGTAAATTGAAAGTGATATAATCACTCTAGTAGTGACTCCTGTCGGCAGATCTAGAGTAGTACGTGTCTTGTGTCCAACAGCTATTGTCTTCCAGGTGTAGTTGGGCCGTAAGCCCCCTTGGCCGATGCGAAAAGGGCGAGTCGTCTCCCGTAATGCGTGTTCAGGTTACCTCCATTATTGAGCATCCTCTGCTGCCACGCTGCACATGCGCGCTCTTCGTTGCTGACCATGTGCACGTGCGTCGATGCCACGTTGTCGGCGTGCGCGTGCTCAATAGGTATTCGCGCTGTCTTCGCCGAAAGTTGCGTGTTCAATGTCGAAAGGTCACCAGTTTAGGGGTAGATGTATTGAGGTGTTGTAAAGGAAGGTCACTCGTTGATAGATAGACTTAACTTCTGGTACCAGCAGGCGTAGCATGACCGCTGTAGACAAAGCTTATGTCGACGGAAGAATAGACAAAATGACGTATTGTAGAAATATTTCTTCCGTCCGTAGCATGCCGATGTCAATAATGAAGAAAAGAAATGTTTCTATACTTCGATCGACACATGTCTACAACGTCGAGCATCTCAACTCAGCCTATCGCAGTCCACTGCTGGACATAGGCCTCTCCCAAGTTGCGCCACAACGCTCGATCCTCTGCCTTCCGCATCCAGTCCCCCCCAGCCACGCTCTTTAGGTCGTCGGTCCACCTGGCAGGGGGGCGCCCTACGCTGCGTTTGCCGATTCGCGGTCTCCACTCAAGGACTCGTCTGCTCCAGCGGTCATCGGTCCTTCGACAGACATGGCCAGCCCACTGCCACTTCAGCTTACTGATTCTACAAGCTATGTCGGTCACTCCGGTTCTTCTCCGGATAATCTCGTTTCGGATTTTATCCTTCAAAGAAACTCCAAGCATAGCTCGCTCCATAGCTCGCTGAGCGACTTTAAACTTGTGGACTAGCCCAACTGTCAGTGTCCACGTCTCGGCACCGTAAGTCATGACAGGCAGGACGCACTGGTTGAAGACTTTTGTCTTCAAACTTTGCGGTATAGGCGACGAGAAGACTCGGCGAAGTTTGCCAAACGCTGCCCAGCCCAGACGGATCCTTCTGTTGGCTTCTTTCTCGAAGTTGTGTCCACCAAGCTGAATTGCCTGTCCTAGGTAGACGTATTCCGTTACAACTTCGAGTGTCGACCCTTCGACGAATATTGGCCTCGGCATGATATGCATATTGAACATGACTTTAGTCTTGTCCAGATTCATGCCGAGACCGACACGTCGAGAGGCTCCGTTTAAGCTGTGCAGCATTTCGCCCAGTTGTTCCAGCGACTCAGCCATTACAACGATGTCATCGGCAAAACGGAGATGTGAGATGTTCTCGCCGTTAACGTTGATACCCTGTCCAGTCCAGTCCAGTGTCTTGAAGACGTCCTCCAACGCGTTAGTGAACAATTTCGGGGATATTACATCCCCTTGTCTCACCCCTCTGCGCAGTTGGATTGGCTTCGTCTTTTGGTCCTGGAGCTGAACAGTCATGGTAGCAGCGTTGTATAGGCATCTCAGCATCTCTATATACCGCTCATCAATGTGACATCGCTGAAGAGCATCCAGAACTGCCCAAGTTTCGATAGAGTCGAAGGCCTTCTCGTAGTCCACGAATGCCATACACAGCGGCTGATTGTACTCTTCAGTATTCTGTATGATCTACCGAACAGTATGGATGTGGTCTACGGTGCTGTAGCCTTTTCGAACCCCAGCTTGCTCTGGTGGCTGGAATTCGTCGAGTCTTCTGGCGAGACGATTCGTGATGACCCTCGAGAACAGCTTGTATACATGACTCAGGAGTGAGATGGGTCTGTAGTTCTTCAGTAGGGTTTTTTCCCTTTTTTGAAGAACAGTACCACCGCACTCCCGCTCCATGCCTCCGGTGTAGAGCCTTGTTGGATGACGGCATTAAACAGACTCTGTAGCTCCTTCAGGACCGGAGCCCCGCCTGCTTTTAGGAGTTCAGTAGTAATGCCGTCATCGCCCGGAGCTTTGTTGTTCTTAAGCTGCTCGAGGGCCGCCCTAATCTCGCTCTGGTCAACGTCCGGAAGATCCTCGGTGTAATGGCGCGTGAGCTGGGCTCTTTTGTCGTCATTGCTAGAAACTGCTGGTCTCGCCGTTTTGGTGGAATACAAATGCCCATAGAAGTTTTCGACCTCATCAAGCATCTCGATCTTAGAGGTGACTATTTTGCCATCCGCGGCTTTCAGTTTCATCAGATGGGTCCTCCCTAGCTGCTGAGCGAAAACTTTCGACCCCCTATTTTGCTCAATCGCAGCCTCAATGGCGCGGGTGTTGGAGCGGCGGAGGTCACGTCGCATCAGCTTCCTAATCTGTAGGTTTAAGGACCTATTATCTGATGAGAACGAATGCGCGGCTGACATTTCCCGTCTTTTCCTCATCAGATCGAGAGTCTCAGTCGAAAGCTTGGGCATCTTGCTTCCACGCTGCGGCGAAAAGAATTTTCGAGACAGTTCCTGCAATGTTTTGACCATGGTGTTGGTTTTCTCCTCAATGTTGCCCGTGGTTTCCAGCGAGTCGAATCGATTTTGAAGTTCCGCTTGGAACCTTTCTGAGCCCAAACTGGTTTGGAGCGGCGAAGGTCGGAGAGTAGACTTAATCAAGCGCGTTCTTTCAGCTCTAAAATTGATATTTAGAGTGCCTCGGATAAGTCGGTGATCGCTTCCGGTGTTGAACCTATTGATCACAGAGACATCTCTAAATGTGCTTCTTATCCGTCATGTCATGATAAAGTCTATCTCGTTCCTTGTCACCTTGTCGGGGCTTTTCCAGGTCCATCTTCTTTGGGGCTTCTTCTTAAAGAAGGAGTTTATTAAGAAGAGCCTCTGGGACTCCAAGAAGTTGACCAACATTTGGCCCCTGTGGTTTCTGCGCCCCAAACCGTAAGGTCCGATTCTCGATTCGCCGCGTTCTTGTACTCCCACTTTAGCGTTGAAGTCCCCCATAACAACGTTGTAGTGAGCCTTAGCGGTACTATTCATAGCCTTAGCTATGTCTTCGTACATCGCTTCGGTTATATCGTCAGAGTGTGTCGAGGTCGGCGCATATACCTGCACTATTTTCAGCTTGTACCTATCATTTAGCTTAAGTACAAGGTACGCTACCCGTGTCGACACACTACCGATTTCCACAACGTTGTTTACAAGGGCCTTATTGACAAGAAAACCAACACCACCTTGGGAGAGCTGATCACCTTCGCGGAAGTAGAGTAAGTTTCCTGACTCCAGGGTTATCGTGTCCTCTCCCTCTCTACGGACTTCGGATAACCCCAGTATATGCCAATTTATAACTCTACTTCAAGCTCGGCGAGGTGATGGTCCAGTCTCAACGTTTTTCCATTGTACGCTGCCAGATATAGTCGTCGGTTTTGGTAGCCTGCCGTAACCCGGGGATTCCTAGCACCCCCCGTCCCACCGTTACCACGACCGCTACCGTAGTCGGGAATAGAGGGACCACCGGGAACTGGGGGCCGTTGTATGTGTTGTGCGTTCATAGGGATGTATGCCCATAGTCACCACGCTGGGCAGGCGGGTTGGTGACCGCAGTGGGTGATGTTGCACGATGTTGGTGTACAGAAGGACGCTGCTGCCCATCCTCCTGATTTCAAACCTTAGTCGCCTTTTACGACACCCATGGCTAGAAGGGGGGTGGTCTATTATTTTTATTTGCCGGATATCACACGGCAACGTCGAGCATGACGAACATATTTTCTCTACTTTTGACAGTTAGGGGTAGACATGTTTCTCTTCAAATAGAAGAAATTAGTCTACATCTCATGAGACCTAGACAAAATTATTCTTTAGTTTTATTAGGACTAGATTCTTGTTAAATTGGTTTCATTGGAGTTTTTGAATAACAATAATAACATGTCGGGTTCCTATCGTCGCTATCTCCTTAGTTATTATCAAAAACTAGCCTTTGCCCGCGTGTAATTCGTTATAAGTATCGAATGACTATCGTGCATCCCTCGGGAACTGTGTCTTCCCGGGATAAAAAGGTTTCCTTTATGTTAATGCACACCCTATGGTCTACGTGCTAATCTTCATCCAAATCCGTTTGAACATGATTGAAGGACAAACAAACAAACATCCATACTTTTGCTTTTATAATATTAGTAGGATTACATATAAGAAAATTAGCTGAATGCCCACGGCTTCTTCGGCTGATCACAGAAAGCCTTATCGCGCATCCCTCGGGAACTGTTTATTTTCTCGGTACAAAAAGTAGAGAGTACTTTATTGTTTGCACACCATAAAAATATTAATTATCTTTGTAATAGTGATGCGACTCGAGTCCACTTTTACTCGAGTGACATCGAAAAAAAACGTACTCGAGTGAAAAAAATATCGACTCGAGTTCACTCTGACTCGATTCACTCGCCAATCACTCACCAAATAACGTAATGTTATTTGGTTTTATGAATAGACCATATTTGCTCATTTTTATTAGCATATAATATTAATTTCGATATATAAATGTTGATTTTGTAAGACTGGCGATGTATTGAAATAAAACTCAAAGATTTCAAAGATCTATTTATTTTACAAATTATTAGTGCATCATATATAATAGCACACTGACGCCCAAACTGAGACATGCTCGTATTTCGGGAGTCGGCGGCTCTCCGCTCTACACTTTTTATATAATAATATTATAATAATATAATCACATTAGTTTGTGGACCCAAAATTGTACAAAGCAATGTTAAAATAATGATTTCTTACTTGATAAATTAATACAATGCAATTCAGTCCAATGCTACAATTTTGGTTTAGGATTACTGCTAAAATATATAGGTATTACTTTTATATATTATTATGTATTAACATCCATTTTCTTTTACCCTTCAATTTTTATAAGTTCTTCTGTTTCGTCATAATTTAATAACTTCAACTAATAACCTAAATCTTTTTTAATGTTGTACTTATTAAGTTTATATAGTGAGATATTTTTGTTTATTTTGTTATAAAGCCTGGAGCTCAATGCGTTGAACTGTCGTGATGCGAAAGCTGTCCTACACTGAAAAGGGGGACAAACGAGTGCACCTTGCCTTTTTTGTAAAACCTTATCACTAAGGGGAAGCTGTGAATGTCGTTGGAGCATGGTGCGGAAAATGAATAATTGTCTAACTGTTCAGACCTGGCATTCCTTATACAGTTCTGTAGTTGAATAGTAACGTGGCTTGCTATGAATAACCTTGAGGAGATATCTTTGAGCTCTCTCCAACTGGAAAAACAAGGCTATGTAAGTCCCGCCCCATGCAGGAATACAGTAACTAAGAATTGATTCACATAATGCTACATAAACTGTGTACATTACCGATAGGTCCGCAGAATGACGGAGATTTTTAAAAACATAAATTAATCTTCTGACACGTCCCGTGAGAGTTTCTACTTGCGGACGCCAGTTCAATCGTTCATCGACTATCGACGAAACATTTGTTAAGGGCGGACAAGAACAATTTGTTGTTGAACTAGTACAACTATGAGCAGTGATGTGGTTTCCAGTGGTGTACAAACTTGTCGTTTTATTAAGCCTCAACTTATTGGCAAAATGAAAAAATAATGAATTCAAGTATTATGACAGGTGACTCGTTAGAGGCGAGTGAACGAGTGACTCGACGGCTCGATCACTCGAGTAGTACTCGAGTAAAATTGTAAAATGACTCGAATGACACGAGTGGTAAAATCGGACTCGAGTCGCATCACTACTTTGTAAAACGCATCCTTCGACCTTGACATTCATGACTACAAAATGCGTATTGTTGTTGCTTTGAATTACGTACAAAATGTTTCAAAACTTATTCGATTCACCTTTCTTCTAGATAACGAAACGTAATAATATGGTAGGATTTGGTAGAATTTGTACGGCACTAGCTACGTTCTCGTTGCTATGGAAAAAGATCTGTCACTTTGTCTACGTAGAAACTCGAGCCGACGGGTCGCCTCATGCTTGAGAAGAAGAGATATCTTGACGTATAGAAAGAGCTTTGTCTACTCTTGGAAGAATAGACATAGAATTGGTCATGCTACGCCTACAGATACATAGGAAACAATCTTCTTAACTATTATAAAATTGTAAACGTCTGTTTGTTTGTTTGTTTGTTCCAGCATCACGCTAAAACTACTGGACCGATTTTAATGTTTTTTTTTTGTTAGAAAGCTGATGATCTGACTTAAAAACTGGTATGGGTTTTGAGAAAGAAAGAAAGAAAGAAAAAAGAAAAAAAAATATTCGTGGGTTGCGTACTCACCCGACAGATCGAAGCTTCTATGCATTTGCACGAGCGGATAGTAATGTACGATGGAGTGGAGTGGACAGGGGATGGGACTGGGGACGGGACAGGGGACGGGACTGGGGATGGGACAGGGGACGGGACAGGGGACCGAACATGGGACGGGAAATGGGACGGGACATGAGACGGGACATGAGACGGGACATGGGACAGGACAGTGGGACGGCACATGGGACGAGACATAGGACTGGACATAGGATGGGATATGGGACATGGGACGGGACGATAGTGAGATAGTGAGACAGTCAGTGGGACAGGACGATAGTGATATAGTGAGATAGTGGGACAGAGGGGCAATGGGGCAGTGGGCAGGGGGCACTGGGGCAGTGGGACAATGGGAAAGCGGGACAGTGGTACAGAGGGGCGCGGGACAGTGGGGCAGTGGGTCAGGGGGCAGCGGTGAAGTGGGAAAGTGGGACAGTGGGGCAGGGGGCAGTGGGACAGTGGACTGGACTGGACTGACGTGGGTTGGCAGAATTTTACGCGAGCAGAGCCAGGGGTAAAAGCTAGTAACTATTATAAAAATGTAAACGTCTGTTTGTTTGTTTGTTTGGTTGTTTGTTTGTTCCAGCATCACGCTAAAACTACTGGACCGATTTTGATGATTTTTTTTTTTTGTTTGAAAGCTGATGATCTGACTTAAAAACTGGTATGGGTTTTGAGAAAGAAAGAAAGAAAGAAAAAAG
This sequence comes from Asteroscopus sphinx, assembly GCA_949699075.1. Classification (NCBI taxonomy): domain Eukaryota; kingdom Metazoa; phylum Arthropoda; class Insecta; order Lepidoptera; family Noctuidae; genus Asteroscopus; species Asteroscopus sphinx. The sequence goes on along the minus strand of OX453004.1, from coordinate 15,037,467 downwards.
AAAAAAAATCGTCGGTTGCGTACTCACCCGACAGATCGAAGCTTCTATGCATTTGCACGAGTGGATAGTAATGTACGATGGAGTTGAGTGGACAGGGGATGGAACTGGGGACGGGACAGGGGACGGGACAGGGGACGGGACTGGGGAGGGGACGGGACAGGGGACGGAACGTGGGACGGGAAATGGGACGGGAAATGGGACGGGACATGGGACAGGGCAGTGGGACGGGACATGGGACGAAACATAGGACTGGACATAGGATGGGACATGGGACAGGACATGGGACGGGATGATAGTGATCTAATGATATAGTGAGACAGTGGGATAGTGGGACAGCACATTGGACATGGGACGATAGTGATATAGTGGGACAGTGGGACAGGACATGGGACGATAGTGATATAGTGAGACAGTGGGACAGGACATAGGACATGGGACGATAGTGATATAGTGGGACAGTGTGACAGTAGGACAGTGGGTTAGAGGGACAGTGGTACAGTGGGACATGGGACGATAGTGATATAGTGGGACAGAGGGACAGTGGACTGGACTGGACTGGACTGACGTGGGTTAGCAGAATTTTACGCGAGCGGAGCCGCGGGTAAAAGCTAGTATAATATAATCTTTCTAAACTATTATAAAATTGTAAACGTCTGTTTATTTGTTTGTTCCAGCATCACGCTAAAACTACTGGACCGATTTTGATGAAACTTTTTTTGTTTGAAAGCTGATGATCTGACTTAAAAACTGGTATGGGTTTTGAGAAAGCAAAAAAAAAATCGTGGGTTGCGTCCTCACCCGACAGATCGAAGCTTCTACGCATTTGCACAAGCGGATAGTAATGTACGACGGCTGGATGAGTGAGTGAGTGAGTGGGAGTGGGCGTGGGTGTGGGCGTTTGAGTGGGAGTGTGAGTGGGCGTTGGACTGGGAGTGGGGGTGGGCGTGGGCGTTTGAGTGGGAGTAGGAGTGTGAGTGGGCGTTGGTGTGGGGGTGGGCGTGGTCGTTTGAGTGGGAGTAGGAGTGGGCGTGGGCATGTGACTGGGAGTGGGCGTGGGCGTTTGAGTGGGAGTAGGAGTGGGCGTGGGCGTTTGAGTGGGAGTAGGAGTGGGCGTGGGCGTGTGACTAGGAGTGGGCGTGGGCGTGCTACAGCTTCTACGCATTTGCACAAGCGGATAGTAATGTACGATGGCTGGATGAGTGAGTGAGTGAGAGTGGGCGTGGGACTGGGAGTGGGCGTGGGCGTTTGAGTGGGAGTAGGTGTGGGCGTGTGACTGGGAGTGGGTGTGAGCGTTTGAGTGGGAGTAGGAGTGGGCGTGGGCATGTGACTTGGAGTGGGCGTGGGCGTGGTACAGCTTCTATGCATTTGCACGAGCGGATAGTAATGTACGATGGCTGGATGAGTGAGTGAGAGTGGGAGTGGGCGTGGTTTTGGGAGTGGGTGTGGGACTAGCAGTGAGCATGGGCGTTTTCGTGGGAGTAGGTGTGGGCGCGGGCGTGTGACTGGGAGTGGGCGTGGGCGTGGTACAGCTTCTACGCATTTGTACGAGCGGATAGTAATGTACCATAGCTGGATTAGTGAGTGAGTTAGTCAGTGAGTGAGTGAGTGAGTTAGTGAGTGAGTGGGAGTGGGCGTGGGACTGGGAGTGGGCGTAAGACGGGCATGGGCGTGGGCGTTTTCGTGGGAGTAGGAGGGCGCGGGTGTGTGACTGGGACTGGGCGTGGGCGTGGTACAGCTTCTACGCATTTGCACGAGCGGATAGTAATGTACGATGGCTGGATGAGTGAGTGAGTAAGTGAGTCAGTGAGTTAGTGAGTGGGAGTGGGCGTGGGCGTTAAGGTGGGAGTAGGAGTGTGAGTGGGCGTGAGACTGGGAGTGGTGGTGCCGTGGGCGTGGTACAGCTTCTACGCATTTGCAACACGAGCTGATAGTAGTGTACGATGAATGGATTAATGAGTGAGTGAGAGTGAGAGAGGGCGTGGGCGTGTGAATGTGAGTGGGAGTAGGAGTGTGAGTGGGAGTGGGCATGGGACTGTGAGTGGGCGTGGTCGTGGTACAGCTTCTACGTATTTGCACAAACGGATAGTAATGTACGATGGATGGATGAGTCAGTGAGTGAGTGTGTGAGAGAGTGAGAGTAAGCGTGGACGTGGGTGTGGGACTGGTAGTGGGAATGGGAGGGTGACTGGGACTGGGACGGATTGGAGTGGAGGGGAGTGGATTGGAGTGGAGTGGATCGGATTGAATCGGTCTGGATCGGACTGCCCGTGGTTTCGCTCCGTGGTTCTTTAATTCATCCTACAGGAATCGTTTTCATTTTCATAAAATGCATACCTGTTTACAAGTCTAAACACAAAAAAAAAACAAAATAGGTCTCGTTGTTTTTGCGTGATGCTCGAATAAACAAACAAACAGACATTTACAGTTTTGTAATAGTTACAGGAAAACACCCCATTATTAACAGGATCCGTCACGGGGGGATAACAGAATCTAACGCGAGCGGAGCCGCGGGTAAAAGCTAGTATATAATAAAATAACTACGACTTAACGGATTGGCTGCGGGGAGACGACTGCTGCAGCGCGCTAATACAATTGAGCGCCTTGTACTAAATCAATGCGTCAGCAGTGTCGCGTCATGTGTGTCATGATAAAGGAAACCTCATAAGCGGCTTAACCATTCGAAAGGCTTAATTATTAACCGGGGTTGTACGTTCCCTGATGTATATTACTCTACCTACGCTGTCCGTCCGTCTGTCTGTCTGTTAGAGGGCTGTATCTTTTTTTGGATTTGGATGTTTAACTTGATGTAGTTCAATTGTGCCGCCACTGCCGAAGACAACAACCCACAAAGCTACAAAGATCTGCGTTCCATTGGCATACTGCCTTGTTTGTCGAGTCCTAGAAAGATTGGTGTGTCTATAAGTAACCGATTTTCTGGAGAAAAACAACATACTTCCAGACCTGCAATCGGGCTTTAGAAAGGGACGTGGGACCACTGCAGCCTTAGCAGATGTTGTGGATAATATTTTAGAAGCTCGAGATTGTGGAGAAGGGTCAATAATGGTACTGCTTCATTTCTCTCGGGCATTTGACTGCATCAACATCTCTTTGCTGTCGTCGAAGCTCTCGTACTATGGTTTTAAATGCGGGAAAATTAAGTGGTTCGAGAGTTACCTGACAAATACGAAAGAGCAGGTTGAAATACGCGTGAGGGATGGTTCAAGGCTGTCCTCCTCCCCGAAACGTGCCCAGGGCAATTCCCCAGGGGTCGTTGATGGACCTGCTTCTTTATATATTGTACAGCGCTGATATGGTAGGGTGTTTCCGTGATTGTAAATATCAGAAAGAAAGAAAGAAACATTTATTTGACACAAAGCACATAGATACATAGACACAATTAAACAGGAACACATGTACGCGGATGACACACAGCTATACTGCTCTTGTAATACCATGGAGGAAACCATAGAAAATTAAAATCATGGAGGAAACCATAGAAAGGGTACAAAATTGCAAATAATCTTGGCCTACTCACTGATCTTGAATTCGAGCCATATCAAATAACGTGGTCAAAAGTTGTTTCTGTAGATTAACAAGTCCTGTACAGAATAAGAAAATTCCCCAGTGTCACAGTCGGGAAACGATGGGTGTGGTGTGGGAAGTGAAGTGGGAAGCATAGTGCTTTCAAGAATGAACTTGAAAGCACTAGGCTTACACTGATATGTTTGTTTGTTTGTTTGCTTGCTGTCCCGTATGGATCGCCTAATTCAGCTTGTGCAAAATACGTGTTCCCGATATTGCTTCTTATGCCCCGAACGAGTCATGTAACACCGTTTTTAAACCAGAATGATATGTTGAAAATGGCAGCTAGGAGGAAATTACATTTGGCAAATTTATTGTTCGGAGTCATTCAGACAAATAAACCGGAATACTTGTTTGAAAAACATAGACAGGATTAGTATACTCGTAATTATTCTACTCGTTCCACGTCGAATCCGCTCTCGATGCCGAAACAACGAACTACTGCCTGCAGGGGATCTTCCAAGTATGCCTCCACTCACTGGCTGGAACGATATACCACCTCAGATAAGATCCCTGAAACTGAACTCAAGCTTTAAATACCAACTTAAAAAATATCTTCTAACTGATCAAGTGATCAAACAAATAAACAACCAATTTACATTAAAAAACGCTTACATGATTAATTTGACCTATGGGTAAGGCATATCGCTATCCAGGCGGCATGGAAGGCATCCCTTGGGTAATTTTTGCGTCATTTTTTTTGATCACACAAGTTCACGCAACCCCTCAGTACGTGGTTTTCTCTTTGAGGGCTGTAATTGACTCAATTTCCTTTGATTTGCCACATAACATTTATTTGCAGGTTTTGTTCCTTATCAGCAACCTTCTCAATTGGTACAGTAATACCTAGTAGTATACCTAGGATCATATTTTTTGTAATAAAGATTGGGTGCGATTCGTGGCAGAACCAGCTGCTTTTACAAAAATCTAAAAATACAGTTTTCGTTTCCTCCAAAATCAAGCTCACGACTCCTTTGACGACTTTTCTCTATACCTTATAGTTTCTGATTTGGCCATCCAGCACAATCTTCAAAACTCAACCTGTATATTTTAACTCTTTGCCTATATTTACTCATCTGGTAAAACTGTGATTGTAGTAATAAAAATAAGGTAAACACAGGCATGTCTGATGGTAGTTATGGTACGGAACCCTAGTGTGCGAGTAAGACTTACGACTAGTTTTTTTTTACCAGTTTGAATAAAATTGTTCAGGCGTCTTATTCTTACTTAATGTTAGGTATATCAAAATTGTTGTACAAGGTTACACTGACTGTGAGTTTGCACTGACGAAACATTCACATAAAACATGTTGAAAAATCAGTTTTCTGTCAATGTATCGAATCGCGTTCGCATTATCACACAACTTGTTGAAACGAAACTTGTTTGACATTTCATAGCCTATTGACATGTTTCACAATTAATTTCGATACACTTCAAAGTATCTGCTTTCGGCCATACATGTTTACCGACCTCATTGGATAACACAAAAAACGAGATTTATACAAGTTTTGATACATGTTTAAGCATCAGTGCGAACGTCAGCCGTGACAAATCTATAGACAAACATGTCAATGTATAAGTTTTTAGTCAGTGCAAACCATGAATCTATATAGTAAGGTAACGCACTATGTGACTTAAAACAAGCCCAGCGAGAGGTCCATAAAAAAATTGCATTTCTTTCTACTAGGGTGTCCAAATAATATTTATTCGTGGATTTTCTCAAACTTAATGTTATCTTTTCGAAAACTAAGGTCATTGTACTCATAATGAAGTAAATTAAATGCTTTGTGTATATTTATATATTTTTCTTACCCCGAGTGGAATCAGTATATCAAATCCGTTCAGCCGTTTCAGTGTTATGGAAGAACAAACTAACATCCATACTTTCGCATTTATAATATTAGTAGGAAGTAGGTATGGACATCAACATCAGGTATGGTCAACACGGCCTGCTGGTTTACGGTAGGAAAAGTCGATGTTTTATTAATTTTACTTTCATGGGTCATTGGTGTCGATTCTCTTGTTCACGCTACTTCAACAACTCAACTATCGCTCTCTTTTGTTAATAGTAGATAAAAGAAAGAGATGGCAACAATTTTAGAACTGTCAAATTAGTTTACGTGTTACATTTCATTGTATTTTAGTGGGCTCATTCCGAAATCTCGACTAAACTTGTATGGAAATTTAAATTCCGACTAATTTGACAGAGCTTAAATTGTTGCCATCCCTTTCTGTTATCTCCTATCAGTAAAATAGAGCGATAGTTTAAAATAAGTTTAGTTCATGAGGATCGACACCATTGCCAACTTTACTAATTCTATGTGTGCAAAGATCTTATACAACGTGTAATTGAGATAACTCAAAACCTCTTAAGGGGTCATTGTACTCATCAGTAATTAGCTGTTCCCTGCATTTGTGTTCACATTAATCGACAAAATGTAAGGAATAGCTGTTTTTTTTCGCGTTTTCGGGGTTGCTCCCATTATTTAATTAGCATCCCGGGAAACCTCGAAAACGACACCCATATTGGTTTTATTTAAAAAGTCACGTCTGCCATCTTGGATTTCAAAATAGATGTTATATTGGTAATAAGCATCCCGAGAAACCGCGAAAACGACACCCATATTGATTTTATTTAAAAAGTGACGTCCGCCATCTTGGACATCGAAATAGATGTTATATTCATAATCAGCACCCCGGGAAACCGCGAAAACGATACCCATATTGATTTTATTTAAAAAGTGACGTCCGCCATCTTGGACATCGAAATAGATGTTATATTCATAATCAGCACCCCGGGAAACCTCGAAAACGATACCCATATTGATTTTATTTAAAAAGTCACGTCCACCATCTTGGATCTCAAAATAGATGCTATATTCATAATCAGCACTCCGGAAACCTTGAAAACGATACCCATATTGAATTCATTTAAAAAGTCGCGTCCGCCTTCTTGGATCTCAAAATAAATCTTTTATTCGTAATCAGGACCCCCGAGAACCTCGAGGACGATATCTGTATTCATTTTATTTAAATAGTCGCGATATCTTCGATGTCGAAGTAGATGTTGTATTCGTCATGCTACACCCAATGCGGGCCCGACCCGCACCGGCTCTGTGGTTTGCGCTTTAGAGTTCCTATATTCAGAATTCTATCATAATTCAACGTAAATAGGAATAATCTACTTTTTCTTTGATTTGAATGAATGAGTTTTTTTTTTTCAAAATACACGCTAAAGGCGATAGACGACTTTATGGGATTCCTGGGAATTATTTTTTCCTAATCTGTCAAATACAAATTAAATACATTCGTGCATACAGCGCATGGTCACCCTAGTGTGTATGTGTGCTTTGTAAATATGAAAACTATATGAAAACACTTTACCTGTGACAAGATAAGCCACAGCCAGAATAAAATTATTTTTTACAACCACGTACGCAACAAAAATTCTATATGTACCGTGCAACTAGAGCCTGACGTTTCAAAAGTGCCTGTAATTAGGTTTATTTGAAATAAAAATCATTGAATTTGAATATACCCGCGGGTTGTTCTGGGGTGGTCATCTGGCTTTCCTATATTGTTTAGTATAGTTTAATGTTTATTTATTTATTATATAAGTACTTTACAGTTTATTGTTGGTGCCGACGGAGTAACGGGGCTAACTTATGAACATTCACCCGCAGAAGGGCAGCCTATAGCTGTTTTAACGGACTTCATTATAAAATATATGTAAGTACGCTATTTACGTTCTTTTAAAACTAATTGTGACATTTTGAATTGTATGCATTGCACTTAAAATAAAAAGATGTGTCTTTTCCATTTTAGTGAACAAAACAAAGCTTCCGAAGCGGCGTCATCAAGTCCCAAACAGCCGATAATGTTAAAATTCAATGTAAACGCGGAGGTCAAGAGCATGATTAAAGAAGCCAAGAATAATTTGGACAGGTTTGTTGCGTGTCTTCATTTATTTACAGCAGCAGCAGTCATAGCCTTGCGTTTGATCGTTTGCCTTCCATGCAGGGGGTTCTGAGTTCTGTGGCTTGCACGTCTGAGTTTTCAAATTCAGGTGTAAATCACAATTAGATTATTACTCGCGGTAAGGTTTTTTTTTATAACATAAGGGGGCAAACGAGCAAGCGGTTCACCTGATGGTAAGCAATCTCCGCCGCCCATGGACATCCGCAACGACAGAGGAGCCGCCGATGCGTTGCTGACCTCTTAAAAAGACGTACATGCTCATGCTCTTTTCTTGAAAGCTCCCATGTCAAAGGACAGTGGGCATTCTTGGTCTAAAAATAGAAACCAGCAGCCACTTCTAAAACTATTTTTAGATTAAAGCTATGTGTGTGCTTTGTTTGTTATTATGAGAAAAAAAATTCTCTAAGAGAATCCGAAAGGAGAACGGACATTCTTCGTCCAAAAATAAAAATGAGCGGCCACTTCTGAGACTAGTTCATTATGAAATCAAGCACCGTATGTACGGACGTATCAGGACTCAGTTGGCGCCCTCGTTCCTCTGTGTACTTCGGTAAGACTAGGCTTGATTAAGGCGCTACTAACAGCTAAGTGGCGCCCCCATCAGTAAAAAAAATCATTACTCTCCGAGTCCATCATAAATCTTAAATTCGTTTTTAACGATTGAAGTACAGGTACTGTAGCTTAATCAGAAACTGTTAACTCTGTAAGTAGTTCGCTGTAGTAGTAGATACAAAAAATGCGAAAACGGCCACTTTTGGCACTTTTTCTATCTACAACTACAGCGAACTATTATTTACAGAGTTAATACTTTCTGATTAAACTACAGTACCTGTACTTCAATTGTAAAAACCGGCCAAGAGCATGTCGGGCCATGCTTAGTATTATAGGGTTCCTTAAGTAGGTGTTACATACAAATCAAATCGAATATTAATCATGGCTATTTTAGTTTTTGCAATAGACGGCAGCATTGGCGACTCAGAGAGTGATGTCAGTAGCCGCTAGATGGCGCTATACAGTGCTAAATGTAATAGACGTCACTTGACGGCAGCATTGGCGACCCAGAGAGTGTTGTTTGACGCCTATAGATGGCGCCAAATTTAAGAAGTGTGTCGTAAACATAACATAACGTTACTTTTTGTGATTTTATCAAATAGAAAGTAGCTAAAGGAGCATTATTTGCTACGATCATTTTTCTCTAAGGACCTTTGAACTAGGACGTTTTAAGTATTTTTCAGTTTTCTCTCTATAACTCAAAAATTTATAATCACAATATGCTCGAAATAATTTTAAAAGAGAGTTTTTACAAAGGTCTATCAATGTGGAAGATTATAAGTTTCTACGTTGCATAGTTTAGAAATGGCAGGGGGGGGGGACACATTGCAAGCCACTTTGGCAGGCTATATTTCGCAGATGGTACATCTGATAAAAAAGTGATGTATGAAACATTACCTTCATTTTAGTAGACCTATTCAATGATACGAGGGGGAGCAGCGAAAAAAATTTTTTCATCCCCATTTCACATGTATGGGCGCCACCCCTATAATACGTAATCATGATTTTTTTATTCTTTTAAAATTGAGATCTATATCTATACTATTTTTTAACAAAATTTCATTTACTTATGTTTATAACTGTAGAAGTTATTAAGCTGTAAAGGATTAGGACAGACGGACAGACGGACGGACATGACGAAACTATAAGGGTTCCTTGTAGGACTACGGAACCCTAAAAAGGGATTTTCCATAAATTATGTACTCAGCGAGTAATATTTTTTTTTACTGATGGGGGTGCCACTTAGCTCTTAGTAGAGCCATAATTAGCAATAAAATTCTAATATAATATTGGACGGTAGATTAAAATATTTTTTTAGAAATATCTGCAAAGACGATTGTCATCTTAGTCTACCTGCGACCACGAAATGCTGCAAAGCTTTCGAAACGTCAGGGAAACCAATTTAAATAATATACGCGATTTAATCCGGTTAAACTTAAAATTCTGTTATGTTTCAGCTTACTTCAAAACCTGGAGCTGAACTGTTTCCAGTACGACAAGTATGGAAAAAACTTCATCAAGTCACAAAAATTAAGTCCAGACAGTTACCTACAGATGGCCATGCAACTAGCCTTCTATAGGTAAGACATTTCAGTACAAGAGACTAAAGTAATGGATGGAACAATATTTTTTTGTCATGTCGGCAAACATGGACATGTTGAATGAGGCACTGCAGAAGCGGGGCAGCCCCAATATCGTACTGGACACGGAGGGTACCCGTTTTCGTAGTAAATAATAAAATCAAAATCACATATTGACATTTGTTATCACTTGTACGGAATGGGTAGGTATGTACGGCAAATTTACGTAGTATCTCAATTTGTTAAACAATTGGTTTCCCTGACCGTAAATTGAATAAAACTATTAAATATGAAAAAAAAATAACAACAACAAATAAACGAATGGTTTGATGGGAGCCAATTATTTTCATTTCTGCAACGACGTACTACTTCGACCCACACTTTTCCTCTATATAGGTTTATAGAAAAACGAAAAAAAAAAAATTGTACTAGATTAACATGAAAAATTAGTTTTACCCGATTTTAGGGGTAAATCATACTTTATTAGCATACAACACAGCTACATTCCTTGTCTCGGCAATGGTCCGGGAATATGTTTTATAAATATTAAAATATGATTAATATCAGCTACTTACTTGTGAAAACTAATTCTATCTGACTTTAAATAAATCGTAGAGTTATTTTTGCACCATTTTACAACACTTACCCCCAGTTTCTGGAAGGCTGATCAATTTGATCTATTGTTAAATCTAATGTCAGCTTCTGTGATTGGCCGGCGAAAATGTTAACAACCAATCACATCGCTTGACCTGAGATTTGGCAGTCGATTAGTTCATTTTTACGTTGATCAGCCTTTCAGAAACTGGGGGTTAATGGCATTTTGATATTTTTTCAAAGCGCTTTGACGGTTTGATGTTCTTGGGGTTTAGGAGGCTACGTGGGATTTGTTAAATGACACTATACTTGTGGATTCGACTCATTAGACTTTTAATTAATTATCACACAAGATATTACAGACATGACCTATTATTAGACTATCGACATATTTATTAAATCATAGAGTAACCATAGACTAAACTAAACATTCATTACACAGACTATATAAACTGGATACACCACAGACGGTACAATGTCGTGGTGACACGTTCGGTGGTTCGAAATACAATAAACAAATCGGCAAGGTTTGGATGTGAGTGTGTGCGTAATTCGCGTGTACTACGCAAATCGGCAAGGTTTTGAACGCATCAACTTTTTGTTCGTGACATTTGGTCTTGAAGTATATAGTCAAAGGTGTACAATACAAAAAAAAATGTATTTACTATTTTATCATAAGTTAACGTTATTAATTTGGCAAACTGATGTAGATCTTTTTGTAGCTGAGTCTGCACGAACAACGAGGACCCAAAGATGTAATAAGAGCGCAAGAGAAACGAGCGCATTAAAAAAAAAAAAATTTGCAAAAAGGGCTGAATGCAATAAGAAGGAACGCAAAAAGATCGTCATCGCTCAATAACGAATCTTATTGACGATTTTAGCGCTTCCCCCCCCCCCCATGACGACGCCGGTGCAGTGGCACCATTCGTACCGCCCACGGAATACTTGAATAAGAATGGAATTGGTATAGTACACAGTTTTTTCGGAAACTCGTGTCGCCTAACTCTCCCACTATCCGTCTCACTACTACATAAGCACTGTATCTAGCTTGTATATAGACATCTAAACGCATACGCGTGCAAGAAATACTACACTGAACGCGGCCCTACTATTAGCTGTCACACATAAACGTCGACCATGTGCGAACGCACCACTACATTCGAACAGGTCGTTAGTGATGTCCATGTACAAAAAACTAATTTTATGAATGTTATCGATATTTTCAACGATTTTCGCATAATTATGGTCTTGGAATAAAAATAATTTGTCCTACATAAGGAATTGGAAAGTTACTGTTTCATGATATACTTAATTATTGAAAATAACGTCTGACACGTTTTAAAACATGCAGCGCGAGGTATGGCGAAAAATAAAAAGTAGTTTTTCGATTTTTAACCTACTTTAAATTTGTTATAAGACCTGGTTTGGTGTTTTGCGTAAATAAGATATACAATTCTGCATATTTACGGATTAGTTTTCTTTTTAAATCGTAACTTATAAAATAATTACTGCCCAACATACTAAAGTCGTCAAAATTTTATGTTTTTTGTAAAATTTTTGTTTTTTTGTATTGTATTGTATTGAAAACTAAAAATAAAATAATATGCCCCTTATTACGAATGTTTAGACCACGTTTATGGGGAATATAGCAGCCAAGTGGCGCCCCAATCAGTAAACAAATTATTACTCGCTGAATACAAGTAGGTACAGGTACTGTAGTTTAATCAGAAACTATTAACTCTGTAAATTATACTTCGCTGTAATTGTACATAGAAAAAAATGCGAAAAACGGCCACTTTTGACATTTTTTCTATCTACAACTACAGCGAAATATATTTTACAGAGTTAATAGTTTCTGATTGACCTGTACTTCAACTTTTAAAAACGAATTTTCGATAAATTATGTATTCAGCGAGTGATATTTTTTTTTACTGACGGAGGCAACACTTGGCTGCTACATTCCCCTTAAGCACTTGTTAAAACCGGGTGTAATCCAAACTCCATACATAACAAAGTTATTTAACCACCAAAACGAAGAGGAGAGGATATTTGTCGAACAACCAATAGGATTGCGTTATTTTCATATTTCACCGCCTAGCTTCAACATTATTTATTTATTTAAACTTCATACAATACATGTACATAGGTGGACTTAATGCCTTTGGCTTTCTCTCCCAGTCAACCAGCTATTCTATATCTAACGCAGTCTTATTGGTGGCTTGCGACACATCTCGTCACATCTCGTCTCTGCGTTTTGGTGGAAACCGATAAATATCAAAACTCGAAATTGCAAATAAATAATTAAAAAAAAATCTACCTAAAAATAAAATTATTATGCATTTAAAATAATAAAAATGAGGAATATTTATTTTAAAACAGAAAGTATACACCGAATTAATTATATCGATAATGCATTCAATATGTTACTACACTATCGATACAAGGGGATTTTGGTGACAGTCAGGCAAATAAATTGAAGGCGACATCGAAAGAAACGCAATACATTACGCGGTTACTCACGTAGTGAAAGTCGATATCCATGTTTTATAAGCAATGTATATTTTTTTATCAGTTTGCGATAACATCGTTTTTGTCATGAATCACATAATACTAAGAAAATATTTGCAAATATCACAACTAATTAAAGGTTTTTAGACTTACCGATGAAAATAAATCCCTCCTTTAGTTAAACTACACACCTCGCTTCTTTTTCGGCATGATATAATGGCGCAAGACGGCATAATTATTATTTTTTCGCACAGCAACGTACTCTGTCACAGCCTGGACGCAATGTCGCGGATTTTGGTTACATAGGCGCGTCTGCTCAAAAGCGCGGCGCGCCTATCCCGCCCACAATTCCCCTCTATTATATTCATTTCATTTTATATTATATTTATTTTTTCATTTTTGCTGGACTGGACTGGACAGGGTATCAACGTTAACGGCGAGAACATCTCACATCTCCGTTTTGCCGATGACATCGTTGTAATGGCTGAGTCGCTGGAACAACTGGGCGAAATGCTGCACAGCTTAGACGGAGCCTCTCGACGTGTCGGTCTCGGCATGAATCTGGACAAGACTAAAGTCATGTTCAATATGCATGTCATGCCGAGGCCAATATTCGTCGAAGGGTCGGCACTCGAAGTTGTAACGGAATACGTCTACCTAGGGCAGGCAATTCAGCTTGGTAGACACAACTTCGAGAAAGAAGCCAACAGAAGGATCCGTCTGGGCTGGGCAGCATTTGGCAAACTTCGCCGAGTCTTCTCGTCGCCTATACCGCAAAGTTTGAAGACAAAGGTCTTCAACCAGTGCGTCCTGCCAGTCATGACTTACGGTGCCGAGACGTGGACACTGACAGTTGGGCTAGTCCACAAATTTAAAGTCGCTCAGCGAGCTATGGAGCGAGCTATGCTTGGAGTTTCTTTGAAGGATAAAATCCGTAACGAGATTATCCGGAGAAGAACCGGAGTGACCGACATAGCTTGTAGGATCAGTAAGCTGAAGTGGCAGTGGGCTGGCCATGTCTGTCGAAGGACCGATGGCCGTTGGAGCAGACGAGTCCTTGAGTGGAGACCGCGTATCGGCAAACGCAGCGTAGGGCGCCCCCCTGCCAGGTGGACCGACGACCTAAAGAACGTGGCTGGGGGGGACTGGATGCGGAAGGCAGAGGACCGAGCGTTGTGGCGCAATTTGGGAGAGGCCTATGTCCAGCAGTGGACTGCGATAGGCTGAGTTGATATTCATTTCCTCTATGGTACCGCCCTAGGGCCGCCACAAGAAATAGGTAGTTCTTGGGTATATTTCTGAGCTAATAGAAGCTCAATCATGTACTACTAATAAGGCGGTGTAAGGTATGCCTTAATACTACTTAAACAATTATGTTAATTTGGTAAACGTAATTAAATAATTTTTATTGCGTTTACTTACAGTTTAAAAACAATATATTCAATTATCTGGTAACAATCCGGCTGATGATGACGATGAGATTCTTATGAAAGTTTTACAATTTCTTTTTAGTAAATATGAATCTTTTTAATTTCAAAAGATATGAAAAAAATGTTGGCTCCTAATTTGCCGCCCCTTGCCGCCCTAGGCTCCAGCCTAAATCCACCACTGCATATGTTCCTAACATGAAGATATAGGATTTAAAAACACTTGCCATATAGTTTGATATCATCCAATGAAGCCGTGCACTTGATATGTATATACCCTTTCCGTTACAAGTTGTATAGAAGTTTCACTTCAAAAAAAATATAAGGATTATTTATTTATTTATTTAATTCTTTATGCACAACAGGGTACAAAGGCGGTCTTAACGCCATAGGCGTTCTCTACCAGAAAATTTCAAATTTCAGATTATATCCATTGTCTAGTACCCATGGTACATGCTCTGCTTAGTTTGGAATAATGTCCCAAAGATATTTATTCATCCTCCGAGCCTTTTCCCAATTATATTGGGGTCAGCTTCCAGTCTAGCCAGATGCGGCTGAACATCAGTATTTTACACGGAGCGAATGCCGTCAGACCCCCGCAACCCAATTACTGGGTAATACTGACATTTAGAGGTTAGACCAGTTGTCAGACTTTCAGGCTTCTGACTACCCGTAACGACTGCCATAGATATTCGTATGACAACCGGGACCGACAGCTTAACGTGCTCTCCGAGGCACGGAGGGGTCTCGATGTGTAACGAAACGGTCACCCATCCACAGACTGACCGCGGCAAGTGCAGCTTAACCTTGCAGATGGTACAATCCGCGCAGTCGTTGCATCGCTACGAGCCCCCCAAAGATATTTATTATTTATTATAATAGTTTCTGATTAAACTATAGTACAGTCGACCGCACGTCGGTGGTAACACTTTGACATTAGCAGCATCTTTATTTCGTTTGCAGTAAGGGCGGTTTTCGAATTGAAGTGTCACTGTCATGCAGTCGACTGTAGGTGTACTTCAATCGTTACAAACGAATTTTCGATAAATTATGTATTCAGCGAGTAATATTTTTTTTACTGGTGGGGGCGCCACTTGGCTGCTACTTTCCCCTTAAGGTGCGGCATTGTGTTGTGACATTCGCAAAAATTTATTGTTACAAAATTATCCTATATTCCGTCCGGCTCCAAAGAGGACGGAGATTCAAAAAAAAATACAAAAAAAAATACACAAATACTTTTTTTAAGGTTACACAAAGTACCTGGAGCTCATTACGAGTCTGCAGCAACAAGAATGTATGTAGGAGGACGAACGGAAACGATACGATCATGCTCAATCGAATCCACAGAATTTGCAAAAACAATGTTAAATTCACAAAGCAGCCCGAAAGAAAAAACTTCTGCATTAAAAAGAGCTATAAATTCTCATAAAAACTACACAGTACAGGTAAATATATTGGCTTTAGTTTCTTTATATTCTAAGAATCAAAGATTTAAAACGAGCATGTACCTTTTTCTTATTACAGGCACTTCAAGGATTTGGTGTTGATAGACATTTGCTTGGATTAAAACTAACTGCAATTGAAAATGGTATTCAGATACCAAAATTATTTTCTGACCCAGGATTTATGAACAGCGCCCATATGAGGATATCTACTAGTCAGGTAAGTTGTTTAAGTACAAGATATTACTGAAATCATCCACAAGTAATATATTTTGTCGTGGAACCGTTTTTCAGATAGACTCCGGGACAAAGTAAAAACATCAACTTTGCATGAAATTGAAAAAATCCACCAAATTGTTAATCTATGACCTAAAATACTTTCAAAAATAGTTATAAAACTAAAAGGTTCTTATATCCCACATGCATTAGGTCATTAGGTAGAACTTAAAAAAAAACTCTTCATTTGCATGTATGGACGCCCGTCCCTTCGGCCTCCTACGAAACCGTTATTTCGTAACTAGTTTCGATGGAAGATTTTTTTTCGCTTGTACGTAACTAGTTTCGAAGGAGGAATTATAGTATTATTATTATAACTATTTTTTGAGTGAAGTATGTGTAATTGACTTTTCAACACCAATTACGATCGAAGAATTATTTTTCGTTGTACGAAACTCGCTACGGTAATAATAATAACAAAATATTTCTATTAACTAAAAAACGTTTATTAATCCATTTATAAAATCAAATATAAATATATCAATAAATATATATATATATATATATATATATATATATATATATATATCAATTCCCTTATATATTTTAAAATAGCGTTTACTCGTCTGACCCCCAGTTTTTGAAAGGCTGATCAACATGAAAATTAATTAATCGGCTGTCAAATCTCAGGCACACCTCGGACACTCAATACAACATAAACGCTAGCACCACCTACATACACAAGATTACTTCATAAACGAACGCGCACACACACGTGTAAGTTAGGGATGCTCGCCGCTCGTAATACCGACTGGGTTCCTAGCGCTTTTCAGAGACGGCGTGCTTGTATAGCGACTGGCGTTTGATATCCATAGCAGTCCAATTGCTGGCAAACTCTGGGCGGGTGCCGGGTCCGGGCGAGGAATCTTGAATTGGCGGAGGGCGGTGAGTGGCCGTTCTGTACGTTAGTACTATTAGATATTCTGTGTCTCAGTCTCAGGTCAAACAATGTGATTGATTGTTAGTATTTTGCCGACCAATCACCGGAGCTGACATTAGATTTGACAATAGATCAAATTGATCAGCCTTCCAGAAACTGGGGGCTAGTATTGGATTTGAAGATATTACTAAATTGCGACTCTGATTAATATGTCCAGTAAATGCGGAACTGCATTTTTTTTGTGCTTTGAATCTGTTCATACTGCTATGCCAGCCTTCTAAATTGTTTGTAGTTCTTATCCGTTTTGCTTTCGCTATTTCGCTACAGCGACAAGTTTTGTTATAGTTAGTGGTTTTTAAGTACTTGTAAAATTGTTGAATGTCCTGGCCTGGGGGGCATGCATGACGTACTCGTTGTCACTTTTGAGTGAATTCTGGCGGTAAACGTGCCAGTCCTGCACATCGTGATACATGCCGCTTTTCAAGAGATAACGATACATTTAGGTAATGACTTACATTTTTGGAACAGACATCTGTGATAATGATAGTAGCACCCTTTCACTTCAAAACCATTATGCACTTTTTGAACAGCTTTCTTTGCGGCCAATTCATAGTCCATTGTTATTTTCGATGGCTTCCAATCACGAAAATGTTATCATGTAGTCGAAACGTAATTTAGTATGTATTCAGACTTTTATCAGGCAGCAGATAATGAATCAATGGAAATACAGATTTACCATTTTCGTTATATCCACTATTTTTATGTGTAGTAATAACTGGTTAAAAACTTAAATAATAAGTAATTCTTTCATGGTAACTAGGTTTCGTACAAGTAAAAATAATTCTTTCATCGAAACTAGTTACGGTACAAGTATAAAATAATTCCTTCTACGAAACTAGTAACGTATAAGCGAAAAAAAAACTTTAATCGAAAAAGCTTCCATCGAAACTAGTTACGAAACTACGGTTACGTAGGAGGCCGAAGCGCACATCACAGTCGTTAGTTTACTTTTCAACGTAACATTTACATTTTTAAATGCCTATAACAATTCAGTGCGAATTTTTATTCCCTTTGTAACATATGATTTACGTTTATAAATAATTAATATAAAAACAAAAACATTTAAAAAAAATGTAGATAGCCCACAGTGGTTCCATTTCGAAAAAAAGTGGACTTAGGGTCGTTAGTCGGAATTTGGATCAGTTTTTTTTACATAATTATGTAAGATCAATTGATCCCAGTAATTCTGACAACTTTTGTTCTGAAGATCAATTCTCTTGTTCACCAACTTATTTTAAACTATTATTATCTTGCCTGCCTTGAATGCCTCGTTGGTCTAGTGGTTGCAAGCGCGGCTGCTGAGTGTGGGGTCCTGGGTTCGATTTCCGGGTCGGGCAGAGTGTTATTGGATTTGTGCCCAGTCAATGGCAATAGGCTCGCCCCCTATCACATGGGACTATAACATAACTGGCGAAATGTGGATGTATTATTACACCTCTGCTTTCCCCTTCAGGGAAATACAGGCGTGATGTTATGTTATGTTGTTCTTATCTTTTTCGAATAGTGAAAACAAGAAAGAGGTAGCAAGAATTTTGGAACTGTTAGGTATATTAGTTTACGTGTAACAAATCTTCTCCATATTTTTTATCGGCACGTTCCGAGATCACGACTAAACTTGCATGGAAATATTATTTCTGACTAATTTGACAGCACTAAAATTGTAGCCATCCGTTTCTTATAAGTATCTACTGCAGAGACATGGCGGTAAATAGCATGTCTCTGATCTACTGTTAATATTAGTAAAAGAGAGCGACAGTTGTTTAGTTTGTGAACAATAGAACCAACACCATTGTCAGATTTTCACTTGAAATTAAATACCTACATACAGTGACTTCTTCTACCTTAGTAAAAATCTGTAAAACTGCAGAAAAAAAGTTATAACGTAATTTTTGCTTCTTTGGTCTACACTACACAAAGTCAATGAAAATATAATTGACTAGCTTTTGCCCGCGACTTCGTCCGCGTAGAAGTCGAAAATGGTTCTAATAGGATTTCTAATTGGTTTTTTACGTTATTAATATTGCAATTATGTTCAAATACTTATAAAATATAACAATCTTTATTATAGTGTAGGAATTTAAAGGTTAAATAAACATGAAAATAAAATAAAATTTCGTTATATTTTGTGAGCACGAAGCTTGCTTGCTAAGTTAAGTTTGTCCTTCAATCAGACTTACCTTTTAGTTAAAGCAATGCATGTTCGGTGTTTGTTCACATATAATTTATAAATATCAGTAAGTTGATTATTAATAAATTAAGACAAATACATGGATTATTTATTATAATAAAACATAGTTTAACCTGATTAAATCGCGTATATTATCGCGAAAACCTAATAAATTATTATGGATTATTTAGTTTTAAATTTTGTATGGGTCTGCGTGCCTGCAATAAAGAATTTTATTTATTATTATTATTTATTATAAATACAGACAATATGCGTGGTGGTATTGTTGAGAAAGAGATGCAATTATGAAAGACATCAACGCGCAGCTCTCATAAACCAAATCAGTTTCTATATACGGGGTATCAGGTCGATGGGTGGTACGGAACCGAACCTTAGTGCGCGAGACCGACTCGCACTTTTTTTCGTAATGGAACCACTGTGCGGCATCGGAAACAGGGTCCAAGCTACGGGCGGTCAGAGCTCCAGAGAAAGGAACCTCCTCACAATGCGTACCGTAGATACTACATCTGCATCTGGCCCTTGATCCAGCCGTCCAATGAGAGCCTCCTAAGGTGTGAAGTATGATGAATTTTTTATAAATGTATTTTTGTTTATTTCAGGTCGCTTGTAAGTGTGATGGATTTATGTGTTACGGACCATTAGTGCCTGATGGGTATGCAACTTGTTACAACCCCAGAGATAATGATGTAAATTTCGCCACCGCCGCATTCGTCGCTCATCCAGACACCGATTGTAATAAATATAGGAATGCTTTGGAACAATCTCTTCAAGATATGCATGATGTTCTCTTACAGAGTACCAGTTCGAAACTTTAAAATGCTTCTTTATTTCAAGTAGTAAGTAATTTAATTAGGTATATATTGCAAGTATTTACAAGACGGATTATAACACTATTGTTTTGTTACCTATCCTACACTATCATACAAAAAAACACTGTCGCGTGGATGAATTTAGGGCCAAAAAGATTTGAGCTTATTTTTACCCTGACTATGGCGCAGCAAAGGAAGGGTAATGAATTAAATATGTAGAATAATATGTCCCATCAATAGACTTATATAGATAAATCAAAAAACAAACCACGGACTAATAAAAAAGGCGGACGGAATCTCGCTAAGAAAAGATTGAAGCACTTAATTTTTTCCTAAACCAACTATAATTTCGACAGCATTTTAACACACAGTGGCCTGATTCACAAACGTTCGAAAAGTTTCCGTTTCCGAAGTGAAATTTGACTGGCAAATAAAACAAAACGACCACTTCCTGCGACCATGAACGCTGCAAAGCATTCGAAACGTCAGGAAACCCAATTTTAATAATAATACACGATGTAATTCGGTTAAACTTGTTTTATTAAGAAACAAAACGATTTGAGAACCGAACGGATTCTGAAAAGCAACGCGAAATTCATGCAAACTCTCCCGTGGGCCGTGAGCCATTTGCTGTCGGAAAGCACTCGATGTAAAATTAAAGAACTAATGAATAGCGTTTCCGAATGCGTTCGATTTTCAAATCGTTTTTATTCGTAATAAAACATGTTTGACCGGATTACATCGCGTATTATTATTAACATTGCTTTTCCTGATGTTTCGTATGCTTTGCATCATTCGTGGTCGCAGGAAGTGGTCGTTTTGTTTCGTTTGCCGGTCAAATTTCACTTCGGAAACGGAAACTTTTCGAACGTTTGTGAATCAGGCCAATGATATACCTATATTGTTATTTTTAACAGACTTCATAAAAAGAGGAGGTTCTCATTTCGATTGTTTTTTTAAAATGTTTGTTACCTCAGAACTCCGTCATATAAACCGATTTGGAAAATTCTTTTATTATTTGAAAGGATATACTACCTGCTTCCAGATTGATGATATTTTGATTTTTTTATCAAATCAATGGGATCCACGTGGAATTGAGGGAACTCTTCAAATATTATAGGCAAACATAGTAATTTTGCTATTTTCATCAACAAATCAAGCATTCGTATTCAGAAAGTATCATTTGGTGACGATTGATGAAGATCTTCGGAGATAACGAAGGGAACTCTTCAATGGATGACAGCAAATCATCTGGGATTGCAGCAATCGCTTGTCTATCTATTGTTAGTGCCACTAAAATATAAAAATTATTCGTTATTCTTTTTGAAGTCGGTTTTTAGTTCTTTCAAGTTTATATTAACTTAAAAAAAGAGTAAAAACCGACTTCAAAAAGAATAAAATGATTTATGTGAAAGAGTTTAGGAAGTCGGTGCCACTTTTTTTCTTAAATCAAACCTAATCAAAGGCACCTTCTTCCTAAACTGTTTCACATAAATTATTTTATTCTTTTTGAAGTCGGTTTTTACTTTTTTTTTTAAGTTTATTTTTATTTGTGACGCTACGACAATGACTACCGTCACACGAGATTTGTTGCATAATCGCGGCTTTTTGTCTTACTATGGGTGCGTGCCAGCCTAGACTTTTAAGCAAGCCGTCTTACTATGGGTGCTTCATTCATTGCTTAGCGAGATTCCATCCGCTTTGTTTTATTCGTCCATGCAACAAACCGCACGCGTGTGATGGTTTGCCGTAGTGCGTGCAATCATATGTTTCTATTTATCTAATTCACCAACTACTGTGTCTTCTATCTCATTCGCGTCGCGGTGGCGCGTTTGTCGATCTGTAAAGCTGAATGTACACTCACAGGCACAATTAACAGCCCACCCAGATATTCTTGCATATTGAGGAAACTATTACGATTCTTATAAAAGTTTGTTTTATGTATGTTTTCGGGATTGTTTCCGTATTAAAAACAAATGGTTACATTTTCTATTTTTTTTGTATTGCTACAAATCAATAAAATTCACTTTTTAGATTTTAAAAAAAACCATGGTTACCAACAGTGGAGAAAAAATCAGTAAAATTAAATTAAAACTCATTTCTAATAATGAGTGTTTCGTCCTCTAGCCCTGATGACTTTTTAGCCTTTTAGGCAGTCCCTCCATGATGTCCTGGATATAGGATTGGGGGATATTGTTCCACTTCTCTACTGTCGCGGTTTTCAACTTCGTGATGCTCATGGGGGTTGGTGTTCGTGCCCTAACTCATATGTTTAGGTTGTCCCAGACATGCTCGTTGGAATAAAGGTTATGAGCTGGCCACGGTAAAGTTGCGATTTCGATTTCCTCAAGGTACTGTGTGACGAATGACGATTCGATCATAGATAGATTTAGTTTTCTACACTGTAGGTACAAACTTTATTTAAAATACTTATTACAATACAGGGGGTCTAGTACGAGTTTGACACTTTATAATACTTTCATAGTTTTCGTCGATTTTCATTCATAAACTACTAGTTCCTCCTCGTATCCGCCAGGGGCGCTACTGATTAATGAATGAAAGTCGTCAAATTCGATGGAAGTATCGGTAAGTGTCAAACTTGTACTAGGCCTACAGGATATAATATTTTATACCTACGGTCTGTGTTATGTACCTACTTTTAATAATTTAAGTTTACGGTGGTGGAATTAATATATTATTTTATTAAGTTTTATACCTACTATTAAGGTGATGGATCAAAATTTTATTTTAAGACTCAAGCTATCTCGGATACCTTTATCCGATTATTGTAAGTTAATACTTCATGATATACTTACCTATGTGAATCCCAAATGTATTTCTGCTTTACAATAAATATTGGTTATAAACAAAGGTTTTTGATTAACGCTTTTATTTCATCACAATGTACTGATATGAAAAACTGTATAGCGCCTTGTGGTAATTCCGTTATAATGGGTTTAACTAACGCAGACTGTTGACATTTTTAATTGCTGGCGGCAATAGTGAGACGTAATTTAATTCTACCCTTCACTTTGGTGCGCGTCGTAATATTGTTACGATATCCGACGAAAATCTGTTTTATCGGATTACTCCATGCCCAGAATTACCCCAAGGCATAAGAAAAGAGAAGACTAGAAGCGAAACTCGCGCCCTAGACGCGTTCAAATCCACGATAGTAGGTTACCGTCTAGCGTACCTTTAAAGGGATCGAACAGTCTGGGCTTGCGTCGCCTCACGCTTGCACGCGCGTGCCGTCATGCGTCAATGCGGTCATGGCGCCAAAATATTGCAATGTATTTGGGTGTATAATAAACTCAAAAACAACGCCAGACCTTAGTTTCTTTAGTTTGCCCAAAAATTAGGAAAAGTAAGTGATATTTTGACAATTATCATTTATCTCCTGTCCATAAATAATTTTTCTTATTCTTAAGTCAAAAGTATAAATGATAACTACGGTTTTTTTCTCTTTCTCTATCCGTGGGTCATTTATAGGTACTGAACTCATTTCATTTAGTGCAAATTATCTAAATATGTAAAGTAGGCCTAACCTAAACATAAAATTAAATAATATAAGTAAGTAAATATAAATTTCTTATTACGTAAAACTAGGATAAAATAATGATTTCATAGTAAAGAACAGTCTAATAGTTATTTTCATCCCCCCATCTCGGAAAGAGTATTTTTGCTCTTCGATATCTGAGTGCAAAAGCCGTTTTTATCCCCTAGCTAGAGGATAAAGTAAATTTAATTTAGAACACCGTGTGCACTACGTTTGTGAATTCAAAACATCATTAAACCTATTTACTTCTCCCTCCATGGTGCCGAATTTATCATACAACCTTTTTTAATTTGTTAAAAACTCAGACCCGGAACCTTCTTGGTGTACTTTTTTAGGGTTCCGTAGTCCTACAAGGAACCCATATAGGTTCGTCATGTCCGTCCGTCTGTCCTAATCCTTTACAGCTTAATAACTTCTACAGTTATAAACATAAGTAAATGAAATTTTGTTAAAAAATAGTCTAGATATAGATCTCAATTTTAAAAGAATAAAAAAAATCATGATTACGTATTTTAGGGGTGGCGTCCATACATGTGAAATGGGGATGAAAATTTTTTTTCACTGCACCCCCTCGTGTTGGGTATCATTGAATAGGTCTACTAAAATTAAGGTAATGTTTCATACATCACTTTTTTATCAGGTGTACCATCTGCGAAATATAGCCTGCCAAAGTGGCTTGCAATGTGTGTCCCCCCCTGCCATTTCTAAACTATGCAACGAAGAAACTTATAATCTTCCACATTGATAGACCTTTGTAAAAACTCTCTTTTAAAATTATTTCGAGCATATTGTGATTATAAATTTTTGAGTTATAGAGAGAAAACTGAAAAATACTTGAAACGTCCTAGTTCAAAGATCATTGACCTTAGAGAAAAATGATCATAGCAAATAATGCTCCTTTAGCTACTTTCTATTTGAAAAAATCACAATAAGTAACTTTGTGTTATGTTGACGACACACTTCTTAAATTTGGCGCCATCTAGCGGCGTCTAACAACACTCTCTGGGTCGCCAATGCTGCCGTCAAGTGCCGTCTATTACGTTTGGCACTGTATAGCACCATCTAGCGGCTACTGGCAACACTCTGAGTCGCCAATGCTGCCGTCTATTGCAAAAACTAAAATAGCCATGATTAATATTCGATTTGATTTGTTTGTAACACCTACTTAAGGAACCCTATGATACTGAGCATGGCCCGACATGCTCTTGTTTTTTATTTGCTTTGCGCGGGCCAGTTCCTTTTCACGTCATATTGTTAAATACATAAATTTTAGGTTAAAAACAAGAAACTTGAAAACAAGTGAAAAACCTAAATTGAGTGGTTCTAGCGACGAGGAAGTTTATTTGACGCCAACCAATGATTTTACATAAGTACAGATATGATATACCCTAACAAATCAAACGAAAAACATGTTCCGTGCGCAGCGGTCGCACACATACACAATGTTTTACATCACTTACATTTCACAACATTGCCGTGTCGTGTGAAAGAGATGGTGTATGTAAACCAATATGAACAAAAAAGACAGCTAGTGTTTGTCAGCTACGTGTAGTGTATGTGGCCATTTAGGCCAGCCAATCACAGCACGCAGCAGCACGCAGGGTAGCCAATCACAGCACGCAGCAGCATGCAGAGTAGCTAATCACAGCTATTTTGGCATAGATTAACGAAAACGAGTAAGTATACAGAAGGTACAAGTATTTTACGCGGCAAGTATTATACCCTACGATTAAAGATCCAACATTAATCGTAGATTATACCAGGGTTGATTGATTTAAATCAAGTGATTTTTTAATAAAAATGATTTTTTTGAAAAACTTTATTTTTTTCCATAAAATTTCATTGATTTATTTAAATCATAATGTTATGGTACTAGATAAGAAAAATTCATATTAAAATTTATACAGTTTTTATTTTTTACTGAATATTGAATAAAAATATGGCATTCAAACTACAAATAGTCAAGAAAATCGAGTTCGGAGTTGCTTCTATTAGATGTTGAATTTACTTTTCGGAACTGATTATAGACCAGTTATTTTTATTACTGGTCTATAATCAGTTTAATAAACTGTTTCCTACATTTCTGTACTTAATTACTACTGTCATACTAAGATTTATTTATGGTTTTTTTAATTCTTAGAAAGTTGCATACTAGTAAAACTTTTCGTAAAAATATTCATAATAAGTGAAGAAGTAGGTAAGAGTGTTAAATAAATAGGGAGTAGGTCTTCTTCAAGTTTAGTTTTTTTTTTTTGACGTTGTAATTTTTGTCATAAATATGGAAGATTCTATGTCAGTAGATTAACATTTATGAAAACCATTTAAAAATGATAACTAATTTTGGAGATAAAAAATGTTTTTTTACTTATCTAGTTTTTCTTCGGAACCATTGGGATTTTTGAGACAATATTTGGAATATTATCAGTTAAGAGTATGTAAATAATAAAAATCAAGTAAAAATCTTAAAAAGCCAAATAAAAAGTGAAAAAAATCTAATAAATCATGATTTTTTTGATTAAAATTAAAAAAAAAACTGTCAACCAAAAAGTCATGATTTTTATCAACCCTGGATTAAACCCCATACATACCCCTGTGACAGTATAAATTACATAAACTATGCTTTCATTAAATTGATCTCAATTTGTGTTTGTGTGTGTTTTAGGCCGCGTTCAGTATTATCGTCCGACGACGCCCGCAGCGTACTTTGGTCGTTCAGTTACTCAGAGTGATCATACAAACAAACGCCAAGGAATGCTCCGAGCGTCATCCGACGTCGGGTGATAATATTAAACTCGGCCCAGGGCAATATTTACTAACAAAATGGATGCAAATCTGAAATAATGATGATCCTGTCTGGTGCGGGGAATTCAACCATTAAATTGTATGCTTTTTAAGGTGAACGCTACCGGGTAGTCGGAGAAATTAAAAATTTCTTGTGGGGTTATTTACAAATAAAAGTATTTTTTTTTTTTTTTTTTTCCCCTGTGGATTTAATTAATGAGAGCGCTGGTACCCATAACACAAGTTAAATCTTACATTGGGTACCAGAGTTCAAACAAACACTTCATACCGAGAAATTGTGTAACTTCTTCTTCGTGTCGACACGAGCTACATAATGATAATAGCTCATGTCGTGGGGAAAAGATTAGCCAGTCAGCAAGTTGGTAGCGGGGCTGACTGCCCAGGGTGCGCCGGACGATCAATTAAATATCGTCACTCGTGGAGGCTCTTTTAATGCACCCCTTGTATAACTACTATTTGTAAGTGTTTACTGTACACCATTTATGTGAAATAAAAATTTATTTATTATTATTTATTTATTAAATTGTAGCTCTATTTCACGTTGTACATCAATATAACAATATATCTACTGAATAATACTCATAAAAAGATTAACCTAGCTCTATAATCTCGATAATCGATAATTTATTGTGTTTGTTCTGAGATACTCCTCTATGTGTGTGTATACTTGTAGAAAATAAAACTACAGTATACTGCTCTGTCGGAATATATTTGATTATTTGAACTAAAACAATTTCATGAACTTATTCATTTTCATGGAACGAAACCATAGTGTGATCTATTTCGATCCCAACGCCATCTATTGGTAACAGAGGAACTAAAACATGAACGATATGGCTTGTTTGATTTTCTATGTGGCTCGTTAACATACCGCCCACCAAGGACAGCAGTGAACGAATGTCCTTCTTAAACTTATCTTATAGCTAAACTTTGTACATTGCAACAGCTTAACTTACAAGTTTTGATCTGAATGGTTGCACTTGATCTTATACAGTTGAACTTAAATATGAAACTAAATTGTTTCACAACAACAAAAACATTCTACAAACCTTGAAACTGATTTGTAGCCTTGTATATAAAAATAACACTTTTTAATAATTTGATCTATAAAATGTAAACAATGTAAAAATAAAACAGTGTAAAAAACATGCGAACTATTGCTTAACAATGTAAAAAATAAAGTTAAACAGTGTAAAAATGTAAACTATTGTATAAGTTAACATTTGATCTAGGTACTTAAAATATAATAAAACAAAATTTCATAAACAAATTTCATTGATCTGCGATGGGCAAAATACACAATTTAGAAGTTGGCCTTTTAATTTTAGATGACTTTGTGCGCAATGTGACTACACGGGTGATGTTATCATGGCCTGGATGTTTCTCTAAAACGCGACCCAACAACCAACGACTTGGCGGCAAATCGTCTTCCTTAATGAGTACAATGTCGCCAATTTTTGGTTCCTGAACTTGCGAAGACCATTTATATCGGTTCACAAGATTCGACAGGTATTCTTGAGACCAACGACTCCAAAACGATTGTACCAATCTTTGAACATATTGCCATCGCGTTAAGCAATTTACATTTGAACTTTCATATTTGTCGTCTGGCACACTCACTATCGGCTCTCCGATCAGAAAATGTCCAGGAGTTAACGGTAATGGTTCACCAGGATCAGTAACGTCAATAATGCTCATAGGCCGAGAGTTCAGACAAGCTTCCACTTGATTAAGAAGCGTCGTCATCTCCTCAAACGTCAACGTCGAATCACCTATGACACGTTTGAGATGGAACTTAGTAGACTTCACCCCTGCTTCCCAAAGTCCGCCAAAATTAGGACTATGTGGGGGGATGAAGTGCCATTCAGTACCATTTGCTTCGAGGTGTTCCGCTACTGATGACTGAATAGAAGTTAAATTTTGCAACTCTCTAGATGCACCTACAAACGTAGTGCCATTGTCGCTCCACACTTTGGCACAGTGACCTCGCCTAGACACAAATCTACGGAAGGCGGCTAAAAATGCTTGAGTGCTCATGTCACTAACCACCTCCAAGTGTATAGCACGGGTGGACATACATACGAATAGACATATGTAGCCCTTGTACGAATGGTGACCGCGACCTTTAGTTGTCCTAATACTTATGGGTCCAGCATAGTCAACACCGCTGTGTAAAAACGGTCGAGCTGGAGTACATCGTACAGCTGGGAGAGAACCCATCATTTGGTTCTTTGTGCTAGCTCTTTGTCTGGCACATGTTACGCATTTGTGAACATGCTGTTTGACCAGATTTCTGACTCCAATAACCCAGTAGCCTGTCCTCAAATAATTCGACATCAATTGAGGACCCCCATGCAGGGTTTTATAATGAGCTTCTGCTACAATGAGACGAGTCAGATGGCTAGAGTTGGGTAGAACAATCGGATGTTTCGTTTGTTCACTCAACGGTGCCTTCTCAAGTCTACCTCGAACTCTTATTATACCCTTGTCGTCAAGATAGGGGCAGAGTGACCTTAATTTGCTAGATTTTAATTGTAAATATCCCTTGTCCTGTAACTGTAAATATTCTGTTGTAAATATTTCTCTTTGTGTTTTCCTGATACAACATTCTAGTGATGCGTCTAATTCTGTTTTATGTAAATATGACTTATATGTTTTGTTCTCTTTTAAAAATCGTCGACAATATGCAATCACTCTGAGTAACCTTTGTAGAGAAGAGAATCGTTCAAAGATTGAACATTCGGGAAGTACCGCAATGTGTGTCTTTGTCAATACCTCTAAATCTACACTCAAATCGTTTGGCTTTTTGTAAACTATTGTTTTCTGCTTGAGAAATGATGGTCCGGAAAACCACAAAGGATGATCTAAAAGTGAACTTGGTAATGTTCCTCTGGAGGCGCAGTCTGCCGGGTTGTCCTTAGTCGAAACATGAAACCATTGAGACGACTTCATAGTGGTCAATATTTCCGAGGTGCGGTTGGCCACAAACGTCTTCCATCTGCTTGGGTGGCTGTTCAGCCAAGCCAACACGACAGTGGAATCAGTCCAGGCTCTGATATTGTCTCTGGAAATATTTAAGACCTCTGCTGATTCTATCAGAATCTTTGACAGCAGAACTGCTCCGCATAGCTCTAAACGAGGAATGCTTATTTGCTTAACTGGAGCTACTCTGGTTTTTGCAACCAACAACGAAACATTAATTTTACCTGCGACATCAATAATTCGCAAGTAAACTACAGCTGAGTAAGCTGTTTTGGAGGCGTCACTAAAACCATGGAGTTGCAGATCATCGCCTGACTTAGTGCCAAGCCAACGAGGTATCCGAATCCTGGTAAGTAGCGACAGTTCTTCACGGTAAGTACTCCATTCTGTAATTAATTCAGTGGTTAGTTCCTCGTCCCAACCAACACCTGCGAGCCATAATTTTTGGATAAAGACCTTTGCCAAAACCACACTAGGAGCTAACCACCCTAATGGGTCAAATAATCTGGCTATATCTGATAATATTGATCTTTTAGTTACAGGTGCAGTCGTCAGCGGCGGAACATTCACCGAGTACAGGAAGGTGTCTTCGTTGCGGTTCCAGGTAAGTCCCAGAATTTTTATTGTATTATCTAGTTTGATCTCTAATTCTTTTTCTTTTTTGTACTGTGTATTATTTATTTTATTGTCCTCTATGTTTATGTCCTCATTTTTGTTTGTCCTTGTTTGTCCTATTTGATCTTTCAATTCATTCCTTTCAATTAATCCTATTCTATCTAATATTTCCTGATTGTTACTATTCCACTTCTGTAATTTGAATCCACCTTTTCCTAATAATCCTATCATTTGCTTGTAGATTTCTATGCCTTGCTCGACGCTATCACATCCTGTCATTAAATCATCCATGTAGAAGCAATTTAAGACCTTATCTGCAGCAAGTGGGTAACTTTCACCTTCATCATAAGCAACTTGATGTAATGTTCTTACAGCTTGGTAAGGCGCAGAAGCTGTTCCGAAGGTTACGGTTAAAAGCTCATAGTCTTTAATTTCTTCTTGAGGATTGTCACGCCAGAGAATTCTTTGAAACATAGCATCTTCTTCAGCTATTCTGACTTGACGGTACATTTTAATAATGTCCGCTACAAGTCCTATAGGATGTACTCTCCATCTTAAGACCGTGTGTCTTAAATCAGACTGCAATGTCGGTCCAATCATCAGCGTATCATTAAGTGACACTCCGTTGCGGTTCTTTTCAGAAGCGTTAAAAACCACGCGAACCTTTGTAGTAGTTTTGTCGTCCCTAATTACCGCATGATGAGGGAGGAAGACCGCTTCTTCCTTTTTGTTATCATCCTTATTTACAGCTCTCATATGTCCTAACTTTAAATATTCATTTATTACTTCTTTATATTTTTCTTTTAAATCTATGTTCTTTTCTAATCTTCTTTCTAATGCTTTAAATCTATTTTCAGCTATAGAACGTGAACTTCCAAACTTACAAGAAGGATCTTCATCTCGAAATGGTAACCTGACAATGTATCTGCCATCTTTTTCTCTTTTTGTAGTCTTAGTATAAAATTCTTCACATT
Organism: Asteroscopus sphinx; assembly: GCA_949699075.1. Taxonomy (NCBI): domain Eukaryota; kingdom Metazoa; phylum Arthropoda; class Insecta; order Lepidoptera; family Noctuidae; genus Asteroscopus; species Asteroscopus sphinx. The sequence continues at coordinate 15,006,659 of OX453004.1, read as the reverse complement.
TTTTCTCTTCTTCTGTAAATATTTTATTACTACTAACTTGTTCTTCAATCTCCCAAAATTTCTTTAGGATTTCATCCTCGTTGACCTGTGCATGCATTACACTTATATTTGACCTATGATTTGACCTATTATTAGTTTCAGGACCAACTGCACCCGACAGGACCCACCCTAAGGCAGTGCTCTGCGCGATCAGAGTACCAGAAGGACTCTTCACTATACCTTCCTTTATGATGCAGCTGTAAGCGTCGGCACCCAATAGAATATCTATTTTATTGGGTGTGTTGAACTCTGGATCTGCTAGACACAGATTGTTTATACCTATCCACTCGAATGTACTTGTATCTACGCTTTGCTCAGGTAAGTATGATGTTATTTTACTCAATACATATGCACTTAACCTAAGTTTGAACTCTCCGTTGACTCGAGATTGGATCGTAAAATGGACCATGTGCTTTGCCATGGTTGATCTATTGTCTCCCAGTCCCGAAACAAGTCCTTGTACAGGGATCTTTTTCAGGCTGAGAAATTGAACTGTGGCTTCTGTGATGAAACAAGCCTGTGAACCTTGATCAAGCAAGGCTCGGACCGTTTTATATTGACCCGTCTTTGACTCGGCTTTTATTAGCGCAGTGGCTAATAAAACCTGTCTGGGATTGAGAGTTTTGCCTGTAGACAAGCATGATACTATCGGAGCAGCACTAGTTGAAGAACTAGTACTGTCGATAGCAGGCTTTGCTGTCGTGTCTTGGCCTTTACTTTCAGAATCAACGTCAAGATGAAGCATTGAATGATGGCGCTTTTGGCAAACTCTACAAGTGGTAAGCTTTTTACAATTATATACAGTGTGATTACTGCCTAAACAATTATAACATATTTTGTTTTTTGCTACAAAGTCACGTCTAACATCAATGCCTTGTTTAGCAAACTTCTTACAAAAGCAAAGTTTGTGAGACTCTGAGCAGTACTCACATCGCATATTTGATGAACTAGTGGCTAACATTGCTCTCGGAGCATTAGCCCTTGGACTGTTTTTGACCTGATTAGTTGAACTATTTTTTGACTCTAAACATTCTAAAGCGCGAAAACGGTTTTCTATAAAAACTTTAAATTGTTCGAAGGTTGGCAAATCGCTTTTGGAATCGTTACATACGCTTAATTCCCATTGTTTTCGCGTGTCTGAGTCTAATTTGAATGCTACTATATGAATGATAATAACATCCCATGTACTCACATCGATGTTCAAGTTTTTTAGCGCATTTAAACAGTCACTTGTAGTATCGATAATTTCTTTTAATGCTGTAGCTGATTCTGTATATATGCGTTTTTGGCCGAACAACCTTTTAAGAATACAATTGGTTAGGTACTTTTTATTATTGTAACGCTTTTCCAATTGAGCCCAACACTGGCTGTAATTAGCGTCAGTAATTGGAGTATGGCGAATTAGTTGTTCAGCTTCGCCAGTAAGGTGGCTTTTTAAGTAATGCAGTTTTTGCACATTATCCAAAGAAACGTTTTTATGAACCAAAGACGTGAATAGGTCATTAAACGTTGTCCATTCTCCGTACTTGCCAGAAAACACGGGAATGGTTATCTTGGGCAACTTAACTAATGAGTTAGCTGGCTTTGAACTACTGGATGAGCTACTACTGTCTTGTACTGTTTCTTTTGTTATACGCATCTTATTCAGCTGTGTTTTTATTAGACTTTTGTATGATACATAGTTGTCCTCCGTTGCATCATAGATGTCAACTGCCTTTTGTCCTATGTCCTCAATTTTGTAAGTGACATAAAGTTTTGCATTTGTTTCTTTAAACAAAGCCCAATCTTTCTCTAGTAATTCTTGTTTTGTTTCTATGTATTCTAGAGTTAATCGTTCTTTTGAAGACTTTTTATAATTTCTTAATCCCTTTTCTATAACATTATGAAGGTCTTTTAAAACGTTTAGTAAGCCTTCCATTTTTGTATGTAAATTTTACAAGTGTTTTATAACATACAAATCAGACGAAAATCGGGCATAGGTTCCCCGTTCCGTCGTTTTCTATTAAATTATTCTAAGTCCTAATCTAACATGCACAATCTAAAAATATTACAAGTCTAAAATGATACTACACAAAATCTTCGAAGTTAAAATCTTGAAGCAAATAAAGTTTTAAGTTTAGATTAGATTGTACTTACAATTTCACTTCACTCACACTTGTTGAACTGGTGGCGCCCTCTGGTGACGTCACGTTAAACTAAAGTTGCTGCCGAGCTCGTCCACCACTGTGGGACGATGCTGCCGCTGCTGCTGCTGCTGCTGCGCTGCTGCTGCTGCTGCTGCTGCTGCTGCTGCGCTGCTGCTGCTGCTGCTGCTGCTGCGCTGCTGCTGCTGCTGCTGCGCTGCTGTGTACTTCAACCGCAGTGTTGCCACTGCGAGTACTCCACTACCGGGGTGCGGTCCGGGACCGCAACACAAAAATTTCCTATTGCCCGTTAGCTCCGGTTCGATGGACCAATGTTTGTTCTGAGATACTCCTCTATGTGTGTGTATACTTGTAGAAAATAAAACTACAGTATACTGCTCTGTCGGAATATATTTGATTATTTGAACTAAAACAATTTCATGAACTTATTCATTTTCATGGAACGAAACCATAGTGTGATCTATTTCGATCCCAACGCCATCTATTGGTAACAGAGGAACTAAAACATGAACGATATGGCTTGTTTGATTTTCTATGTGGCTCGTTAACATATTGTATTATTTCGCATTTACGCATACGAAGCAAAATCTAACGATTTAACGATCAGTTGATAGATCAAACTGTACTTGAGGAATGTTCTGTAATACGGACCTGAGCTGAGTAACTGAACGACCAAAGTACGCTCCGTGCGTCGTCGGACGATAATACTGAACGTACCACATTTCTGCCTACGAGTCGCATCTGCATCTTTATAATCTATGTTTTGTCTTATCGCTCTGGGTACAAAAAATATTTATTGTTTTTAAATAGAAATACGCCTATAATGCAAATATTTTTTTGTACTTACAAGTGGTATGTGATCCCTTTTTGTTTGTTTGCTTTCATGTCATAATTAGTACACTTTCTGTACATTCACGACGGCATTTTTGTAATTGTTTGTCACCGGTTACGCTCGGCGTCTTGCCTTGACGCGGACTAATAGCAAGATGTCACAATTAGCTTGTTTTCGAGTCTTCAGATATTCGCGCTAGTCACTCATCTGTACTTATGTAATATAATTGACTGAAACTGTTAATAATGCGCAAATGAGCTTTCTCCCTCAACAATCACGCGAGAAGTAGGTATTTGAAACAGTACGATATAAAAAATAAAATAAATATCTTCGGGACATTTTTACACAGCACCATCTAGTCCCAAACTAAGCAGGGCTTGTGATATGGGTACTAGACAATGGATATAATACATACTTTTTTTTTTGTTGTGATATGTTTAACACGTGGCGACTAGCTAAAGGAGCCAACACTTTCTCAGAAAACGTTTTGCTCATTTACGCCAAGGGAATCCTATGAATCGGTACAACTATTAAGTATGACAGATAAAAACATAAACAACAGTATGACAGATAGTTTACCGAAAAACAGTACACAAGTCACTAACACAGTACAGTACCTAACAAAAATACACAGACCAGGGCTACGTTCACTTACTACGCACTCAGTGTGAAAGTCGCCCGGTGCGAATATTGCTCGATCATTGACGATTTTCTCAGAGTTACTGAACGACTTCGGGCGACCTCATGAAACTGACACTAGAACAATGAAGCACTGACAATTATGACAATCGAAACCTCAAATTTTCTGTCATTTCATACTATTATCTGTCAACATGACAGCAGGGCGTCTTTTACCCTACTATTTCACGGGGTGACCGGTGCGATCGCCCGACGACGCCCGCTCACAATACTGAACGGTTTGGTGTGAACGCCCGGACGATCACTCCGAGTAACTGAACGACCTAAGAACGCTCCGGGCGTCGTCCGCCGTCGTCCGACGATAATACTGAACGTACCCCAGTAAGCCTCAAGACGCCGCTTAGACAAAGTTTTGCATGAGAACGCAGTCGTAAAATGATGGCGGGGACCGGGTGGCAAACGGCGCGTTATGATTGGCGGGCTCAAATGTTCGGTGGTATGATTCCGTTTGATTGGTGCCGCTCGCTGACGGGCTAACGTCCTGATTGGCGATGGGGCGTATTATATGCAGTGGTACTGCATATGCGTTGTGACCGGGGGTGTCCGGCTAAGCGGCGTCTAGATGTTTACTGGTCTGTGCAAAAATATTACACTCAAGTAACTGCAGCAACGTCACTTAATTTTTTTCTTAATTATACCTGTGCAAGATAACCATTAGCGTAGTTAAGATCTATAAATAGTGATAATTGTAAGTGAACTTTATTAGTTAGGAAAAGAATCTTTTATTTGAACAGTATTTAGCTTGTATCAGTGTGTTTTTACAGATTTTTAAATCGAACTTGTTTGTTATATGTAGGCAATAGGAATATACATTAATTTAGGATATAATTAATATGCTAGGATTAGGAATTTAATAGGTATTTTAACATAATGTCGTAAATTTAACATAAGAACACGGAACTTCTGCAGACTTACCACGAACTTGAACATACCAGTGTAAGTCTGTATATAATATTATTGTAAATAAATAGTCTAGAACCTTAAGAACCTGATCATGTAAATATTATGTATATTAAGATAGTATTTTAAGGCAATAAAGATCTCCAAAGGGTGTGCGCGAAGTGAAAACTTGGGTGCAAACGATCCAAACTAGCACCGAAAAATCACGGGCCTCGTTACGGTAAAGTTTCGAGGTACGTTAGTAACCGTGATTTTCGGTCAATCGTGGACTGCTCGTGGCCGCCACGGACAGTCGTATTGTGCGTTCGCTCCCGACTAGACGTAGTTTCCGCCCGGACCGTTAGCGCTCGCGCGAGCGCCACCGCTGCTGCCCGGTGTGACGTCACACCGAAGCGATCGCGGACGCAGGCCACGCACCCAAGATGCCCAGAAGAGGAGGCCGAAGCCCCCCACGGAGTCCGGACCCCCCGGACCCCCCCATTCAACCCACGAGGAGCATGCCGAGAACGGACCGGATGGCGACGGAACCGGAAATCCGGTACCATCGACCACCCGGTCCTGACCCGGCACTCTATGATGCTCCGAGGGTGCAGGCAGCTGCACCAGCACCAGCGGCGAAGACACCGCGTCAACACGCGGCGCCCCAACACCCGTCTACTTCCCGCGCGGTGCCAACACAGGCACCGACACACACCGCGACCGCCGCGCGCCGCGTAACAACCGCTTGCCCGCCCGCGCCCGCGTCCCGCGCACCCTCCCGCGTAGCTCCACCGACGACTCGTGCGCCGGTGTTGAGCTCTGCGAGACCGACGCGACCTACCGGACCTGACTACACTCCGCAGGTACGACTACCTGCGTCGAGCAACCAGGACAAGACGACGCCCAGGACCAAGACTCCACCAAACAAGACGCCCACTTCGGAGAAGACCACGCGGCTGAAAACGCCCATGTTCGCCGCGTATGCATCACCCGCACCACCCCGCAGTTCAGCCCGTGATTCACCGGCGATGCGGTCGGCGTGTTCGTCCCGTGTGGGATCGGACGCGTCATTATCATCCACGGGATCGTACGGCCTATGCGCCGTACCTTACTTCACACCCGTACGCGCAGCAGCGAATCCCACAGGGGAACTGCTGTTTGCATCGAGCTCGATGCCTGAGCTACCGCTGCCACGGCAGGGCTTGGAAGAGCCGCTGCTTACCACGTCGACAGACACGCTGGGCTCGGAACAGAGAGCCCAGCGCAGACCCAGAAGCCCCGAAGACGACGCCGCTGAGGAAGCAAAGCGGCCCTGCACCTCAACCTCAACCTCGCAACCGCAGCGCGATCCGCGCAGGCAGCGAACAACCACGCAAACAACGCCGACCGCATCCTTCTCCGAAGTGGCAATGCGGACGCCGCCTCCTGCTGCCGCAGCCCCCGTGCAGCCCACTGCCGTGCCCAGTGGTAGCGCACAAGCAGCGGCGGGAAAGCCTTTCAAGAAGCTGCGCTACCCGCCACTGGTAGTAGAACACCTGCCGAACTGGGCACAACACTTCAAGGCCATCCGGGACAAGCTGGGCCGCCCACCATGTGCGCGGCCGTACCAGAAAGGTATACGCTTCGTCCCGGAATCAGAAGAAGAGTTCCGTCTGGTGCAGCGGTACCTGACCGACCTCGAGACACGCGAGAACATAGCGTGGTTCTCGTACTCGCTCCCAGCGGAGCTGAGCCTGAAGGTGGCCATCACGGGGCTGCCAGCGGACACGGCGCCGCAAGACATAGAAGAGGAACTCCGCGCGCTAGGTTTCGAGCCGGAGTACGTGCGCCATATTAAGGCGCGCCAAGGAAGACCCGGCTGCGTTTTCCACGCCATGATCCGGAAGACTCCAAACTTCCGGGAGATCTATGACATCACCATGTTCATGAACATGCGTGGTGTCAAAATCGAGTCATGGCGTGGAAAACGCGGGCCAGCACAGTGCCACAGATGCCAGCTGTTTAGACACAGCTCGCATCTGTGCCATCGCCCGCTCGCTTGCGTGCGGTGCGGCGAGGAACATTCCGCCAAAGAATGCCCACGCCCTCTCTCTGAGCCGCCCACCTGCGCAAATTGCGCGGGCCCACACCCAGCTAACCACTTCAAGTGCCCCGTCTATCAGAGAGAGGCACGGAATAGGCGAGCGGGCACCGTCGCCAAAACGGCAGAGTACCGACCTCGTGCGCAGGTCACCGAAAGGTCTCTCGCCCAACCCTGCGCAGACGAGGCGCGGAACGCGTCGCTAATGGCGATGGCGAATGCCCCGAAAGCGCGCGGAGCGACCCCAGACCCCCAGAAGCGGAGGAAAAGGAAGCGCGGAGGAAAGAAGCGTAACGCTCGCCCCGCAGCTTCCGAGGCTGGAACGCAAGGAATGCACCCAGCCCAGGCCGACCTTGCCCCACCTCCCCCGCCGACCAAGAAGTTCACCACCACCACTGTCTTCGCCGCAGCCTCCACCGTGAAAGGGGGCGCCGCGAGGACAGACAGGGCATCAAAAGCCATCGCGAGCGCCCCCAAAGCGCCACGCACCCAGACTGCAGCCTACGCGCCGCGCCAGCAGCAACACAGTGGTGGTGCAGCACCGGCGGGGCAGAAAGCACCAACAACACCCGAGGAGTACAGGAAGCACATCCTCGGGGCCGCTATCCGGGTCCTACAGGACGTTTTAAACGCCCTGATGACCGAACAGGACCCGGTACCTGTCATTCTCGCCGGAATGGCCACGCTGTTTACAGCCGGCTAAACCGACGAGAATGAACAGCAGAGCAACCGCGGCACAGCAAGGTCGCCCCCCTCCGCTTCCACCATACCGGATTGACGCCTGAGTAAGTCAAAACATGGCCTACACTTGACTTATTCAAACACAGAGCACTCCACACACATAACATGCACCCCAGTGCGCGACGTGTGCTAAGTTAATATAGGCACGGAGCGCACTATATACAGACATACATAACTGTACATGCATCTATACTCTCACGTAGAATGCGCGGGCGCGCATTCGTACGTAAACATTGGGCGGTGTACTCACAATACAAACCGTCCAAACACACATCACGGCCTCTTAGCTGTAACGTGATTGGCTAGTCCAATTGCGCTATAGCGGAGGCCAGCATTCTCCTGTAGAGGGCGCTTAAGTCGACGCCTATGTCGCTGGTCGACCTCTGCTGGGCCTCCCCCGGGCAACCGGGGGTCTCACCCGGTAGGGTCCGACCGCCTAGGCGTCGTGAAGAAGCGCTCCCGTGAAAACGGCGAGCGCGGCGCTCCTACAGGAACACGCATAGCAACCACTCACATAGCTGTGATGACCGCCAGCCGGTTGGCAGGCGGCACACAACTACTTGGTTCTTGGAACCTGTTTCCGCCCCAAGGACACGCCCGTTTTTACGGGCGGAGAACGGATCCCTCGGGAAAGGGGGTCCCACCCCCGAGCCCGATTCCTCACGCCCCCCTGACGGGGGCGCCGAGAAGACTCCAAGGGGTCAATCGTAGCAAGTTTCATCAAGCAGCAGAACCCTAGCGCCCAAGCACATCCAGCGGAACATTTGGAACTAATACAACTTCGGGAGTTTTTCTTGTGAACCCACTCTCCTCCAATCCAGTCAGCAGTGTACATGTGAACTGGTACATTTATGGTCCTTCATAGCCGGATCGTGAGGAAGAACATCGAGAAGACTCCAGCGAAGTGTGAAGACAGAACCGTCTTCAAAGAACACCAGCCCAAGATTTTTTGAAGAATTCAAGAACCACCTTTGAAGAATTTTGGAACCGAAGACCAGACCAGATCCAAGTGGAATTCCAATAAGATATTTTTTATTGGAATCTCCAACCAGGGGGTCTACTCCCGTTCGACGATATTCGATAAATCGTACGATTCATCGCACAATTTGCTACTCCGGCCAACCATCGTTCCTTTATCGCATGCGATGATCGTGTCTTGACGTTTGTTTTTCTCACCTCCGGTAAATTGTATACGACTATGAACCGTATTCTATCTTAATTGTGCCTTTTTTTTGTGCCTATCTTTATTATGTAAGTATCAGTCGGAACGAAAGTTCGTACTTCGTTTGTCGTTCGTAAAACGCGAGGTAGACCTACTGATTTCCAACAAGATTTTTTCAATTGGAATCTGAATTGGAATCCTCAATTAGAACCCGAACAAGATTCAATTGGAATCTGAATTGGAATCCCCAATTGGAACCCGAACAAGACTCATTTGGAATCAGAACAAGAAGCAACAATGCCAGTCACAAGGTCCACAGGCAAGAGAGGCGGCCAAGCATCTGCGACCGAAATGGAGACGGAACAAACAGAAACAACTACGGAGGCCACAACGAAGACTACCAGCACAGAAGCCACAGGAACGACTGCAATCACTTCGGAGGCACCTACTACTATCGAACCTGTAGTGCCACAACAAGCAACCGCACCCGAACCAGTGGGTACCGGCCGCCGTAGCAAGCCTGCGTCGCAGAAGAGCGACAAGTCCCCGAAGGCGCGACGCCTAGCCAGGGCTAAGGCAGAGCCCGCACAACTAAAAGTGGACTTAGCCGCCGCACGCCTCGCCGCAATTGAAGCCGAATCAACAGACGAAGACGTTTCGTTTGTGGCCTCGGAAGCCGTGAACGAGCAGCGGGTGCACAATTGGCGGCAGACAAGCCAACTGCTCGCCATTGACAACCAACCGTTCCAAGCGGAAGTGAAGCCATCGACCGAACCTGCAGTTCCAGTGACCACTGCTGTGTCCTGGGAAATGCCGATGGCTACACCAGCGGGAGTCAACGCTGCACCACCGCCGCTTGAGGACCACCAAGAACCTGCCACCCCTATGCAAGAAGGGGCTCCACCGAACACAGAGCCAGTGATCATCGCCGCATCCTCGCCGCATCCTGGCAGCAGAACTTTGCGCCCGCGCAGTCGAACCTTGCGCCCGCGCAGCAGAACTTTGTGCACACGCAGCCGCAACCGAACAGATTGCCAGTGATCACCGCCGCATCCTGGCAACCGAACTATGCGTCTGCGCCACCGCAACAAATGCCAGGGATCCCTATGGTATTCTGGCCGCAGAATCCAGCGTATGTAATGTCGGGTGCAAACTGGCAACCGACTTACACCACTGCGCCGCACCAGAACTTTGCGTCGGAGCCCGCTGCAGCTCCATGGATACCTCAGCCTCTACCGTCAGCCACCGTTACACAGCAACCTACGAGCGGAGTCGTGACTGTCCCAGAACCCAGAACAGACATGCGGGAACTCGCGACGGCAATAACTCAAGCCGTCAAAGCCGCACAATACCAGCAGCCGTTGAAGCTCATGGAACTACCCAACTTCAACGGCGCACACCAAGACTGGCTGACGTACCGCGCCGCATACTATGAGACGGCATACCGACTGACGCCAGTGGAGAATATGTCACGACTCAGAAGAAGCCTTCGTGGCATAGCGAAAGAGGCGGTACAGGGGTTACTTATCACGAACGCAGACCCGAACTACGTGATGAAAACCCTAGAGCTACGCTTTGGACGCCCTGACTCCATCGCAATGGCTGAACTCGAACGTCTGCGAGCTTTACCACGCCTCATCGAATCTCCGCGCGAAGTATGCACCTTCGCGACCAAGGTCGAGAACATCATCGGGACCTTGCACGCACTCAACTGTGGCCACTATCTTTTCAACCCAGAAGTGACCAAAGCTATGGTTGAAAAGCTCACCCCGACCCTGAAGAGGCAGTGGTATCAGTCCTCCGCGATCCAGCTCAGAGGAGAACCAGATCTAATGAAGTTTGCCCGTTTCATCAAGATTGAAGCCGAAATATGCAGCCCTTATGCACAGCCTGAAGCCATCGCCGCAACAACAAGCACGCAATCGGCTCCGAACACGCAGTGACGCCAGCAACGGGTACATACGGCACAAGAACCCAGCAAAGAGACCAGCAAGCCTAATTGCGACCTGTGCGATCAGCAGGGGCACACCATTGTAGAGTGCGAAAAGTTCAAGAAGGCTAATACTGACTCACGATGGGACATCGCGAAGAAGCATCGTCTCTGCTTCCGCTGCCTTCGCCTCAGAACGAGGAATCACAGCTGCCGACCGAAAAGGTGCAGCATCAACGACTGCCCGCATCTACACCACAAGATGCTACACGCAACGGGTTCAGCGCCAACCAAACCATATAAGAAGCCCGATTGCTCCGATGAAGAACAAGAGAAGGTCCATTCAGCGTGGGCGCCTAGGGTGTCATTTTTGAAGATAGTGCCGGTACACTTTTCTGGACCGGCGGGAGCTGTCGACACCTACGCGCTCCTGGATGATGGCTCCACAGTAACTCTCATCGATGAGAGCCTTGCGATTGAAATCGGAGCAAAAGGGCCAGATGAACCGCTGCGAATAGCTGCCTTCGACGGAGAACCTACCGTTGACATGAAGTCGCGACGAGTGAGCTTCTTTGCCACAGGGCCACAGAACACCAAACAGAAGATGCACGCACGAACCACCCAGCAACTTAAGTTGGCAGCACAGAGGATCCCCAAACAGATCCTACAGGAGTGCGAACATCTGCGAAACATCCTGCAAGACATCACGTACGAAGAGGCCAGACCTAGACTGCTGATCGGTCAGGACAACTGGCACCTCCTTATGACTACGGAGATGAGAACCGGCAAAAGAAACCAACCTGTACGGTGACACTGTACAGATTGCGGAATTAGCAGTTTTACTTAAATTCATCGGACGAGTCGTTAGTACCTAATAAGCGGTCTCCGCGTGTGCTCCCTCGCACTTTTGTATTCTTAATTTAACCTTTGGTCCATTAATAAATCAATTAAATGGTATTTTGAGTATCATTGAGCTAACTCCATAACTTTACATGGTCCTTCGAGCTATCGTGCGGGTCCTCGCGAGTTTAAGTATTCGTTTTTATCCGTGGAGTGACGTGTATTGACTAACTTGTGAGTGAACTCGTGCAGCAATCAGCACATTGGTTTACAGTGTTACGTGTGAACTTTGAACATAGTTTTTAGCAGCAGAACTTTAGCATATCGTTTTGGACACAATACCCTAGCAGCAAAGGGTGGAGTTCCAGAACCTAGTTTCCACTAGCGAGTTAAAGGGTATCCCGAGCATTGGGGTGTCAGCAGTGGGACATCAGCGCCTCAAGCACGAGGAAATTAGCATCCTGAGCAGCAGCACGTCGGTATTAGCAGCAGCAGCATCTACAGCAGCAGGACGTCAGTGTCCAGTATCAGCAGAGCTTCGGAAGACGGAGTTCGAAAACAGCAAAGCAGAGTCAGTCGAGAGCATACAAGTAAGATCTTTCCTTTTATAAACTAGCAAGCAGCATAATGGAGGATCTTTACTATCAGCAACTCGAACTGATCGAACTTATCAAGAAAATACCGATAAATCTTAAAAAGGATAGCGCCGATAGGAAATCGGACGACTATTTTAAAAGGCGATTAGAGTTGTTGGAAAAGTATTGGTTGGATTTTCAAAACAACCATTTATCTATTTGTGAGTATGGGGTCAGAGATCATATCATCATCATCAACTCAGCCTATCGCAGTCCACTGCTGGACATAGGCCGTTCCCAAGAGATCATATGTATTTTGTCAATTCTGAGCATGAAAAATTGAGCAAGGTCTATACAGCCGCCAAGACTTTAATCAACGAGCAACGCCTTCAATTATCTAGCAAGCAGACGCCGTTAAAGGCCGTTAGGAGTACTCAACCAGATACCGAAGAAGCAGGGCCATCAGGTTATGAGCAGCAATCTAAGCCAAGCAGTCATCGTGTCATGGAGTCACGAGGCTCGACAAGCAAAACAGACGATATGATTCGTAAACAAGCAGCAAATTTTAGAGCATTTAAAAAAAAAGTTAGTTAAAGGTAGTTAAGTTAGTTAAAAGATCAGCCGGTTTTATCGATCTGGACTCCATGTCCGAAAAATGGGAAATGGAGGACGCATTAAAAACGTTACAAACGCGCTGGTCACAAATCGATTCCCTTCACTGTGAAATCGATTGCGAGATCGGTGGAGAAGATGAAGAATATGAAGCAATTTATAGCAAACATGAGCAATCATATTTTCATCTGAAGAAAACTATCAACAAAAAGCTTTGGAGTGTATCACATAGAGAGCATTCTACGCCGAAAATTGATATCCCAGTATTTTCAGGCAATTATCAGCAATGGACATCGTTTAAGGATCTCTTTACCGAAACGATCCATAACAACCCTTCCTTGTCCCACGCGCAAAAAATGCAATTTTTGAAGGGCAAAGTAAGGGGCGAGGCGGAGAGACTTATACAGCATCTTCCCATCAGTTCTGATAACTACAGTACGTGTTGGGAAATCCTAAATAATAGGTATAACAACAAAAAGCTAATTTTTTCTACTATCATGAATACTCTCCTAGGTTTACCCAGTTCACAGCAGCAATCACTGGGTCATATTAAAAAGTTGCATGACGTCGCCCTGGAAAGCTTACATGCCGTTCGGAATTTAGGGGTTGATATCAGCACTTGGGATCCGCTTCTGGTGCACTTATTGACACAGAAGCTGGATAGCGAAACCTACGGAGATTACATCGATTCCTTGAAGAATTCGAGAGAGCTACCGGTGTTGCAAGAATTTTTGGATTACTTGGTGAGTAAGTTCACCAGCCCAGAAACTTCTCGCAGGAAGATAGATCAAGCAGCACCGAAATCTAACAGTTATACATCCAGCAATCATTATCAATCTGAAAATCTGAAAAAGATAAGGCGATACAATCCTAATTTCGCCAAAAATTACAAGCCTCAATTAGAAACAAAAGCCTTACACGTGTCAACATTTTGTTGTCAGCTTTGCGGTCAACAACATTCATTATTTAATTGCGTTAATTTTTTAGAGTTGCCTAATCAAGCAAAATTAGACACTGTTTTAAAATTAAAATTATGCACAAATTGTTTGTTCGACCATAATGGTCAGCAGTGCATTTCCGTTAGGCGATGTCGCAAATGCACAGGAAATCACCACTCAGTTTTACATGACGCATGCTTAAAAAATATATCGCAAACAAGTAATGCAGCTATAATAACAACGTTAACGACCGACCCAAATCAAGCAGAACACGTGCCTATAACAGCACATGTCCCTCAAAACGATCCTGGTACGAGTGAAGTATTGCTGGCAACAGCATTAGTTAAAGTGTTAGCAAGTGATGGATCCTGTCACGTTTTAAGAGCCCTCATAGATCCAGGATCTCAAGTTTCCCTGATCAGAGAGAGTGCTGCACAAAAATTAGGATTACCAAGATCAAAGTTTAACGGCATGATATTCGGCGTAGGGGAAGTCGAAAACAACTGTAAGGGCATGATCACAATAACTTGCAAGTCGACGTACAATGATGTTACGTTTGCCACCGATGTAATTGTCATGAACAATTTACTGAAAGATATGCCATATAAATCGTTCGACACATCGGATTGGTCATACATAGAAACTTTAAAATTAGCTGATCCATACTTTAACATTAGCGGGCCAGTGGACTTGTTGCTTAGCGCGCAAGTTAATGGTTCAATATTATTAGGAGGATTGCTCAAGGGCGAAAACTCATCAAAGCCAGTTTTACAAGAAACTCAGCTAGGGTGGATCATATACGGAGGTGGTCAAGTGTCCTCATTACAATGTAACGTTGTCCTGAGCAACTACCAGGATATTCAGCAATTCCGAGAAATTGAGGACATTAACAAAGAGTCAAACATATTGGTGGAAGATCAGAGATGTCTTGACTCCTATTTATCAACCACAAAAAGTCGTGAAAATGGGCGGTATGAAGTTAAGTTGCCATTGAAACCTGACATTCATGAAAAGTTGGGATCATCTGAAGAAATGGCTACAGTACAGTTTCAAAATTTGGAACTTAAATATAGCAAGCAAACTAATTTAGCAGATAAATATAATAAAGCATTTATAAGTGAGAACATAGCCTTAGGTCGTATGGTGCCGAGTAATTATATAAACAATAAGCTAATACTATCATGTTTCTTGCCGCATCAGTCCGTGCCCCGTGCGGAATCTGCAACTACGAAATTAATGCGTCGTGTTTAATGCGTCAGCAAGGACGTCCAGTGGATACAGTATGACTGACCTAAAAGGACATTATATACAGCAGGATCTACGAGGATTTATATCTAAAAGGCATCAGTATCGGTTTGATATCACTTCTGGTATCGAAAAAATGTATCGTCAAATATTATTGAGTGAAACAGACCAGCAATATCAGCAAATAATCTGGAGATATGTACTGGATCAACCTCTTCAAACATATTCGTCAGTCTTAGCCATGATGACTCTGAAGCGCCTGGCCTCAGATGAACGACTTAATTTCCCTGAGGCAGTTAAAATATTAGATAAATCCTTTTATCAAATACGAAGCAAAACAAATGAGTCATGTGTGGTACTGATTGTTTATAAACCAAGATTAGTACATGTTTCCAAAAGCATATCTTGGCCCAGATTAGAGTTAAGTGGGGCATATCTATTAGCTAAGTTACTGAATAAAATAATTAACTATTTAAGCGAGCTTAATATTCGGATATATGGGTGTACGGACTCAACGGTTGTTCGTGGGTGGTTGCAAGGTAAACCTAGCCGCTGGAAACCCTTCGTTTCGAATAGAGCTAAAAGCAAAATTAAACTAATGAAGCCAAGCTGCTGGCGATATGTCAAGTTGGAAGACAACGCAGCAGACACAGCCAGCAGAGGAATTTTAGCCTCTCAGTTGAAAAATCAAGCACTGTGGTGGCAAGGACTACAGTCATTAAATAATTTTATATTTGATGAAAGATTGGAGACTGAACGAATCAGCTACACAACTAATCAAGAGACAAAGACCAATTCCACCTCAAGCAAAGTGAATTGTGTGCTCAATAACAGAAAGAATAAGCCTGAATCCAAGAAGCAAACCAGCAAAGCCAGATTTAATATTGTCTCGGTAGGAATATCATTAATCTTATTTGCTTCTTCGATAACATCATCGCGAGCAGCGTTTACGCAAAAATGCGTCATAAAAAATAAAAATTTACTCTTTTCTCATGCTCAGCAAATACAATTACCTAAATCCAACTCAGAAAGTGTAACCCCCACAGATACATTTGGCTCATTGAACAGAACATTAATTAATCTGGGAGATCGAATAGAGCAATTAAAACCCGCCAATTCTATTCCACCAGATGACACTCTATCTACACATGACACACTTTGTTATAGAGTTCGAGATGTGGGCCTTGTAGTGGCTGCATACTGCCTATGGAGGAGGAGACGAACAGCTTCATCAGGAGATCTACCACAGCCTCAAACTGCGACAAATAGTGTAGTGTTTTCGCGAAAGCAGAGTACGGCTGACCGTCAGCCTAGTGAAGTGGATGTCAGTGCAGGCACTAGTATTAAACGAAATAAAGCTACATCTCCTGTTACTAAAAAATGTAGCTTTATTTTAGAAGATGTATAATCTCTTTTTATCTTTTTGTATCTTTTTGGCCCGGGAGCATGTACGGTGACACTGTACAGATTGCGGAATTAGCAGTTTTACTTAAATTCATCGGACGAGTCGTTAGTACCTAATAAGCGGTCTCCGCGTGTGCTCCCTCGCACTTTTGTATTCTTAATTTAACCTTTGGTCCATTAATAAATCAATTAAACGGTATTTTGAGTATCATTGAGCTAACTCCATAACTTTACATGGTTTTTTTCTCCTGACGAAGCTGTTCGTCTCCTCCTCCATAGAAAGTATGCAGCCACTAAGGCCCACTCTTAGCAAGCCGTAATGCGTAGATAGAGTGTCATCTGGTGGAATAGAATTGGCGGGTTTCAATTGCTCTATTCGATCTCCCAGATTAATTAATGTGCTGATTGCTGCACGAGTTCACTCATAAGTTAGTCAATACACGTCACTCCACGGAGAAAAACGAATGCTTAAACTCGCGAGGACCCGCACGATAGCTCGAAGGACCATGTAAAGTTATGGAGTTAGCAGTTTTAATTAAATTCATCGGACGAGTCGTTAGTACCTAATAAGCGGTCTCCGCGTGTGCTCCCTCGCACTTTTGTATTCTTAATTTAACCTTTGGTCCATTAATAAATGAATTAAATGGTATTTTGAGTATCATTGAGCTAACTCCATAACTTTACGTGGCCTCTCTAACTGTTTTTGGATGGGTCTTACACAGCGCCCAGAGCCGAACCCTAGGGCACCGAGTGCACTTCATCACGACCATCGCTTTAGACGAGAACCTCCATGACCTGGTGAAGGAACGCATCACCCTGGACAATGTGCACATAGAACCGAAAAAGCCTAGCAGCGATCCTGAAGAGAAGGCACTCCGCATTCTACAAACCCCCACCCAGATCACCGGTGAAGAAAGGGCGTGTGCTGTGGTTTCCAAAACCCGAACCGAAACCTTCGGAGAAGAGACGGAAGCTCTGAGGAACGAAAGGCCCCTACCACGCAGCAGTCGTCTTTACACGCTGTGCGTAGAACTTGCGGAGGGGCTAATCCGACTGAATAGTCGGATAAGGGCAACCACAGGCGTCTCTGAAAACATGAAAGCGCCGTTGGTACTGGACGGAGAACATCGCGCAACGCAACTATGGATTGAACACATCCACCGCCAGCTACATCATGCCGGCGTTGAGACCATAGTGGACGAGTGTCGTCAGCAACACTGGGTGCTCCGTCTGCGACCGACAGTGAAGAAGATCGTGACGAGATGCCTACGATGCCGCATTAAGGCAGCATCACCACCGCATCCGATGACCGGGGACCTTCCTTCCTGTCGCTTGGCGCATCACCAGAGGCCGTTTACGTTCAGCGGCCTGGACTACTTTGGCCCTCTCACCATTACCGTGGGCCGAAGTCATCAAAAACGATACGTCACCTTGTTCAAGTGTCTCACAACGCGTGCCATACATTTGGAACTAGTGGCATCGCTGAACACTGACTCGGCGATCATGGCACTGCGGCGCATGATAGCGCGCCGAGGGTGCCCAACCCAGCTGTGGTCCGACAACGGAACCAATTTCCACGGCGCCGAGAAAGAGCTGCGTCGGGCGATCATTGCGGCCACAGCAGAAGAAGCTTCTAAGAAGATCATCGATTGGCGCTTTATCCCACCTGGTGCGCCTTTCATGGGAGGTGCCTGGGAGCGCATGGTGCGCTCAGTGAAGACAGCACTCACCGCGACTCTGAACGAGCGATTCCCGAGCGAAGAGGTGCTGAAAACGCTGATCATCGAGGCCGAGCACACCGTGAACTGCCGGCCACTCACCCACGTGTCAGTCAACCCCGAAGATCCAGAGGCCCTGACACCCAATCATTTCATTTTGGGTGGTTCGGGCCGCATCGCAGCGCCGGGAGAGTTCGACGACAGTGACCTGCGCCTGCGAAGTGGTTGGCGCACCTCCCAAAGACTCGCGGATATGTTTTGGGCACGCTGGCTGCGGTAATACCTCCCAGAACTGAGAATCCGCCGGGAGCCACACACCAAAGGCGCGATACCTAAGGTCGGAGACCTGGTCCTCATCGTGGACGGGAACCTGCCACGAAACACATGGATCCGAGGACGCATATGTGCAACATATCCCGGCCCAGACGGTGTCGTGCGTACGGTAGATGTGAGCACAAAAGGAGGTATCCTGCGACGACCGCTGAAGAAGCTGGAGGTGCTACCGATCGAGAGCAGTGATCCTGCACCGTCTGTAGTAGGTGCGACGTCAGCAACGGACGACGCACGGCGGGAGGAATGTGCAGGATAACCATTAGAGTAGTTAAGATCAATAAATAGTGATAATTATAAGTGAACTTTATTAGTTAGGAAAAGAATCTTTTATTTGAACAGTATTTAGCTTGTATCAGAGTGTTTTTACAGATTTTTAAATCGAACTTGTTTGTTATATGTAGGCAATAGTAATATACATTAATTTAGGATATAATTAATATGCTAGGATTAGGAATTTAATAGTTATTTTAACAATGTCGTAAATTTAACATAAGAACACGGAACTTCTGCAGACTTACCACGTACTTGAACATACCAGCGTAAGTCTGTATATAATATTATTGTAAATAAATAGTCTAGAACCTTAAGAACCTGATCATGTAAATATTATGTATATTAAGATAGTATTTTAAGGCAATAAAGATCTCCAAAGGGTGTGCGCGAAGTGAAAACTTGGTTGCAAACGATCCAAACTAGCACCGAAAAATCACGGGCCTCGTTACGATAAAGTTTCGAGGTACGTTAGTAACCGTGATTTTCGGTCAATCGTAGCAAGTTTCAACAAGCAGCAGAACCCTAGCGCCCAAGCACACCCAGCGGAACAATTTGGAACTAATATAACTTCGGGAGTTTTTCTTGTGAACCAGCGTTGCCAGACGTGCGATAATTATCGTAAATTTACGATAATTTCAAGTCCTTTGCGATAAAAATAATAGCAAGGTATCGCACGATAGTTTTACTAATTCTTACGATAATTTAAGTAGCACTGCGATAATTTTGAGGCAGAGTGACAACAACCAAAATTAACAATAAGCTAAGGCATTATTCTCGTTTCTTTCACTCACTCTCACTATGGTGACGCATACGACAGACTGAACAAGATGCGCAAAAAAGACCGAAAAAAGCTATGTTTTGCTTTCAACTGCATACCTGCGTCCTGTTCTGGCTGTTCTACTCGTTTATTTTATTCGGTCTGTGTGAGTTCATTCCTAGTTCAGTCAGATCTAGAGTCAGACATTCAGACTGAGTGCAATTGGATTAGTTATCTGTTTTGTATGCCTGCTTTGCATTGTTTCGTTTTAATTGTTACACGCTGCTAACTGGAACAATAATAAATATTTATTATATTTTTCTAATAATTTTCTGATTTTATTTATAATTTATCTATAAATAAAAATGAATGTTTCTTTGTTTGTCACTGTTTGTCCCGTACGTGTTCTTATAACATTCATCCGATTGGAATGACAATCTTGGTAAGTTGTTGTGCGAGAGCCCGCGAAGGTTTTTGTAAAACAAAAATAGCTTTGCAACGCATAAACACACGAAAATAGCTTTGCAGGGCACAGCTATGGTGTTAAAAAGAACACACTAATCGTTAGAACCTTTGAACATAAACCTTATAATATCAATTTTGTATAAGAAAGCGTATGCGATAATTATACGATAATTTTTTCCTCGATCTGCGATAGTTTCAATCTTGCCATCTGGCAACACTGTTGTGAACCCACTCTCCTCCAATCCAGTCAGCAGTGTAAATGTGAACCGGTACAATGGTGCCGATTCTCTTGTACACCCACCTAAACCTAACTATAACTAAAATTTACAAATTTTAGTTTAGAAAATCATAAAACTTATTCTGTGTTTATCTTTTTCTTATTTTAGAAAACTTGTTGACAGCTCTAATAATTGAGTTTGACGCATCTAAGTTGAATTGGCGGTGTTACCAGTACATCTTGAAAAAATTATTAAAGAGTGAATGGAATGACCGAAAGTTCACAAAAACAGAAGGAAATTAAATAATAATTATATTTGGAATTATTAGTTTATCATTAAAATTAAGAAGAAAAAATCATGTCACGAAATAAAGTACATTTTTGTTTTATATTTTCAATAAAATATATAAATTGGAATAATGTGATCAGATTAAAGAGCTAGGTTATTATTTTCTACGGCCCGTATTACAGAACGATACTCAAGCGTTGATCACTGTTTAAAACTAGTTTTGAGTTGAGCTTTGATTTTAGAACGTTCCTCAAGCAGAGATTTATTGATCACAGATTTGATCTGTAATCAATCACTCTGGTGTGGTCCAGACTACGCTTGAGTAGAGATTTCTATTTTAATTCAGGTCAAATTCGTGTGTTATGTTGTTGAATTAAAGTTTATAATAATTACCGTTCTGGAATAAGACCGATACTCATGTAACGATTCTATCCTTAAGTAGTGATCAGGTGATTGGAGTTAAAACTGTACTTGAGGAACCTTCTGTAATACGGGCCTAAGAGTACCTATCAAAGGAGATATATTGTTATTATTGCAGCGTATCATATGTATATCTTAACAACGAGAAACAGAGCTATTTGCAAAAAATGCAAGGACCTTTAAATTCCATGGGCAATCACAATAATAAACTATTTCTTTAATTTAAAAAGCTGGAATTTCCCTTTTTAAAGACGTGGTTAAAAAGTTCTAGCAACCAGGCCACGAAATTTTTCAAAAAAGTTGAATAAATTAGAATATAAGCTAAAAAGTACCACGCAGGATTACAAACTTGGAGAGTAGCATCTCTACTTGGTCTGTGGTCTGTGCTTGGAGACTTTCTCCCCAAAAGAGGGAAAATTTGTGAATTCAGGCTTTTTAGGGACACATATTAGCATAAAATGATAGAATTGAATGTCACATAGATTTTTTTTTCCCATTGTATGGATTTATGTACTTCTTATCCTTTATTATATATCCTTTTCTTATCGAAATTATAAATTTCATTGTATGTTTCTATGAACAATTTACCTTTCTGCTGAATCTACAACAGCTGCAACCACATAGTAGGCATCCATTATTTATTTTAAACTACCTAAAAACTATAAAAATGAATAAAATAAGCTTTGCAATTTTAGTTGTTGATAACTAATTATAGTCAACATGTATTTTGATGCCTTCTAAAAATAGTCGGATTTAGGTTGACATTTCTAATATTAGGTGAAAAACGTCAATTACAGAATAGCAAAATGGTGCCGATTCTCTTGTACACCCACCTAAACCTAACTATAACTAAAATTTACAAATTTTAGTTTAGAAAATCATAAAACTTATTCTGTGTTTATCTTTTTCTTATTTTAGAAAACTTGTTGACAGCTCTAATAATTGAGTTTGACGCATCTAAGTTGAATTGGCGGTGTTACCAGTACATCTTGAAAAAATTATTAAAGAGTGAATGGAATGACCGAAAGTTCACAAAAACAGAAGGAAATTAAATAATAATTATATTTGGAATTATTAGTTTATCATTAAAATTAAGAAGAAAAAATCATGTCACGAAATAAAGTACATGTTTGTTTTATATTTTCAATAAAATATATAAATTGTAATAATGTGATCAGATTAAAGAGCTAGGTTATTATTTTCTACGGCCCGTATTACAGAACGATACTCAAGCGTTGATCACTGTTTAAAACTAGTTTTGAGTTGAGCTTTGATTTTAGAACGTTCCTCAAGCAGAGATTTATTGATCACAGATTTGATCTGTAATCAATCACTCTGGTGTGGTCCAGACTACGCTTGAGTAGAGATTTCTATTTTAATTCAGGTCAAATTCGTGTGTTGTGTTGTTGAATTAAAGTTTATAATAATTACCGTTCTGGAATAAGACCGATACTCATGTAACGATTCTATCCTTAAGTAGTGATCAGGTGATTGGAGTTAAAACTGTACTTGAGGAACCTTCTGTAATACGGGCCTAAGAGTACCTATCAAAGGAGATATATTGTTATTATTGCAGCGTATCATATGTATATCTTAAACAACGAGAAACAGAGCTATTTGCAAAAAATGCAAGGACCTTTAAATTCCATGGGCAATCACAATAATAAACTATTTCTTTAATTTAAAAAGCTGGAATTTCCCTTTTTAAAGACGTGGTTAAAAAGTTCTAGCAACCAGGCCACGAAATTTTTCAAAAAAGTTGAATAAATTAGAATATAAGCTAAAAAGTACCACGCAGGATTACAAACTTGGAGAGTAGCATCTCTACTTGGTCTGTGGTCTGTGCTTGGAGACTTTCTCCCCAAAAGAGGGAAAATTTGTGAATTCAGGCTTTTTAGGGACACCTATTAGCATAAAATGATAGAATTGAATGTCACATAGAATTTTTTTTCCCATTGTATGGATTTATGTACTTCTTATCCTTTATTATATAGGTACCTCTTCTTATCGAAATTATAAATTTCATTGTATGTTTCTATGAACAATTTACCTTTCTGCTGAATCTACAACAGCTGCAACCACATAGTAGGCATCCATTATTTATTTTAAACTACCTAAAAACTATAAAAATGAATAAAATAAGCATTGCAATTTTAGTTGTTGATAACTAATTATAGTCGACATGTATTTTGATGCCTTCTAAAAATAGTCGGATTTAGGTTGACATTTCTAATATTAGGTGAAAAACGTCAATTACAGAATAGCAAAATGTCAATTTTTACTAAGTTGAATAACTAAACTAATTTTGGTCCTGTCAAACCAAAAATTAGTTTTAAAGTGAATTTCAGAATAGAAAACGTCGTTTGACAGGACTAAACTAAATTTAGGTGATTTTTAGTCTAGTTTAGAGAATTTTGTGACAAGAGAATCGGCACCACTGTCAATTTTTACTAAGTTGAATAACTAAACTAATTTTGGTCCTGTCAAACCAAAAATTAGTTTTAAAGTGAATTTCAGAATAGAAAACGTCGTTTGACAGGACTAAACTAAATTTAGGTGATTTTTAGTCTAGTTTAGAGAATTTTGTGACAAGAGAATCGGCACCAATACCTAAGTATTATTTGTTATATATAATTTATGATTATTCTGTAATACTTACCTATCATAATGTAGTAGTTAACTAGGTTAGGTATTAATACCTAAACTGAAATAAAAGTATCTTATGATTGTAAATGTTTCTATTTGTATTTAGTCATTTCCTCGCTGAGGTGGGATGAAAAATTACGTGTTGCACTCGAGTGCAAAGATTTTTCACCTTGTGCTCTTTTAATTCCCTCGCTGTCGCTCAGGATTCTAACTTTTAAATCACTCGCTGCGCTCGTGATTCAATTTTAGAATCCTTCGCTTGCTCGGGCATCAAAATTGAACACGCGGTTAAAAAGCAACTTTGCACTCTTGTATAACAAATAACTATTTGTTTGTTACCAACCAGCCACGTTTCTATACTGGATAAATTTGAATTCACTATTATTGTACCAATCAATTTGCCCAACTTTTACTATGGGTGTGCGGGGTGCAAGGTTTTAATGATATTAAAGCACTGGATTAATTGAGAAAATGTTTATTTTGAGTTCTGACAAGCTGTATGTTCTTAATAATTAGGATGTTTAAATGTTATGTTCTTAATAATTAGGATGTTTAAATGTTATGTTAAATTAATGCAGCACCCGGTCTGTTCGATGCCTAGTAATGTACTGAAGTTATGAAGTTGAAAATATAATTATTCCTTAGTACCTACGATTGTTGTAAAGAGCCGCGCTCGCAAGTGTTCGGTTACTTGGACCGAACATATTCCGGGGCGGCTAAGATGAAGATGAGATGATGTACAGTCAGGTTAGGTAATAAAATGATATGATACTAGCCTAATGTTAGAGGTGATTATTAAGATAAAAAACAATAATATTAATTTGAGAATCTGAATTAAAGTAAATCTTAATGTTTCTAATGTTTGTTCAATATTGGTGAACACGCTTTGTTTAGTTTTTTAACGACATCCACTCGCACTTCACTTTGGACACTGGGCTGTCGGTCAGCCTTGTTATGTTGTCGCGCACAAGCACTAACACTCGCGTCGTTATTAGTTTGGAGTTCGATGTCCGGAGAGATGAGAACGCGTCGCATGCGACGACGTCGCCACCGCCACAGGAACACGACTGCTACCACAGCCGCCACAAGCACAAGGGTGTAGCTTATCACGTAGTGATGGATATCATGTGGTGTCAATATCTCATCTTCTACTTCGCTATTTTGCATCTGCTTGATTTGTTTGTAGATTTTGCGTAAGTTGTCATCTAACTCGTCCTCGTATGTTAGGTTTTCGTGGTTCATCTGTATCGGTATGCTCACATTGATAATGTTGTTTAATGGGTCAATCTTAGGGACGTAGATATTCGACTTCACGGTTATGTTATTGTCAAATTTTGTGTTTGCATGCAGGGTAAAATCTTGTCCTTTAATAACACAACCCTGTCCAAGATATAATAATCCTGCTTGACTGAGTTGTTCGACTGTTACTTGCTCTCCACAAATTATTTTAATGGAATAGTTGTTGCAGCAGTGAAATAAATACTCAGAAGGATTGTTCAACGGTATCCACTTATTTGAGCATATGTTTTGTTCGATTTTACATTGATTAGTCGCGTGATTAATATTGCAATAATTGTTGTTGTCACTGCCTAGATGGTAAACAGGTTTCTTTAGCAGGCACATATAAGTCTCTTCTTGAGTAAAACATGTTGATAATTCATTGATATTTATCGGAATATACGAGTCCTTTCTTAGATTTACGCCAATATATTCCGATTTTGGTAAAATGGTAGTCATGTTTTTACCAAATTGTTTGGGAATGGGTATCACTCGGTATAGTTTGTATCGATCTCTGCTTATAAGTGGGAATGTTATTTCAAAAATAAAGTATTTTTCAGTAGTTCTTGCTTTTATTTGTAACAGGTGGTACAGTTTCTTTACATCAGTTTGATCGACAGGCAGCGTTAAATCACCAGATAGTTGGCCAGCAATAATGTTGAGCTCTTGCTGTAGTTGCTGAGGCGTTAACAAGTGTATGTTGAACTGGCCATGGCGAATGTCAGTCAAAGTGTCTAATAAAGTGTCTTGGTTTCTTCTCAATGTTTGTAACAAGGTGTTCGCAGTCAACGCTGTAATAATTTGGCCTTGTACTTCATTCATGTTAGACATAGCTTGTTGTACTCCATTTGTTAATTTCTCTAGTTTTGCTAAATGTTGATTTATAGTCTTATGTTGTTTATGAATAATTCTTTCAGTTCTTTTCAGTATGTTATATTCCGACTCGACGACAGACGTTTGATTTTTCCATAATTTTGCCAAATGATTTTGATTTTGTTTCAAAAGTTCAATGTCCTTAGTGTACTGTTCAGCGAAACGCTCGTCTAATACGCCGAAGAGAAAATTTGCAGCATAGCCAAGACCATTGATAAGGCCCCGACGCTGTCTGGAGTGTGAGATGAATTGTTGTGTCATCAGTAGTATATTATAGTAACGCAGTTCCGTGAACTCGTGCTGGAGTTGCGGCACTATCATGTTACACACACCGCTGTCTATCGTAGTGCATGTTTTATCTAAATGAGATAGTAGTTTTTCTAGCGCCGTCGTCCCTTCCCAGTAGGGCGACATATCATAATAGACAACTAAGGTCCATTTGTCACGAATCAGATTCATTTTGGCCACAGAATCAAAATACAAGGACTGATTATTCCTTAATTTTGTAATGTTGTACATTCCGTACGCAGTGTTGATTATTATTGTCATAAATAACGTTAATGTTAAAGCCATTGAGATGAAGTTGATTTGTCCTAATCTGACAGGCGTCCTACGTCTTCTTGTTTTGTTTTCTTCTTGTTCATTTGTTTCTGGCCTATTAATAGGCAACAGAGAAAGTTTAATAATAGGCCTCTTCAATATTCCGTTTTTTGTTTTTAGGGATACCACCCGGACAAGGCCGTCTCTGCCCGGATGGAGATCCACTACTCTTCCCATAGACCATTTTCCGGCAGGAATGTTGTTTTCTTGAATGACCACCAAATCACCTATTTTTAGATTTTGTTGTGGTTTCAACCATTTATTTCTCGCAGTTAATTGGCTTAGGTATTCTGTTTTCCACCTTTTCCAAAGGTCTTCCGTTAGTTTCCGGACCAAATTCCATCGTGTTCTTGCATCATTTTCTGTTTCCATGACTGTTAATCCTGCCCGGCCAGTTAAAAAGTGTGCCGGTGTTAGGTAGTCAAGGTCTTCTAAGTTTTCTGTTATTGGGCAAAGTGGTCTAGTGTTTAGACAAGCCTCGATCTGAGCCAGAAAAGTCGAGTACTCTTCAAATGTGAGCCTCTGTTCACCAATAACTCGTTTGAGGTGGAATTTGAGGCTTTTTACTGCTCTTTCCCATAAGCCCCCCGCGCTAGGCCAAGATGGGGCGTTAAAGTGCCATTCTATCTTCATTTCAGTCACTTCTGCCAAGAGACTGTCGTTAAAAACTTGTTGTAATTGTTGATACTCTCTCTCTAAAATGTTACTGGCTCCAAAAAGTTAGTTCCTTGGTCGCTGTAAAGGTGACGTGGAGCTCCTCGCCTAGCTGCCATCCTCTTCAATGCAGCCAAGAAAGCAGAGCTTGTTAGATCAGATACCAGCTCCAAGTGTACGGCTTTGGTGACCATACAAATGAAGACTGCCACATAACCTTTAGTTGTGTTAAATCCACGCCCACGTTTGTTTATTTTAATTTCCACAAATCCTGTGTAATCTATTCCGGTAGGGTAGAATGGAGGAGCAGGGTTGCTTCGCTCCTCAGGAAGATCGCCCATTAATTGGTATTGTTTACTTTTTTCTTGTTTTCGGCAGATTACACATTTTCGTATCTGTTTCTTAGTAGCATTGTTCCCACTTGTTATCCAGTACTGTTGACGAAGATTAGCCAGGGTTACACGTGGCCCGCCGTGAAATGTTAGTTGATGTGCTTCGTCGATAAGAAGTTCGGCCAACCGACTTTTATGGCTTATAATTTTCGGGTGCCGCATTTCATGACTCATGTTTGCGTTTTTCAATCGTCCACCCACTCGTAATAATCCGTTTTGATCAATGAAGGGATCTAAATTTAATAATTGACTTTTCATTACTATTCTACCAATTTTACGCAAATGTTCTATATCCGTTCCAAAGTCATTATTTTGCACATGTGTTATAATAATTGTTTTAGCTTTGCGCAACTCTGGTAACGTGAGATAGCTCGGTAGTTGTTTACGATAACGTGCACTTATGAATGCTCGATGTATCCATGCTAATAAACGGATTATTTTATTTATATTGTTATGTTTTTCAAGTAATTGGTCGATGATATTCGGGCTATGTTGCACCATGTTAACTTGTTGGTTGTTAATTTTTTTGACCTCTAGATTCGTTTCAAATGTTTGTTGTTCAGTTTCATCCTTCGGAGTCCATGTTTGTAGCCAAGGGGGGCCCTGCCACCACAAGGCATGTTTAGCTAACTGCGATGCTAGCATCCCACGACTAGCACAGTCCGCCGGGTTGTCCATTGATCCTACATAACGCCAGCATTCAGGAGGCATTATTTTTGTTATTTTGTTAACTCTGTTAGCGACGAAAGTCTTCCAACGGTCAGGCTCGCCTTTTATCCAATTGAGGGTGACCATAGAGTCCGTCCATCCATGTATTTCTAGTTTATTTGTTATTGATTGTTGTATTTTGTTTATTAGTTTAGAAAGTAAATATGCACCGCTGAGTTCGAGCTTCGGCAATGTCAGGGCTTTTTATGTGGTACAAGTTTCGATTTTGCGGCGATAAGTATTATGCTCGATTTATGTTTTATACGTGCATACGCTATGCACGCATATGCTTCCATGGATGCATCACAAAATCCGTGAATTTCGATGGTGTCGCTTGTGTTGTTATTTAACCATCTTGGTACTTTACAGCTGTGTATGTTGTGTATGTCCGCCTTTATCTTGGACCATTCGTTAGAGATGTCATCGGACACTTCATCGTCCCATTGTAAATTGTTTTTCCATAGTTTTTGGAACAATAATTTTAGTTTAGTGGATAATGGGGTTAACCACCCTAACGGGTCAAACAATTTTGATATCTCCGATAGCAGGTGGCGTTTTGTTGGTTTTGAAGATTGTTTTGAAAAATCACATCGAAAGAAAAAATTGTCGGAGTTCGTATTCCAACATAGACCAAGTGTTTTTGAGGTGATTTCAGTTTTCAAATTAAATACGATATTTGTGTCACGATTTTGTTGATTTGGTATGTCTTCGATTAATTTTGGTTCGTTGGACGCCCATTTTCGTAGGTTAAATCCTCCCGATTTTAGTAAGGCGACTAAATCGGACATCAGTTTCTTTCCTTGTTCAATCGAATGACATCCATGAACTAAGTCATCCATGTAAAAATTGTTGTTTAACACCTGGGATGCGTCGGGATATTTTTTCTGTTCGTCTGCTGCTAGTTTCTTCAGCGTCATTAGAGCCATAAATGGGGCCGCTTTTGTTCCATATGTAACCGTCGTAAGTTGATAGGATTGTATAGGTTGTTGAGGATTGTTTCGCCATACAATTTTTTGTAAAGGTTGATCTAATTCGTGTACTAGGATCTGCCTATACATTTTTTCGATATCTGCTGTATAAGCGTATTGGTATTGCCTCCATTTTAGCAATAATGATTGCAGATCTTGTTGGAGATTGGGTCCTTTATGCATCAAATCGTTGAGGCTGCACCCAGAAGATGTCCTTGCAGATGCATTAAAAACTACTCTGTATTTAGTGGTACTTGACTCCTCACGTTGAACTCCATGATGGGGCAAGTAACATTCTGGTGTAATGTTACTGGGCAATGCTAGCTTCATATGTTTCAGTTCTAAATATTCATCCATGAATATTTTGTAATTATATGCTAATGTTTCATGTTTTTGAAATTTGCGCTCCAAATTTCGGAACTGAGCTAATGCCATTTGTTTTGATGAACCCAATTTGTTTTCTATGTTCTCCTTTAACGGTAACCTCACTTCATACCGTCCGTTTTCTTTCCTGTTTGTAGTGTCTGAATAAAATTCAATACATTTTTGATCCTCCAAAGACAGACTTGATTGTTCACTTATCTCCTCTACTTCCCAGAATTGTTGAATGTTTTCCAAGTTGTGTAAAACTACATTACACTGCAATGTGTTAGTGGAGCCTCCACACAGTATCCACCCCAAGTGGGTTTGTTGAGCGATAGGCTGCGATCGATTTGTATTTTTTATAATTCCTTCCATGATAATGTTTGCATAAACTTCGGCTCCGAGTAGCAAGTCAACGGGCTTGCTTATGTAATACTCCGGATCCGCCAACTTAATGTTTTCTATGAATGACCACGAGGGCTTCGTAAATGTATGGTTAGGCAGATTTTTAAGAAGATTATTCATAATTAAAGCCTCTGTTGTAAAAGTGTAATCATTGTTTATAGACTTGCATGTAATGTTAATCATCCCCTTACAGCTGTTCTCCCTTTCGCCTACGCCAACAACAGTTCCCTTGCAATTTTGTCGTTTAATCTTTAATAGCTGAGCAGCTTTTTCAGTTAT
The DNA here is from genome assembly GCA_949699075.1 of Asteroscopus sphinx. NCBI lineage: Eukaryota > Metazoa > Arthropoda > Insecta > Lepidoptera > Noctuidae > Asteroscopus > Asteroscopus sphinx. The sequence goes on along the minus strand of OX453004.1, from coordinate 14,976,901 downwards.
TAAAGATATTTGCGAGCCCTGGTCAATAAGAGCTCGCATGTTGTGAGAAGTCCCGTCGGCGGCCATGACCTTCACGAGAGCAGTAGCTAGCAAAATCTCCGCACTATCATCCTGTGACGCGTTGGAGAATTTCACCGCGTGTTCATTATGTTCAGTAACTCGAGAGCCCGACGTTGACGCAGTTGCCGGCTTTATAAAAGCGTCATGCAATATCGTATTATGATAAGCTGGACATTTGCGGCATCGTTTTGTAGATGTACACTTGTTGCCGTTATGGCTAAACAAACAATTGATGCACACTTGCAGGTTATGCGCCATTGCGAGTTTTTGTTCGACCGGCAATTCTAGGAAAGTCTTGCAATTGTAGAGGCCATGTTCACCGTTGCAACGTGGACATTTGATCTTTGACACGTATAATGATTTTGTCAAGGACCCGTTATTCTCACGGTTCTGATTATAATTGTTGTATGTTTTATTAAAATAATGTTTTTTGAAGCCTGTTGATGACTGAGTCTGAATGTTAGAACCACCCTTTTGTTGGGGGTTATCTTGTTTGCGACGAGCTGATTCTAAACTGATGAATTTGGTTTCTAGGAAATCCAAAAATTCCTGAAGGTTAGGCACCTCTCGCGAATTTTTTAAAGACTCTATGTAGTCGGTATATGAGTCTGAGTCCAATTTTTGGGATAAAATGTGTACCACCATTGGATCCCAGGTTGTTATATCAACGCCTAAATTGCGGACAGCATTGAGGCATTCTAATGTTGTGTCATGCAGTTTTTTAATTTGTGGTAAAGACTGATGTTGCATGTTAGGTAGCCCTAAAAGTATGTTCATGTGGGAAGAAAATATAGCTCTTTGGTTGTTATAACGATGTTGCAAAATTTCCCAACAGACGGAATAATTATCTGCGCTTATTTGTAAATGTTGGATGAGCCGATCAGCTTCCCCTTTAACTTTTCCCTTTAAAAACTGCATTTTTTGGGCATTCGAGAGCGACGGATTGTTATGTATAGCTTCTTGAAACAAATCTTTGAATGACGTCCATTGGTTATAATTGCCGCTAAAAATTGGTATCTCCAGTTTAGGTGTAGATTTTTCTCTATGAGCCACTGACCACATTTTTGTGTTAATCGCCTTTTTCAAATTGTTGTATTGTTTTTCATGACACAGGAAAGTCCTGTCATACTCTCCATTTTCCTCACCTAACTCAGAGTCGATTTCCCAATGCAGAGTATCGATCGCTGACCACCTAGTTTGCAGTGTTTTGAGGACGTCTTCAAATTCCCATTTGTCGGAAATAAATTCTAAGTTAATGTTAGAGACTGTTCTTGTGAAAGCTTTAAAGTTAGCTGCCTGTTTACGGAGCATCTCGTCGATTTTGCTGTTCGTACCCTGGCTTACCATCCGAGCAAGACGAGCCCTTTGACCCAATTCTGGCGTTGGATCCTCTTCTCCTGGCTGCTGCTCCTCGGTGGATTCTTGTTCCGTCTCAACTTTTTTACCAAAAGACATACCTTGTTCTGGCTGTTCTCGACCTTCACTCCCGGATCGAGCTTCCAGTAGTTGCTGGTGCATCTCGTTGATCAGTGTCTTGACGGCTTGGTAAGACTTACTTGTTTTCTCGTATTCTTTTTTCGTGAAATAGATATGCGTCTTACTTACTTCTGTTAAAAGGCGATCATGATTGAATTGGTACTCCTTCCAGTAGTCTTCTAAACCGCTTAAGCACTTTTTCAAAAAATCGAAGGTTCGTCTTGGTAGACTGGCCTTCTTCAAATTAACACCGATTTTTTCAATGTTAATGGCGAGCGTTAATTGAGTATCGTAAAGCTCTGCCATTTCGCACGTTGTTTTTGTTCGTCAGATCTCCAAATGTATAGAAAATAATGGAAAGATCTTACTTGTTTTGCTGTTATACCACCTTGGATGTTATACTTGGCTCAGGAACGTAGTTCAGTGCTGGATACCACTATAGTCCTCACACACACTACACTTTTATTTTTATAAGTTCACAGAATCACCCGCTTTACTTTTACACACGCGCGGATCCGACACGAAGGACCATTATGTGCGGGGTGCAAGGTTTTAATGATATTAAAGCACTGGATTAATTGAGAAAATGTTTATTTTGAGTTCTGACAAGCTGTATGTTCTTAATAATTAGGATGTTTAAATGTTATGTTCTTAATAATTAGGATGTTTAAATGTTATGTTAAATTAATGCAGCACCCGGTCTGTTCGATGCCTAGTAATGTACTGAAGTTATGAAGTTGAAAATATAATTATTCCTTAGTACCTACGATTGTTGTAAAGAGCCGCGCTCGCAAGTGTTCGGTTACTTGGACCGAACAATGGGACTGGGACCAACCCAGAAATTGCGAAAAAACTGCTTTTCCCTATATTTGTGTTCACATAAATCGTCAAAATGTAGGGAACAGCTGTTTTTTGTCTTGTATAAAAGGTGAGCGGGGTTAACGGTTTATTAGATCCTATGTACACAACAACAGAGCCTCACTGAGTTACTCTCTGCACTGTCTTTAAATGTATTCGTAGGCCAGTGACTGAACTGTCAACTGAATTGACTCCTGAACTGATCTCGTACCTGGCGTGTGCGTCATCCCAGCGAAAAAGTGTCGAATTTCTTAATTCGAGATAAGTAAATCGTTAGTGTATGACGTCGTGTAATTGTGTATGAACATTTCAGATTTGTGTGTCCAACCCTTTTTGGGATATTCATCAAAAAAGTTTTCCGCTGGAACGACGTCTTCCCAGCGAGACTATTTTTTTTCCAAAGGACGTAAGTAAAATAAAATAGTTACATGGATTAGAGTATAACGAAAGGTAAATGTGTATGCATAAATGAGATTTGTGTGTCTAAAGACTCCGAAGATATTCAAGTTTCCGCTGCGGTGACGTTTGGCTGATTGCTGGATATCATAAACGGTTCGGCGAATAGTTGTGACTTTTTTTACACATGTAGCGATTCTTTTGTGTGTAATGTTTGTGAAAACAGACTTCGAAAAAAAATTACCGCTAGGTAGCTATACATTTTAAAATGAAATCAGGTTATTAGGTCCTAGTGCTGCGAATATGAGCTCCGAAGCCTAAATGTTAAAGTTTATTTGTACCTTATAAATGCTCACAATGTCATGTTAAGTCTCATCGGTGTACTGTAAGTAAATAATGAATTATGAAAAAAATTGCTAGGTCTGGGCCACGATGTTGTTCGCCATTCGATTGAACGAGTTTACTATGGGTTGGCAAATTAAAAGGTATCCCATTCGTTAGTGTATTAGTTCAATTATCCATCTGTAAAATTGTAGCCCAATACACTTAATAATTAAAGAAATATAATCAAAAAACCAATTAGAAGCGCAATACAGAGATAAACCAACCAAGTTTGAATGTGTACTAAAAAGCGGCCGCGCGATACATGGTGCTTACCTTCCAAAATTGTTAGCATACTTATTGTTATTGGTGTGGTACTTTGGTACAGGTGCGTACACAATAATTAGTAAAAATGAAAAACAACTGCAGTTTAATTAGTTTTATTTTCAAAAGTATCAATTTTTTTTTATTTACTAATTATTATCGATTGTAGATATGTGTATGTATAGGTACTTAAAAACTCGTGCAAAAAAATCAACAACAACAAAATAATAAAAACCGGCCAAGAGCATGTCGGGCCATGCTCAGTATTATAGGGTTCCTTAAGTAGGTGTAATTACAAACGAATCAAATCGAATATTAATCATGGCTATTTTAGTTTTTGCAATAATCGGCAGCATTCGCGACTCAGAGTGTGTTGTTAGGAGCGCCATCTAGCGATAAATTCAAGAAGCCAAATTTAAGAAGTGTGTCGTGTCAAAGTTACTTTTTGTGATTTTTTCAAATAGAAAGTAGCTGAAGGAGCATTATTTGCTATGATAATTTTTCTCTAAGGTCCTTTGAACTAGGACGTTTTAAGTATTTTTCAGTTTTCTCTCTATAACTCAAACAATTATAATCACATACTCGAAATAATTTTAAAAGAGAGTTTTCACATAGGTATTTCAATATGGAAGATTATAAGTTTCTACGTTGCATAGTTTAGAAATGGCAGGGGGGACACACATTGCAAGCCACTTTGGCGGGCTATATTTCGCAGATGGTACACCTGATAAAAAAGTGATGTATGAAACATTACCTTCATTTTAGTAGACCTATTCAATGATACCCAACACGAGGGGGTGCAATTTATTTAGCAATTTTGTTCATAATTCATTATTTACTTACAGTACATCGATGAGACATTAACACATTATTATGACATTGTGAGCATTTATAAGGTACAAATAAACTTTAACATTTAGGCTTCGCAGCTCATATTCGCAGCACTAGGACCTAATAACCTAATTTCATTTTAAAATGTATAGCTTCCTAGCGGTATTTTTTTTTCGAAGTCTGTTTTCACAAACATTACACACAAAAGAATCGCTACATGTGTAAAAAAAGTCACAACTATTCGCCTAACCGTTTATGATATCCAGCAATCAGCCAAACGTCACCGCAGCGGAAACTTGAATATCTTCGGAGTCATTAGACACACAAATCTCATTTATGCATACACATTTCCTTTCGTTATACTCTAATCCATGTAACTATTTTATTTTACTTACGTCCTTTGGAAAAAAAAAGTCTCGCTGGGAAGACGTCGTTCCAGCGGAAAACGTTTTTGATGAATATCCCAAAAAGGGTTGAGCACACAAATCTGAAATGTTCATACACAATTACACGACGTCATACACTAACGATTTACTTATCTCGAATTAAGAAATTCGACACTTTTTCGCGGCGCCTGGCGCCGCCTGGCGCGGATTAGTTCAGTGAGTCAGTGCAGTAACATGTCACAGACTTACTCAATGACCTGTCTACATAATTATGTATTCGTAATAATTATGTAGTCACTGAACTGCCACAAGAACTGGCCCCTTGTGTTCGGTTCTCATAAATACCAGGTGCCAGATTTGTTTCACTTACATCGTGATTTTTTTAATCAAACTTGGCAAAAAGGCGCGATCCGTTTGAAAAAAGCAGGACAAAATAAAAAAAGAAGTAGAACAATAAGAACCTTATATTTTTTTGCATCGAAACAGATAGTATATCTACACATATTTTACTCACATGACAGCTCAAATTGATTTAAATCTATAGATGTTACAAACACAAGATTTTAGCGGTCTGCGAATTTTTGTCTAGAAAAGCGGGACGTCTGGCAACGCTTTTAAATACGTGTGCGTCATCCCAGCGAAAAAGTGTCGAATTTCTTGATTCGAGATAAGTAAAAGTAAAAAAAAAAAAGTTTCGCTGGGAAGACGTCGTTCCAGCTAAAAACGTTTTTGACGAATATCCCGAAAAGGGTTGGACACACAAATCTGAAATGTTCATACACATTTACACAACGTCACACACTAAAGATTTACTTTTCTCGAATTAAGAAATTCGACACTTTTTCGCTGGGATGACGCACACGTTAAATAGCCACCAATAGCTGCAGGAAAAAACCGGCCAAGTGCGAGTCGGACTCACGCAGTAAGGGTTCCGTACCACCCATCGACCTGTTACCCATTAGAAATGATTTAATTTACGAGAGTTCATCAAAAGACATCAACGCAACGTGCACGATATATGAATTTTTGCATCTCTTTCTTACGCAGGTACCACTACATATGTCTATGTTTGCCCTATTTTTAGTATTTGTTGCTAAACTACATATAATCAAACCAAGTTTGACGCTCGTATGCATATAACCGTTTTGAAGATCGAGCAGGAACAAAAACGTTAAAAAAATGCATTTTTTTCGAGGTTTCTTGTATAGGGACCCCCTTTGCTGATGCCAGCATGTAAAACAGCGTTCTTCCATAAAAATGCATTTATAATGTGCATTAAATTATTTCATAAAGTACCAGTTCAGTTCAGTTTTGGGGTGCATTAAAAGAGCCTCCACGAGTGATGATATTTAATTGATCGTCCGGCGCACTCTGGGCAGTCAGCCCCGCTACCAACCTGCTGACCGGCTAATCTTTTCCTCACGGCATGAGCTACTATCATTATGTAGCTCATGTCGACACGATAGAAGAAGATAAAGTACCCAAAGCCATAAGAGAATTGCCACGAACACGAATGAAAAGACAGTTGAAAAAATTGCTTACAGATTGTTCTTTTTACACCATTGAAGACTTTTTGCACGCAAAGTTCAATACCTACTTATAATATTGAAACATACATATTAATAATAAAAAAAACAAATTGTGGATTTGAGACAATAATGATAATAAACTAGTAATGATATCAGGTATATAAATATTTTTAATATTCAATAGTGGGTAATGTGTATTAATATAATCTTATTGTAACATAATTTTCGCATGCCTACAAAAAGGCATGATATGACGGACTTGTAATTAACTGTAATATCTTTATACATGATATCTTGTGGCGAATAAATGATTAGATTAGATTTGATTTGGTTTTAGACTTTTTTTATTTTTAGTTGTCGTGATAGGAGTCATAGCAACACATATTCTGAGAAAATTTCAAACGGCTACCTATTACCGTTTAAAAGATACAGCCCTGTGACAGACAGACGAACGGACAGTGTAGCGGAGTTAACGGAGAGTAATAGGGTCCCGTTTGGCACCCTTTGGGTACGGAACCCTAAAAATGGAAGTCAGAATAAAAAAATAAAAAACTAGGTACCTATCTTAAAACTTTTATTTTTCTCCCGACCTTTAGTAGCTATATGAATTTAATTTAATGACACCTAATGTTAGAGTAACACTGTTTGAGAGTTTGGGAGCCAGGAAACCTATTACTGTTTGTGAACATTTCTGTATGTTGTACGCATTCTGTAACCTTATAAGTCACTTTGAAATAAAACTCATTTTAATTGTTAAAAATAATAAAATTAAACAGTGATGCTACTTCCTGGGTTATTTCCAACGGCCACCACCAAATCCGCCACCACTGGTGGCCGTAGCGACTTATTCATATATATTTTCCCAACGGCAACCCAGGGTGGCGGTTGGGAATAAAAAAAATGATACATCAATGGACCACTGCCAACGTTGCGGACAAAATCATTATTTTGGTTTATTCCAAAGTGGAATAAATTGGTGTACTTTGTTCACCTCGGAATTAGATCACCCAGGTGAATTCACCTGGGTGCACAAGGTGGAAATAATTAGTGTACTTTGTTCACCTTGGAATTAGATCACCTGGGTGAACAGAGGCGACTCCTATTTTTTATTTGTGTCCTTAAATCACCCACATTCAGAACATAAGGTCCAGACTCCAAAGCGGAGATGAGAGGAGATGCTTAGCAGCTAGGTAGTGTCCACCAAAGCTGTGCGGAGATGTGTACTGGCTAGACCGGAGCAGAGATGTGTACTGGCTAGAGTGGAGCTATTTTACGACGTGGGGACACTAGCGGTGCCGTATGCCGCTCGCCGCACGCTACTCACCGCACGTCGGTCACATCTCTCGTCTTCTTCGCTGTTTGCGAGAAACGCGCGTGCAAAGCTGGTCAAATGAAAGGGCTCAACGAGATCTACCCAAATATACTGGGTGTAATGGGAACGCTTCCGAAAACGAAGATAGGTGGTGATTACTGATACGAAACCACGAAAAAAAATGCGATTCCTTTTTTAGATTTTTTCATATATATTTTTTTGCATTTTTCATACATAACCAGCTTTGGGCAGTTAAATAAAACTCATACATAATAAAAAATGCAAAAAAAAATATGAAAAAATCTATAAAAAGAATCGCATTTTTTTTCGTGGTTTCGTATCAGTTATCACCAGCACTATCACCTGTCTTCGTTTACGGAAGCGTTTCCCTGACACCCTGTATAATGAAAAATCTACCAAGCAATTCTCGACCTTATTGACATTTAGCAAAAAATTATTTCCTTTTAATATTTGCAATCGAATCAGCAATTTAATTTTATGAAATTAAACATTTGTCAGTAAGGTCGAAAATCACTTGGCAGATTTTTTTATTATAAATTTGGGTAGATCTCGTCGAGCCCTTTCTTTCGAGTACCAACACTATAGGTCTAAGAGCTATAGTTTAAGAGATATGGCAATCAGAAGTTTTGACCATATATTTATTTAGAGCTCATCGAGCCCTTTTATTTGAGTATGAACACGATAGGTCTAAGAGCTATAGTTTGGGAGATGGCCGTCAGAAGTTTGGACCATTTATTTGTCTAGAGCTCATCGAGTCCTTTCATTTGAGTACCAACACCTGTGGTTTAGAAGATATGGCCATCAGAATTTTTGACCAGCTCTGTACGCGCGTGTTTTTTGCGCAAGTGTACCAGATTCTTTTGTGTAAACTACTATAAGCGTAATCCAAAAGGTTATAATCAAAATCTGTTAATTTATAGAATGCAGAGATGTACGTACATTCGAAAAAAAATAAAAATTAATTCGCTTAAAACGTGTTTCTTAGATACTTTAATGTTTGTATTATTGTAATGAAAAAAAAATAAAAAAAAATCAAATAAACCAAGAACTATAAAATTATCGTAATTTTTCAAGAAAATGACCAACTGAGATGTGGCCGGCAACTAGTTCCATTTAGCAGTCTCTTATAAAAGCATCCCAAATTCGTGCGGGATTCCGATTCGACGAAGACGAACTGATCAACATTCCTTTTATTTTATTTTTCAAACGCACCATATAAATGATACATCATTTTGCTACGCATCAAGTGAATGTATTATATTGTTCTTACGATGACATACAGAGGAATTTAAGTTGTGGCGCCATCCTTTAAAAAAAATTGTAAAAACAATCTAAATGTGGGTGATTCAAGGACACAAATAAAAAATAAAAATAGGAGTCGCCTCTGTTCACCCAGGTGATCTAATTCCAAGGTGAACAAAGTACACTAATTATTTCCACCTTGTGCACCCAGGTGAATTCACCTGGGTGATCTAATTCCGAGGTGAACAAAGGACACCAATTTATTCCACTTTGTTCACCCAGGTGATATCACCTGGGTGAACAAAGTGGAATAAACCATTATTTTCGTTCCCAACGGTTACCAGTTGTGATTGTGACGGATGGAAACAATAAAACCGGCCAAGAGCATGTCGGGCCATGCTCAGTATTATAGGGTTCCTAATTACAAACGAATCAAATCGAATATTAATCATTGCTATTTTAGTTTTTGCAAACAGCGCCACCTAGCGCTGAATTTAAGAAGTTAAATTTAAGAAGTTTGTCATATCAATATAACACAAAGTTACTTTTTGTGATTTTTTTAAATAGATAGTAACTAAAGGAGCATTATTTGCTATGATCATTTTTCTCCAAGGTCAATAACCTATGAACTAGGACGTCTTAAGTATTTTTCAGTTTTCTCACTATAACTCAAAAATTTATAATCACATTATACTCAAAATAATTTTAAAAGAGAGTTTTTATAAAGGTCTATCAATGTGGAAGACTATAAGTTTCTACGTTGCATAGTTTAGAAATGGCAGGGGGGGGGACACATTGCAAGCCACTTTGGCAGGCTGTATTTCGCAGATGGTATACCTGATGAAAAAATTGTGTATGAAACATTACCTTCATTTTAGTAGACCTATTCAATGATACCCCAAAAGAGGGGGTGATGCGAAAAAAAAAATTTCATCCCCATTTCACATGTATGGGCGCCACCCCTAAAATACGTAATCAAGATTTTTTTTATTCTTTTAGAATTCAGATCTATATCCAGACCATTTTTTTACAAAATTTCATTTACTTATGTTTATAACTGTAGAAGTTATTAAGCTGTAAAGGATTAGGACAGACGGACAGACGGACGGACATGACGAAACTATAAGGGTTCCTTGTAGGACTACGGAACCCTAAAAAATAAGTTTACGAACTATATTCCCAACGACCACCAACCACATGATGATAAGACAATTCAACATTGAAAAAAAACGAACAAAAACACCAACAAAAATATGAGTTTTCAATCAATATTTAAGATTTGGAAGAATAGAGTCTGGCTACGCTAACTCTGCGTAGGTATTATGGCAACACAGCAAACAATAACTAGAAAAATGCAATGTTCTTATTCAGCCAATGCAGAGTTAGTTTTTTAGACTAAGCAATAAGTACAGACCAGCCAAAGCTAACTCTGCATTGGAAGAATAGGAATACTGCAGAGATGGTGTTACTATAATTCCTATGCATAGTTAGCGTGGCCAGACTCTAGCTCCAAGTATTCTGCTCTTCTTAAAGTTCAGTCAGTTTTCAATATGACCTTAATTTATTCTCGAAATAATATCAAAACTATCTATCAAATAGGCAGTTCATAATTGAAATTACTAGATGGGTATTTTTTTAAGCTAGTCTGGCCCCAAAAGTCGAAGTTTGAGACGGGATAAGCGCGGTGAATATAAGAAAAAACATAATTGGGTAACCCTGTAAATAGTATAATAATTCACGAAGACATATCAAGAGATGGAATTATGAACTGCTTATTTGAATGGGTGGGCGTTGGGAATATAGTTCGTAAAGGAGATTGACCACGGATGGGCCCACTTTTTGCACCATGTCGAAACAATATGTTATTCAAAAATTATGTCTTATTTTTTCATGTTTATTTGTTCTTTATCAGCATTTCTTTCACGTCCTAAAAACGTTAAATGTCACATTATTATTTAAAATTAGGCTATTTTTGTGTGATTTTTCACGTTTCCAAACTAAAAAATAATGTCAATCTAGTTCATCGAATTCACGAGCCTTGGTCTAACACTGACATAACTGTTGTTTTACATGACGTTTAACTATTGTACCATGGTATAATAACACCAGGTAGTCTCTTCCCGTGACAGCTAGGTCACGTGATTGCCTCCATACTACGTCATCGGCCGTGGAGCCAATAGCAGGCTGTTAGCGTGACACTTGTCAGTTTGATGTGCTGCCACTTTGTGAAAATAAATTACCCGAGCAAAATGCATTTTTTCATTTACTTTCTTCTATAAAGAATCACTTTTTAACTAGTAATTTAATATAGTTTCCTTTATTAACTAATTAGATGAATAACACGAGATAACAAATAGTTAGTAATTTATTTTATATTCATTATGAACAAAAATCTCCTTAAGTATATTGAAGATATCAATCAATGGCAGCACTGATCGTGACGTAGCTTGGAGGCATCGCGCTGTCATTGCAGGAAGAGAATACCTGGTGAAACATCTTATTATACCATGTATTGTACTATGTGGCTAACTGATTTTATTTGTTAATAAGATTTGATGTTCCAAGTCATCCAAGTGATAATATGCGGTTAGAACCAAGTCATATGACAACTATTGTGGAAATAAAAAAAAATCTTGATTGACTGATTTCTTAGTTTTTATTTGCACAATTTATATCTTTAGATTTCGGTTAACATGCGTAAACCCGTTAAAATTAATGAAAATAATCACTCATGACGTCAAATCAAAAGAAATTGCACAAAACATATTTTTGATACCTTTTTTGTACAGAAAAATAAGATGATTCTAAGCTTGTAAATATTGTTATAATCATTTTGAATTAACTGAAATATTACTCATAAAATCGATATTATGAATACACCCAAAAACTTAAAAAGCTTATCCAATGTTATTTAAAAAATAAGTACAAAATAGATTTCAAAAATTGATTAACAAAATAATTATATCTTGCAACACCATACAGTGTTCATATGGGTGCGTTCAGTTATATCGCCCGACGACCCACGGAGCGTACTTATCATTTAGTTATGGAGGTGTTTGTTTTACGTCGATTTGAATTATTTTATTATTCCTCCGTATTTACTTCGTTATAATACGATTCAACGCTCGAGTTGACCGTCGTAACCACAGTATAAAAAATAGAATCGTAGGTACATCAAAATTAATTTCGAAGAAGTTAAATATCTTAGAAAATGCGATTTTAATAACCTCAATTTCAGCAACAGAAAAAAATAGATTTCTCTTAAACCAGGGTGAAAAAATTAAAATCGTTTGCAGAAAATGAATAGATAATTCTTTGTCTACAAAATAAGACTAAAACCGCCGTAACATAGCAATGTTTTTTTGGGGGCCTAAACCTCCTAAGAGAATGGGCAATGTCCTTTAATTTTTTGTTCTCAACCACCGCCACTGCTGGCCATTGGGAACGAAAATAATTATTATGTGGCAACGCTCACCGCTGGTGGCCGTTGGAAATGGTCCGTTAAATTATCATTTTTTTATTGGTCGTTGGGAAAAATAAATGAATTTGTCAAACGGCCAGCAGTGGTGGCGGATTTGGTGGTAGCCGTTGGGAATAATCCTACCTCCCCTGTACCGTTGACATTTCTTTCTACAATAAATAAATTCGGATAAACTGTTAATACTTATAATAGTCTTCTTCACTTGTGATTGCAAAACAAAATATTTAAGTATTTTTTCTGCATTGATCAAGAATATATCTATACAAAATTACTAACAATACGTAAGTATATAGAACATAAATAATAAATACATTTACAACATGGACAAGCCCCAACTTTCGTTATAAGTTTGCAATAAAAACATTGTCACACAGATCCAGTAATTGGCAAATTACTAATTACAATTTCCGTCTTAGCCCATATTATACATTCTAAACACAAATATAACGTGGAATGTACACTAATATAAATTATGTCAAAACAAAACGAAATTTATGACGATTGGATTTATTACTAGGATAATAATAATTCTTAACCATTAGGTATGATTTTCATCGAGTGTATTGATCGCTGGGTCGGCTAGCACGCGGCTAGCAGGCGCAGTGGTCGCGCGCGGCGGGCGGCGCGGCCAGCGGGCGGCCCGGCGACGCCGGCTTGTGCTGCACTCCCGACTCGGCCGCGTTCAGGTCCAGTCGCCCGTCTTGAATGCTCTGATATATTTTCTTAGCTGTCTCAAGAAAGGCTTCCTCCACATTTTGACCACTGTAATAACACAACATAACATAACATCACGCCTGTATTTCCCCGAAGGGGTAGGCAGAGGTGTAATAGTACACCCGCATTTCGCCAGTTATGTTATAGTCCCATGTAATAGGGGGCGAGCCTATTGCCATTGACCGGGCACAAATCCAGACTCCGGGCTGCTACTGAGAATTTCGTAATGAAAAAACCCAATAACAGTTTGCCGGACCCGGGAATCGAACCCAGGACCCCACGCTCGGCAGTCGCGCTTGCAACCACTAGACCAACGAGGCAGTCGCAATAACACAACAATGTTTAACTATTTAAATTATGGAAAGAAAATCTAACAGTCAGCTTCCTCTCCTACATATTTACTTTGCCGTGCCCGACAGGGTTCACAATGATCTCATAGTTTTAAGTCTACCACCTAAGTATACATTGTGAATGCAATAAATATATTGAGTCATCATCATCATCATCATTTCAGCCGAAAGACGTCCACAGCTGGACATAGGCCTCCCCCAAGCATCACCACAACGACCGGTCCTGTGCCTTCCGCATCCAGCGGATTCCCGCGACCTTCACCAGGTCGCAAGGTAAGGTAAGGTAGGTCAATATATTGAGTATTAAGAAAAAATCGCTCACGAGCAAGATTCGAACTTGCGACTCCTGGCTCAGTACGCCAGTGCTTTAGCCACTAAGCTACCGTGAACACTGCTCGTGGTATCGAAATTAACCTCCACTTGGATACGTCTTTGGGTGACGTCAGCGATACCTTATTAATAAGTGTTTATTAACCGACTCTACTAACTTTGCAGTTAATTCAAAGTTGTATACATAGATATAACTACCCTTACTAATTACTTTATTATTTTTAACGCATTTACATGCGAAGCGAAATCTAACGATTTAAATTGTGGATAGAAAAAATCGCTCACGAGCAGGAATCGAACCTGCGACTGACAACAATGTTTACTACCTTATCGTAATATTTTACGAGAGAAATATTCTGATTGATGGTGTCCAAATGTTTGTGTGTCACTGTGTTTTAAGATTTAAAAAAAAGGGACATCCCTTATTTATTCCCGATTCCTATAGTATGAATAAATACAAATGCAAGAGTAGAACTCTGGTGTGCCAGGAATCTATGGTTTTTGGAAAGGAGAACATTCAGCGTTCATACATTTTTGGGCCTTTTCTCAAAGTGCCAGAAAAAAATAATGTTATAAATTGTTAGAACTAGTCATTTTGAGCAGTTGTTATTATGGCACCAAAGCTGTAGGGTCATTCTGTGACCTGCTATACTGGTTCGAAAAATACAGTTTTTTTTTTTTTTCATACGAGATTTCGTCATTTTGAGCAACAATTGGCCATTTTGAGCAATTGTTATCATGGCATAAAAGCTGTGGGTCATTCTGTAACGTTTTCTACAAGAGCTTGTCATATAGAGCAATTGTTATTAAGACACATACAACGCATAAACGCAAGCTCAAGTGCACAATAAGCTACCTGAGGACTATATATCGGTTTCTCTGATTGCTCCACCCCAGTGTGACAGTGAGCGGAACAGAGACATTCAAAAATATCACTGGATGTGAGTTTAGATTTCTTTTAGTAGTTATCCATGCGATTTTAGTTTCATCGGTTGGTTTCATCGGACGGCTACCTGTTTGCGATAATTTCATAAAACGGGGCTTTTTCATGAACTGACAAACTAATACCCAATATTACTTAAAATCGCGGACGTTCTCAAAAAATGCCAGGTTAAGAGTATTCTAAACCGACGAGCATACATGACGAGTTTAATTAACGTAGATGAAGCGAAAGAGGTGTGTCAGGATCGCAGCAGGTGGAAATTCATTGTCTCTGCCTACCCCAATAGGAAACAGGCGTGATAATATGTATGTATGTATGTATAACATAAAATGAAAAACGTTTGAAGATTTGCCCAGCCATTTTTGGGTATCATCCATATCGATCTCGTAGGGTAACCAAAGTATTAATAAAGAAAAACTGAGAGAATCTAGGATGCTAGTGAGCGAAGAGAAGTCGAAAATTGTGGCACCCTAACTCGGATAGGTTAGGTTTCGATCGCCCTTCTATTTTATGTACTTTGGATACATTTTTACAATCACATTTCCACTTTCCATCTTCATGTGTTAGTTTGGCGAACGTGACTTGCAATACCGTTTAGGCAACAGTCGAGGTGGTAATGTAGTTATTATGGGCAAAGGTTGCTTATCAGGTTGGTCTATAGCTCGTTTCACCTACCATAAATAATACCCTACCCCTACAGGATCGATATACCCAAACATGGCTGAGCAAATCGTTATTATTGTGCACTTGAGCTTGTGTTTATGCGTTGTTTGTGCCTTAACACGATTTAACCCCGTTGATCTTTAATGCGTCTTCTTACGCACCTGTGTGGCCGCATAGTCTTAGCAAACGTAACTACAGTAGCCAATATACGCCTGGCGTGTAGAAGCCGGGTGCTACGACCGTGCGGCCAGCGTGTGTAAAATACGCCGAGCGCGTATTCTATCATCATCATCATCATTTCAGCCGAAAGACGTCCACTGCTAGACATAGGCCTCCCCCAAGCATCGCCACAACGACCGGTCCTGCGCCTTCCGCATCCAGCGGATTCCCGCGATCTTCACCAGGTCGTCGGTCCACCTTGTGGGGAGCCTACCCATGCTGCACCTTCCAGTACGCGGTCGCCACTCCAGAACTTTAATGCCCCATCGGCCATCCGTTCTGCGAGCAATGTGCCCCGCCCACTGCCACCAAGTTTGGCAATTCTTCGGGATTCCATACTGTAGAACAATTGGTCAAAATGACAAGGTCTTGTATGAAAATGTTACAGAATGACCCACAGCTATTGTGCCATCATAAAAATTGCTCCAAATGCCCAATTGTTGCTCAAAACGATGAGTTCTATTTTTCAAAACCTTAGAACAGAACAGAGAATCACCACAGAGCTTTTTTAATGTGTTTGTCTCGCTCCAACTCCACTCCGAGTGAGAGTTCACTTGAGGTGGAGTTAGCAGAGAAACCAGTGTCGTCCACATGTTTCCTGAGCCACCTGAGCTTGCATATATGCGTTATTTGCGTCCTGCTCTAAATGAGGAGCTTTTGTAAAAAATTACAGTTTTTAAAGCCTTATAACAGGTTATAGAATGACCCCACAGCTTTTGTGCCATAATAACAATCGCTCAAAATAACCTATTGTTGCTCAAAATTACAAGCTCTCATATGAAATTATCTGTTTTTCGAACCCTTGTAGCTGGTTACAGAATCATCCCACAGCTTTGGTGCCATAATAACTATTGCTCCAAATGACCAGTTCTAACGATTTATAGCATTATTTTTTCTGGCCGGCACTTTCAGAAAAGGCCCAATTTGAATGATGTCCTTTAATTGTTTCACACAAATTTTATTATTTTATTATTTTTGAAGTCGGTTTTTACTTTTTTTTAAAGTTTATTTTATTATAAAAAGATATTATTATATATATAAATTCAAATTACATTTTTATATAAATTCATAAGGATCAGTACACATACGCAATTCAAAACAATTTGAATGATGTGATAAAATTCTAGATCAGCAACAATCCTAGTCTGCACCAGTGGCGGCTGCTGGGTCAGAGAACCGGTGGTGCACTGTATTGTTTTATTTACAATACAAAATACAATAATGATACAATAAATATGATTTAAAATACAATAAAAATCTTTAATACCAGTTTCCGTCCAAATCGGCTTTCTAAAAAACGTACCTACTAAGAAAATAAAAGAAATCCACACATCCATTGCTTTTTATTATTTAATTCACTATTAAATTAAGAAAAGTTGTTTTGAAAAGTTGCTTTTAATAAATACTAATACAGTAGTCAACATTGAAGACAATGCTAATTTTTACACCATTAAAAAGTCACAGTAACGTAAAAACACTAAATAATAACAAAACAAGGAGAAATTTAAAAGAGCGCGGGAACTATGACAAGGAGAGGGCAACGCCCCTACCGCCCTTCGGCCGGCTCGCATCTAGTGCATTTCGTCAACGATCGGTCAATCTCGGTAATATTCGGGCCGTGCGGCGCACGAATTTAGGCTAGTTACTTCATAGTAAATGTACTAATTATCTTCCGTCTCACGCGCCAGGTAATGTAGCTCGTATTTCATAGATGTTGTATGAGCGCTCTGTGTGCGCTCCGCGAAGCGCACGAGGCTTTTTTGTTCGAGCGAAAATAAGTCTTAACTTCTTCAGTTTAGAGATTAAATTGATTTGTCGTTATTTCATAACTATTCGTAAGTATAAAGTAGGTGCGTAATATTGATGTTTTAGATATTTTGTGATTCTTTTTAGAGGTATTATGAATTTATGAACTGATAGTGCAGCGCACGAGTGCACTTAAGGTATAGCCGCCACTGGTCTGCACCATAAGGGTTGCATAGCATGTCATCACTTCAACCGCCAGACGTCCACTGCTGGACATAGGCCTTCCCCAAAAGGGATGCCATAATCGCCACGCTTGGCAGGCGAGTTTGCGATCGCAGTTGGTTGGTTAAAAACTCAGAGAACGCTGCTGCCCACCCTCTGGTGAATCCCTTAGTCGCTTTTAACGACACCCATGAGAAGAGATAGGGTGGTGCATAGCATGTATGTCTTTAAATTATTGTTTACTACGTAGATCCGACTTTTAGCCACTACCATGCGTCATGTGTTATTAATAACTGTTGCCATTAAAATAACTGGTACTAACGAACTTACGTCTTAGCACTAGCTTCAACAAACATAAGCCCATTTTCATCAGCAAATTGTTTTGCTTCTTCATATGTAACATCTCTTTGGCCATCTAAATCTGATTTGTTGCCAATTAAAAATATCACGGTACTCGGGTTGGTCAGGTTACGTGTGTCTGTTAGCCAGCTACTTAGATGATTGTAAGTGGATCTGAAAAATTAAACACATTAAATGTACACTTTTGGTTTTTTTTTTACCGGTCAAGTACATGTCGGGCCATGCTTAGTTTAGTATAGGGTTCCGTAATTACGAAAGAATCAAATAGAATATTAATCATAATTATTAAAATTTTCCCGTTTCTGCAATAGACAGCAGCATTGGCGATTCGAGAGTGTTATACAGCGCCATCTAGTGGGCCAAATTTCAGAGTGTGGCATGTCAACACCGCAAATAAAGGAGCATTGTTTTCTAAGATCATTTTTCTTTAAAGTCAAATCGTTTCGATGCACGCAATAATCACTCACAATTAGGGAATGCAATCTCGTTCTCGCGAAATCTCATTTTCGCGTGATCTCGGCCTTTTTTAGCGAGATTGATCTCGGTCGAAAAATGGGCGAGATCTCGCGAGTTTAACGAGATTCGTTTGAAAAGATTGCGATTCGAGTTTAAAGAGATTTTGGGTTTGAGGTTCAAAGAACCTAGAGACAGAAAATTAACAAGGAATTCGCTGAAGTCCGGGGGGTCAAAAGGCGAACTTTTACAGTTCGCGGATGACTGCCCGAGATCTGTAGTTCCAACTAGCGTTGAATCCGAAAGGGCCTTTTCAGCGGCTGGTTATCTGAACAGCAAAATAAGAAGCCGTTTAGCAGACGATTCTTTGGACAATTTGGGCTTCTTAAGGAGCGACTTTCAAAATAATTCGTAATAATGGCGTGTGATGTGAACTGAACAAGCCTTTCATTTGATTGGTATATTTTGTTAATTAATCTCTAATTTCTAATAGATCTCTGAGTAGGTTTAGTTTTCTTTAATTGATAATAATGGTGTCGATTCTCTTGTTCATGAACTAAACTTATTTTAAACTATCGCTCTCTTTTACTAATAGTAAATACAAGAAAGGGATGGCAACAATTTTAGAACTGTCAAATTAGTCGGAATTTAGATTTCCATAAAAGTTTAATCGTGATCTCGGAACGTGCCCACTAAAATACAAAGAAATGTAACACCTAAACTAATTTGACAGTTCTAAAATTGTTGCCATCCCTTTCTTGTATCTACTATTAGTAAAAGAGAGCGATAGTTTAAAATAAGTTTAGTTCGTGAACAAGAGAATCGACAACACTATCTCAGTTTAATAGTCAACACAACTTAGTTTATGAGTTTCATTTTAGTTTTTGACTTCTTGTTGTTATGTTATAAAATAACTGTTTTATTATTAAAAGACTTTTGTTTGATAATGAAGAGAAGACTGGTTGTTTATTAATTGGATTTCTTATTTGATTAGATACGTCAAAGTTTACTTCTTAAAAGTTTATAAAAAAAAAAGATTGATAGATACGTCAAACAATGTTAAATACATAAGAGCGTATTGAAAAAAATCGTAAAAATTAATGTTTATTTCATAATACTTACCTATAATTCTTTTTTTTTTTTCATAATTTATTCAAATATTGTGATTATTTGCAAGAATAAACACACAAAACTGCCAATCTCGCGAGATCTCGGAACTGGCGAGATCTCGCGAGATTGTTATTCATAAATTCGCGAGATCTCGCCTGAGCCCCAAGCGATTGCGAGATTGCATTCCCTACTCACAATATCATTATCTTTTAGGTGGTAGCTGCCAACCTTCTTCTTTATTAAAATTAGGATGTTTTTTAATTTCAATAGCCTCACGGAGCATTCTAGGTACATATCGGTTTTCCTTCGCCCGAACTTGTGGTTTATCAAATCGAAGAAAATGGTTGCGTTTGTCTAGGGCATGTTTAGGAACAATAGTTCTGTGATTTGTGTTCACGGGTTTGGTCATTCGCAGTTGCTTCGTGCCATACGAAAAGCAACTTTAAGGTGGAAAGGCCTCCATTTTGTTGATAGTACTTACCGACTTTTCGA
The DNA here is from genome assembly GCA_949699075.1 of Asteroscopus sphinx. Classification (NCBI taxonomy): domain Eukaryota; kingdom Metazoa; phylum Arthropoda; class Insecta; order Lepidoptera; family Noctuidae; genus Asteroscopus; species Asteroscopus sphinx. Next base: position 14,957,062 of record OX453004.1, on the reverse strand, counting down.
ACTTTACGATTATATAATAGTATAGATGTTATTTTAAATAAATTTTATTTGAATAGTCACCTTCTAGTTATGTCATACACCATAAGAGCTCCAGCAGCACCTCTGTAGTAAGAGCGAGTAACAGCTCTAAATCTTTCCTGTCCTGCTGTGTCCCAAATTTGCAGTTTGATTTTTTGGCCCGCAACTTCAATAATGCGAGTCCCAAATTCTACACCAATTGTATGAGGACAGTCAGCCATAACTGAAAAATAACAACAATAATGGCTGGCTCATACCAAATGAAACAGGGTGCATTTGCAGTGATGCAATGAAAAAAAACCCGACTGCGTGTAAAAAGAACTGAAAAGATGAACCACCTCACCTCTGAACTATGTAATAAACAAACTGACCAAAAACATATGTAGCCTCCGACTGCGTGTTATAATTTGATACTTACACATATAATTACACGTGTATACGACTTGTTTACATCTTATCAGTTTTTTTTTTACACACAGTTGGGTTTTTTAGTTATGTGAATTGATTTTTTTAAATTAAAAAACGTTCAGTTTTGTCAAAGCTTATTTAACCGCGCTAAGTATCAATGTGTTTTTTGAAAAGTCACTATAACTTCTAATTAAATTAATTTATTATTGTGAGCTATATAAGCGGAGATTAAACATTCATTCTAAACGAGACTTTTACTGTAACCCGCAAGAGTTAACTTGAGACTGTCATAAACAAAAAAAATCTGTCATAAACAAAAAAAACCATGATTTTTATCAACCCTGGCCACAACTACAGTCTATTTTATAAACACCTGGCATGGGAAAGTTATCCTTCGGAGAACGCGACATTTGCGACACTTTCTTGAATGGAGTGAAGATAGTCTTCACGGCGTATTTCTGAAGAATGAGAGGAAGATTCCATCCGCCAAAGTTGCTACTTTATCTGTCACTCCCTTCACGTATGGCAAAAATGCTCGGTTGTCTTTCGACCTCGTACTTTCAGTGTTTATAAGTAGTTTTATATCTACGGTGCGTCGTCTTTGTTTCATTCCTCTGTAGGACCTTATGCACATGAGCTAGCTCTTCAGGCAAGTGATCCTCATCGCATAGATCATACGCGCGGTTAGTGAGCGCAGTCACTACAGAGTTCAGATGTCTGTAGGCCAATTCACGTAACTAAAGAAGTACAGCTGCAGTTAAGTTTAGATCAAAACAATGCTTTTCGTATTCTACATTCTACAGCGATCGCTGTCAGAAACGAACTGCAGCGTCACAGCAACTTGACCGGCGTGTCATGAAATTTCGAGAATTAGGGCCCTGGGATGATAGTGAGAATTTGTGTGTAGATAGCGATCGGTGTTAGTCGATTTCCTGTAGACTAAAAATAAAATAAAACAAAATAAAATACCGCGTTTTTGCCCCACCATGTACTCAAAATTATTAAATCGTGCAACTTTAACTGACTGTACAAAAAAAGTACTACGCAGTTTTGGCAAGTAACTTTAAAAGAGTATCTCAAGAAAGAAAGAGTATCTCTAGTAAGAATATCTGGACTAAATACGCCCGTATTTAGTCCAGATTTCAAAATGGTATGACACTTGTTAGATTATATATTAATCAAGGAAAAAAAAAAATTAAGACGTTTTCAAGCTAATTACTTTTCTTAGTTAAAATGCTTTTTATGCACGTTGGGCTTTCCCTAAGTCCGTGACTTAAAGGTACAAGTTTAAGTGAGATGGATAGTAATAAATTAAAGAAACCACGTACCACAGGTCATCAAGTAGTGACTCATTTCATATTTGCTGGTTTAAGTTTTAAATAAAATTCTATTACTTCAATCAAAGTTTACTCATTATTTTATTATTTTAACGCATTTACGCATGCGGAGCGAAATCTAACGATTTAAATTGTACATACATACATATTATCACGCCTGTTTCCCATTGGGGTAGGCAGAGACTATCGATTTCCACCTGCTACGATCCTGACACACCTCTTTCGCTTCATCTACGTCCATTAAAACGCTGACAACAGCCAAATACCCCAAATAGGCTTCTTTTAAAAACATTTTTAGCTGTATCTATTCAGTTTGTGGCAGTGAAAAAAAAAAATGTTAATCTTGATCGTATTTTCTGAAACTGTATTGTGCCCAAAACACGTTTTCTTGCAGTTTTCTCGATAGAAAAGAATTGTAAACTAACCTCTTAAAACATGCTTTAAAGCAAACAATCTCTATTATTTACTAAATATTATAAATAAAATTAAGAAAACATTTGAGAAAGACAATAATCTAAACATTTGTTGTTTCTGTTTTCAAATAAGCTTTTAGTTTTTTATAAAAAAAAAATAATTATAATTTTCATTCAAGTTGAGCGGCGTATCCGACGTCCCTCGGCTCGTTGCCTCTCTTTCAGTTCTGTACGAAACGACAGTGACCGCAGAGGTCTGATTTTTTAGGTGTTGTCAGCCTCTTAACCTCGTCATGAATGCTCGTCGGTTTAGAGAACTCATAACCTGGCATTTTTTTAGAACATCCGCGATTTGATCGCGATACGTTCGCCGAAGTAGTCCCCTTCCAACTCTTCCATCCACACTCGCTTCGTATACTTGTTTCGTCAATCTCCTCTCGTCCATCCTCTCTATATGTCCAAACCATCTTAACATACCTTTCTCAATCTTTGTCACTACATCTTCTTTCACTCCACAACCTCCCTTATCACGTTATTCCTTACTTTATCTCTCAAAGTTACACCACACATACTTCTCAAAGCTCTCATTTCTACTGCATTTATTCTGCTTTCATGTTTCTTCTGCCATACCCAACTTTCACTACCATACATAAGTGTAGGCACTAACACTCCCCCATGAACAGCCAGCCGTGCCTTTTCCGACACTTTGCGGCTGTTCATGAAGGTGTGTAGTGCCCCATTCACCTGATTAGGCTGATTACCAGCACTCACTCTCCTTTCCATGCTTGCCATCTCTCGTTAACATGGAACCCAGGCACACCCCGGCCACTCAATACAATATGAATGCTAGCACCGCCTCCATACGCAAGCTTACGTCTTATACAAACACGCACACACGTGAATGAATAGGGATGCCTGCCGCTCAAAATGCCGACTGCGTTCCAATCGCTTCTCAGTAATTCTCAGAGATGGCGTTAGCTTGTGTAGCGAAAATGACAGTGAATACTACGATCGGGGAATGTGTTTTCGACCATAAATAAACTTGCAATAGTTTTCTCACTTCTTTTCTACAATAAAGCAAAGTGTGAAGAACATTATCCCACATAATTTTAATTGTTTTTGAGAAATAAGTGGGGCCTAGGTTAGGGAGCTTATTTTGTTACAACAAACCAATGTCGGCCCCTGGTCGAAATAGAAACTAAATCTAAATCAAGAAAAACTAATAAAAAGCATAAAAGAATCTGTAAAAGAACTACCAAAAAGAAAAAACAAAGACATAGCTCTACTATCAACGTATGTAGAGAAACTAATAAATGAAAGAAACAGACTGAAGAATAAGAAAAATAAAACACGTTCGGAAAAGAATCAACTCAGTGCACTCTACAAACTTATCAATAAACAAATAAAAAGGGACTATAAGACGCATCGATACAAGGTAATTGAAGAAGAGTTAGAAAGGAGGAGAGCATCAGTCAAAAGGGCACAAAAAAGATTAAACATATCTAAACCATGGATTATGTCTCTAAAAAACAAAGACAACATAATTACATCTAATAGGAAACACCTCATTGGGACTGCAACACAATTCTACAAGAAGCTCTATGGAAACGAGGAAAGTCATGAGCGTAGTAGATCCGAGCCCCTCGCGCCACTTTGCGACGTGCCGTCCTTCATGGAAAGTGAAGTCCGTAATGCAATGCAACACCTAAAATCAGCAAAAAGCCCAGGCGATGACGGAATAACAAACGATATTTTAAAAGCCATAATTGACCCGCTAGTACCCATACTAACACACCTTTTCAATCAAATATTGACGTTAAAGAAGATACCAAAAGAATGGGGAATATCAATTATAACTCTATTATACAAGAAAGGCAATCCGACAGACTTGGGAAATTATAGACCAATAAGTTTACAACAAACAGTGTACAAAGTGTTTGCCACAGTACTATTACAGAGAATCTCAAACATATTAGACAGCAACCAACCCAGAGACCAAGCAGGCTTCAGAAGAAAATACTCAACCATAGACCATATTTTCACATTGATACAACTTATGGAGAAATATTCGGAATATGGCAAGAAACTAAATGTAGCATTTATAGACTACTGTAAGGCATTTGATTCCATACAACACGAGCCTTTGTGGTTAGCATTGAAGACTCAAGGAGTTGAAAACAGATACATAGAGATACTGAAAGAGATCTATAAAAACAGTAAGGCGATGGTAACGATGGCACACCGACACACCGGCCGCTGCAGTTGCGTCGAGCTCAATCGAGCGACGAATATTTTTCACCGCCGACGTCACCACCATCTACACGTCGGAGAGGAAGAGGCCGACCGCCGGCCAGCATAGGACCTCGAGGCCTACCGGCCTCTGACGGGGTCCCCGCTCCCGGTGGAAGTGTGCAGCGCATGAGATGGACGAATTCTATGAACGAAAACGTCATGCGCGCATACTTTGGGGCTACAGAGGGGGGAACTAATCTGACCGCGTACCGTGGCCGGATGCTCTCCCTGTTTCAGGCCCTTGAACCTGCTATCAACGTATCGGCGCAACGATTGTCGGATCAGGTGCGCGTCATTCAACGAAACCATCGGCTGAGTGACGACGCACTTGATAGGCTACGCTCTGAAGTGCAGAGTAGCCGTGTCATCTCTCCACCACCGCAGGCGGTGGTACAACCGCAAGCATTACCTGTGATCCCCCTGCGGTCAAATCACGTTGATGAAGGGAATGATGACAGGGCTACAAAAGTAAGTACCCAGTGCAATGAGCACTTGAGGAGCGCATTGGAGGATGCGATTCGGGAATACCGGTCCACACCGCCAGAACTTAGACCACCATTACCTCGTTTGCCCATGTGCAGAAAGAACAAGGCACTGGTATGTGCTCTGGATTCGCTGTTGTCAGCTTATTTTGATGACAGCGAAGACCTCGTCGATACTCACTCCATCCTGTACTGTGCGGCGGTTGCGGCATGTTGTCTAGCTCACGTCAAGTTTTATAATAATGACAGAGCTAGACGACCAAAACCAGCCATACCGCCGTGGCAGTGCAGGATTGAACGTCGTATTGGCGGGGCTAGAGTACATCGGTAAGCTTATCTGCTTCAGGGAGGGAAATACTCGTCCAAGAGTGATGCGCTTTGTGAAGCGAGCGTTTGCGGGAACTGATATCAGCCCTTGCGATTATATGTCCCGCGTCACAGAGCGCATCGACTTCCTGAAGCAGAAGGTTCACGCATGGGCAAACCGTATCCGGAGGTATAAGCGGCGAGTGGAGCGGTACACCCAGAATCGCATGTTTCAAAGCGATCAAAGGTGGGTATATAGAGCTTGGGAGCGGCCAGACCAAGGTGTGGGTGACGTACATCTGCCGGATGAAAGCGCCATGAGTTCATTTTGGCGCGGCATCTGGTCGGTGCCCGTCAGTCACACCGAGGGTGACTGGATTCGGGATATCGAGCGAGCATGTGAACTCATACCAGACATGGGGGATATAAGCATTACCCCCCAGGACGTGGCCAGTGCAGTCCGTCCGATGCCCAACTGGAAGTCTCCAGGGCCGGATGGGCTACACAATTTTTGGTTAAAATGGCTGCACAGTTCGCATGCACGCTTGGCGGCTCAGTTCCAGTCATCTTTGGAAACTGGTACGCTACCACAGTTCCTAACGACAGGAGTCACCGACCTGCTCCATAAATCAGGTAGTACTGTGGAACCAAAGAATTATAGGCCGATCACCTGCTTACCGACGGTCTATAAAGTTCTTACATCCATTCTGAGAGCAAAAATTAACCATCACATAGACAGTAATTCAATCATGTCTGCCTCTCAGAATGGATGCAGGAATGGGTCCCGCGGTACTAAGGAGCTGCTCATCATAGACATGGCCATTAGCCAACAGGTTCGCCGTTCCCGAAAGGATCTGTCGACATGTTGGATCGACTATAAGAAGGCGTACGACTCTGTGCCACATACATGGCTCATGAGGGTGCTGGAATTGTATAAAATTAATGCAACTCTGCGCACCTTCCTGACAGTGGCGGTTCTAGGGGAGGGGTTCGTAGGGGTCATGACCCCCCCCAAAATCGTACACGTCAAATTGATAAATCTCCTAATAATAGACAATTTACAAAAATAAATTATTGACTTCCTGCTTAAACGTCCAAAAGTAAACAATGAAATCAAAACTACTGAACTCAAACACGACATCACACGACATCTACTCGTATGTACGTCAAAAAATACGTAACATTATTTTAGAGTTTTGTTTATGTACTGAAGTTCAATTTACAGCATAGGTATTATTAATTATTTTACTATTTTAACGCATTTACGCATGCGAAGCGAAATCCAACGATTTAAATTGTGGAAAGAAAAAAACGCTCACGAGCAGGATTCGAACGTGCGACTCCTGGCTCAGTACGCCAGTGCTTTAGCCACTAAGCTACCGTGAACACTGCTCGTGGAAACGAAATTCTCATCCACTTGGTACATCTTTGGGTGACGTCAGCGATATCTTATTAAGAAACAGTGTTTCTTAACCGACTCGACTAACTTTGCAGTTATTTCAAAATCGTATAGATATAGGCACCCTTACTAATTATTTTACTATTTTAACGAATTTACGCATGCGAAGCGAAATCAAACGATTGAAATTGTGGAAAGAAAAAATCGCTCACGAGCAGGATTCGAACCTGCGACTCCTGGCTCAGTACGCCAGTGTTTTAGCCACTAAGCAGGAGCCAGGAGGCGCAGGTTCGAATCCTGCTCGTGAGCGATTTTTTCTTTCCACAATTTCAATCGTTAGGTATTATTAAGCTCAAAATAAAGTATGAATGATATTACTAGTTTAATAACAAATAATATCACATACAACGGCGGTAGTTCATTTTGTTGATCGTTTTGCGCCGTACTTTACATGAGCATGCCGTTGCGATTGGACACTCAAAGGCGCAAGCGATTGAAGCTATGGCGGTGAAAAAAAAATTTCGCGCTCGCTTCGCTCGCGCTTCTTCATTAACGTACCTACATAGCCTACAACTCCAAAAATACACTTAAATTTAAGTCAACTTTTCGCATAAATATGAAAACTTCGCGCTCGCTTCGCTCGCGTTTATTGCCAACGTTCGTTTCCTCTTTGTTGACGTTCTTGTAAGTAACTAGGTATTCTGTTTCATAATAAACTAACTCCAAACTTTACCGTGTCATTGCGAAAAAAAAAAGGTAAATTTGGACCTTGAAACTACGTAAGCCAAGTTGACCCCCCCCAAAATCTTGGGCTGGAACCGCGCCTGCTTCCTGATGTCATGTATGGGGCAATGGAGGACGGCACTTATCTATCCAGGGTGTCGACAGATTCGTGGGAATTGAAAACCGATCAGGATTGAGCGAGGTATATTCCAGGGCGATAGTTTGAGCCCGCTGTGGTTTTGCTTAGCTTTGAACCCTCTGAGCACATTGTTAGAGGGCTCAGGACTGGGCTATAGGTTGAGAAGAGGTGGTCAGGTGATATCCCACCTTCTTTACATGGATGATTTGAAACTGTTTGCCCCCAGCAATTTGCATCTGATGGAGTTACTGAAAGTAACTGAAAATTTCAGTAATTCCATTAGGATGGAATTTGGTGTGGACAAATGTGCAGTCATGCATGTGAAGTGGGGGGGGATTATGGAATCTGCTGGAACCCAAATTTCAGATTCCATAAATCTCAGACCCCTCTCTTCAACCGAAACTTACAAATATTTGGGTATGGCGGAGGCGTTAGGCATCAATGAGGCTGACATGAAGCAATCGCTGAGGGAGCGTTTCTATGGCCGCCTGACAAAGGTACTGAAAAGTCTTTTGTCGGGCGGAAATAGGGCCTTCAACGGTTGGGTCATGCCGGTCTTGATGTACTCCTTCGGCGTACTCAAATGGACCCAAACTGAACTTGACGCCCTGGATAGGAGGGTTCGTACTCTGCTGACTGCTCATCGAATGCATCACCCACGCTCATCGGTGATGAGGCTGTACATCCCGCGGAAGTGTGGGGGTCGAGGATTTCTTAATGCCAAGACCCTTCACAACCGTGAGGTGTGCAATCTCAGGGAGTATTTTTCCCAAGCCGACGTGGGGATGCATCGAGATGTAGTTGCAGTGGACAAAGGGCTGACCCCGCTCTCCTTGGCTAAAGAGAACTGGCGCAAACCAGTAGTACTTGATACTAATGACCGCAGGGAGGTATGGCAGAGCAAGGAGCTTCATGGACGCTTTTTCCGGGCCCTTCATGGACCTGATGTAGACTTTTTAGCGTCCGTATCCTGGCTGCGCTTCGGTGATCTCTTTGGAGAGACCGAAGGTTTTGTCTGTGCAATTATGGATGAAGTTATCATGACGAACAACTACCGGAAATATATTGTAAAGGACGGCACAGTTGACATATGTCGGGCATGCTACTGTACCGGGGAATCCATCCGTCATATTATTTCTGGTTGTTCTCGTCTTGCTAACGGCGAGTATTTGCATAGGCACAACCTAGTAGCCAGGATTATTCACCAGCAACTTGCCCTGAGATACAGCCTTGTGGGCGCAGAAGTACCATACTACAAGTATGTGCCCGACCCAGTTCTTGAGAATGACCATGTCACGTTGTACTGGGACCGATCTATCATCACCGACAGGACTATCGCTCACAACAAGCCTGATATAGTGGTGATAGATCGTTCAGAGCGCCGCACAATGATTGTTGATGTTATTGTCCCGCATGACGAGAATCTCGTGAAGGCCGAGAAGGATAAAGAAATCAGATACCTTGACTTGGCACACGAGGTTGTCGACATGTGGGATGTTGACTCAGCAGTCATTGTGCCGATTGTTGTTACGGCCAATGGCTTAATGGCCAAGAGCCTCGATCTACATCTTAGGAGGCTCGCGTTGGGCAGCTGGGTCAAGGGCTTGTACAGAAAGCGGTACTCCTGGATACGGCGCGTATCGTCAGGAAGTTCCTCTCTCTGAGGCCCTGACCACCGGTAGTTTGGACCCTGTTCCCGATGCCGGTGGGCTACTATTTTTTATATTTTTAAATGTTTTTTTATATTTTTTTATAGATATATTTAAAAATGTAAATAATATGTATATAAATGAATAAAGGAATAATAAATAATAATAATAAATGAAATGATAAAATACTTTGTGTAAAATTTTATTAGTAATTAGCTTTTACCCGCGGCTCCGCTCGCATTAAATTCTGCTAACCCACGTCAGTCCAGTCCAGTCCAGTCCATTCCAATCCAGTCCACTGTCCCGCTGTCCCGCTGCCCAACTGCCCCACTGCCCCACTGCCCCACTGCCCCGCTGCCCCACAGCTCCGCTGCCCCACTTCCCCGCTGCCCCAATGCCCCGCTACCCCACGTTCCCGCTGCCCCAATGCTGCGCTGCCCCGCTGCTCCACTGCCCCGCTACCCCGCTGCCCCACTATCCCACTGCCCCGCTGCCCCACAGCCCCGCTGCCCCGCTGCCCCGTTATCCCACTGCCCCATGCCCCACTACCCCGCTGCCCCACTTCCCCGCTGCCCCGCTACCCCACTGCCCGCTGCCCCACTGCTCACTGCCCCCCACTATCCCACAGCCCCGCTGCCCCTCTGTCCCACTATCCCACTTCCACACAGCCTGCCCCGCTGCCCCACTGCCACGCTGCCCCACTATCCAACTGCCCAGCTGCCCCGGTAACCCACTGCCCCGCTGACCCAATGCCCCGCTGCCCCACTGCCCCGCTACCCCACTCCCCTATAGCCCCGCTGCCCCACTGCCCCGCTGCTCCACTGCCCCGCTACCCCACTGCACCACTGCCCCACTGCCCCAATATCCCACTGCCCCGCTGGCACGCTGCCCCACAGCCTCGCTTCCCCGCTGCCCCTCTGTACCGCTGCCTCGCTGGCCCACAAACCCACTGCCCCACTGCCCCGCTACCACACTGGTCCACTGGCCCACTGCACCGCTGCCCCGCTGCCCCACTACACCACTGCCCCACTCCCCCACTGTCCCACTGCCACTGTCCCACTATCCCACTGTCCCACTATCTCACTATATCACTATCGTCCCGTCCCATGTCCCATGTCCTGTCCCATATCTCATCCTATGTCCAGTCCCATGTGCCGTCCCACTGTCCTGTCCCATGTCCCGTCCCATTTCCCGTCCCATGTTCCGTCCCTTGTCCCGTCCACTGTCCCGTCACCAGTCCCGTCCCCTGTCCCGTCCCCAGTCCCATCCCCAGTCCCATCCCCTGTCCACTCCACTCCACTCCATCGTACATTACTATCCGCTCGTGCAAATGCATAGAAGCTTCGATCTGTCGGGTGAGTACGCAACCCACGAATTTTTTTTTTCTTTTTTTCTTTCTTTCTTTCTTTCTCAAAACCCATACCAGTTTTTATGACAGATCATCAGCTTTCAAACAAAAAAAAAAAACATCAAAATCGGTCCAGTAGTTTTAGCGTGATGCTGGAACAAACAAACAGACGTTTACAATTTTGATGTAATGTAATGATAAATATAAAATAATATTGTATAAACATACTTAATAGATTACAAAAATAATAATTTATAATTTAAAAAAATTTAAATTTTACTATGTATATCTATTGTAAATTTGGGAAATAAAGGCTTTATTTATTTATTTTATTTTATTGACCGAAGTTAGGCCGCCTTTATATATATTACTTAATACAATAATGAACTTTGAAAATTGCAGTCGACATTGGGCAACTCGTACCAACCTAAACTCGGCCCGTTTTATTTATTTCAGTAATATGTCTATAGGATGTTCAAAAAAACGAATGATATGATAATGTGTTTAAAATGTATTTGTTTGCGGAATAACTCATTATTAATTGTTGTTATTACCAATTTTATCTCTTTTGAAAGATCATTATTGAGATTAAGATGATAAAGATGAATAAATATTACAGTAATTTGGTTTTATTTTTTATTTGATCTCTAAACGGACTAAAAGTTTAGTTTAAGTTAATTATAGTTATGAATAGCTGTAAACATAGCAATGTGATTTTCAAACCAATAAAACTTATCTGCTGATATATTGCTTGTTTTCGTTTTAGAACACCTTTTATAAAGGCCGAGATTAGAACAAAGACGGTCGAAGTTAGGAAGAAGGTGGTAGACATTAGGGAAATTGACACTTCGAAACTTAAAACGCGAATTACTTTTTATTTCGTTATCTAGGACCATCTAAAACATCAATATCGTCCAATATGACAATCTATAATGGCAAAAAAACGGTTATGTTCAAGGTGTAGGTGTGGTACTGGTAAGGTCTGAAAGTTACGTTTTACGTTAAGGGGCCGACATTTGGGCATTTTACCCTATGATGAATATGATTTATTAACGAAGATAAAATGAAATCTGCAAGCATTACAATTTATAATAATTCTTTCCTCTCTTATCATAAGTAGGTACGTAATTTTACAGTAAAAAATCTCTAAAATTAAACTCTCGCGGTAAGTAGATACGTGGGACACTCAGAAAGTTTTGCGAAACTAAAAAAAATTGTTCTATACGTACATATATTTTTATCAAATCTTTTCAAAGTACTTTCCACCAGCCTCTATACAAAGATTCATGCGCCTAAACCAGTTTTCAAAACACTTTTTCCAGTCCGCCGCAGACACCTCGTTTACAGCCTGCTCGAACGCAGCCAGCGCATCTTCCGGCGACGAAAATTGTATCCCTTTGAGCTGATTTTTTATTTTTGGGAATAAAAAGAAGTCACACGGTGCTAGATCAGGGCTGTAAGGAGGGTGACCCAGGAGTTTGACTGGCGTGCTGTCCAGGAAGTCCCTCGTTTTGAGTGCGGTGTGCGCAGGTGCATTGTCGTGGTGGAGCAGTAGCCCGCGGAGCCCTGTGTTTGGTCGCTTGTTGCTTATAACAGAGAAAACTTCTGGCAAACATTTGGTAGTATACCATTCGGCATTAATGCTTCTTTGATCCCGTAAGGGAATTGATACCAAGTGGCCAGTCAAATTAAAAAAGCTAGCGATCAAAATCTTACCCCCACTTCTAGATCGCTTCACTTTGGTAGGCGTTGGCTCATTTTGAAACACCCAAACAGTCGACTGGCGCTTGGTTTCTGGGTCGTATTGATAAATCCAGGACTCATCACCTGTAACGATGTCGTAAACACGCCGAGACGAGCCTGCTTCAAATTTGTTAAACATATCACGGCACCATTCCACCCGGGCCTGCTTCTGAGCATCGGTGAGGTTGTGCGGCACCCAGCGTGATACTATCCTCCTCACGCGAAGATGGCTGTGTAGAATCTCGTGAACGCTTCCCGATCCAATCTTCAATATGTGTTGAATCTCCTGATATGTAATTCGCCTATTGTCTTGGATTAAATTTTTCACTGCTAGCACGTTTTCTTCGGTAACAGCCGTCAAAGGGCGACCGCTTCTTTCGTCATCCCCCAAAGTTGGTCGACCGCGCTTGAATTCGTTATACCAACGATACACGGTTGCCTTGGAAGGGCCTTCATCCATGAATGCCATTTGAAGTCTATCGTACGATTCATCCGGTTTCAGGCGACACTTGAAATCGTATAAAATCATAGCTCTAAAATGTTCCCGGCGCAGATCCATATTTCAGTGAGACACAATACTTTGAATTAACTCGCAAAAAATGTGGAGGGAAATTTTGAAATTGGAACTTACTTATTTTTACTTATAAATAATCATATTTTCGAAAAACATTATAACTGGCCAGTCTCCCATATATAAAAACTTTTTTTCGCAATACTTTCTGAGGGGCCTGGTACCTACCTATAATAAAATACAATAAATAGGTACTCAAAGCTTTCAAGCATTACAAGTTTTTTTTTCCTTTTTGTCATAATTGGTAAAGTACAAAAAAATCGTTTAATTGTAAAATTAAATGATCGCTGATAATAAATAAAATATTAAATAATAATATACAGGAAAAAAAATTAAAATTAATAATTAAATGTTTGTTATGTTTTGATTTTATTGTGCGCGACAAGTCCCGTAAACATAGTTCAATATAAATGATCGCTGTTCTGTAGTTCTACCTATCCTATCCTTCGGAAATCGAAAAAATCTTCTGTTTTCTTGTCTAGATGTAGACACACATCCGTGAAAAGCACAATACACTACCATTTTCAATAAAAATAAAACTATAAACACCAAAAAATATATTGCATAACGCGCTTGCGTTATGCAATATATTTTTTGGTGTTGGCGATTGACACCCATTGAATATTGCAAGATATCGCTGAAGTCACCCAAAGACGTTACCAAGTGGAATTTAAATTCGATACCACGAGCAGTGTTCACGGTAGCTTAGTGGCTAAAGCACTGGCGTACTGAGCCAGGAGACGGTCAGTATTCTTCTTTTCTAGTCCCATAACATGGTTATGATTCAAATAAATCAATAAAAAATGTATGTACAAAAAAACAAGTTTGATTTGAATCAATCAAACCCGGTTGTGACGAGTCTTATATTGGCCAGACGAAGCGAACTGTAGCTTGCCGAATCGCAGAACACATCAGGGCGGTGAAAAACAACGACACCCAAAAATCAGCCATAGCGTCACCTGTTGGCGTCACCTTTTGGAAGTAGGACCAAACTACTGGATCGACTTGGTAAAGTAACCCTCAGGTAATCTCGACAGAACGCCACTATATTCCCAGATTGCTAAGAGAGGCCATTGAGATCATTGTACAGTCCGAAATATTTCCGGTGAAGCACCACTTAGGCTAAAATCGCTTGCACTCAATGTTCGATGGCAGCCGGACTGCTCGTGGCCGCCACTCAGTCGCACCTCTGCCTCAGTTCGCGAGTGTACTCCCGCCCGGACCGACAAATTGCCTTTCTCTTTTGTGTTCACCGGACTGTTTCTATACGGCAAACCAGTGAGCGCACGCGCAGAAGAGGGAGCCCCGCAGCTGCCCGGTGTGACTACACCGAAGCGGTCGCGGAGGCCACGCACCAAGAGATGTCCAAACCCGGTGCCCAGAGCCCCCTAGGGGGCCCGGGTACCACTACAAACCCAGCCGAGAGTATGCCGAGGATCGGCCGAGCGGCATCGGAACCGGAAATCCGCTTCCAACGTTCGCCCGGCCGATACCCGGCACCACGCCCCGACATCACGTATGTACCAACGGCCGCGCCGGTGCAAGCGGCGGCGCCCGCGCCGCCCGCGCCTCCGGCGATGCCAACACGTCAACACCCGGTTCCATTGCGACCTACCACCTTTCGCCCGGTACCCACACAGGCCCCGGTGCCTGCCGCGTCCACGCGCCGCGCACCCCCCCCGCTCAGCTCCACTGGTGACCCGCGCGCCAATGTCGAGCTCGGTAAGACTAACGCGACCCGTCGCGACCGAGCCTGCTCCGCAGGGACCGTTACCTGCGTCGAGCAAATCGGTTCCAACGGCAAGGAAGACGCCCACCGAAAAGACTCCTCCAATGAGGACGTCACCGGAACAAACCCAGCGGATGAAGCCCAGACAGTCAGCCGAAATGACGAATGCAGTGTCCGCCGCATCACCCGCACCCCCGCGAACTTCAGCCCGTGACTCACCGGCGATACGGTCCACATGTTCGTCCCGAATGGGATCGGACGCGTCCCTATCGTCGCTAGGGTCTGCTGGTCATACCGGCGTCTCATATGAAACGCCGATACGAGCCACGAGGGCCTTCCCCAGGGATGAGTCATCAATCACTGGCTCACTGCCTGATTTGCCGCAACTAAATATGGACCAGTCGCCAACTAACACGCTGGGCTTTGGTTATGAATTTAACCTGGAGCAGAGAGCCCAGCGTAGGCAGAGAAGCCCCGAAGACGACGCCATTGAGGAAGCCAAACGGCCCTGCATTGATGCCTCGCAGCCGCAACGTGACCCACGCAGGCAGCGTCCACCAAGACCATCCACGCCTACTGCCGCAGCCCCTGTGGAAGCCACTGCCGTGCCTAGTGGTAGCTCAGCAGCAACAGAGCAGAAGAAAGCAAAGAAATTAAGATACCCTCCATTGATAGTGGAAAAGCTACCTGACTGGGCACGGCATTTCCGGGCAATCCGTGATAAACTAGGACGCCCACCAAATGCCCGCCCATACCAGAAGGGACTACGGTTCACACCAGAAACAGAGGACGAGTACAGACTGGTACAACGCTACCTAACCGACTTGGAGAAACATGAAAACATCTCATGGTTCTCCTATTCGCTCCCGGCGGAGCAAAGCCTAAAGGTAGCCATCACGGGGCAGCCGGCAGATACAGCACCGCAGGATATTGAGGAGGAACTCCGCGCGCTGGGATTCGAGCCGGAGTACGTGCGCCACATCCAGGCGCGCCAAGGACGACCCGGCTGCGTTTTTCACGCTATGGTCCGGAAGTCGCCGGACGTAAAAAAGATCTTTGACATCACGGTGTTTATGTACATGCGAGGTGTCAGGATCGAGGCATGGCGTGGAAAACGCGGGCCAGCACAATGCCATAGGTGTCAACTGTTCAGACACAGCTCACAACTGTGCCACCGCCCGCTCGCTTGTGTACGGTGCGGTGAAGAACACACAGCTAAGGATTGCCCACGCTCACTTGACGAACCGCCAACCTGCGCAAACTGCGCGGGCCCCCACACCGCTAATAACTACAGGTGCCCCGTGTACCAAAGAGGCACGTAATAGGCGAGCGGGCACTGTCGCCAAATCAACAGAGTACCGACACCACACGGAAGTCACTGAGAGGTCTCTCGCCCAGCCGTGCGCAGAAGAGGCGCAAAGTGCAACACTTATGGCGACGGCCAACGACCCAATAGCGCGCGGAGTGACCACCAAAACCGGAAATTCCCAAGGACGGAGGAAGAAGAATCGTGGTGGAAAGAAGAAGAAGAAGGTTCCACCCGCAACTTCAGAGGCTGAGAAGCAAGATCAGCAAGCAGCCCAGGCCGACCTTGCTCCCCCTCCCCCGCCGGAAAAACCCAGGATGGGAAAAATAAACACCGCTGCCTCCACCGACGCTGCCACCGTGAAAGGGGGCGCCCCGAGAGCATCGATGAAACAGAAAGAAACTACGAGCGCCCCCGCAACAAGCGGTCAAGCGCCGCCCGCCAAAACTGCACCCAAGAAACCGCACCAGCAGCAACAAAGCAGCAGTGGAGCAGCACCGGCGGAACAAGGAGTACCTGTAACAGTCGAGGATTACAGAAAACAAATCCTCGGGGCCGCCATCCGGGTCCTGCAAGACGTACTAAACGCCCTGATGGCAGAACAGGACCCGGTTCCTGTTATTCTCAGCGGAATGGCTACTTTGTTCGCGACTACAAATGGCTAAGCCGCTGAGAATAATACACTGGAATGCCTGCGGCCTACGGAGTAAGGTCGCCCCCCTCCGCCTCTTATTACGGGAACAAGACATCGACGTGGCGCTCATAAAGCGAGACGATCCTGGGACCCGAAGACAAGATTAAATTCCCAGGATACCTCGTTTACAGGAAAGATGAGAAGTCGGCTCTAAACATAAAATACCGTGGTCTGGCGGTACTAGTGAAGCGGAGAGTCGTCCATCAGGAGGCCCCTCTTCCGTCACTCAGCAGTTTTTACGCGCTGGGTGTACAACTACACGTCGCTGGCATGGACATGCGCCTATTTGCGACCTACAAGCCGCCCGCAACTCCACTGGATCATGCTAAATTGCGGGTCATATTAGAGTCGCCAAACGAAACATGGATTGCCGGCGACCTAAACTGCAAGCACCCAGCGTGGAACGCTATGACTACAAATACCGAGGGGAGACGTCTCTTCGCAGACTCAGAAGCCCGGGGATACTTTATGGCTGGCCCAGAAACACCAACACACTATCCATTTGATAGCCACCTAAACCCCGACGTGCTGGACATCATAGTCCATAATGGACTACACTGCCAGATCACGCAAGAGGTCATAGACGACGAGCTACAATCTGACCACCAGCCTGTGCTCGTCGTCTTGTCTGGGTTGCCGACTAGACTCGCTCCTCCTGCGCCACGGAGAAAAACGGACTGGACAACTTTTAAAGAAAAGATGGAGACCACTACGCCGACTCGGCCAATCGTCACTGCTGCTGACGTAGACGGGCTGGCTGAAGACGTCACCGCTTGCATCCAAAGCGCCTTCCAATCGGCGACCAAAATTATAACTCGACCACAGGGGTGCAAGACGCCCGTACCTGCACGCATTATGAGGCTAATCGCCGAAAAAAGGCGTTTACGCAAGCGGTGGCAGTACATACGAAGCCCGACACTTAAAACCGAGCTAAACGCGCTCGCTGAGAGGGTCAAGGCCGAGCTCAAGGCGTACAGCACCGAGAGCTGGGAGTCTACCATCGACGCAGCTGCAAGCGACTGGCCAGCAATACACAAATTGTGCCGCCAATTATCGAATACCCCAGCTCCAGTGCGCCCACTCCTTGACAGTGGCGGGGCGCTTAAATACACTGCAGCAGACCGGGCAGAAATTTTCGCCGAACATTTGGAGCGTCAATTCCAACCGAACCCGACTGACGACATGGAGCACGTCGCAACAGTCGAGTCACACCTTAGAGAGTACTTTACCACGCCGGTAGCTCCCGAAGAAGATCCAGTCTACTTTTCCCCGAGCGCGATTAGACGCGCCATTCTAAAAACGAAGCCTAGAAAAGCCCCCGGTGCTGACGGCATCACAAACACAGTGCTGCGTCACCTGCCATACCGAACATTGGCGGCGTTGGCGCGCCTGTTTACAGGAATAATGCGCACGGGGGTTTTCCCCATGATGTGGAAGGAAGGGCGCGTCATCATGCTCCCCAAGCCGGGGAAAAACATTTTGAAGCCGGAGAGCTATCGGCCGATCACTCTCCTATCGACCACCTCTAAGGTGTTCGAATCCCTCCTGTTGCGACACTTAACACCGCACGTCACACCGCGACCGGAACAGTTCGGGTTTCGCGCGGAACACAGTACGACGCTCCAGTTGTCAAGGATACTGCACTTACTCACAGCGACAGTAAACAAAAAAGAACACGCGGTTGCAGTATTCCTTGACATGGAAAAGGCCTTTGATCGCGTATGGCATCCCGGTCTGCTTTACAAACTGGCGACGTCAAGCACGCCCCGCCGCATTGTTAAAGTGGTCTCATCTTTTCTTTCAAACAGGACTTTCAAGGTGGTGGTTGACGGCGCGCTATCAAGTGCGCGGCCGGTGTTAGCGGGGGTACCACAGGGGAGCTGCATCTCGCCTGCGTGTTACTCATGTTACACTGACGACATCCCCACCACTCCCGACACGACCCTCGCGCTGTATGCTGACGACGCCGCGTATGTAACGACTTCCATGAACTCAAAGTTCGCGGCCGTCAAAATGCATGGCTGCATGCTGGCTATGATGCCTACCCACCACCACTGAAACTACAGGGAACCGACATCGCGTGGTCACCTCAGGTAAAATACCTCGGGGTCACCATAGATCGCCGGCTCACAATGGGACCGCACGTCCGCAAGGTCGCCGCACGGGTACGAGCAACCCGCGCCCTGCTTCACCCAGTGCTCTCATCCTGCCTCCCGCTTCGGAACAAGCTGGGTGTCTATAAAACTTACATACGCCCCCAGCTTACTTACGCCACCCCAGCTTGGCTCGCCCTCACTAGCGAGACAAACAGAAAATTGCTTCGAGCACAACAAGCACTTGTGCTACGAAAAATCGTCGCAGCCCCTCGCTACGTGAGGAACAACACCATCCAGCGGGACCTTCGGATTGAGAGCCTGGAGGACTTTACCGCACGCTTGGCGAAAAAGATGTTCGCGCGTGCCGACTCGTCGGCTTGACCCCATGTCAAGGACCTGGCGCCCTGGCACGCGCGGCCTCCCGACGCCAAGCGCTACCCGCGGGACCTAATCGCGGACGACGCTCCCCCCCCCCCACCGGATTGACGCCTGAGTAAGTCATAACACGTTAACACGTGGCTTACTCAAACACAGAGCACTCTACATACACAACATGCACCCCAGCGCGCGACGTGTGCTAAGTTAATATAGGCACGGAGCGCGCTGCCCACAAACATACAAAACTGTACAGGCACCCATACTCACACGTAAGAATGCGCGTCGCGGGCGCGCATATCATGCGTAAGCATTGGGCGGTGTTACTCACTGTACAAGCCGCCCAAACACACATAAACGGCCCCTTAGCTTGGAACGTGATTGGCTCGCTCTGATTGCGTTATAAGCGGGGGTCATCATTTCCCTGTAGAGGGCGCCAAACAAGTCGACGCCTTGTCGCTGGTCGGCATCTGCTGGGCTTCCCTCGGGGCAACCGGGGGTTCCACCTGGTAGGGCCTTACCGCCAAGGCGTCGTGAAGAAACGCATCCGTGAGAACGGTATGCGAGGCGCTCCTACAGGTACATCATAGCAACCATACACATAGCTGTGTTGCAACCTAGTTCACGACAGGCGGCACACAGCAACTTAGGTTTGGGCATTAGCCCGCAACGACATGCCCGTAGTTACGGGCATAGAGTGATCCCTCGGGAAAGGGATTTATCCCGTGTCCCGATCCTCGCGCCTCCTAGCGGGGGCGCCGAGAAGACCCCCGAAGTTCGATGGCAGCCGTAGTAGGTACGTGTAATGTAGCAAGCAAGATTCGTTCAAGGGAATTTATCGACATAATGTACCACCGGGAAGTACCGCGAGCGCGACTGTACATTGAAATTTATGCAAGAAATACGGGATGTCTAATGCAATAGTCTTTCAAAAAATATTCATCTTTGAATATGCAGGTGTTTATGCTTTGGCTTTGGCAAAATGCTAAGTGAAGCGAATAGCAGCGAAAGTTCAAGTAGAAACTAAGATGAAAAATAATAAGTATATGGTACTACTATGCCTGCAGCTTCGTCCAAATATATTTCAGCTTATTACAGAAAAACTTATCACACATCCCTAGGGAACTGTTTATTGGGTAGTTTATATTTTAATCCGGGTTATGGTCTATCTTTGTGCCAAATTTTATCCAAATCCAAATCAAATCAAATAAATCCGTTCAGTCGTTTCAGTGTGATTGAGTAACAAACATCCAAACATTATCACAAACTTTCACATTATAATGTTAGGTATAGTAGGATACTTACATTTCTTATCTGTGAACTGATGCAATAGGCATGATTTCCCAACCCCCATATCGCCAATGATAATGTATTTGAATATGTAGGAGTAATTGTATGGTCCTGATGTCATCTTGATTCTAAAAGTAAAAAGTTTTATAGCATTAATCAACACCTATAAGATTCCTGTATAATATTCACACACAATACACAAAAAAAAACAATACACACACAAAATTATTGAAAACTAGACTTTGCCCATGGCTTCCTAAGCATATAATTCAGCTTATCATATAAATTTTTATTACATCCACCGTGAACAGTTTTTTTAAATAAAATTTTGCCAATATTTTAATTCAGATAATGGTGTATCCAGCTGGTGTTGCCAGCGCGCTCTTGTCAACAATTACCTGAGAGTAATCAAAAAGTAACCTTTTGTCAAGAATAGTTATTTTTTATATTTTTTTGCAGTAATGAGGTATTTTTAGTTAACTGAAGTATGTTGAGTATTTTGAGTAAATTATAAAGCACAGTTTGTTTAGATATTTCGGAAATGTGAGACAAAGTTACGAAGTACCTGGTACAGTAGCAACATTTGAAAAATATCAACCATTTTAGCACATTTAAAAAAAGCAGTTTTCATCTTTGTGACATTGGACTGTGCTTGAACAAAGTTGCTGTAGAATAAATCTAAATATTTATTTTGTAAGTAGGTTATTTTAAACCTTTCTACCTGTTGGTTGAACTGTTTAGCAATTGTCAATGCATTTTAAAGTATTTATACTGTCTACAGTTTTGATTATTAATTAATTATACATCATACTAATATTAAATGTTAGTTTGTGAAGATCTTTGGATGTTTATTACTCAATTACGCTGAAACAGCTGAACGGATTTGGATGAAATTTGGCACACAGATACACCCAGCTTTGCCAGAAGATTACTTTGGTTACCTTTTAGGTAACTTTTACCCCCGTCAGGATGCTTTTAGGTTACATGACTCAAAAGGTAACTTTTAGGTAACATTTCAAAATCACAACACGCAGCAGAACCAAAGACTACCAAAACTAAGAACAAAAAGAAAGAGGTTACATTACTTATTTTATAGTAGTCTTTGGTTCTGCTTTTGCATGTTAGAATGGCAACATTGCAATAAAATATCCAATTTGATTTCGAAATGTTACCTAAAAATTACCTTTTGAGTTGTGTAACCTGAAAGCAACCTGACAGGGGTAAAAGTTACCAAAAAGGTAACAAAAGTAACCTCCTTACAACCCTGGGTGTATCTGTAAAATCAAATTTAATACAAATCCGTTCAGCCGTTTCAGTGTAATCAAGTAATAAACATCCAAAGATCTTCACAAACTAACATTTATTATTAGTATGATGCATAATTAATTAATAATCAAACTGTAGACATTATAAATACTTGAAAATGCAATGACATTTGTTGTAAGTTGTAAGTCAAGTAAATTTTACGATTTAAATTGTGGAAAGAAAAAATCATTCACAAGCAGGATTCGAACCTGCGACTCCTGGCTCAGTACGCCAGTGCTTACTACTTACTTTAAATCGTAAGATTTCGCTTCGCATGCGTAAATGCGTTAAAAATAATAAAATAACAAGTACATTTTGTTCACATACAATACATATACCAAACATTATCAACATCAATAAAATGCAGGGCCTGTTTAATTAATTGCTTGTCATTATGCAAGTGTTTATCCCAAAGCGCAAACTGTACATACTCAAAATGTTTATGTGAATAACTAAAGGTAAACAATCTTACCATGTCTATTATCTAAATGTTTATATAAAATACAGTAGAAACCATTTATAACAACTTCACTTAAAACAACCAGCCCTTTTTAGCAATAGAATATTAAATAAATATATATTTGGGACATTTAACATAGCACCCTCTAGTCTCAAACTAAGCAGAGCTTGTACGCACGGCTACACATCAAGCTGTACAATTCCAGTATAAGCTGATCTCGCATTGTACGGAAAGCCTATGCAATGCGAGGTCAGCATAAACTGGAAATGTACAGCTTGATGTGTAGCCGTGTGTACTATGGGTACTAGACAATGGATATAATACTTATATGCTGTTTTTTGTATATACATACTTATAATACATAAGAAACACCCAGACCAACACAAACACTTATGCTCATCATTTAAATAAATCAATCAATTCAATCAACCAACCAATCAATCAATCAATCATATTAATCTTTCTGTAAACTATTGTATTTGTTTTAGTTTGGTGTAATGTACAATAAAGAATATAACCCTAACACATTTAAAGCTGGAGTGAATCGGAACCTAATAGGTTTGCTCGCTCCATCGTCGACCACATCCTGACAAAGCTGTCTAGATTGCGGCCAAGAGCAGACATATTTATCATAAAAAAAAAAAAAAAAAAAACTGTCCTGTGGGAATCTAACCCACAACATTGTGATCAGCAGTCCAACGCCGAACCACTAGACAACAACTTCATCAACCACAGATGCGACCTTAGTTTGGTGCTCATAACCTTCTTTGTAGTTATTCTCTTTTTGTTTCATCCAGTTAGTGACATATATTAACAGTCTTTGGCCACACCTCGGACACTCAATACAATATGAATGCTAGCACCGTCTACATATACAAGATTACATCTGTATATGAACGCACACACACATATAGGTTAGGGATGCTCGCCACTCGTAGTGCCGACTGGGTTTCAAGCTCTTTTCAGTAGTTTTCAGAGATGGTGTGCTTGTATAGCAACTGGCGATTGATATCCATTGCACCATTGCAGTCCAAACACCATCACACTGCGGGTGTGTGCAGGGCACGGGTGAGTAATCTTGAATTGGCGGGGGACCACCCCCGCCCTAGTGGCCGTTCTGTAGGTTAGTGTATTAGATATTCTGTGCTTTAGCTGTTGCTATATCCGAATTCTACTGTATAAATGTTGTATTATAAAAATGCAAACACAGGGAGCACAGGAGCACACCCCCAGACGGTTCAAATAAAACAAGGAGCTAGATTAAAAATCGCACATATGCAATACTATAGGGGACACTCCTAACCTTTTCCTGTAAGACACATCAAGATAGCTTCACATTTAATTATTTCATCAACAACTCAGCCTATTGCAGTCCACTGCTGGACATAAACCTCTTCCACATTGCCCCGCAACACTTGGTCCTCTGCCTTCCACATCCAGTTCCCCCCAGCCACCAAAGTTCTTTGTAGTGTAGCTCTTTGTAAAGTTATCTGCAATTTTATTTAAGTACTTATTTTTATTTTTATATAAATAAGTAAATAGAATTGCAGAAAACATTACTAAGAGCTACAGTCCCCTAATTATCTATGGGACACACAAGTCAACAACTAGTCACTATTCAGTATCCATCAGGAAAGTATTGTACTGCTTCAAATATCTAAAACCTTGATGAAGTTTGATGGGAGGATTGTAGCTTACGGACTTTAATAATAATTGATGTATGAGTCATCCATCACTCTTTGGTTTTACTAAATTCGTTGCAAAAGGAAATAATTAATTATAATTTTCATCTCAGAATAAAATTATGTATTTATACGAAATAGGAAAGAACGTTTACTCTTCATTATATAGCAATTTTTATTGGTAAAACTAGGCAACATAATTCCTACCTTAGACGTGTCAAAAACACTAACAGACGAATAATGTAAAAAATAACGTAAACTATGCAATTTTAATGTACAATTAGTATACCTTATTTTAATAAAAACCTCGAATCAAAGCAACTATTAACTTATGTGCTTTTTTAAATCTTATTCTTCTAACAATGCAATACAAAACAAAGACTTTTAGTATTTTAGTATCCCTTTAGTTTGTCATTGTCACAGACGTACCAAAGAGAAACCCGCACACGGGTGATAAACTTGGAACAAATAATTTCAACCGTATACAGATGTACTCTATGGTTAGAAATTTCATACATGACAGGAGACCCTCGCCCCCTTGTAACAGTCTTCACCCCGTTTAGGCCCTTTGCCAAGACCATAGATAATTTTCGACCGTCATACGTAGTATCTCTATGTAGTCTGAGGTCATTGTTAATTTTTTACGTAAATTTTGGTTGTTTTTGTAAGATTTCGATTTTTCCATATAATGTTGTTGATTAAAGTTTGCGTTGATTAATTTCTGTACTTATCCTCTTAATGATTTCTTAACTGTGATATTTTGCAGTGATAGTACAAGTAAGATGAACAACAAGTGTTGTATTGTTGTATCGAACATTGTGATATCAAACGAAAGGACGCTAAGATGTATTCGCTTCCCGTTAGTGAGATAGGACTTAAAGTGGCTTATTTGCGCAGTTTAGCGTGCAAGATCTTCACAAACTATGTTTGTGTCAGAAGCATTGAAAAATGGTTCATCAATGAGAAGTATCGGCTTAAAGTTGGTGCTTATCCTACATTGTTTTTGGCCGATGAAATAACTACAGGAATACAAAAGTTTATGAAGGTTCGTACGTAATCAGTAATCTACTTATAAAATGTTAGGTGTACAGCTAATGTAGTAAAAAAATTAGTATACTCATATCCACTCCAACCCGCTCAAGTTTGGTAGCGAGTACCGATTGCTTTTTATTGGAATTTCTAACAGGCCGTGTCACTAGACCAGGTATCATGTACTATTGGCAAACTTACTGTAGTGAAATATATGCTGTTGACGCAGTAGACTGACTGAGACCTGCAAAGTTAATGCCAAACGGTATTGATCACTGATCCATCATTCCATATTGATGTAAAATGAGTGTTACAAGATAGTTTAAAATCTATCTTTATCACTCAAAGGTTTGCTGTGTTATGCCATAATCGCCACGCTTGGCAGGCGGGTTGGCGATCGCAGTTGATTGCTTGAAAACTCAGAGAATGACGGGCATTCTCTGGTGAATCCCTTAGTCGCCTTTTACAACACCCATGAGAAGAGACAGTACCTGCTAATTACTATTACGAAATAAAAGTAAACATTAGTGTTTTAATTTATTTAAACCAGTCTCATCATCATGAATGTTAATATAAAAATATAATATAATTATATTTTTCTAAATCTCGAACTTTAATTTACCATTTGTACCAAGTTTAATTCAAGTGTCATTTGTTCTAGCTCAATATGCTCATGGAAAAGAAGATAGTTTCATCCTAAAAAATACTGCTGAAACAGTATCTTTTTTGACAATCTTTTCAACTTGGAGAATTGTGCTAGCTTGAATAGTAAGACATCAAGAGCGAAACTTTCACGTAGCCTGTACATCGGGTTCACCATACCAAGCCAAACTTTGTCTAAGTACCTACTCATTTGACTTCCTTTCTTGTGAAACACACGAAAAACATAACCCTCCTTCTGGCGCAGTCGGGTAAAAAACTGAAGTGCTCTTCCTTGGCATGGTAATTTTTTTAATTTTCAACTGGTGTTCATATAAAATATTGAAAGGCACAGATTTATCTAGGCTGATTAGAAAATCTCTTCCGAGAATGCAAAATAAGACATATTGTATTAAAAACTATAATTTAATAAATAAAAATCTGAACAAAATATGTTGTTTCATTTACATATTCTCAGTTCTCGTTTCGAAAATGTATAGTTGGTAAAATGTAGCTTCAGTCCTGTGACAGAAGTCAAATACGTAAATTTTAAATGTATTTTTACGTATTTGACATCTGTTACAGGACTCTAGCTATATTTTACGAACTAAAGTTGAAATAACAATATACAACAGCTTAAATAAGGCATACAGTGTGAGCCTTTGCCCAAAATTCAACAAAAGAATTAAAAAAAAAACGAACTGTCATGTTCAATTTTTCCAACTACTACGGGCCATTTTTTTGTATGGGAGTGGGTCGTCTGTACGTAGTACACTTCTTAGTCTGTGAACCCGCATTGACAGTAATACCTACGAAATAAGCGTGGTATACCTACAATATCCGGGCCACCGTTATGGTGGCCATAGCTAGGGAAGTAAGTAATCAAAACTAAAAAGTATCGATATCGATGCTCGTGTTTCGTACCAGAGGTGCTGATTAAAATCATTTTCAAGTATTAATAAATAATGCAATTATATCAAATACTAAGTTCGGCTGTCCCTAGGACATAAAAAATCAAGCTTCTAGGTCAAGGCAATCATACGGCTATGTCACATTTTGATACCACCAACCTCACATAAAAAACCTATAGGGTACTTCGCATTGACCTAGAATCATGAAATTTGGCCAATATATCGTTTTTTTTTTTTTTTTTCAATATATCGATCTCTGATTGTATATTTAAAAATATCGATAGATCTAAAATCTGATATTTAAAAAATATCAACAGCCCTAGTTTGTTTACTTGACAGCATGACAACAGTGGCCCGGATAATGTAGGTATACCACGCTTATTTCGTAGGTATTACAGGTCCATAGGTACAAGTCAATGTATGGGCCACATTGCGGGGTAAGCGGGGTTGCCACGCGGTGTAGGTATTTTGACATCCCGTAAAGATGTTGCCAAACAGAGAATATACAAATAGCATGCGATCTCTTTCACCAGACGACATAACACATTGGTTAACAAGAGACAAAGAATAGTTTCATAATTCAATAAATGGATATATAATAGTATAATAAAGAATGTGCCACTTCCATAGGTTTCTTAATTCAATGATAACTCGTAAACGTAGTGGCAGTGTTGCCGGCAATCAAACATGAAAAAGTCCGAAACCGCCTAAGAAATTACCCGAAACTACCCGTATAAAAAAAAAAAAAAATTATAAAAATATGTTTTTTACCTTTTCGTTCCTCCGTGCCTCGGAGAGCACGTTAAGCTGTCGGTCCCGGTTGTCATACGAATATCTATGGCAGTCGTTACGGGTAGTCAGAAGCCTGAAAAGTCTGACAACTGGTCTAACCTCCGAATGTCAGTATTACCCAGTAATTGGGTTGCGGGGGTCTGATGGCAGTCGCTCCGTGTAAAATACTGATGTTCAGCCGCATCTGGCTAGACTGGAAGCTGACCCCAATATAATTAGGAAAAGGCTCGGAGGATGATGACCTTTTCGTTTATAGTTTTAAATCAGGGCTACGTTCACTTATTACGCACTCAGTGTGAAAGTCACCCGGTGCGAATATCGCTCGATCATTGACGATTTTCTCAGAGATACTGAACGACTTCGGGCGACCTCATGAAACTGACACTAGAATAATGAAGCACTGACAATTATGACAATCGAAACCTCAAATGGTCTGTCATTTCATACTTTTATCTGTCAACATGACAGCAGAGCGTCTTCCCGGAGCGTCGACCAAACAACGCTCCGGGGTACGTTCAGTATTATCGTCGGACGACGGCGGACGACGCCCGGAGCGTTGTTTGGTCGTTCAGTTACTCGGAGTGATCGTCCGGGCGTTCACACCAAACCGTTCAGTATTGTGAGCGGGCGTCGTCGAGCGTACGCACCGGTCACCCCGTGAAATAGTAGGGTAAAAGACGCCCTGCTGTCATGTTGACAGATAATAGTATGAAATGACAGATAATTTGAGGTTTCGATCGTCATAATTGTCAGTGCTTCATTGTTCTAGTGTCAGTTTCATAAAGTCGCCCGAAGTCGTTCAGTAATTCTGAAAAAATCGTCAATGATCGAGCGATATTCACACCGGGTGACTTTCACACTGAGTGCGTTATAAGTGAACGTAGCCCAGGGCGTCGTCCGCCGTCGTCGGACGATAATAGTGAACGCACCCCAGGTAGGTATTAAGGGGCGTCGAGACCATAAAGGTATTATACTGACGTAAGTATGGAAATGTCTTTGGTCGAGACACACTGACGTGATAGCATGATAGAAATATTAAGGGGCCTGAGGTGGCGAATATTTTTTGTATATTTTTCAAGAATGTCAGCCTGTGGATTCAGGATTTTGCTTACCAAAAAGTAAGGGACGATTCTTCTCTTATAATCAAACACCAAAACGTTTTGCAATATGGCAATTAATCATAATACAGATAGTAGGGTCATAGTTCCATAGTCAAAGATTGATGGGCATTTATCCGGATAAATACTAAAAATGGATAAATACTCATAAATATCCATTTTTACTCGAGTATTTATCCAAAACAGCGGATAAATATTTTATGCATATAATTTTCGTTTCTTGTATGATATGTAAGGTAAATTTGCTTATTTTACACACAACATAATTGGTTATTAAATGAAAATCTGAAATTATAGAATTGTGCCTTATTATAATCAATTCTCTACACTATTACTTAAGTCGTTAATGTTGAAAAGTCTGTTATTA
The DNA here is from genome assembly GCA_949699075.1 of Asteroscopus sphinx. NCBI lineage: Eukaryota > Metazoa > Arthropoda > Insecta > Lepidoptera > Noctuidae > Asteroscopus > Asteroscopus sphinx. The sequence continues at coordinate 14,928,441 of OX453004.1, read as the reverse complement.
GGTTTTTTTCGCGAAAACTAGCTACGGGTCAATAGAACACGAATCAACCTTTAATTTAAATCATGTCTGTCTATCTGTTTATCTCAGCACATGAGAACGGCTGAAAGGATCGCGATGAAACTTTACAGTTGTATTGGTATTAGCCTAGCTTACGCTTTGAGTCGGTATATTCCACCTTGTTGTGTGGAAAAATTGAGGTATGTGGTATATCCTGGAATACAGCTTGACCACTCTATTGTATGAAGTAACATAATATTAAATAAAGGGCATGCTTGAAAGAAAATAAAGAAAGAATAATGGTTTAGTGTCTCAGTTAACGGCGAACGCGCGGATTGTTGGTTGGTTACGGTTTCCTAAATATACAACTAGTCCAGTTATCTAGTTGAACTAGATACCTATCGCTATCGAGTTTTGTTTTCATTAAAATCCACTAGAGGGATAAAAAATGAGAAATATAACACAAATCAACATTTCTTATAATTTATGTATTCCTGTGTGTTCATACCTCATCACGTAACAATGGCTGAACAGATCATAAAGAAACGTTGTATTAGCTTAACTTACAAATTCAGGTGCGATTTATCTCAATCTGTTAGGTAAATCCTGGAATACAGCTTGACCTGTCTATTGTAGTATGAAGTTGCATACGAAGTAGAGGGTCTATTGTATGAAGTTGCATATGAAGTAGAGGGTACGATTGTTGGTTGGAAATAAGAAATATAACACAAACCATCAATTTTTGGAGGTGTTTTATCTCAATTAGTTGAGTAGACCCTGAGATACGTCTTGAATCATCTATTGTGGCTGTCGCATAAAAATAATGGTCGTAATTTTGAAATAGTGAGCAAAAGAGAAATTATCTGAGACCTCCTTCACGCTTAAAGATTACGTACGCTAAAAAGGAGTACTTAGGTATTATTCATCTAAAATACTCATAAAAATCACAGATTGATCAGTCAAAGTAACCCATTGGAGTCAGAATCTGAATGTTATGGCCGGTTCACATTATTCCAGCAGCATTCCAATCCAGCCTTGGTTAATTTGGTGATATTAACATCCCCAATGCCGTTTAAACTGAATTTGTAGCTTTCTTTTTTCAATACAACCTTTCGAATAATTTCACTGCATCTTCCGGGTGTCTTGAGGTATTCAATGATATTCACAATATCTTGATTTGAGCGTTCTTTTCCCTTTGCAGTAATTGGACAGACAAGTTCGTTGAAATCGTAAGACATGTGCGATAGCAACTTTATATAGTTTGTATACATGTTTATCAGATTTTTTGCTTTTATTTTATCGGGATATTATGAAACTACCTACTAACTTTCTCTGTGAATGTACTGGGGCCTCATAATGGAAGTTTGTAGCCAGCCTGACTCAGTCTAACACAAAGAAAAACCACCTACTTCATCTTCCTTGCCTTGCCTTCTGGCACCTGCTGCATATGCATATATGAGTGGGTGGAAGGGCGGTGCTGCGTATTGCATCTAAGCTTGACGTAGGTCGTCGTTTTGGAAGAATTAACACTAAATATTGTAACTTCATATTTTGTATGTCAAGGATTTCCGCAGAGCAACGCCTGATTCCATTCTTTATCAGAAGTTTGGAAAGTTCATGGTGTACAACTATCTTAGGATAGTAAACTATATCAATCACACACGCTTTACAGTTCCAAACAGTTCCGAAATATGGCACACGGAGCATTAACTTGCATATTTTTTTTTTTTTTTTTTTTTTTTGACTGCCAAGCGGATCGTGCGTATCTATTTTCCAATGATTTCCATCCCTCAACAAAATAAAATATATAAATCAAAGAGAACTTGAAATTCCTAGGTAATAGTATGAAATTCTAGTTTCAAACCACTTTGCGACGCAAAGCTAAGTTCTAGGTATTACGGGGTGCTGGGGGTGGTAGAGCTAAGTAAGCAAAACCAGAAAAATATCTATCAGAGACGCATAAAATATATTTATCCACCATTTTGGATAAATATCCGATAAATACGGGTAAAAACGAGTATTTATCCATTTCTGATAAATATCCGAGTATTTATCATTTTGATATTTATCCACTGCCCATCACTGCCCGTAGTAGTTGGAAAAATTTACATGACAGTTCGTTTTTTTTTTTTAATTCTTTTGTTGAATTTTGGGCAAAGGCTCACACTGTATGCCTTATTTAAGCTGTTGTATATTGTTATTTCATGTTTCAACCTTAGTTCGTAGAAAAAAAAGCGCGGGAAACTTCTAACTTGGCGGGCGCGTTTTTTTTGTTTTCAAATAATTTATTTATTAATTTATGTTACAGATCAGTTTGGTAGTAGTATAATTGTATATTTGTGTATTGTAGTTTTTAAATTTAGCTTTAGTGTTCATTCTTTTGCTGTAGTGGTAAGTTTTTAGTTTTATTTCTGGTCGTTCAATGAATGATCCGCCTGATCCGGGGGGCTTTGTCCCCCCGGCAGGTAATTATGTGACAATCCAGTCGAATGAGTCTGGAATGGATACCGATACATCCACTTCGGCCCGGTCCTTAAAGAGAAGTCGAATACACATGTGCAAGCACTGCAACAAACGCCGTAGGAAGCACCACGGTTCGGAGTCGTCGGGCTGTAGCTGTACTATTGAAAACATTTCGCAGTTACAATCATCACCTGAAGTAACTAAATTAGATAATGCACCAACCACCCAAGATCCTATTGCGTCATCCACTCGATCTCCAATTCCCTCCCCTGTGGGACGACAGCTTTATGAAAAAAGCGATGCTGCTCCTTTCATAATACATATACAAAAAATTCAATCGACACCTAATGATGGCACTACACTGCACCCAGTTGCTTTTGGCAAATTCTTAAAGCAGAACACTTTTCAGAACATTATTAATGGCAGTGTGAAAAAGATAGGCCGTAATAAAATTTCTATCGCATTTTCTTCTTTCTCTGATGCGAATTCTTTTATTCAACACAACAGCTTGGAGGCTCAGAAGTTAAAAGCTTTTATACCTACATTTAATGTAACAAGAATGGGATTGATTCGTGGGATTCCTTCAGAATGGTCTCCGGAGGAAGTTATGGATAACATTTCAGTTCCTATAGGGTGTGGTCCAATAATTAAAGTCAGACGTCTTAATTTTAAAACATTTATTGACGGATCTGCTGTTTGGAAACCTTCTCAAACAATTGTTGCAACATTTGTTGGGCAGGTTTTACCAAAGCGTATTTTCATGTGCTACAATGCACTTCCGGTTGATCTTTACATTTTTCCTACAATTCAATGTTTTAATTGTTGCCGGTTTGGTCATACAAAAATGCAGTGTAGATCCAAACCCCAGTGTTTTAAATGTGGACACAACCACACAGCAGATAGCTGTAATTTAGAGCCTGAAAATGCATCTTGTTGCTTATGTTCTGGGTATCATTTTGCAACTGATAAGTCATGCCCTGAATTTCTAAGACAGAAAAATATAAAAACCTATATGGCCCAAAATTCTATATCTTATGCTGAATCTTCTAAATTACATCCACCGGTTTCAAAATCATTTGCTGATACACTACTTTCTCCCCCATCAAGAGATTCTTCCGATAAGCCCTTTATTTCTTTTCAAAATAAAACATCCCCTTCTGGTCCTTCTGGTTATAAAAAAACTGTCTTTCTTAAACCTCGTTCTCCTCATAAACCTATCCATGGTTACAACAAAGATGCCCACAATGCAATCATTAATGATTATGCCATTCCAGAACCTTCAAATGGTTGTGCTCTAAATAATCAAAGCAAAGATGAATCTGATACTCAATTTTCACTGAATGATTTTATTACAGCCCTTTTAAGTCTTTTTGCACAGTTCAACTTTTCACCGTCCAACGTTGCCCCAGTCCTCAATAAACTCTCCCAGTCTGTCCATAATGGACCAACAAGCCAAACTCATTCAATGGAACTGCCGCAGTCTAAATAATAAAAAAAGTGATTTAATTTATCTAATTAATAAATACAAGCCTTTCGCCTTTGCCTTGGCAGAGACATGGCTTAAACCAAATCAAGTTTTTAATATTCATAGCTATGTAATTATTAGAGATGATAGACCTGATGGGTATGCTGGTGCAGCTATACTTATTAAGGATTCTATTCCCTTCTCAGTAATTTCATTACCTCCTCATAGTGATGGAATATCAATGGTAGCAATTATATTTAATAATATTTGTCTTGTTTCTATTTATATTCCTTACCCTTCTTCTTCTATACTTCAAGAGATTGATAATCTCTTTTCTTTTCTTCCTAAACCTTTCCTAGTACTGGGGGATTTCAACTGCCATCACCAATCTTGGGGTAGTTCAATTTCTAATAATTATGGTGAAGAGTTATTAGATCTAGTAGATCTGCACAATCTATGCATTTTAAATTCGGGTTCTCCTACTAGGCGTACTGGTCCCAATGAGATTCTAAGTGCAGTTGACCTGTCTATCTGCTCTCCTAACTTAGCTTCTTCAGTAATATGGCAGACTTTAACCTCTACTTTTGGTAGTGATCATTTTTCTATTCTCATTTCTTTCCCTTTCTTAAAACAAACTTCTAAGATAAAAAGATCAAATTTAAAATACAAAATCCCTAACAGAAGTAGTTATGACTGGGATAAATATAAAAATAAAGTTGACAGCAACATATCTTCTCTTCCCGTTATCTCCAATGGTAATGAAAATCAGTGTGCAGAACGTTTAGCGCATATTTTGATTAATGCAGCAGACGAGGTTTTTCCTGTTAAAAAGAACAATATTAGTACAATTCCCAAGCCCCCTTGGTGGGATTCTGAGTGTTCTGAGGCTGTCAATAAACGAAAACAAGCTGAAGAAACATATAACCTCAACATGTCCTTTTCTCATTTTGATTCCCTCTGTATCATTATCACAGAAACTCGTAAGCTTTTTAAAAAGAAAAAATATGAAGGTTGGCAAAAATTCTGTTCTTCAATTTCTCCTAATACACATCCCACAATAGTCTGGCGTAATATTCGCAGATTTCGATCAGTTTTCAATAGACCTTTTTCTTCTCCTATTTCTGATTCACTTGCACATGACTTCTTAGATAAACTAGCTCCTCCATGGGTTCCTCAGGCTTTTAACTTAATTCGGCACAATGATCCCGGTAGCCTAAGTACCCATAATGACTTAGACTGTCCGTTTACATTAAATGAACTGAAGGGTGTTATCATTAATACTGTAGATTCTGCTCCAGGCATTGACGGCATACCTTACTCCTTTTTTGCCAAATTAAGTGATAATGCTCTCAGTTACTATTTGAATCTTATTAATTCTATAATGAAAACAGGAAACATCCCAGTTGAATGGAAACGTCAAATGGTATTGCCATTTCTTAAGCCTCATAAACTACCATCCGATGTTTCTTCTTACCGCCCCATAGTTTTATCTTCCATTCTAATTAAGTTAGCAGAACATTTAATAAAAAACCGCCTTGAGTGGTATGTATATATTATTGGCAGCTTCACAATACGGTTTTAGAAAGGGTAAAAGTACCATGGACTGCCTAAGTATTTTTACTACTGATGTCCGGTTATCCTTTTCTAATAATGAATCCACCATAGCTGTTTTTTTAGATATCAATGCAGCATATGATAATGTTTTGCTATCTGTTCTACAGAACAAAATGCATGCCTTACAAATTCCGATCAATCTGTCCAATTTCATTATGAATATACTATCCGAACGCTCAGTAATTATGTCAGTTGCTGATCATCAATTAACTCGTCTTGTATGGAAAGGTCTTCCACAGGGTTCAGTGCTGAGTCCATTGTTGTATAATATTTACACTTTTGATTTAGATTCGTCTTTTACCAACCAAGTTAAAGTTCTCCAATATGCTGATGACTTATTGTTGTATATTTCAAGTAATTCTGTTGAACAAGCCTGTTCCGTGCTTACTTCTGCCTTAAGTACTTTAGCATCATGGTTACATTTAAACGGCTTAGATTTATCCGCTTCCAAAAGTGCAGCTGTTTTATTCACCCGTAAAAGAATTGTTCCTCAAGTGAATGTGTTATATAATGACAACCCTATCCCAGTAAAAGATAATTTTAAGTACCTAGGAGTAATCTTAGACTCAAAGCTTACTGGTGTTCCACACTGCGATTATGTTATTAGTAAATGTGAACACCACTTAAATATTCTTAGATGTCTTTCCGGTGTTTGGTGGGGTGCACATCCATTCTCTTTGAAACTTATTTACAATGCTATTATTAGAAGCATTTTGGATTATGGACTATACAATTTAGAACCTGGTAGTGTTATGGCTTTAAAAAAATTAGATCGTATCCAATCTAAAGCTCTTCGTATTATATCAGGTGCGATGAAGTCCAGTCCCATTAACGCACTTCAAGTTGAGTGTGGCGAACCCCCTTTGCATTTAAGAAGGCAGTTCCTATCTGATAATTTTCTCTTTAGAATCATTCAGTTTACGGATCACCCTCTCATTCCAAAACTGGAATCTTTAGTATCGTATATTCAGTCTTCTAATTACTGGACTCATAAATCTGTGCCATGTTTAGTTGTAAGTTACCAAAAATTCCTCTCTTTATCATCTCCTACTCACCGTTCCAATAAACTTCCTTTATTCACCTGCACTTATGACTCTCTTCAGTTTACTCCTGATATAAAATTTAACTGTTTTGATAAATCGGACCCTACTGTTAGCTATAATTTTAAAACTTTTCTTGCTGAGAATTTTGAAGGTTTCCATCATATTTTTACAGACGCTTCCAAGCCATCTCCGTCTGAATGTGTTGGAATTGGTGTCTATCATTCTCAGTATAATATTGTCCAAAAAATTAAGCTTCCTCCGGAGACATCTGTTTTTACGGGTGAATGTTTTGGCCTCCTCAAAGCAGTTGAATATGTTAACTTATTAAAAATTAAAAAATCCGTTATATTCTCTGACTCTTTAAGTGCTCTACAAGCCATTGGTAAATTTCCATTTAAATTAAAATCCCAATTACCTGTAATTTTTGAAATAAGAGAATTCGCATTTAGAGCCATGTCTAAGGATTTGGTCATAAAATTTGTCTGGATTCCTGCTCATGCTGGAATCCATGGCAATGAAATTGCTGATGGTCTTGCCAGTGACGCGGTGCAGTGTGGGGATTTGTTTCCTTACATAAATTTCTGTTCTGACCTTATAGCTTTACCAAAATCTTTTCTCCGTGACTCCTGGAAGGAAGCTTGGGATACGAGCAAAACATTAAAAGGTCGTTACTTTTCAAAGATTCAGCCTGACATTCCTGTAAAGCCGTGGTTCTTTCGGGCAAAGTTTGGCAAGGTGGAGACCTCTATATTAATACGAATCAGGCTTGGTCATGTTTGTTCTCCAGCCCACCTTGCCAAAATACATATTGTTGACAGCCCCGTTTGCACATGTGGTATTGATGTAGGAGATTTAAATCACATTTTCTTTGCTTGTCCTCTGTATGACCGTGGTTCCTTCTTAAATAATCTTGTTTCCCTCTGTACTCCTTTCCCTACTTCTATTCTCTCATTACTTTGTACAAACAATCTTCAAATTTATAAATGTATAGCCTCTTTTATTTCTGTAAATAAAATTAGAATTTAATCCACCTAATGTAAATTGCTCATCTTCATACATCCTTTCTCCTTTTACAACCCATGTCATCTTTGAACAACCATCCTGATCCTATCCACGTTAAATCCGTTCTGTTTCCTTAAAATTTTTGTTTCCCTACCTTTTATTATCGTCGTTCTTCCTAAAATCTACCATAACCGTCATTGGCGAAATGCACAAACCGTGCAAAGCCATTAAAAAAAAAAAAAAAAAAAAAAAAAAAAAAAAAAAAAAAAAAAAAAAAAAAAAGACTGTTACAAGGGGGCGAGGGTCTCCTGTCATGTATGATTTTTCTAACCATAGAGTACATCTGTATACGGTTTTTCTTACTTTTGCAAAAACTTGAAGAAAGCATGAATGAAAATGTAATGCATTAGTTACTTGCATTATAGTTACAAGGAAGAGGAAATAAGCAGAAGTACATCTAACAGTGCCAGCGAAGCGAGCGCAATTTTTTTATCTGGTCTTTGAGTCTTTGGTTCTTTCAGCTTTATCTATTTATTAATAATGTGTACAAACCTCCTTTGAGTATATACCATAGGAGGCCGCAATGCGCAAACTCACAAAAAAAAAAATCTACCAACTTTGGTGGGGTACGAGGAAAACACGTACAGCACACATTTAAAAGTAATAGCACACAAGCTCAAAAATATATCGTGTCGCAATCATTGACTTGTACCTATGGACCAGTAACACCTACAGAATAAGCGTGGTATACCTACAATATCCGGGCCACCGTTATGGTGGCCATAGCTAGGGAAGTAAGTAATCAAAACTAAAAAGTATCGATATCGATGCTCGTGTTTCGTATCAGAGATGTGTGCTGATTATAATAATTTTCAAGTAGTAATAAATAATGCAATTATATCAAATACTAAGTTCGGCTGTCCCTAGGACATAAAAATCAAGCTTCTAAGTCAAGGCAATCATACGGCTATGTCACATTTTGATACTCGCAAACTCACATAAAAAACCTATAGGGTACTTCGCATTGACCTAGAATCATGAAATTTGACCAATATATCGAAATATCTTTTTTTTTTCAATATATCGAGCTCCGATTGTATATTTGAAAATATCGATATATCGAAAATCTGATATTTAAAAAATATCAACAATGGGCCCATGGAATTAAGAAACCTATGGAAGTGGCACATTCTTCTATATCCACCTAGTTTATACAAATATCTATTACCAGACGACATAACGCGTTGGTTAACAAGAGACAAAGAATAGTTTCATAATTCAATAACGATTTAATAGATATTTGTATAAACTAGGTGGATATAGAAGAATGGGCCGCTTCCATAGGTTTCTTTATTCAATGCATTTTCAAAGGGTGAAACCAGAAACGTCCGAGTGACGCGACCAAAGACAATATAGACGCGACTGAACCATTGACTTAAACCTATGGACTTGCCTTACATACGAAATAAGCGTGGTAAATCAAAGCAAATCCGCGCGTAGCTCAAGGTTTCATCAGGATTCAACACGAAATAAATTTCTCTTTACTCCAAATTATGTATTTTCCGATTATTACATGAACTGACCAGAAGAAGAAGTTTTACAACAAGCATGACAGCCCGCGCAAAGCACAGTGTCTCCATCTTTATATTACTACAATCAAATAGACCTAACGGAGTCACTAAATACATTTTAATTTATAAATGAACACTAAAATAATTAACCAGTCGTCGTGATAAAACTAATATTAATTTAGATAATCTCTAAACATTATATAAACCAACAAATCATGCCAGATATTAAAATATGAAACAATATAAAGCGGAATTATCAGAACCACAAAACTAAATTAACAACATTTACATTAATCATTTCATTAATATAATTAGAATATTCGAATTAATATTATCATAATATTAACATTATTTACAACATTAATTTAATTAATACGGATCGTCAAATATTAAACTTTGCTAAACAAAAAGGTATCTTCTTTGATCTTTGATGATCTTTGCAAAGTACAACAAATACAACTTTGATGATCTTTGCAAAGTACAACAAATACAACAGCAAACTACATAGCAAATTCTAGAAATAAAGGATATTTATTTCAAAATACTTCATAATCTAAAAGTAATTCATCGTATAAACTAGTTACCTCAAAATGGCAATAGATTGCGTTGTAAGCATCGATATTCGATATAGCATAGACATTAATTGGTCTAAGTCCGAGTATAAATTAATATTTTAATGTTATAAGCTATGGAAAGCTATATTACTCTCAAATTACACTAGAGGGCGCAATGTTCAACCAACGCCAGGAAGAAACATTCAATACTGACCACTTGACCAGTAATAAAGATTAATATAGTATAAGTTCTGTCAAAAAAGTGTAAACAAATTTATGGCAACACTAGCACGCCCATATATACCTACTATTTCGGGGCCACTGTTATGGCGGACATAGCTAGGGAAGTTAGTAATGAAAACTAAAAAGTATCGATATCGATACTCGTGTTTCTTACCAGAGATGTGTGCTGATTAAAATCATTTTAAAGTAGTAATAAATAATGCAATTATATCAAATACTAAGTTCGGCTGTCCCAAAGACATAAAAAAACGAGTGTGCTTTAGACCACACGACTGAAATAAAACTTCACTAACTTATATCTCCCTCAATACTATTTCAATGTGAACAAAGGAATGGCGGCGTGGCGTGCGTGTGCTCTGCCGGCGCGGTGGCGCTGTGTTGTGGCCGGCCGTCGCGCATGCCTCGTTCCCCGCGTCCCGCACTACCCCTTCCGTTCGCCTCATTTTTCGTAACGCATTTTTTACTTCAAAAAAATCAAGCTTCTAAGTCAAGGCAATCATACGGCTATGTCACATATTTCGATACTCGCAAACTCACATAAAAAACCTATATACTTCGAGTTGACCTAGAATCATGAAATTTGGCCGATATTGTCACGTTGCCTTGAAAGTGCAGCGTAAACATAAATAAATAAAACTAAACATTTGTAAATAGTATATATTGAATATGAAAAGTAAACAAATACTAGAATAACGTTAGTATAGTATAGTATAGTATAGTATAACGGGCTGGTTTCCGCAACTCCACGATCAAGCGTGTATTTTGCGTACGGGTGGGAACTTACTCGATCCACCCTAACTCCTCGAAAAAGGCCAGCAACGCCTTGGTGTTGCTGGTGATCTCTCTGAGGGTACCTGGGTTACCGAAGTACTTGGCCCTGTATGTGGCGACCTCAGGGCAGTCTAGAAGCACATGGGCTGCTGTCTCGTCTTCCACCATGCAGGCTCTGCACAGTGGGCTGTCCGTAACACCTATGACAAAAAGATGTTTGTTAAAGGACCCGTGGCCAGTAATAGCAGCTGTGACTGTACGCAGCTGTTGTTTTGACAATCGGAGGGCCTGTTTCGTAAACCGGCCGTCGATTGTGGGAAGTGCCTCCTTGGCCTGCCTGCACTCACCATGGTCTTTCCATAGTTTGTAGTGTTTGTCCTTGGTGCGTTTCCTTACCAAGTTGCGTAGGTATCCAAAGGGGAGTGGCACTATGGGTTCAGGTCCCACGACTACCATACTCGATCCCCTTCTGGCCAGTTCATCCGCTGCGTCATTGCCTCGGGAACTGCTGTGTCCTTTGATCCATTGAATGGTTATGTTATTGAGATTACCTACCTGGTTGAGGTTTTGCTGGCACTCGTGTATCAGCCCCGAGTTTACCGTATGGCTGCTTAGTGCTTGTAGTACGGACATGCTGTCCGAGAGTATACGAATTGAGTGGTCTTTAACCTTCCTGGCTAAAATCGCCGAAGCTGCCAGGGAAATGCCCATGCACTCGGCCTGGAACACCGTGTTATGGACCCCCAATGGTGTGGCTATGTGTATATTGAGGTCTTCCGAGAAGATCCCGGCACCCGTACCTGTGCCTGTTTTGGATCCATCCGTGAAGATTCGCACCTCTGCAGGGCACAGCCCTTCGCATCGGTGATCCTCATACAGCTGGATTTTGTACTTCTTGTCGAAAATAAATTGCTTGGGCATCCGGTCGTTAATGGATTTCAACAGAGGGAATTCATTGCTGAGTTCCTCTATCAACGCGGTGTGTTGTGTACTACTCTTACTCCATAGATTTAGTGTTTTTAGACGTACTGCCGCCATCGCTGCCTCCTATTGTATAAAAAGGTGGAGCGGTGGAATTCCCAGCATCGCTTCGAGTGCTGCAGTCGGGGTAGTCCTCATGCAGCCTGTAATCGCCACACAGGCAAGTCTTTGCATGCGCTGTAATTTGTTTGAAGCTGTAATCAGCTTGGTTCTAGGCCACCAAACAACGGCCCCATAGGCAATCATGGGGCGGATTACCGCGCTGTATAGCCATAGTATAATTTTAGGGGATAGGCCCCACTTCTTACCTATCATTTTCCTGCATTGCCAGAAGGTGATGCAGGCCCTGTTTAGTTTGTTTTCTAGGTGATTACTCCAACTTAGCTTACTGTCTAAAATGACACCGAGGTACTTAACTTCGTTGGCCAGCTGGAGTTCAGTACTGAACAGTTTGGGTAAGCAATAGGGTCCTAATGCTCGCTTTTGGGTGAACATGACTAACTCAGTTTTGGTGGGATTCACTGAAAGATCAAATTCTCTGCACCAGCGTTCTACAATACGAAGCGCTTGTTGGGTGAGGTTGCAGATGGTCCCAGTCACCTTACCCGATACGAGGATGGCGAGGTCATCTGCATATCCTATTGTGTAGTAGTGGTTGTCGTTGAGTTTGGTAATGAGATCATTAATTACCAGATTCCACAGAAGGGGAGACAGCACCCCTCCCTGGGGGCAGCCTCTAGCTATCATGGCCATCTGTTGCTCTCCTTCAAGACGAACCACCCGTTTACTTAACATGTTTGCAATCCAGTCAGTTAGTACCTGCTCCACTCCATGCTTGGAGAGGGCTGTTCTTATGCTGGAGAAGTTTGTTTTGTCGAATGCTCCTTCGATGTCTATAAAAGTTCCCAGGCAAGTACCTTTGTTGTGTATCGCTCTCTCTATCTGACTAACCACCAGATGGAGAGCAGATTCTGTGGACTTACCTGAGCTGTATGCGTGTTGGTTGCCGTGCAGTGGTATAGTTTTAAGCGCGCCGTCCCTCAGCTCCCTTTCGCAGAGCCTCTCCAAGGTCTTTAGCAAAAAGGAGGTCAGACTGATTGGTCGGTGGGATTTGGCGTTTGTGTAATCGCCCTTACCTGGCTTTGGGATGAATATAACTTTCACTTCCCTCCATCCTTTGGGAACGTATCTATAGGCCAGGCACGCTCTCATTAGGGGCACCAGTCTTCTGGCAACGGACGTTCCACCCCACTGTAGTAGGGCAGGGAACACTCCGTCCGGGCCCGCTGCTTTGAAAGGATGGAAGCTTCGGATGGCCCATTGGAGTTTTTCCAAAGTTACCATCTTGTGCGCGCAGAGCCAGTCGCCATCCGATGGTGTTTGAGGTACATCTTGCCAATCAATTGCATGAGTAAATACGCACCCTGGGAAGTGAGTTTCAATGAGGACGCGTCTTACTTCTTCTGGTGATGTTGTCAGCGTGTTGTCAGGCTTGCGGAGAGTGTCAGGCACAGATGAACTCTGTTGCGCCAGAACCTTCCTTACCCTGTTGGCTTGTTGGCAGGATTCAATGTTACCACAGAATTTACGCCATGCCATGGTACTCCTGAATCTGATGCATTTTTTGTAGCTGAGTTTGGCTGCGTAGTAGACATCCCAGTCTTCGTCCGCACAAGTATTCATGGCTCTGTTCAGAGCTCTTCTAACCTTTACACGTTTGCGCTCCAGCTCCGCGCCCCACCAGGGCTGTTTGCCCGGTGTTTTGGGCGGGATGGTCTCTGGGCAGGCAGTGTGGTAGCTGCTTATCATTGATTCCGTGAGGTGACTTACTTGCTCATCGATATGTGTCGTGTGCACGAAAGTCAGCGAATCGTTTAACGGTGCAAGTCTAGAATAACGTTAATTACGTTTGTATTTTTCTCAGGGCCGTAAGGTCCTTTTTTAATTAAGTCACTTCGAGTAGCATCAGGAAAGATCACGATACCGTCCTTTAACAGCAATAGGGATAGATGTGGCATCGGCAGATATAGCAACTGTCAAAGCTAGCAGCAGCGGTGGCGAGCAGTCTCCACAGCTTGGTAAGTCCGATTCCGTTGTAGTTAGGAATCGGCCGTTACGAAGCGTAGACACCGGCAGTGTAGGGACTTCGGAGAGGTAAGCCCAACGGTAGAAGTGACAGGAACATGAGCCACTTCAAGCCCGTAACATAAAACCCCTAATACGGGGTTTATAAACAACAACACAAAACACTCAATATTTTATTGTTTTATATGGTAACGTTGTAAACTAAAATAATTAATTATTACGCATTGAACAGCGCTCGCGCAGGTTATAATGGCCACCGTTCATAAAGCGATCCAGCGATCTCCTTCCCCTCGTGCATCGTTCGGTCATCGTCATCACTGGTAGCTGAATAAAATATTCACGTTAACCGTGACAATATATCAAAAATCTGATATTTAAAAAAAAAACAACAGCCCTAATTTGTTTACTTGACAGCTCATGTACTATGGGCTATGGGCCACATTGCGGGTTGCCACGCGGAGTAGGTATTTTAATGTATTTTGATATTCCGTAAAGATGTTGCAAAGCAGAGAATATACAAATAGTATGCGATCTCTTTCACCAGACGACATAACACGTTTGTTAACAAGAGACAAAGTATAGATTCATAATTCAATAACGATTTAATAGATATTTGTATAAACTAGGTGGATACAGAAGAATATACCGCCTCCATAGGTACAACTCACTGATTTTGACCCACTGTGCACCGTAGTTTCGTTTTATCAATCTGGCAACATTGGATTACAGTGTAGTGTTTTCATATAATTTAATCTGGTCACACTGAACTACTAGTACATATATGGGGTTGGCGGGAAAATTCGTAAAGATCATGTTGTGGATTTTGTATTATTTTCCAAAATTTGTGTTTCTTCGAGTGTTAATGTGTAATAATGGTGGATTATTAAATGTTAAGTGCTCGTTAACGTGTACAAGTGTGGATAAATGGTACAAAGTTGAAAATCATGACTTTCGTATTATCTCAACATCCCCTCGGAAACCTAGTAAAGTTTCCATCACTTTACTAGGATACAAGTATAATATGTTCAATGATTACGACTGAAGGACATGTATCCATGGTCATGAATAAATTAAAAAAAAAAAAAAAAAAGTACATATATCAGGTTGGCGGGAAAATTCGTAAAGATCGTGTTGTAGATTTTTTATTATTTTCCAAAATTTGTGTTTCTTCGAGTGTTAATGTGTAATAATGGTGGATTATTAAATGTTAAGTGCTCGTTAACGTGTACAAGTATCGATAAATGGTACAAAGTTGAAAAACATGACTTTCGTATTATCTCATCATCCCCTCAGAAACCTAGTAGTTTCCATCACTTTACTAGGATATAAGTACAATGTTAATATGTTCAATGATTACGACTGAAGGACATGTATCCATGGTCATGAATAAATTTAAAAAAAAAAGTACATATATCATTAATCTGTGCACTGAACTGTCAGCACAGACCAAGTAGAGATGACTGTCAAGTGTCAGTCACTCACGCGATGCGGAAGTTGCCTATTTCCAAGATTTCATTAACTTATTTTATTTCAGTATTTTACTCTTTGATTTAGCTAGAACGTAGTGAATAATAGAGATTAATTACTCTTTGATTGTAGTCAGCCAACGCCAGACAAAACGCTTGATATAATACGAAAGGAAGTTTGAAGAGAATACGAGGATTATTTTACTGTTTACATATAAACATAATTCCCTAAGTATGGCTGGTCAAGATCAGAAAAACACTAACCAAAACGGTATTGAGGATCAGAATGAGATTGAACCAACCGAACAAAACGATGCTGAAAATGTCACTGAAGGTAAATTTTGTTGACCCCTAAGGCGACACTCTGAGACCGAATTAAAGCAAAATATAGATAGAACCATTGAAGTTATTCCTACAGCGGCCCTCTCGAACAAATTTTGTGTCGCACGCTTTGCGGTCCATGGACTGCAACTTTCCTAGTCGGTCTTTACGCTTACCGCGACGCAAACGTGTCTTACCTACTATTTATTGACGCTAAAATATTGGTAAAAATGCCGTCTTGTGTTAAGTAAACAAAATTTCTCTTAAAACTCGATAGTTTAACATTTTTTAAGTTCTCTTGTAGACCTGGCATTTGTACTAGAGTGTGAACCGGTTCTCAAAAACCAGATAATCACCGGTTAGAGTGAGTACCGGAGACTAATAGGTGATTTCACTTAGCTATCGGTTATTTGATTTGTTGCAGAACGCACCCAAATGTGCCAAAATTCCTTGTATAATTAAATAATTTTGTTCGATGACTAATGTAAAATGTCGATCACCCTTGACTAAAGTAAAATATTTGTGTTCATTAGTATTAGTATTTCTGACTGTAACTGGAAGTAATTTTTTTATAATAGTTGATTCAAAAAGCGTTTTTTTTAAATCTTGTTTATATAGATTTAGAGTATTTTGAATAACCAGATATTATCTGGAGAATCTCCGGTTATTCAATAAAATCTCCGCATAATCTCCGGAGGCTGAAATTGCCTCCGGTTCACACCACTAATTTGTACTGCCATATTCTATGCAGATTATATAGATCAAATAGGAAAAAAAAGTTATTAACAAAACCATAAAACCCTGACTGCATGTAAAAATAACTGAAAAGATGTATCAAATCAAAATGCAGGCGGAGGCTACCTACCAACTACTAATGTAATTCATGGCCAAAAACATACGTAGCCTCTGACTGTGTGTTGATTTGATACTTTCACATATACTGTAATAATAAAATTCGTATTTAAAATAATTTATTTATACTGGGATGTGAGACTATGATTAATAGAATACATAAAAGGTGTGTGAACTCCAAAATATATAAAAAATGATTTCGGGCGCCAGGAGCCACACTTAAAAAATAAATACCTGGATTTGCTGAACAAGTAGAGTTGAAACTTTTAATCTTTCAGCGGGAGAACTTCAATAAAAACCAGATTTCAAGACACTAGTTTTATTTTCTGTAGGCTTTTAAAATGAGCAAATAAATCCCATCGTGGAATTGTATTAAACATTTACTATCATTATCATTATTATTGCATCCTTTAAAGTTAATTTAAATTTATTATTAGGTACGATACTTCATGGTATTGAGAGAACTGCATTAAACTCCAAAAATTAACATCCGAAATAAACCCAAAATAAATCGCCAACAAATGGGCGTTAATTTCGTAAAATAATACACATCGATGCCTGTAGATGACAAGATCGATGTGATTAGGTGGATATTAGTCAGACTAAAATTCAGCAATCCGCATTGACAAAAGGTTCATCCCCTTGTATAAAAAAAATACTAGCCCATTCCGATGATAAAAACGTGGAATGGGACTGGATTAAAAATTAAAATAAGATGAGATAAATCAATCCATCTAGTAAATGGTTTCGTCGCAAAGTGACACATCGCTCCAATGTTGCCACTCCGAAAATTAAAAATTACACTAAAAACCACAGATATTTTATAATTTTATTCAACACTAGCTTTTACCTGCGGCTCCGCTCGCGTTAGATTTTGTTATCCCCCCGTGACGGATCCTGTTAATAATTAGGTGTTTTCCTGTAACTATTACAAAATTGTAAATGTCTGTTTGTTTGTTTATTCGAGCATCACGCAAAAACAACGGGACCAATTTTTTTTTTTTTGTGTTTAGACTATCTTGTAAACAGGTATGCATTTTATGAAAAAATAAAACGATTCCTGTAGGATGAATTGAAGAACCACGGAGCGAAACCACGGGCAAAGTCCAGTCCAGTCCAGTCCGATCCAGTCCGATACAGTCTGTTCCAGTCCGATCCGGTCCGATCCAGACCGATCCACTCCAATCCACTCCCCTCGACTCCAATCCGTCCCAGTCCCAGTCCCAGACCCACTCCCAATCCCAGTCCCATACCCAGTCCTACTGCCAGTCCGACTCCCACTCCCACGCCCACGCGTAATCTCACTCACTCACTTACTCATCCATCCATCGTACACACAAAAAAATTATTATCTATCCGCTCGTGCAAATGCGTAGAAGCTGTACCATGCCCACGCCCACGCTCACTCCAAATCCCACTACCATTCCTACTCCCACTCACACGCCCACGCCCATGCCGCCCACGCCCATGCCGCCCACGCCCATGCTGCCCACGCCCATGCCGCCCACGCCCTCCCTCACTCACTCACTCATCCATCCATCGTACATTACTATCCGCTCGTGCAAATGCGTAGAAGCTGTACCACGCCCACGCCCTCTCCCAGTCCCACGCCCACCTCCATCCAGCCATCAAACATTACTATTCGCTCGTGCAAATGCGTAGAAGCTGTACCACAGAGTATCCCAGAGAGTAAGCTTCTAAAGAGCGTGCAAAATTTATACCTATTTTGGTAGGGTTGGCACACGTGGATAAAATTAAATTAACAAAACGTTTATCAGCTTTTTATCATGAAATATTTCTGACTGTACCTACCTGTACAACGATAAATTAAATGAGTATGCGAAACCAGATTTTCATAAAAATGGGACCAATCTGGAAGTATATCCTTTCAAATAAAAATTATTTTTGAAATCGGTTTATAAATGACGGAGTTCTGAGGTAAAAAACATAAAATAAAATAAACGGTCGAATTGCAACCTTTTGAAGTCGTTTAAAAATATAACCCTCCTTTTGGCGCAGTCGGGTAAAAATATAGACGAAGTGTTGCGAACAATCTAGTGAAGCTAAAAAAAACTATGCCCTTCGTGTACAATCAGCGCTCACGCACACATACACCTCTAACCGTGCTCTACCCTCTCAGTACACATGTCGCTGCATAGTCTAGTAAGCATCGGGAAAGTAAATATCCTTCAGGATCAGGAGTATAATATTATCTGTGGTTGTACACGAAGGAGCATAGTTTTTTTGGCTTCACTATGATTGTTCGCAGCACGTTGCTTATATTTTTTACAATGTCTGTGTTATAAACATAATATATATAGTTATTCAATCACTAATAGGTAGGTATTACCTACGTAATTCGAATCATAAACACCAATATCATCTGGTATTAATAGTAAAAAAATACTCGTAGTCGTTAATTTTGGTCTTGATCGCACCATTTACGAGAAAAAAAAACACAACCATTTACGTTCAATACCAAAACGTTTTATTCACCACCGTGTTAAGTTTTCTTTCGAAATTGAGGTAGGAATTAGGTTATGTATGTAAGAGGTATCTATCTACCACATTAAAAATAATAAATTATAACCAAGTTGCTACTTACCTATTGGAGTCTTTGGGATAATTAAAAAATGATATGTTTTTATTCGTTCTATTATTGTTCATACACACAGTACAGTAAACCATATTTACACTTTTTTAAATTAAAACACTATTATTCTTTACTCATTAAATCAAAACGTGAAACGAAAACAAAGACGACGTGCTAGATGTACGCCCTTAGCTTGAGCACTGGCTGAGCCGGTATAAACCAGTTTCACTGCGTACGCGACGAGGCCGCCAGTGCTCACGCACACACGCGTCTTATTCTTGTAGTAGTGTACCTATCATAGCGCGGTTGTATGAAGCTTACTCTCTGGGATACTCTGTGGCTGTACCACGCCCACGCCCACTCTCATTCTCACTCACTCACTCACTCACCCATCCATCGTACATTACTATCCGCTCGTGCAAATGCGTAGAAGCTGTACCACGCCCACTCCCAATTCCACGCCCACTCCCACTCCTACTCCCACTCAAACGGCCACGCCCACTCCCAGTCCCACGCCCACACCCAGTCCCACGCCCACTCCCTGTACCACGCCCACTCACACTAATACTCCACTCAAATGCCCACACCCACGCTCACTCCCACTCCCACTCTCGCTCACTCACTCACTAACTCGCTCACTCATTCACTCATCCAGCCATCGTGCAAATGCGTAGAAGCTGTACCACGACCACACCCACGCCCACTCTCAATCCCATACCCACTCCCACTCACACGCCCACGCGCGCGCCCTCACTCACTCACTCATCCATCCATCGTACATCCGCTCGTGAAAATGCGTAGAAGCTGTACCACGCTCACGCCCACGCCCACGTCTTCTCCCAGTCCCACGTCCACCCCCATCCAGTCATCGTACATTACTATCCGCTCGTGCAAATGCGTAGAAGCTTCGATCTGTTAGGTGAGGACGCAACCCACGAATTAATTATTTCCTTTTGTCTTTCTTTCTTTCTTTCTTAAAACCCATACCAGTTTTTTAAGTCTACTCATCAGCTTCAATCACAAAAAGTTTCATCAAAATCGGTCCAGTAGTTTTAGAGTAATGCTCGAACAAACTATTTTATAATAGTTAAGATCAGGGTTGTTGCTGATCCAGAATTTTATCACATCAGCGGATGCTGATGCTGATGCAGATTTTTTTGAATTGGAAATGTGTACTGACCTGTACCTTATGAATTTATATAACAATGTAATTTGAATTTACTTATATATACACACCGGCACAATTAGCGGAACAGAAAAAAAAGTGAGACTATGAGATAATAACGCATATATTTGACGAAAATGTAATTAGACATAAAATAACAAATTGATTAACATCTTTTAACAACGACTTTGAGAAGTCTTCGTTATTTTTTATTGAAAAATAAAGAAATTTGAAATAAGTGAAATTTTTAGATGATTATGAACCATCACAAAAAATAAAAAAAAGTAAGCATTAAATGATTTAACGATAAAATTAAAGCAAAATTAATAACGAGTGTTTCCCCCTCTTGCTCTAATTATGGTTTCCATTCGTCTGGGCATGCTACAGATTATGTTATCGATGATTTCTTGAGGCAACCGCTCCCACTCCTCAAGTAATGCGTTTCCAAGTTCATTCAGATTGTTGGGGGGTGGCATTCTGGATTTAACCCTTCTTTTTAGCAAGTCCCAGACATGCTCTATCGGATTCATATCGGGGGAATTTGCTGGCCACTGCATCACCGGTATACCTACGTGGCTCAGATATGCCTGTACCGATTGTGCACTATGAGCACGAGCATTATCTTGCATTAGAATAAAGTCGTCACCAATAAATGGGGCAAATGGTACAACATGTTCTTCTAAAATGTCTCTGATGTATCGATCTGCTGTCATGGTCCCTCCTGTGACTATCACTAGCTCCCAAACATATCCCTCCCCAAACCATAATCGAGCCGCCACCATAAGCCACTGTGTGTTCAAAATTAGACTGTATGTGGCGTTCTCCTTTGCGTCTCCATATTCGCTGTCTCCCATCGATCTGTTTTAAAAGAACTCTGCACTCATCAGTAAAGAGAACCTGCTGCCATTCGTTCAAATCCCAATAACGATGTTCTCGCGCATAGCTTAATCGGTTTACGCGGTGACGTCTCTTAAGTTTTGGGCCTTTGGCAGGTATATACGACCCTAAACCAACTTCTTCAAATCTCCTGCGAACTGTACGCTCACTTACTCGTACTCCTCGAACGTCTTCCAGTTCATTTCGAGCTTGTACAGCCGTTAATCGCGTATTCCTACGAACTCCAAGTGTAAAAAACTGTCATCTCGCCTCGATGTACATCTTTTTCTACCTTGACCCCTCCTCCTCACAAGAGAATTAGACGATCTGTACCGCTGGATGCTGCGATGAATCGTTGATACTGGTCGACGAAGCCTTGAGGCAATCGATCTGTAGGTATGGCCATTTCTTCTCATTTCATCAGCCCTAATGATTTCCAGTGATGTTAAGTCAGGCATAATAAAGAGCTTTTAATAAACAAAATTGCCTATAGAATAACAAATTTATATAAAACCATTAAGTGCAATTTTTCAAAAAAATTACAATTACGTAGTTATTACTCGAACAAGTTGATAAAACGTATTGTTCGGGAAAATAAAACAAATGAATGAAAAAAGTGTATGTCATCTAATTTTCTATTTTCAAATTTGACAATAAATTAAAAAAATATCATAACTGGCCAGTTCCTCAAGTAAAAGATTTTAAAATCCTGCTTTTTAGGGTTCCGAAGTCCTACAAGGAACCCTTATAGTTTCGTCATGTCCGTCCGTCTGTCCGTCTGTCCGTCTGTCCTAATCCTTTACAGCTTAATAACTTCTACAGTTATAAACATAAGTAAATGAAATTTTGTTAAAAAATAGTCTGCATATAGATCTCAATTTTAAAAGAATAAAAGAATAGTTTTTCCGTATTTTAGGGGTGGCGTCCATACATGTGAAATGGAGAAAAAAATTTTTTTTTCGCTGCACCCCCTCGTGTGGGATATCATTGTATAGGTCTACTAAAATGAAGGTAATGTTTGATACATCACTTTTTTATCAGGTGTACCATCTGCGAAATATAGCCCGCCAAAGTGGCTTGCAATGTGTCCCCCCCCCTGCCATTTCTAAACTATGCAATGTAGAAACTTATAATCTTCCACATTGATAGACCTTTGTGAAAACTCTCTTCTAAAATTATTTTGAGTATAATGTGATTATAATTTTTTGAGTTATAGAGAGAAAACTGAAAAATACTTAAAACGTCCTAGTTCAAAGGTCCTTAGAGAAAAATGATCATAGCAAATAATGCTCCTTTAGCTACTTTCTATTTGAAAAAATCACAAAAAGTAACTTTGAAATGACAAACGTCTTAAATTTGGCTTCTTGAATTTATCGCTAGATGGCGCTACTAACAACACGCTCTGAGTCGCGAATGCTGCCGATTATTGCAAAAACTAAAATAGCCATGATTAATATTCGATTTGATTCGTTTGTGATTACACCTACTTAAGGAACCCTATAATACTGAGCATGGCCCGACATGCTCTTGGCCGGTTTTTTGTGTTCCGCTAATTGTGCCGGTGTGTATAATATATCTTTTTATTAAAATCCGATATTGGTTAAAGGCTAAAAATAGTGCCTTTTTAAAACTTTTACGGTGATTAATCAAATTTTAAAATTAAGGGCATAATAATATAACAAACGAAACTTTTTCATGTTTTCATAGAGCCCTAGGAAAAAAAATCGCGACCCTACATTTTCATTTACGAATTATTAACTAAAATCTAGTAAATTATGAAAAATATAATATGAACATTGAAAATTGACACGAGACAAACTCGTAAAGAAATTTGCACAGTAACGCGAGCGAAGCGAGCGCAATTTTTTTTTAGGATTTTACCGAAAACGTTACTCCATTTTAGGCGCATTTTAAAAGGAGTTTTAAGGCTTTTCTTTTTATATAAAAGCATTTGAGCTTTCTTTCACTATACTTAAACAAACGAGAGATAAAATATAAAGTTTTTGCATATAAAGAAAGAAACCTTTTGTAAGTGAAATTATTTAAACTGGACCTATTTTATTCCGTGTGGTACCGGACGTAAAGAATTGCACCACCCTATATCTTCTCATGGGTGTCGTAAAAGGCGACTAAGGGATTCACCAGAATCCTCTGGGCAGCAGCGTTCTCTGAGTATTTAACCAACCAACTGCGATCGTCAACCCGCCTGCCAAGCGTGGCGATTATGGCATATTCACTCAAACTGCTTGGAGAAGCATATGTCCAGCAGTGGACGACTTTCGGCTGACATGATGATGATGAATGATGGACCTACTTTGAGCGCACAAAAGAGCAGCGCGAACGCAATCGCCAATATTTCTTTGTTTTAAAAATGTAGAGTTCCCCTTATTATCTTAATGCTTCTGTTATCATTTGCATTCGTTAATGAAGAGCTTGGTTATTTTTATCCAGCAAAATCCAATCCAAAGAAAAAACAAAGACAAAGTGACCTAAAGAACGTAGCTGGGGGCACTGGATGCAGAAGGCGGAGGACCGAGCGTTGTGGCGCAACTTGGGAGAGGCCTATGTCCAGCAGTGGACTGCGATAGGCTGAGTTGAAAGACAATTCAGCATAAATTATTTTCATCTTTTATTAGCTTTTTTTTCGGCTTTTTATTAGCTGACTATAATAGCTCCACATTGTCCTTTTTGTTAGAACGCCTCTTTCGACTGTACTGTCTGCTGTTGACATTTGTCGTAATAGACAAGTTTTTTTTGGTTTTGCAAAAAATCACCGAAGTACACAGATCTATTATACAATCATCTGTGCTATGATTGGTTGAAACCATAAAGTTATTATACTAGCCTCAGATTAATAACTATACTAGCGGTCAAAACTCACAAGCGAAACAAAAAAATGTGCCATAAGCCCCTCCCCCTTCGGTCACGTTACAACATGAACATCAGCATAAATATCAGCATCATTTAATGCGGATGCTGATGCTGATGTTGAAAATGATGCTGATGATCAGCGGATGCTGATGCTGATATTTGCAACAACCCTGGTTAAGATATAAGATAAGATAACATAAAAAGTAGCCAATATGTTAATATGGGTTATGTTCTATCTGTATGCCAAATTTCATTTTTATTTTTTACATGGGGTTGCCTACACCCGAGTCCCATACTGCCACACGCTATAATTTTTATTTTATCATCACATCCATAAATCCACACACCCATACATCCATACATCCTTACAAACTCTCGTTTATAATATTAGTAGGATAGGATGTGTAGAGATCGCGAAAACCTAAGAAAAATACTTTATTATTTATAAACTTATTTAATATTACTTATAAATAAGATAGCATAAAATAAAACTATTATCTAAAGTTATTAAATAACTACTGAAGAGCATTCATATTTTACCTATTAACTGTTTTGCATTATTTATTCTATGATGCGGTAACGCTATCTCTTTTCAACGCGCGGCGCCCGGCCGTAAGAAAATACGAGATAGATAGTCACTGGTACTCACCGTCTTGCTTACGCTCGTTGGCGAGTCAAATTATTGGACTTGACCAAGTGCAGGTAAAAAAAAAAAATATATACGCGTCGAATTGAGAACCTCCTCCTTTTTTTCGTCGGTTAAAAACTGTTCAAATTGTTGTAATCGTACGTAACTGCAATGTAATAATTTAGTTTTTATTATTATTTGTGGTTACCTATTATTCAAGCTTAATATCAGTATTTAGTAACGTACTACAAGTGAGTCAAGCTCTGCTCTGCGCTTCACAAATCTTAAAGTCACACTAAACAAGGTGTACGTCGTGCAGTACAGTTCAGTTGAACACAGTGAGTGTACCGACCGCGTCATCTATTAGATAGACATCGTTGATTCCATTGAACAAATCTAATAGGCAGAATAATCAAGTGTCGCATCTGTGCAGATTACATTGGATCACAGAGTACATTGTAATCACAGACCAATAAGCCTAACAACATTTTACGATTGCGTTCTTGAGCAAAACTTTGTAAATGAGGCGTCTTTTAGGCTTACTTGTCTGTGATTGTAATATAGGTACTGAAATAGAGACCAATCTTCAACCTCAAAACAGGTAATTGCTTACTAGCGCCATCTGATACTTTTAGTACGAAACTGCTGTTAGTACATCAACTGAACTAAAAATAAAAAATGCAAAAAGAGAAACACTTCTTGAGGATCGAACCCACGCCCTGCGATTATAAATCTGACCGCAGGATCGTACTACTACAAACACTTATTTTAGTCCTGCGAATTTTACGACTATAATCAACCAGTCAAAATCAATAAAAGTAGAATACTTTTATATTCATAAATCAACAAAAATGCCTCTGAAATGTTAAATCACTTAAGAGCTCAACTGTCAATTAAAATAACACAGTAGTTAAGCAATAAACGTCTTTTTAAAATGTGTTTTTGCATACGAGGGATTAATAAGTAAGTCATCTATCTAGATGACTTGCTCATTGGTTAATATTTTCAAATGGCTACAACTTTTTTCTCCCAGTGGTTAGAGATTTGCTGCCCTAGAATAAAATAATACGATTGTTAAGACCTTTTGTTTAAAATATCTGAGAACATGCTACAGCTCTGGGGACGGGGTCCATACATTTTGCCCATTGTCCTTTTACTTGACTGTTTAACCGTAGAGTAAGAAGCTTACTTGACGATTGAAAGATCGGCCCTTACTCATTGAATAGCTAACTGTCCAGTAAAGTCGTAATTGAAAGACCGGCCCTTAGACAAAAAAAATATTTCGTGTAGCTAGTTACCTAGGTCAAATCAAAACAAAAAATCTAAATTCTTTATTACCTACCTAGTTACTTGCGATCTTTTTTTCAATATAGGTACTCTGCCATTTCTCTCAGACTCAGTCTACATTGAACTATAGGTACACTGTATTTTTTTCTGATTTGTAGTATGTATGGATACGGCCAACTTTCCGACGAAAAACTGGACATTTTACGGAATAATGAGAACTTACCTCGCCTTAATTATTTCAGAATATATCGTGTTGGATTCAAAATTGGATGAATTAAATTCTGCATTGGACTATTTGGAACAAAAAAATGATGATATACATGAAAGGTTGAAAGAGTTGCTACAATCGAATATTGATATCAGGCAAGAATTACGCAACAAAAATACAGAGCCAGCTGAAAATAATTAATTGACATGAATATTTCAAAAAGTGCCTAGTAACACATGGTACCTATTTGTTATATCTATTTATAATGTACATATCTAGTTAGCTTTCAGGGTACATACTTTGTAATAATTACCTACCCAATGTATTTAAATTATTTATGCATGCAATATGATTTCTTTAGTAATATAGAATAAAGCTTGTATTGTCATTACTTTGTGTAAATCATTCCTCTGAATGGGGAAAATTTTGCCAAATTCGCAAAATGTTCGTCCTTGCTCTTCAGACACCGATTTAAAGGCTTGATTTTACCAACGACAATTCTCTGATTAACGACCGTTTACCCACACAATTCCAGTACATTTTTCAAGTAATCGGCCGTTTAATTATAGAATTTACGTTGATGAAATCGGCCTTAGATACCTATAAAAACTTTTTAACTAACGACGTAGACAGCAGGGTGTTAATGTATAACGAGTGTATCCAAGGGCGGATCCAGCCTTTGTGTCAGGGGGGGATCGCGTACTTATATCCAGCCCCGGAACTACATTTTTAAAAGGAGGGTACAGAGTCCAATTTGCCGCCCTCTAGGAAAAAACTTTCAACCAATAAAATTCTAGGATTTTCGTAATTATTGCTAAAACATGAATTTTAGAGCTTTAGAATTCCTCCTTGTAGAATATTAATATAACGGAATCAAGGGCGGATCCAGGGGGGGTCATGGGGGTCATGACCCCCCCCTGGGCCTAGGTCAACCATAGTTTTTTTCCTGTTACTTTACTGGTACTTTACCAAATGTATATACAATGAATAAATGAATGTATGTACGTGTTACATACTAATGAAACAAGATACACACATGAAATTACTAAATTGAACTCGCACCCGAACCCGTTCGTTCATTGTAAATAATATTCGCGCGATTTAAAGTTCGATTTAGCAGCACCGCCTATGCCGCCGCGAGGTGTTCCCCAATCTCCCCGTTGCGACACCGTCGATTGAATACTTAGCTAACAATCCACAATAGAAATAGCTACCTAATTAACTGCCATGTTAGCCTTATAAAACCTAGGCCAAATAAAAATTATTCAAGAACCTTTAAACGTCGATATTAGATGATAAGTAATTCGTTTTTAGGGTTCCGTAGTCCTACAAGGAACCCTTATAGTTTCGTCATGTCCGTCCGTCTGTCCGTCTGTCCATCTGTCCTAATCCTTTACAGCTTAATAACTTCTACAGTTATAAACATAAGTAAATGAAATTTTGTTAAAAAATAGTATAGATATAGATCTCAATTTTAAAATAATAAAAAATCATGATTACGTATTTTAGGGGTGGCGCCCATACATGTGAAATGGGGATGAAAAAAATTTTTTCGCTGCACCCCCTCGTGTGAGGTATCATTGAATAGGTCTACTAAAATGAAGGTAATGTTTCATACACCACTTTTTTATCAGGTGTACCATTTGCGAAATATAGCCCGCCAAAGTGGCTTGAAATGTGTCCCCCCCCATTTCTAAACTATGCAACGTAGAAACTTATAATCTTCTACATTGATAGACCTTTGTAAAAACTCTCTTTTAAAATTATTTCGAGCATAATATGATTATAAATTTTTGAGTTATAGAGAGAAAACTGAAAAATACTTAAGACGTCCTAGTTCAAAGGTCATTGACCTTAGAGAAAAATGATCATAGCAAATAATGCTCCTTTAGCTACATTCTATTTGAAAAAATCACAAAAAGTAACTTTGTGTTATGTTGACATTACACACTTCTTAAATTTGGCGCCATCTAGCGGCGTCTAACAAAACTCTCTGAGTCGCCAATGCTGCCGTCAAGTGCCGTCTATTGCATTTGGCACTGTATAGCGCCATCTAGCGGCTGCTGACAACACTCTGAGTCGCCAACGCTGCCGTCTATTGCAAAAACTAAAATAGCCATGATTAATATTCGATTTGATTTGTTTGTAACACTTAAGGAACCCTATAATACTGAGCATGGCCCGACATGCTCTTGGCTGGTTTTTGAAAATCGAAATGGAAAAAAACATCCCAATTAAAAAAGTTCTTAAAACTCGGCCAAGTAAATATAATCTCGGTTTGCAAAAAATACCAAAAAATTTCGCGCTCGCTACGCTCGCGCTCATGGTCAATTTCTTTGCCTATGCGAGTGTAGGACTGCCATAACATAAATTTATATTTACTTATTTACACTACGAGGCCGCAAGAACGGGTTGCGCTCAAATAAATGCGTACTCTTTTGTCATAGAATATCTATGGTTTGGTGAAGAGCTAATCAATTTATTTTATTATTTTTTAACGCATTTACGCATGCGAAGCGAAATCTAAAGATTTAAATTGTGGAAAGAAAAAATCGCTCACGAGCAGGATTCGAACCTGCGACTCCTGGCTCAGTACGCCAGTGCTTTAGCCACTAAGCTACCGTGAACACTGCTCGTGGTATCGAAATTATCCTCCACTATACGTCTTTGGGTGACGTCAGCGATATCTTATTAAGAAACATTGTTTCTTAACCGACTCGACTAACTTTGCAGTTAAATCAAAGTCGTATAGATATGCCTACCCTTACTAATTATTTTATTATTTTTAACGCATTTACGCATGCGAAGCGAAATCTAAAGATTTAAATTGTGGAAAGAAAACTTGATTTAACTGCAAAGTTAGTCGAGTCGGTTAAGAAACAATGTTTCTTAATAAGATATCGCTGACGTCACCCAAAGACGTACCATAGTGAAGGATAATTTCGATACCACGAGCAGTGTTCACGGTAGCTTAGTGGCTAAAGCACTGGCGTACTGAGCCAGGAGTCGCAGGTTCGAATCCTGCTCGTGAGCGATTTTTTCTTTCCACAATTTAAATCTTTAGCTAATCAATTTGTTCATAAACAGTCCAAAAAATTTCGAAATTTTTCTCAGTTTCGGCTTTGTTTCTATTAACGCATTTTACAGAATAGTTGCTTACAACATACGTCTAGTAGGCAGAAGAAAGAAAGACAGAAAGAAAAGCGCGAGCGAATCGAGCCTTATTTTTTTTTGGACTGTTCATGAACAAACTGTAATAGCTCTTCACCAAAGCATAGATATTCCATGACATACACATTTATTTGAGCGCAACCCATTCTTGCGGCGCCTATAGCGGCTAATAGTAGACCCTATAGCGTAAATAACTAAATATAAATTTACGATATGTCAGTCCTACACATGTATAGGCAAAGAAATTAACTATGCATTAGCGCGAGCGCAGCGAGCTGGTTTTTTTATGGTGTTTTTTGCAAACCCAGATTATATTTACTTGCTCGAGTTTTAAGAACTTTTTTAATTGGAATGTTATTAATCCATTCCGATTTAAAAAAACTAATTACTTAATCTAATATCGACGTTTAAAGGTTCTTGAATAATATTTACTTGGCCTACGTTTTATAAGGCTAACGTGGTAGTTAAGTAGTTATTTCTGTTGATGGTTAGCTAAGTATTCAATATTCAATGGACGGTGTCGCAACGGGAGATTGGAGAATTTTACTCTAATCCATGTAACTACTTTATTTTACTTACGTCCATTGGAAAAAAAAGTTTCGCTGGGAAGACGTCGTTCCAGCGAAAAACGTTTTTGACGAATATCCCAAAAAGGGATGGACACACAAATCTGAAATGTTCATACACATTTACACGACGTCACACACTAAAGATTTACTTATCTCGAATTAAGAAATTCGACACTTTTTCGCTGGGATGACGCACACACTGGTTCTTGTAAACTAAATTTTGATGCGTACTTCTCAAGTGGGTACATTTATTAGTAATAGGTACTTACTCATGATGAGGTCGTGGGTTCGATTCCCACAGGACACAAATATTTGTGTGATGAACATGAGTGTTTGTGTTGGTCTGGTTGTTTCTTATGTATTATAAGTACGTATTTACAAAAAAAAAAGTATGTAAGTATTATATCCTTTGTCTAGCATACCACAAGCTCTGCTTAGTTTGGGACTAGATGGTGATGTGTAAAAATGTCCCAAATATTTAAATATAATGTCAGTTGTATGTTCTTACGGCAATGTCAGCTTTAAATTTTTCTAAACAAAATTTCACATCAAATGTTAAAATTTCTTCTTTCAGTAAAATTTTCCATCTACAATATTCAAGGTACTTTCCCTCCATGTGGCATATCCGTGGGACACCCTGTATATTCTGTTTTTCTCTCTTGCTAATAAGTAAGCAATTTTGACACGTCTCTTTATTCAAATAACTACTGATAAAATATGATTACTACTTCTGTGCATGTACCTAATTAGGTTACTAAATGTTATTTAGTGTGTGAAATCGTTAACATAATGCCTTTTGATAATTATTAATTATTGTCGAATTGTATTAAAAAGACATGCCAAGATTATCTACCTACTACACAAGACAAGTATGAAAAAACCGGGCAAGTGCGAGTCGGACTCACGCAGCTATAGGTCATCATATCATCAACCTATGGGGTACTTCCCGTTTTGGAAACCGCAGGTCGTAGGTTCGATCTCAAAGAAAATAATTATGTCTTTGAATGTTTTTATTTATAATTTTAGTCCAGTTTGATTTGAATTTGATGTTAGGTTATAAAAAGAGTACTTGTTCAGCAGAAGAGTACTTGGTAAGCATACAGAAGTATATAAAATATTGTCAAGATCTCTTTGGATAGTACCTATAACTCAGAATATACAGAAGCCGAGAACGTGCCTAATACTGAAGCGACAAAAACTACTCTTAAATAGAGTAGTTTGACGCGCTACCGATTAGTCGCTCAGTGAACGTTGTATCGCGTATCGCGTTTTACTGGTGTCCAATTAAATTAAATTATGCAGCCTTGTGTCGTTCCTACCTGTAATAATGCAGCTGGACTAAAAAAGAAACAGGATGGGATCACATTTCATGTGCAAGTAGCACATTCAGATATCACTTTATTTAATTATTGAATAAATTGTTCAATTTAAATTTTCATAGAGAATAACATAACATAATATCACGCCTGTGTTTCCCCGAAGGGGTAGGCAGAGGTGTATAATACACCCACATTTCGCCAGTTATGTTATAGTCCCATGTAATAGGGGCCGAGCCTATTGCCATCAACCGGGCACAAATCCAGACTCCGGGCTGCTACTGAGAATTTCCTAAAGAAAAAACCCAATAACACTGCCCGACCCGGGAATCGAACCCAGGACCCCACGATCAGGAGTCGCGCTTGCCACTAGATCAACGAGGCAATGCTTCGAGAAACCTCGACAACGATACCTCATCATCATCATCATTTCAGCCGAAAGACGTCCACTGCTGGACATAGGCCTCCCCCAAACATCGCCACAACGACCGGTCCTGTGCCTTCCGCATCCAGCGGATTCCCGCGACCTTCACCAGGTCGTCGGTCCACCTTGTGGGGGGCCTACCCACGCTGCGCCTTCCAGTACGCGGTCGCCACTCCAGAACTTTACTGCCCCATCGGCCATCCGTTCTGCGAGCAATGTGCCCCGCCCACTGCCACTTAAGTTTGGCAATTCTTCGGGCTATGTCGGTTACTTTCGTTCTCCTGCGAATCTCCTCATTTCTGATTCGATCACGCAGGGACACTCCGAGCACAAATTGGTACTGAAACGTGGTCGCTCACAATGGGCCTGATAAGAAGGCTCAAAGTCACTCAAAGGGCAATGGAGAGGGCTATGCTCGGAGTGACAACGATACCTATATTGATTTAATTTAAAAGTCACGTCCGCCATCTAGGATCCCAAAATAAATGTTATATTAGTAATCAGTACCCCGAGAAACATCGAAAACGATATCCATATTGATTTAACTTAAAAAGTCGCGTCCGCCATCTTGAATCTCGAAATAGATGTTATATTCGTAATCAGCACCCCCGAAAACGTTACCCATATTGATTTTATTTAAAAAATCACGTCAGCCATCTTGGATCACAAAATAGATGTTATATTCGCAATCAGCACCCCGGGAAACCTCGAAAACGATACCCATATTGATTTCATTTAAAAAGTCACGTCCGCCATCTTGGATCTCAAAATAAAAGTCGCCTCGCCCGATCACACTTTTCGTAACGCATTCACCAGTTTTACTTCAAAAAGTCGCGTCCGCCATCTTAAATCTTAAAAAGATGTTACATTCGTAATCAGAACCCCCAGAAACCTCGAAAACGATACCTGTATTAATTTTATAAACAAAATCACGTCCGCCAATTTAGCTGTCGAAGTAGGTAAATAGTTACAAAATATTAATTCCTGCGAATAGACAATTTTGATTTTATTTATTTATTTATAATTTATGTACACACAATAACATATGAAAGGAGACAGCATTAAAATTATTTAGTACAAAGGTACTGCTTATTTCAAAGAAATTTCTACCAGCAGACCTGCGAGAGGAGAAATAAGTAAGAAATGTAGACAACAGTGTGTAAAAAGATAGGAAACTTAAAATTAGTTCTAATAAAGCAATAGATACTTAAATAAATACATATAAATTATATAGGTATAGGTAAATCTATACTATAATAAAACTGTAAAGGTCGAAAAGTCTGTACATTGAGTTTTTTTTCGCGAAAACCGTCTAGGGGGACTAGAAATAAGCTATAGAACACGAATCAATCGTTTAAAAAATTTACGTCTGTCTGTCTGTTTGTTACCTCATCACGTGAAAACGGCTGAACGGATCGTAATGAAACTTAGCATTTGTATTGGTATTAGTCTAACTTAAAATATAGGGTATGTTTTATCTGAATCGGTTGAGTAGATCCAGCGATACAGCTTGACCCCTCTATTGTATTAAGTTGCATACAAAGTAGAGGTCATGATTGTTGGTTGGATGCAGGTTGCAGGTTCCTAAAAATACAACTGGATTCTATTAGTATTATAGAAAATATAGAATAACATAACATAGCCCATCACTGTCCCGCTGCTGGGCATGGCCCTCTTCTTGGAATGAGAAGAGTTAAGGAACTAGATATTGTTAGTGTAATAGATTATCATAACATAATCAGCTCATTACCTACTGCCCCACTGCTGGGCACGGACCTCTTCTCGGAATGAGAAGAGTTAAGAAACTAGAAAATATAGAATAACATAACTTAGTCAACCCATTACTGTCCCACTACTGGGTATGGCCCTCTTCTCAAAATGAGAAGAGTTAAGGAACTAGATATTGTTAGTGTAATAGATTATCATAACATAATCAGCTCATTACCTACTGCCCCACTGCTGGGCACGGACCTCTTCTCGGAATGAGAAGAGTTAAGAAACTAGAAAATATAGAATAACATAACTTAGTCAACCCATTACTGTCCCACTACTGGGTATGGCCCTCTTCTCAAAATGAGAAGAGTTAATGAACTGGATATTATTAGTATTCTAGAATAACATAAAATTACCAGCCCATTACAGTCCCACTGCTGGACACGGGCCTCTTCTCAGCATAAGAAGAGATGTGGTTAGTGTTATAGAATAACATAATCAGCCCAATTACTTCCCACTGCTGAGCATGAGCGTCTTCTCAGAATGAGGGAGTTTAGGGCTAATTCCATGAAATTCCATCACCTTAGCCGGTTGGTTGTAAAAACAAAATATAGTATGGTCGGTAAATAGTGTAATCGTCTGTGTAGGCGCTTATATGTATATATTTGAAGATATTGTATTCATAATTTTGACACGATGTTATTTTCCGACATCCACGCGGACGGAGTCGCGGGCACAGCTAGTATGATATAAATATTATGCAATAACAAATTATGAGGAAAGGTAATGCTCTTTAACACGTCTTTTGAAGACAGATATGGATTGAGAATTCCGTATGTTAGGCGGGAGTGAGTTCCATAATCTTACTCCATGCACAGAGAAGGCATACGAATAGAAATCTGTTTTGTGAGGTTGAAATTTAAGAAGAGTTTTAAGGTGAGATCTGCAAGGAGCATCAGGTTTGAAAAAAGAAAAACGCTCTCGTAAGTAGGAAGGATATTTAGGATTGTAAAGGGTGTTATAAAGGAGACATAATATGCGAGTGTTCCTGCGAAGGCGAATCGGGAGCCACTTGAGTTCCTTGCGGAAGTGAGAAACATGATTGTATTTTCTAAGACCAAAAACAAAACGAATGCACAAGTTTTGCAGGCGCTCAAGCTTGTTTAACAGCTCCTCAGTGGCATCCAAATAACAGGCGTCAGCGTAGTCGATAATCGGCTGAATCAGAGTTTGAGCGAGAGAAATCTTAGTCTTTAAGGGCAAGATATTCAGCTATGCTATTCTCTAAGGATACAGCCTTGCGTGCAACGCTGCCGCAGCGTCGAAACCTTGATTTGGTATTCACTAAAGTACGAAAAGCTACACTAGCGCTCAAGGCTGTGACGGCCGTGAGTTGGAACTACTCGACGACAGAGAAATTGACACTTCTTCATACATTTTGGTATTCCGTAAACAAAAACCAGCGTCGAGATCGCTCACAGCCTCACGCACAGCCCAGTGTTACCAGATGGCAACTTTGAAATTATCACAAATCTAGAAAAAAAATATCTTATGTTTATCGCATACGTGAAGAATGACTCTCCTCCACAAAATTGGAATTAAATTGCTATTTAGAGGTCTCAAGTTTCTATTAATTAGTGTGTTTTATTTAACACTAGCTATGCCCGACCATACGTTCCTATCAACATTTTTTTTTCACAAAATCCATCGCGTGCTCCGCACTCGCAATGTTAAAAGCAATTCGCCTAAGTTTTATCGCAATAGGATGAATGGTATAGGAACGCATACGGGACAAAAAAGAAAAATATATTTTTATTTGTAGATAAATAAAATCAGAAAATTATTAGAAAAAGAAAAGAAAAATTTCTTATTGTCCCAGTTAGCAGCGTGCAACAGTTAAAAAAAACGTAACAATTCAAAGCAAAAAAAAAAAAACAGATACCTAACTAATCCAATGGCACTCAGTCTGATAGTCTGACTCTAGGTCTGACTGTCCTGACTGAACTGGTAACTGACGCAAACCGACCCACGAACTAAGACCGAACAAAATGAATAAGTGGAAAAGGACGCAGTATGCGGTTGGAAGGGAAGCATCGTTTTTTTATGGTCTTATGCGTGCATTTTATTCATTATGTCGTGTGCATCACACTGCACACATAATGAGTGAGAGTGACGAGAATGTATGCTCAAATGCTTGTTGTTAATGCTGGTTGTTGTCTAAAAAATTACTAAGCCTCAAAAATATCACAGCGTTATTAAAATTATCGTATGAATTTACAAAACTATCGTTCGATACCCTGCTATTATTTTTTACCGCAAAGGACTTGCAATCATCGTAGATGTACGATAATTATCGCACGTCTGGCAACGCTGCCACAGCCACGCTTCTATCTGTCTAATCTAAAAGCTAAAAAGCTACACTAGCGCTCAAGGCTGTGACGGCCAAGAGTTGGAACTACTCTACAGCGGACAATTTGACACTTCTTGAACATTTTGGTATTCTCTAAGCAAAAAACATCGTCGAGGTCGCTCACAGCCTGTCACAGCCTCGCCCTTAACCACGATTCTATCTGTCAAATCTAAAAGCTACAAATATTGCGCTGAGTCCTATATAGTTTAGTAACAAAAATCATTATTACTCGTAATTGAAAGTGCAAAGAAATGCAATAAAAGAAATGGAAGCAGATCACAGATGATTACAAGTCTCTATTTATTGGAAAAAGCTAAAAAAGTGAAGATTTCAAGAAAGCACGAAACGAAGGCAAAACAAGACAGTTCAACACTTTTCCCAGGATGTAGAGTTTATCCATATTTACAGGCTTTTTAAGGATTTAATTAATGTATTAGAAAGTGATTTTACTCCATATATGCCTCCATATATAACATCATTGACTGTATTCTAATTTTACTAACAGTTTTTTTAAGTATAGAATGTTTCTGAACATATGAGTACTATTGTTACTTATAAAGAATTTATTATTAGGTATACATATTCATACTTTTGATGTATAAATATGAGTTTGTGAAGATATTCGTTACACTCAATCACACTGAAACGGCGAAACAGATTTGGATGAAATTTGGCACGCAGGTAGACTATAACCCAAATTAACATATAGGCTACTTTTTATCCCATAAAAATAAAAAGCTCCCGAGGGATGCGAGATAAGTCTTTCTGTGATAAACGAAATTATATGCGGGCGAAGCTGCAGGCTAAGTCTACATAACATCACGCCTGTATTTCCCCGAAGGGGTAGGCAGAGGTACACCTCTACTATACATAGTAGGTACACCCATATTTCACCAGTTATGTTATAAGTCCCATGTAATAGGGGGCCTATTGCCATTAACCGGGCACAAATCCAGACTAAGTCTAGTTAGTAGGGCTGTCTTGTTTTTAATTTTTTGTGTGTTTATGTATGTACATACTAAAAGGCAATGATAAATTAAACATGTGTATTTTCCTTATCCATTTTTTATTTACATTGAAAGAAATAAGTAATATAATACATTATCATATTTTCCACCAAAATGCACACAAATCCTGCAGTGCTTGGGTCTGCCTTGATTATAACCCACTGATCACCATAAAAATCTCAGAATCCTTTTCTGGTTATCAATAAGGAGTCTTTGATTTTCCAACCAACAACAGAGACTCTTCAAAAAACCATTCATTTTTCAAACGCTTTTCTTCAATGGCGATAAATCTTTCTAAGGGATTCACCAGAGGATGGGCAGCAGCGTTCTCTAAGTATTTAAACCA
This sequence comes from Asteroscopus sphinx, assembly GCA_949699075.1. Lineage (NCBI taxonomy): Eukaryota > Metazoa > Arthropoda > Insecta > Lepidoptera > Noctuidae > Asteroscopus > Asteroscopus sphinx. The sequence goes on along the minus strand of OX453004.1, from coordinate 14,891,429 downwards.
CCAACTGCGATCGCCAACCCGCCTGCCAAGCGTGGCGATTATGGCATATCCCCCCAACATATGCTTGGAGGAGGCTTATATCCAGCAGTGGACGTCTTGCGGCTGAAATGATGAATGATGATAAATCTTTCAGTCCGGCTCGCCATTTGTGACTGCCTTTGTGAAGGTGGTGAGCGCTGGAGCAGACGTCGTTGTGCCGTTGTTAACAAACGACGCCTACGAGGTGCTAAAAAGAAAAATAACTTTAAGCAATTGGTTGTAAATTTAATAAAGGCAAGCCAAGCCGTCTAAAAGCTTCACATGCGCTTGGGATGGGATTACGCCATAGACTTATATATTACTAGGGTCTTGACAAGCTAAGATACACAGTAGATTTTAAAAGTGTTTTAAAACAATAACGTCCTTTGACTGTCGGCGTCCAAGAACTATTGATTAGTGTCTCGTTTTTACTTTGTTGATGGGTTAGTATCCCGTGGACCAAAACTTAAACAATAGCAAATAAAAGGTTAGATACCTTAAGGTTACCTATAACAATACTTACATACACTTAAGCTTCTTTTTCAAGTCACAAAACTATGTTTAAAACAATACAATTAAATGTGATATTATCGCTAATACAATAACTTAACTAAATACGAATAGAAATCAACTTCTAAAAAATTTACAAGTCTCAAAAATGTCGTACTTAAATATCATTAGGTAATCTGTGAGAAAATGTCAAGTGCAGTCCAAGGAACTTATATATCAAGCTGGAAAGCGGACGGCTGACTAAAATTCGGTCCGATGATTGGGGAGCCTTTTGTCTCTTTCTATAGGGTGTCCATACATGCAGGAAAGGGACAGCGGGCTCTCGGTAATACTATCTCAGAAGACCGGCCTCGACCGGTATTTTCTCCCTGATTTTGATTGAAGATTTTGGACCTTATATGAACGGGATATTATAAATTTTTGTAGTTCTTAAATTTCTCCGTACGCATTCTATCTTGGGTAAAAATTCTTTGGTGCAATCACAGAGTACTTTTATATATATGAAAAGTGCAGTGCAAGTGATTATATACTCTTTGGTGCAGTGTTGCCAACCCTTACCAAAAACTTTCTTAAAGAAAATGTTGACATCCCCCTAAACACCCCTAACTTTTCCTATTGCCAATGAATCATTCACACATAGCAAGCTAAAACTTTAAGAAATGATTTTTTAATGATTATTTTTGGTAATAAGTACTCATATTGATCAAATTAATATTATACCTTAGAGACATAAGTAGTTGACTTTGAGCCGTTTGGGGTCGAAACGCTCGGGCCATGGTGTCCGAGTGCGCGCTCCTTTTTTAAGGAAATCTCTAAGAGGCTGGTCGACACTTCGCGTGACCAGAGGGCTGGCTTGTTCTTTGGTCAAAGAATAAGCGTTGCCATTCAACGTGGCAACGCTGCCAGTCTTCTGGGCACGATGCCAGATGACAGCGGTGTGGAGGAATATTTTGCCGCCTAGGCGCGCTTTTTTGTATCGTTTTGTTTTGTACTTTGTAAATATTGTATCATTTTATTTTTTACTTTGTAGATATTGTACCTATAAGTCAACACCATCAAATATTTAGGCCACATAATAACAGCTATAAAATTTGATGAGTAAAACACCTAATTTATCTATTAAAAAAAAGTTCGGCGTAAAAAACAATAATCGAATGCAGGAATAAAAGACTTTTTTAAATCGCTTTTCTGGCAGAATTTAGGATAGTCCCATTTATATAATTATATTATTTGCACACCCCGGATGAGACAATAATAATTAATTAATTATTCCTTGACATGTTTCTTCTTACATAATATATTATGTTCATACAGTTTTTTAAGAACATTGTAAAACATCGCAAGGTAAAAATTCTAAATTCTAAATTTATTATTTGTCAAACATAGGTATGATGTATAAGATATGGTGTTAATTTATAAATAATCCAGTATCACTATGTTTTGCCTTGATATTAGGCGTACAAATTTGATAACTTATAGATAATACTTATTATAGATTTGTGGAAATTAATTGTTTAATAATAATAATAAGAGTTTTTATTAATATATATTAATGAATAATTTAACAAAGAAATCGGACTCTTGTGTATTTACCTAAAGTTTGTTGTATCTGTCAGAAAATCAGTTACTGAATAGTAAGCTTTCAGAACAAGAAAATCTTTGAGCTTCTTTTTAAATGTACGTATATCATCACTCATCAGTCAATTTAATGTTGTGCAAACCATCATAATGAGAGATTTGAAGAAATATCGCAATAAATTACACTTAAAAATGTCATACGATCCCAATAAAGTACGTTTTTTGCTATCGTGTATTTTGGCATTTCTTTTCAATCCTACGAATCGAACCACGATTGTGCGATCCAGTGGGGAGTACGAATTTCTCGTTCACAATGAATGTTTCTTTCGTAGTTAGTTTTAAGTCGTGCCACCACACGATCGTGCGCTTGTGTACATTAGGCAATTTAGGCGTTGAAATTTTGATACAGAACTCGAACCAGTCGGGAGTAAAGCTCCGGATAGGAACCAAATCGAAATAGAGTTAGAATCAAATTTTCAGGAGTAAGCCCCCAGCTCAGTTAAAGAATGGGATTGAAAATGGCGGACACTGGTGTGGTGCGAGTAGGTATTCCCTACTAGCATTAGAAATTACGTCATTTTCAAAGCCAATTAATAACTGCGCAAGTTATGCGAGTTAAATTGTAATTAAATTGTTTGCAATTAATTCTACTTACATGCCGCGTTCAAGAATTAACTCGATGTGGAGTTTTTATAATGCCATCTTTCTCACATTCACAGCAAAATGTTTTCTCTGTCCAGCTATCATTCCATATTTGCTGTTGTTGAGATTAATGCTGGTTTTGTTTGAAGCCCATAAAACCCCAAGAAATTCCTGGCCCTAAAAATATTCCTTTTAATACTTCTACCCCCTAAATTTAGGGGTAAAACCCTCAAGCTGTCAACACACAACACTGCAAGTGGTTTAGTTTTTTATTTACAGTAGAAGGTTCTTGCGTTTCGGCAAAGGAATCTTCATACAGCCTTAAAACTCGGCCCATAAAAATGTTACAAGCTCTTAGAATAATAACCTATTATTTGTAATTTTAATACGTTTCTTAAAAAACCTAAAACATTGATCTTATAAACCCATTAAACTCTCAGTCGAGAATTATCGATTATATTGTACAGATATTTGTGTCAAGCCCTAACTCGTCTACGCAACAGCGACGAGTCGACACAGCCTTCAGTTCGTCGACGAGCATAAATGCGTTAGTGAATACCGTTTGAATCAGCGTTGCGCTCTCGGACGTTCGTAAAGCTGTCTAAATGTCAAGCCTGTCATGACATACAGCCACGAAATTGTAAAGCGCAAACCACACCGAGAGCGGGTGCGGGTCGTGCGCGGGTCGGGTCGGGAGTACGGCGGGTATATTGACCTGTTTTTATATGGATGACATCACACGAAACGTGGGCGCGGGTTGGGCCAGAGCCGGGTGGAGCGCGGGAGCCACGCGTTTCTCCTGCCACTACAGACAGAGCGCGGGCCGCGCGGGTCGGGTCGGTCGTCGAATATACGTACCTATTCATAGAGTAACTTTTTGTACGTATTCACCGATATGTACTTACACAGAGAGCTTGCGTGGGTCATCAGCAGCGCGTATCAAGTGTTTGTCAACAAGCTGTTGTAATTATTTACAAGAAAAAACTCTTTCTCGTCATTTATCTAAATGATAGTGTTCGTAAACATTGCCTACTTACACTTTACTTACTTACTTACTTTTTTTTGCCTTTTGAAGAGAAGCTTCTATGGCGTCGTTGCACACGCCGCCGACCCGCGCTGTGTCAGCTGTGTGTGAAGTTCTCACTGTGAACACAACAAACAGTGCGGCTCACGCGAGCAACACGACCCGACTCGCGCCCGACCCGCACCTGCCTTGTGTGTGATTTGCGCTTTAGAGAATAGCATAGCTGTTATTTTACTCTAATTGAAAGTGCTCGGATGATTACAAGGCTCTATTTATTGGAAGAAGCTAAAATAAGTGACGATTTATAGAAAGATTGAAAGGCAAAACAATAAGAAAGTTCAAAAATATTTCCCAGGATGTAGAGTTTATCCTTATTTACAGACTTTCTGAGGATTTCATTTATGTAGGTATTGGAGAGTGATTTTAATCCATATACCTACATATGCCTCTGCAAATTCGTGCCGGTGGTTTAACTACTAGGCTGAAGGTTTGTTTATAGCTTGGTTTCTTAATAAATTATGATTAATAAAGATACCATCAAAAGATTGTATTACATTCGTAATGTTTCAGGTATTATGCACTCTTTATCATTTTTGGCTAATGGAAGTTACCAAAAAATGTAGACACATATGTGTCCCAGGCTTCTGCTTCTAGAGCCATCCACCAGGTTGTTGATGATAGAAATAATATTAACATTATCAACAAATATATCAGATTTCTTCAAAATCATGATGGACAGCAAGTTCTCAAGGAAAGATAAATGTTATAATACATATAAGTATTATCAGCTTAGACATAATTCTTTGTTATTCTTATTGTTATACCACATTTAAGTAAAGAAAGATTGACTAATAATATGAATATTATTATGGAAAATAAGTTGAGTACCTACCTACATTACTATTCATTTAATTGTTCGTGTCTGTAAGTTTATCTGGAACTCTGCAGCAGTGATAGTTTTGTTTTATAAATTGATTGACTGTATTATAGTTTTACAAACAGTTATTTAAGTAAATAATGTTACTTACCCTACGAGTCCTATTGTTTGTCGAAATAAATAATTTATTATCATACATATTCATAGTTTTGACAGCTTTGACTAATTTTTAGTAGACAGCATGTCGGTGGTAACATTTGAATTACAAAAACCGTTCTTACTGCTTACAAAATAAACTGTCAAGGTCAAACTGTTACCACTGACATGCGGTCGAATGTACTACAAGGCAATGAGAAATTAGAAATATGTATTTTCATTATCCATTTTTTATTTACATTAAAAGAAATAATTTTATTCTTATTTGTTTAACAAAATTACTAATTCCTATTAAATTATTCATATTTTCCACCAAGGCACTGGGGGATGCACACAAATCCTGCAGTGTTTGGGTCTGCCTTGATCATGACCTACTAATCTCTATAAAAAATATCAACATCCTTTTCTGGTTGTCAAAAAGGAGTTTTCTATTTTCCAACTGTCTTTCTGCAAATATCCTCTCATTATACTAACACTTTTCTTCAATGGTGACAAATCTTTCAGTTAGGCTCGCCATTTGTGACTGCCTTTGTGAAGGTGGTGAGCGCTGAAGCAGACGTCGTCGTATCATTGTTAAAATAACTATGCCTACGAGGTGCTTAAAACAAAAAATCAAGGTTGTGAAATGAATAAAGGCTAAAATCTTCCAAGCCGTCTAAAAGCTTCTCCAATTGCGCTTGGGATGGGACCCCGTTTCTTGACATGCACACAGTTGTTAATACAATGACATCCTTTGACTGCCCGGAGCCCGAGAACAATTGATTTTCTATTGTGGCTCGTTTTTGTTCGTTGTAAACCCATTAAATTAATAACCCATGTTATTAATTTACCATCCCGTGGACGACAACCATAACAAATGTAACAAAATTTGGTTAGGCATAATAATATTTACTACATATCTACACTTCAGCTTCTTTTTCAAAAAACTATTATTAAAACAATACAGTTCAGTTTAGTACAATCGCTAATATAATAATTTATCGAAACACGAATAGAAAGAAGCATTACCTACTACAAATACAAACAAAATCACAGAGAAAATAATCACTACGTTACAAACAAAATGTCAGTCAGTGATCAAAGATAATATAATCGCTACGTGTCAGTGATTATTTTACTCAAACTTCTTGGTCATTCATGGTGAATAATTACATTATTTTTGATAAATGCAGTGCTGCCAGTGTACTTTTGTCAAAAGATACCTGAGAAGAGTTATCCAAAATTAACCATTAATATGAAAAGTAATTTTCGATTAACTTAAGATTCAATATAGTCTACGCAGACGAAGTCACGTGCAAAAGCTAGTTTTATTAAACATTTACAATTGTAGCACTGCCAGATATTTACGTAACACTTTACTTTTAGATATTTTCAGTTTTCTATCGTTTTCAACTACTTATACAACGTGTATCAGAAATGCGTGGTCATATGTTAAGAGCTCATTCAGGGCATAGCATAGAACAACTTTTACTATGGGACCAAACCTGAAATCACGAAAAAAATATCAGCTGTTCCCTACTAAATCATCGATGTCGCTCGACAAAATGTAATGATCAGCTGATATTTTTTTCGCGATTTCAAGGTTAGTCCCATAGTAAAAGTTGTTCGATAGCATTCCCTGGATAAGCTCTTCAAATATGACCACACATTTCTGGTACACGTTGTATACTAGCATATGTGTACTCGCATTCAGATGAAGTTTTTAATTAAATAGATAAAAAAGTTCTTGTAGAACACTACAATTTCCCATTAAATCAGCTGGAGGTACCTGTAGTCCATCAAAGGAATCACGCAAAGTACTGTAGGCACGTTCGTGTAGGTAAATAATAATAAATTGTTGTTGGTTCCTCGATTATAGCTTGATGCGTAGTTTATTATTGCTAAGGTACCGTGTGGTGCCGGACGTATTGCATGAACGAATTGCACCACCCTCTCTCTTCTCATGGGTGTCGTAAAAAGCGACTAAGGGATTCACCAGAGGATGGGCAGCAGCGTTCTCTGAGTATTTAAACAACCAACTGCGAGCGCCAACCCGCCACCGGAGATAATCTCGTCACGCGTGACCGGCCCTATGCTCTAGAGTAGTTCCTAGGAGTAGGCTTAACCGCCACTGTGTTAGGATTAGGTAGGTCTTCGCCTCGCCGGCGAGGCTTGCCGCTTAACGGCGATTCGCGAAACGCGTCTCCCATCCGATATACCGAAAGTCCACCACTTTCGAGAAAACTATTCCCGATGCAGCAACGGCTGCCAGGGGGACATAGCGGCGGGTCCCCCCGCAATGCCCCAGTAAGCCGAGGTTCGAGCCCTCCCTTGGGGGACGCCCTTATGCGGTTTTGCAGTTAGGGTATCCATTCTGGGTACCAATTCTGCGAGAGTCCAATCAAAAAAAAATAATTCGCCCACCCGCCTGCCAAGCGTGGCGATTATGGCATATCCCCCCCCCCCCCTTGGGGGGGTGGCCTTTGGCGTTTTTCGGCTGAAATGATGATGATGATGAAGTTTTAGTGTAAGAACAGAAGTATAATTGGGTCGGTATCTTTTGGTCTCGATCTCGATATGTCTAGGTTGCCCGTAAGACTAGATCGCGAAATGACTGGATCTCGATTGGACTAGACATCGTAACGTCTACATCTCAAAATATTTTACATCTGTAAACAGAACAGTATCAAGCGCTCGTTGTAACACGCCGCGCTACGCGTTTTCTCAGTACCAAGTAGTACGCACGGCTACACATCAAGCTGTACATTTCAAGTATAAGCTGATCTCGCATTGTACGGAAAGCCTATGCAATGCGAGGTCAGCATAAACTGGAATAGTACAGCTTGATGTGTAGCCGTGTGTACCAACTATTTAATTCTGTGCACACGCATTGTTGTGAATACGAGTTAGTTATCTACATGGTAATAATATATTTGAAATTAACACATCTATTACTACGATCCACGACGACAAAAAATAGCTTAAAAAGTAGATTGCTTGTTATTTGTAATACGGCTTTAATTAGTGCGAGAAGAGATTACTTTGTGCATAAATTCATAATAAGTAACAATAATTAATAATATATTACTGTTTATAATTATCACATCATCTTCATCATTATCATCATTTCAGCCGAAAGACGTCCACTGCTGGACATAGGCCCAAGCATCGCCACAACGACCATAACTATTTTAACATAAAAAATGTAATTTGTGGAGATAAATAAAACATTTTTTTTGATTATTTATTTTATATAATATCAATAAAATTCCATTCCAACATTACAATAAAATATCTAATTCGATTTCGAAAAGATACCTAAAAGCTGCCTAAAAGTTACCTTTTAAGTCGTCTAACCTGGAACTTGACCGAGATAAAAATTACCTAAAGGTTACGAAAGTAACCTTCTGGCAACACTGGAAAAAGTCAAAGGTCAAACTTGGTTTGTTTTTAGGGTTCCTTACCCAAAGGCTGCCAAACGGTACCCTATTACTCTCGCTACGCTGCCCGTCCGTCCGTGCGTCAGTCTGTCTGTCCGTCCGTCTGTCTGTGACAGGGCTTTATCTTTGTAACGGTCATAGATAACCAGTTGAAATTTTTACAAAATATGTGTTAATATGGTGCATATCACGACAAATACTAAAAATAAAAAGTAGTCTAAAACCAAAGGGGGTCCCCATACAAGAAACCTCGAAAAACATGCATTTTTTTCAACGTTTTTGTTTCTGCTCTATCATCAAAACGGTAATACATACCAGCGTCAAACTTGGTCTAATTATAGTGCATACTATGTAGTTTAGTAATTTTATATGTGGTGGTACCTGCGTAAGAAAGAGATGCAAAAAAAAAATTCGCTCACGGTGCTTTGATGTCTTTTGATGAACTCTCGTAAATTAAATCAGTTTCTATGGGGTATCAGGTCGAAGGGTGGTACGGAACCCTTACTGCGCGAGTCCGACTCGCACTTGCCCGGTTTTTTTTTTAACATTTATTTTAAAGTATCATGGGTCTCGCAAAGGAATCGTCATTCAGCCTTAAAACTCGGCCAGTAAGAATATTATAAGCTCTTAGAATAATTAGGTATATACTATTTAAAATTTTACTACATTTCTTAAAATACTTAAAAATAGACCTTTATTATAACTTTTAAACTCATTAAACTCTCAGTCGACATTAATCGATTATGTTATAAAGATATTTGTGTCAAGCCCTAACTCGTCTACGCAACAGCGACGAGTCGACACAGCCTTCAGTTCGTCGACGAGAATAAACGAGTTAGTGAATACCGTTTTGCGCTCGCGGTCGTTCGCAAGGCTGTCTCGACGTCGAGCCCGTCTCGACGTACATCCACGAAATTGTTAGTTAGTGAATAGCACTGCTGGAGACATTTTAGCGAATGAAAAGAGAAATGTACTTTACGACTTACCTGGTTGACGTGTGTACGCCAAGAGAGATCAGAGTCTAACATGACACCAAGATTTTTAGCAGATTCGGTATAGTCAATTTGCACACCATCAAGATACAGAGGCAAAGAAAAATTTATTATCATCCTACCTCAAATGTTTACCCCTGTTGACTTAGAAGCTTGATTTTTTTTTACTCCAAGTGATCGTAGACCTCTATTTGATATTAATTTCAACTTGATACCTCTACACATTTCTGAGAGAAACAAAGTCTTGACAGGCGGACAACAAAGTGATCCTAAAACTCAGTAGCTTTTGCCGTTGCCGATATAAAAAATATTGACAGACGGACAACAAAGTGATTAACTTTTGGCCCTTGGTTACGCTACTGATAGGAGTAGCGTAACCAAGGGCCAAAAGTTAAGTCGAACATTCTTTATTGAACTAGGATAATATAACTTTTCCGAACGTTGTTCATGGGGATCGAGGGGCCCTTTGAGCTTGGGGGCCCCGGGGCAATGCCCCGCCTTGCCCTGCGGTAGCTACGCTACTGGATCCGTTTTTTCCAATTGAGGTACGGAACCCTAAAAATAAATTTTATGGTAGCAGTTTAGGTACTTTCTAGGCCATAAATTAAATCGAGTTATTGAGCGTTCTTCCCGGCGGATGGAGACCCTCACGGGACTACGCCACACTAGTCCGGTTAAGCAGCAATAGTAGGTAGGTACTTAGGTGCTGCATGCGAGATATCCGTTAAAAAACTTTTTAACAAAAAAAAACAGACTTCAAAAACCGTAACTAAAAAGTAAAAAATAATCCTTGTATGTATTACAAAATCTTTTCATAAGCCAACATTTTGAAGGCGGCGTGTGATTTTCCCTTTCTTTATGCATGTAGATGTAGATCTATTTCACGATCAATCATCGTGAGCGTCATGTAATGTGCAGTCGAGCGCATATCGATAGTAAAAAAACAGTAACCAGTTTATGCGGTTGACTGTACATTCAAAATCAACATTTCAAAATCTTTTCATAAACCAACGTTTATGACTCAGTTTATGAAAACATTCTGAAATACCTAGGCACAAGGATAATTTTTAACTTTTTTTTAGTTAAGGTTTTTGGAGTCGGTTTTTTTTTGTTAAAAAGTCTTTATTTCATACTTTTTAGTTGATAATTGCGAGGGCTAATTCATAGGCGTACCTACATCCACCAAATCGGCCAAACATTCTTAGAAAAACGCAACTATTACAAGATCATCTAGATTGGATATTCATTCATCTGGATATTTCGTTGTATTTCAATTGAAATTTATAGTTTATCTTAATGATTATCGCCTTTTCTAAAATATGACATATATTACGACCGTTTTGATAAAGGAAACAATGATTATTTTGGGAAATTACATCGTGTCCGCATATTTAAAGCTTTTAAGTTACTTATTTTATGATACCAAAATTTTCCCAAAAAAATATCAACTGAGCAGTACAATCTACTTTGATACCTTGGCTGCACTATTGTCTATGATATCTGTGCTACATAATTATCACTAGTCAGCCATTTTTGTGATGTGCATTATTTTGTTTGGTGAGGTGCAGATATTTGTCGTCGAAAAAAATTGTACTGGTTAATTTAAATGAAAATATTAATATTTTACTTGAAAACACAAATTATATAATTAATGTAATGTTTAAGGTATAGTTAGAAGCTGCGTACGCGCCTGTATTTACGTCGTAATTCCGTAAAATTGAGAATGTTTGACGAGAGGTCAGGTTTTAAGTTACTTTTATGTGACTTATGTTACCATTTGTTACAATTTTTTAAATTACGTAACATAAAAGTGGTATAAAGCTTGAAAAATTTGTTCTGAAAATGCCTTTAAAAACTTTTAAGTTACCAGCTACCTTTACTTTATAGTTACTTTTATGTTACATGAGGCCAATTTTACGGCCTTACCCATAAACTGATTTATTGAAGCTGGTTAAAAAACTACTCAACTCATAAAATTTATATGGGACCCTTTGGTTATTTACTTGTCTAGATTGAGTGTTGTGCTGCATTTGCAACAAAAGTGACAGGCCAGAATTAATTGGCGCTTGTGTGCGTAGAACGCACACAAGTACGCTCATTACATTTGTTTTACACGCGCGATGCGTCACCTGATGATCCGTGTGTGCGTACTGAGTAATACCAGCTATAGAATATTTCCCATGAAATTAGGGAAAAAAAGATATTTTGATTTTTAAGTATCTATTCTATTATAGGTAGGTAGGTACATATTTTTTTATCACATTAGGAAATGGTGTAATGGATTAACAACTAAAAAAAAAAAAAATATATGTATATATCTATCTATACATACATATAATAAGAATGTAAGTCTGCCGTGTCTGTAGAATGTATATTTTTGCAACAAAATTAGTAGGGAGGAATAAGAATAAGTAATAAAATAAATTCCAAGTTTTTTTTTAATGTTTGTCTGTTTATCTGTTTGTTTGAACGCGCATCACGTTAAAACTACTGGATTTATTTGAAATAATTTGTAACATAATTATTGGGCATATTTTGAGGTTACACTTAGTCTTTATTTGATAAAAATCGGTTCACTCTATCAGAAGTTATGTCAATTTAAAGTGTACCAGAAAGTAAGTTTGCTAACATGTAGCGGTACTATTACCCAATAACAGGTAGCGCTAAGGCTGAGGGCACGAAACGAGCGGTGGCCGGCGATGAATAAAATGGATGAATGACATTAGTTGTAAGAGGTTGTAAGTAATGAATATAACGTAGTGGTCATATTCTCTTTGGTAATGAAATGTTTAAAATAATGTTAATATTAATTTTAAACGAATCCAAATTGACCGCAGCCACGCGCGCCCGCGTCGTACCGCGTCGCCTGTTCCGGCTCAATCTGGCGTGATTTGTGATTTTTTACTGTTAATTTGCTTTCAGGCAAAAAAACAAAAAATACATTAGATTAATACCAGGCAGGTGTGTGCCAACGACTTAGTAACATCACAATTATTATTTACAAAAAAAATATAACTTTTGCGCACACCTGCAAGGAAACAAAAGCCGAAATTCAGTTGGACCTCCGTTGTTATAGATGAGTGGGTACGGTCATAAATTAAGTCGGTACTTTTGAGTGCATAAAACAATGACTACTTTACTTATCTATACATATAATAAAATCGCTATGAAGAAAAAACTGAAAAATTGTTTTTTTTTATGATAATTGCTACGCTTACTAGGAACAATAAATTGCAATTTTTAGAGTTGCTGCCTGTTTTTAATAGATAAACGCCAAAACTACTGGTGAATTAGTTGAAATTTGGCAAAAATTACCGTTACACACCGGCTCAGGTAATTTATAGTCTGCAAATCATCACGCTTTTTTGCATGGGAGGTGATTTATACAACATTATGTCTATAAAGCTATGTCTTACAGCAAATATTATGATATGTTTCAATTTATATACCCATAATTGTCACCATTATGTTAAAAGAACCATTTTTTTAATCGACCGTCACGCTATATCTCAAGGGAGCTAACCAACAGTTTTTAGAAACCAGAACGCGTATTTCATAGGTAATTACTAATTTGCCTAGCGTCCTCACGGATGTCCTGCGAATGTTTTATTCTGAGATCGAATCCCAGCCTCCGTCTTAGTTTTTGGGTTTGTTAAGTTCATCATCCTCCGAGCCTTATCCCAATTATATTGGGGTCGGCTTCCAGTCTAGCCAGATGCGGCTGAACATCAGTATTTTACACGAAGCGACTGCCATCAGACCCCCGCAACCCAGTTACTGGGTAATACTGACATTCGGAGGTTAGACCAGTTGTCAGACTTTCAGGCTTCTGACTACCCGTAACGACTGCCATAGATATTCGTATGACAACCAGGACCGACAGCTTAACGTGCTCTCCGAGGCACGGAGGGGTTTCGAGGTATAAAGAAACGGTCACCCATCCACAGACTGACCGGGGCAAGTGCAGCTTAACCTTGCAGATCGTACAATCCGCGCAGTCGTTGCTTAGCTACGAGAGTTAAGTTATGTTTTAGAAATTTTTTTTTATCATTTTGTCTATTTTTGGGATTCACCAGAGGATGGGCAGCAGCGTTCTCTGAGTATTTAACCAACCAACTGCGATCGCCAACCCGCCTGCCAAGCGTGGCGATTATGGCATATCCCCCAATATATGCTTGGGGGAGGCCCGTGTCCAGCAGTGGACGTCTTACGGCTAAAATGATGATGATGATGATGATTTTGTCTATTGTTAGTGTAGTCATTATCAATATTTTATGACGCACGGTCTTCCTTCTTCTCAGAATGAGAACGAGGTAACTTAATCCAACACGCTGGCCTGATTTGGCAGACTGCACAAGTGCACATAGTCACAGATATGCAGGTTTTTATCATTTTTAACGTATAATCACGTTTACTCATATGGTACAAGGTGGTATGTAGGCTATAGTCATAGACACGGAAACATGTTCCGAAAAAAATTACGATGCTCAGTATCTAAACACCGTACAAACAAAACACATGTATCATCAAAGTAAGACGAATTTTTGAGCAAATTAAGATGAGTTGTTAGGAAAAATGTTAAATAATCGATTTCAAAAAATATCGTAACAATTGATATATTGTTTTATTTGGAATGAAATGAGCTGTCTAGCTCTATTTATTATGATTATATGGCATATCCCCCCAACATATGCTTGGGGGAGGCCCATGTCCAGCAGTGGACGTTTTTCGGCTGAAATAATGACGATGATCTGGCGCTATGTTTGCCATTGCATTGAAGTTATAATTTGTAGAACAGCACCCGTCACAAAAAAAGTGAAGACAACGACATGCCGAGGAAAAATAAAAAAATCTATCACGAAACCCGCGCCTAAATCGACCAAAACTTCATAGCAATGCGTAAAGATGTCGTATCTATTGTTAGAATAAAAAAATCACATCAAATGGATAATAATTTCATGAAAAACATACAAACACAAAAACAACACAAACAAGCCGAAATAGATCATCATTAACCCAGCCTTTTCCTTTGAAAAAAACTATTTTATGTGGCACGACTTACTGTCTTACCTCCTACAATTCGATTACTTGGGGAAACCAATATTGTGAGTTTAAAGAAATACCTGTCGATTAATTCTTATGACTACTGGGACTGACAGTTTAACATACGTTTCTGGATTCAGAGAGATATCGATGTGTATGTAACAGTCAACCATCATCTGGCTAGGACATGAATACGCATTGAACGCGGGTTAGTTTGATAGATGTACAAGTTTGTCACCGGTTTCATTATTTAGGGTTTTTATTTGGAACAGCATTTTTTAATTAGAAATAAAGAAAGAAAATATATTTATTTGCGTCTAGAGTGACGCACAAACTTAGCAAAAATATAAAGATTGATAGATGTTCAATTTTGTCACCGGTTTCATTATTTAGGGTTTTTATTTGGAACAGCATTTTTCAATTAGAAAGAAAGAAATAAAATATATTTATTTGCGTCTAGAGTGACGCACAAACTTACCAAAAATATAAAGAAAAAAAAAAGAAAACAAATACAGGTAGAAATATTCAAGTGGTAAGATATGCGTCACATCCGCGCAAAACGGCCATCGCCATTAGGTATGAGTATGACATTACATATCAGATATTGGGTGTTGTAGTTTTTTACGTCCTTAGTTCACTTTTTTTGTAACGTTGTCTGCACAATAGAATTTCTCCTATAATGTGAGTGCGTTTACAGGCACTACGTTTTATCCTGGAATCGAACTTGCCTTCAGTGGCAAGTACAAACAGTTTTTTTCCCTTTTCATCATTTGAACAAATTAAATGTAAAAGAGAAGGAATTAAACAATTTCCAATACAAAGGAAACATTTATTAGTTGCTAAAATATTTTCCCAGTGAACAAAGTGTAAATAATATTATCATGTTATATTATTCCGTATCAATCAATCAACTCAGCCTATCGCAGTCCACTGCTGGACATAAGCCTTTTCCGTATACCTACTAATAAAGAATGACTATGCTACTTTACTACAAAAGTTTTCTAAAAAAGAACTAGAAGACATCAGTAGATAATTATAGAAAATTACGACAATGTTTATATGAATACGACATAGTGTTACTTTCCGACATCCACGCGGACGAAGTCGCGGGCACTGCTAGTGTGAAATATATTTATAACTAGCAGTGCCCGCGACTTCGTCCAGCAGTGGACGTTTTTCGGCTGAAATAATGACGATGATCTGGCGCTATGTTTGCCGTTGCATTGAAGTTATAATTGCCCTCGGCAGGATTTTATTGCCCGTGCCCAGGATGCACCGGCCAAACAACTGCCGATCCCTCCAGACGTGTCCAGAAGGACAAGCAGCCGTCAGGCACATGTGGAGGTTTTCTGGCCAGCACCCCATACCTACTGTACCTACACAAGTCTTGTTTACATCTTTTCAGTTATTATTATACGCAGACGGGTTTTTTGGTTTTGTTAATTAACTTTTTTATTTTAAAATTTTTAGTTCTGTCATGTTTTATCGCGCTATTAATGTAATTTATTTTTTACGATGAATATTTTGTTGTTTTTTAGCATTTCTTATTCCAAATTACATTTAAATATATAAGTAGTATATATTTTTGTAAAGCGTTTATAAAGCCCTTTATTTTGATACCCCACTCGATAGGTTTTGAGGGAAAAAAAATTTTTTTGAAGACTTAAAATGGCGCCAAAATGCGGCCATTTTATTTTTTATAATGGCGACGCGGTCGCGCGTGGCTACGGTCAATTTGGATTCGTTCAAAATAAATATTAACATTATTTTAAACATTTCATTACTTACAACCTCTTACAACTAATAGGAGATATGGCCAACAGAAGTTTTAACCACATATTTGAGTAGAGCTCGTCGAGCCCTTTCATTTGAGTACCAACATGATAGGTCTAAGACCTATAGTTTCGGAGATATGGTCAACAGAAGTTTTAACCACATATTTGAGTAGAGCTCGTCGAGCCCTTTCATTTGAGTACCAACACGTTCCATCTCTAACCCCAAGAAACCCTGAAATTGTCACTATCAATGTATAAAAATAAATTAATATTCGCCATCTTGGATTTGAAAATGGATGCCATATTTGTAATCAGCACCCCAAGAAACTGCGAAATGAACACCCATATAAATTTATTTAAAAAACCGCCGACTTGGATTTCAAAATTGAATGCTTTATTTTTTGTAATTAGTACCCCAAAAAACCCCGTAATTGTCACTCATATCAATTTTAAAAATAAATTAATATCCGCCATCTTGGATTTGAAAATCGATGACATATTTCTAACAAACATAACATAACATAACATCACGACTGTATTTCCCCGAAGGGGTAAGCAGAGGTGTAATAGTACACCCACATTTCGCCAGTTATGTTATAGTCCCATGTAATAAGGGGCGAGCCTATTGCCATTGACCGGGCACAAATCCAGACTCCGGGCTGCTACTGAGAATTTCCTAATGAAAAAACCCAATAACACTTTGCCCGACCCGGGAATCGAACCCAGGACCCCACGCTCAGCAGTCGCGCTTGCAACCACTAGACCAACGAGGCAGTCAACAACAACAAGCACCCTAAGAAACCATGAAATTGACACCCACATCAATTTATTAAAAAAAAAAAACCGCCATCTTGGAATTTGAAAATAAATGTCATTTTTGTAATCAGCACTCCAGGAAATCTAGAAAGTAACACCCATATTTCATTTAAGAAAAACGTTTGGAAATTTTTAGTTGCAACATGTATTGACGCTCGTTTAGGCTCAATGCGCACTGATATGAATTCGTACGAATTGACACCGCAAATTCTGGAATACAATAAACCGCACACTCACCGCAATGCGCGCGCTTCCATCGTATGATTCGTATGCCTTTGTCAACAGAAGTTCCGGTGTGAATTCGCACCGCAACCACACCGCAGTGCGCATATGGTTCGCGCTAGGACCTCGAAGGTTACGCGTATGGTGATTGTATGCAACTCGGGCTCGAAATATATTTTGATCTTGATCAAACATAATTTATCAGACGCTCACTTGGGAAATTTTCACTTCAAAGAACAGGCAACACTGGAAATATGGCGTCAAATAGCGATACATATTTAGATAATTTTACACTTTGTTAATTTAATTGTTTGCAAAATTATTAGTAATTGAAAGTTTATTGACCGATGACAGGTAATTTTTGTTATTTTTTTCAATCGTCCTTCATAATTCCTACTCACTTTTATAGCGCATTATCGTTATTTTTATAAGCCATAGAATTTGTGTTTACCGTACAATGACAGAAGCGCCTTACATATATCATTAATCTGTGGAAGCGCCACTGATCGGGCGGGACCTAGCTTATCACCCAACTAGGGGGTGATATATTTTTTGACGTTTAGTCACTTAGACTAGCTATCTAGATAAATAAATAATCAAAGATGGGACCATCGCGCGGGCTACCTCTACCCAGGGACCGAAAACCGCTATAAATTACGGTACAGGTATCGAAGATTTTAGGTAATTTTTAAGGTTGAGGTTACCGCTATCTGAGTAATCAAAAAAAAAACATGTTACCTCTATTTAGGTTACCGTTTTAATACCGGTAACCTAAAAATGACCTTGTTTTCGAGAAACAGAATATCGCAATGCCTACAATTTGCAAATATGTTTGATCACGGGCTCGTATAAAATTCGTGCGCATTTGTGATTGTCGCGTAGTCGCGTTGTATTAGGTCAACGCCCAAGGAAACCTGCACTTCTGAAAACCAGAATAAGGGTAGAATTAATAGGGTGATACTAATTTGGAATTATCAGGCCATAATATAATTATAATCAAATAAGTCGGTCAGAAAATGAGTCGGTTATTCTGCTGATGAATTATAGAATACTGAAACTTCATATGTGCCACTGCCACCAGCATCTCCTACATTAGATCCGAATGCATCTACTCCAGAGGTAGATTCAAATGCGTCTGTTTCAGATTTATCTTTTGATATTTCATTAACTGGCGAAATTTTTATACAAATTACACATCAAATTGTGCGCATTATCATGGGTAGTACTAGGGAACAACAAGATCAATACACCAACATTACAGCCATAATGTACTTTTATTAGATTGAAGATTTGCCTTCCAAAGTCTCACCATAATCCAATGGCTATACAGCTCAATAGACGCCTAATGTGGAATATAATGCGTACAATATATTCTGCCACTAGCTGAGGCGGGGTACTGCAATCCGATTGGCCCTACCAATGCGACTATTGGCTAATCACTATTGCGGCAGTTTTGACGGCTCATGTAAGTGGTTGAAACAGATTTGAAGATTTTTTTAAGTGCGAATAGTGGCGACCTACATTAGTGAAATTTCATAGATGTGTTGCAGACATCGGTCGCCTGTTATGAGGCATCTATGGGCTGTATCGTCGTTGCCATAATCTAACATCATCAGACTATATTTATAGTCCACTGCTGGATATAGGCCTCTCCAATGGTACGCCACTGACATCGATCCCCGGCCGCTCGCATTTAGTTTCTACCAGCCACCTTGCCACCTACGTTTACCGATTCGCGGTCTCTACTCAAGAATACGTCTGCCCCAACGGCCATCGGTTCTTTGGCTAATGTGGCCGGCCCACTGCCACTTCAGCTTGCTAATCCTATAGGCTATGTCGACAACTTTGGTTCTCTGTCGGATCACCTCGTTTCGGATTCGATCCTTCAGAGAAACTCCGAGCATAACCCTTTCCATAGCACGCTGAGCTAATTTAAGTTAGTGGTCAAACCGTACCGTGAGTGTCCATGTCTCAGCTCCGTAAGTCATGACAGGCATGACGCACTGATTGAAGATCTTAGTCTGAAGGTTCTGTGGTGACGAGAAGATTCGACGAAGTTTCCCGAATGCGGCCCAGCCCAGCTGTATGCTTCTGCTAGTTTCTCTTTCTAAATTGTTTTTACCGAACTGAAATGTTTGGTAAACACAAACACAAAAAACTTCGACAGCGTCACCGAACGTTGTTATCAACAACAACCGCCTCCAGAGTTACATGCTCATTGAACATAAGTATGGTTTTATCACAGTTCATCCAGACACCGATGCGTAGGGAAGAATCAGTTAGGCCAACCAACATCCGTCGCAAGTCCTGCAGTGATTCAGCCATAATGGCGATGTCGTCTGCAAACCGCAAGTGCGAGATGTACTCGCCGTTGATATTTATGCCGCATCCATTCCAGTCCATTGTTTTAAACATATCCTCCAATGTGCTGGAAAACAATTTCGGAGAAATCACGTCACCTTGTCTTACGCCTCAAAGCAGGTGGATATGCTAAGTTTGCTGGTTCTGGATTTGGACTGTCATTGTGGTGGCATCATACAGACATTTTGACACTTGGATATCAACTCGGCCTACCGCAGTCCACTGCTGGATATAAGCCTCTCCCAAATTGCGCCACAACACTCGGTCCTCTGCCTTCCGCATCGAGTCCCCACCAGCTACTTTCATCAAGTCGTCGGTATGTATCGTCAGTCAACTTGGCATCGCTGCAGGGACTCCAGAACGGACCAGGTTTCGATGGAGTCAAAGGACTTCTAGTCCACAAATGATAAGCACAGGGGCTGATTATACTCTTCATACTTCTGCATAATCTGCCGCACTGTGTGAATGTGGTCTATGATGCCATATCCTCCTCGAAAACTGGCCTGCTCCGGTGGTTGAAACTCGTTGAATGTACACACAAGCCGATTCGTAACGATTCATGAAAATAGCTTATAGACGTGGCTTAGAAGCGAAATGGGCCTCGATAATTATTCAATAGGGTCTTGTTACCTTTTTTGAAGAATAGTACGACCACGCTTCTGCGCCTCGCCTCTTGAGTTCTCCCTGAAACGAGGAAAGAATTGAAAATTTCCCGAAGCTCTTTTAATGGAGTTCGGTCGTAATTCCATCTACCGTTTAAGAGCCGCCTCGATTTCGTCTTGGCTAATTTCTGGCAGATCTTCTGTTAAATGTTGGGTCAGAGTGGCTCTAAAATCCTCATTTAGGGGTCAGGTCGAGATGCATACGAGTCATATAACTAGCCATAGAAATCATCCACCTCGGAAAGGAACTCTGGCTTCGAAACGACAAAATTTCCACGGGATGTGGTCAACTTCGTTAGGTGGCTTCTTTCTAAGAACTGGACGAGCAGCTTCGACCCCCGATTTTTCTCAATCGATTTTTCAGTAGAGCTTGTATTAAAGCGTCGGAGGTCACGTCGTACCAGTTTACTGATGCTTTTTTTAGCGCCCGGTGTTCTGACGAAGTGACAGGTGGATTTTCCCGTAGTTCCCTCATAAGAGCCAGAGTCTCCTCCGATAGCTTCGAATTATTGCCTGTGCGTCGCATTTTACAGTCTCGTACCTTCATCCCTGAGGATTTTTACCACTTGATCAAGAGACTGGTCAACGTTCTTTGTGGTTTCCACGGCAACAAATCTGTTTTCCAGGTTTGACTGGATCGTTTCAGATCCTACCACAGTTTGCAGTATGCTAGGTCGGCGTCTGGACTTCATCAAATGGATGTGCTCCAGCTTCAAGTCGATATTCAGTAAGCCTCGGATAAGTCTGTGATCACTGAACTTGTATTGAACCTGTTGATTACTGAGACATCTCTGAATATGTGCCTTTTATCTGTTATAATAAAGTCTATTTCATTTTAAGTCATAGCATCGGGACTCAGCCATGTCCACTTCCTCTGGGGCTGTTTCTTGAAGAAATAATTCATTAAGAAAAGTCCCTCTTTCTCCAAAAAGTTGACAAGCATTTACCCTATGATTTATGCTGCCAAAACCGTGGGTGGGGTCGTACTACCGACTCGCTGCAAATCTGTTCCATTTTAGCGATGAAAACCCCCATGAAAACGTTGTAGTAAGCTTTGGTAATGGAGTGCAAGGCCTTCGAGATTTCGAGATGTCTTCGAACATAGCCTCGACTTTATCATAGAGTATGTCGAGCTCGGTGCGTAAACCTACACGATCTTAAGGCTTTACTTCTTGGTCAGCTTAATCACAAGGTTTGCTACCCTGCTCGACACACTGAAAATTTCTACAACGTTGTCACAGAGAGAACCCGGCGCCGCCTTGGGATAGCTGGTCTCCCTCTCAAAAATAAATAAGGTGGCCCTATTCCAGGGTAACAGTAAAATAATAATAACGTAATAGACGTAATAGTGCCCTCACCCTCTCCGGACTTCACACAGCCCCAGAATGTGCCAGCTTATCCTTCTGAGCTCTTCCTCGAGTTGCGCCAAGTGGAACCCCCTACCCTGCCGTTACAGTGATCAGGAATAGCAGGGCGGCCGGGAACGAGGGCCCGTAATTTTTGCCAGCTCGCCATAGAAGTTGTGCCCATAATCGCCACACTGGGCATGCAGGTTGGCGATCGCAGAGCGATGCTTATCGCACCAATGACGATGCTCCCCGTCACCCGTCTGCTAAATTTAGCAACACCATTTAAAATAAATGGTTATACCGCCATTTATCGATTGTCAGAGCCTCGTCTGTTGGCAGGTGAGGTTGACTTGGGGGTTGGGTTGATTTTGATATGCCAATCTTTAGTGACCAATTCGAGACAATTTGTAACCCAATAAATGAATTCATGACCACATACTTTGGAAGTAATAGCCCGATATTGGTGAATATGCTGATGTAACGTTCACGCTAGCATCATCTTTATAACTTTATTGCAATAATCTATATTACATTTTGATGTATTTGTTTCTTTTTTATATGTAAAATATGCATATACATCATTTTTTCGCTTTCGTCCCATTTCTATGCCACTACTCTATCCGCGTGATTGGTTGGCTTTGGTCGGCGCGGGTCGTCTCACTCGCCTCGACTCTTCGATACACACACACTGCGCGGTCCGCTCTTTGACTTATGCCGACGGCACGTGTAAGATAGGGGTAATTTTTATTTCGGTAACCGGTATGAATACCGGTTTTATAAGTAGTAAGAATTAAGGTTACCTTTAAAAATACCTGTAAAAATAATAAAGGTTGTAACCGAAAAAATACATGTATTAGTCGTACCGGTTTCGGTCCCTGCCTCTACCATATAAAAAACAACCATGTACCTAAATCGGCCCATAAATCTCGTAGTAATCGGTGTACAGTGGACTGCATGACAGTGGTAACACTTCAATTCGAAAACCGCGCTTACTGCTTACGACTTACTTACGAAATAAAGATAATGCTAATGTCAAAGTGTTACCACCGACGTGCGGTCGACCGTACATACATGAAAAAAAAACGTCGAATACATAACCTCCTCCTTTTTTTGATGTCGGTTAAAAAACAAAAAAATTGCGTTCTTCGTCACAAAATAATACACCAATTACAAAATTATATTAGCTTTAGCCGTTTTCGGAATATAGAGATATGTAAAATGATCACGCTAGCATACACACCATTGTAACTTTTGTTTCATTGAGGCTCTATTGAGATTTGGCCCATCAACGTCACGACTTGGTCACAAAATCAGGCCACATAAACCATGTCGGTACTTAGTAGTTTTAACGATTTTTCCGTACTTCCGTTGGTTAGGATGCTAGCGTGAACGTCACACCAGCATACTCACCAATACATGAGGATGGGGCTGTAACTTCCAAAGTATGGGGTCATGAATCTGTTATTTAGTCACGAATGGTTATTATCAAAATCGCTTAATTCCATGGTGAGTATGCTAGCGTGAGCCACACAATGAAACAGATAGTACATCAATGTTATAACATTTCCTTTATTTTTAACAACTATTACAATAAAACAATTCTCAGAAAAACAAATGATTGCTGAAATTCCTATACCTAAAAGGTTATTTTACAAACTATGTATGTAATGTTTAGGGTTATTGTTTATTTAATGACCATCTTTTTTGACATAACGTAGACCACAGTACCCGCAAGAATGATCACCAGGCTTGTCCTGTAAAATTATAAAATAACGGTTATTGAAGGCTTGACACCAATGCGTCTGGCAGCTACGATGCCACAGACAGACACACAGATACACACGTTAAAAACATAGGTAAGACTCCTCTTTTTCGTCGGGGTTTAAAAAGTCGTAAAACAAAACAAAAGTTTGTAGTGTGTGTGTGTCAGAATCCTACTAATATTATAAATGTGAAAGTTTGTGAGGATGTAGGTATAGATGTTTGTTACTCTTTCACGCAAAAACTACTGTATCGATTTTAATGAAATTTGGCATACAGATAGAACATAACCCAGATTAACATAAAGGCTACTTTTTATCCCGGGCAGATGAATTGTTCTCGAGGGATTCTCGATAAACGACATCCACGCGGGTGAAGCCGCGGGCATAGGCTAGTAATACGTGGGGTACACTGAAAGTTTTGCGTAACTTATAAATAAAACAAAATATTTGTAAATAAATATATTCACGGCTTTTCAAAGTATTCTTCATAACGTTTCAAACACATTTTCATTCGTTCAAACCATTTTTGAAAACATAAGGACCATTGGTCTGAGGGCATGTTTTTCACGTGCTGGTTGAAACCTATCACGGCCTCTTCTGGCCACGTAAATGTCAAACATCTCATCAAATCTATGATTTTTGGGAAAATAAAGAAATCGCATGGTGCAAGGTCTGGACTGTGTGCGGGATGGGCCACGAGCCCAAAAAATCGAAGAAGAAGAAGCGGCTTTTCAAAGTCAAAAATGACTGTCTTGTTAGCGGTGGGCGCCAAAGCGTTTTCGTGGTGCAACAGGATAAGACTTCTTGGTAGTTTTTCCCTAACTTTTTCAAAGACACAGCAAACAAATGGTGGTTTACCACTCAACATTAACTGTCTTTTGTTCTTCTGATGAGATAGTGCGGACATAATCCGTCTGGGAGAAAAAAAAACGCAATCATTTTTTGCCCACGCTTCTCCCCCCCATGCCTCAATTTTGGTGACTTACTGTCGCCTTCGGACCCCCATACAGGAGACTGTTGCTTTCTTTCCAGAATATAACAATATATCCATATTTCATCTCTTGTCACAATATCGTACACAACATTTGAACGTCCGTGATCGTACTTTAACAACATTTTTTTACACAAATAAACTCGAGGCCGTTTTTGTTCTGGGGTGAGTTCATGAGGAATCCAGCGGCAACAAAGTTTTCTAACCTTTAATTAATGTTGATGTATTTTTTTTATTTAACTCTCATACCAATTCCCAAATATTCTCGAATCTCCTCATATGTGATACACCCGTTTTCTTTTGTTAGTCGCCTGACGGTAGCCACATTTTCCTCAGTGATCGCAGTTGAGGGCCGACCTTCACGAATTTCATCATGTAGAGAAACACGGCCATGATCAAATTCTGCATACCAACGCCTTACGGTGCTCAAATAAGATACTTCCCTTCCAAAAGCGTTTTGAAGACAAGCAGTTCAACCTTGCGAAGAGAGAGAACTTTTAAAATCATAAAAAAACATCATCCCAAATTTCTTTCGCGTTTATTCAATTTTTGCTACGGACGACGAACTTTAACTTGTGATAAAATAAAACTTTTTACCAAAACATTGAACCGACGAAAACAGAAACTGAAAAGCGAAAAATAAAATGAAGCTTTCCCCTAACTAATTATATATAATATAATATATTTATTTATTTCTCACAATACAGAGTACATGATAAAAATATTTCATACAAATTACATAATTTAATACAGTCTGGTATAAAGTGAGGAGCTGGTGTCTGATGTAGGGATAAACCTGTATCACAGAATTCACAGATCACCCCACGGAACCACATATCTACATGGATATAACTTTTTTTTTTTTAGTGTTATTTATTTATGTAATTCAAATTGTAAGTAGGTAGGTAGTTGTAAGAGACAAAAAGTTAAAAAAAAAAAAAAATGTGATATTAATGTGATTTACCTCATGGAATAAGTGAAAGTGTGTGAATGTAGGGGATGTGTGTGTGTGTGTGTGGGTGTGTGTCCGTGTGTGTTATGCGACTGCTTAGAGCGTATATACGAGGAGTAAGTGGGTGAAAAGTGTATATGTGGGTGTGTGTAACCCAGGAGAAGACGACTCAATAAGACTATTTGTGAAGTAGGTTTTCAGTAAGAGTATATCAAGCTTTTGCAACCAATCTTTCACCGCAGAATTGCAATTTGTTTTAGAAAGTGAGTAGATTGATAACTAAACTAATGTAAATAAATAATTATGAGTCGGCGCCAAACAACCAAGCAAATTGCGTGCAAGTTGCAAGTGGTCGAGCGGGGAAAGCATTTTTGGAAAGCTATTGTTTACCGCTCACGAGCAGGATTCGAACCTGCGACTCCTGGCTCAGTACGCCAGTGCTACCGCTAGCTACTGCTACCCACAAAGCTACCGTGAACACTGCTAGTGGGATCGAAATTCTCATCCACTTGGTACGTCTTTGGTCTTTGTGTGACGTCAGCGATATCTTATTAAGAAACAGTGTTTCTTAACCGACCCGACTAACTTTGCAGTTAATTCAAAGTCGTATAGATATGCCTACCCTTACTAATTATTTTATTATTTTTAACGCATTTACGCATGTGAAGCGAAATCTAACGATTTAAATTGTGGAAAGAAGAAATCGCTCACGAGCAGGATTCTAACCTGCGACTCCTGGCTCAGAACGCCAGTGCTTTAGCACAGAATATCTAATAGTACTAACGTACAGAACGTCCACTCACCGCCCCCCGCCAATTTAAGTTCCTCACCCGCGCCCCGCACGCGCTCGCAGTTTGGCGGCAAGTTGGACTGCAATATTCAATGGATGTCAATCGCCAGTAGAGTGCGTCACGCAATATATTTTTTGGTGTTTGTAGTTGTATTTTAATTGAAAATGGTAGTGTATTGTGCTTTACACGGATGTGTGTCTATATCTAGACAAGGAAACCGAAGATTTTTTGATTTCCGAAGGATGAAATAAGGTAAGCCACAAAAAACCTTTATAGGTAGAACTACAGAACAGCGAGCATTTAATTTTACAATTAAACGATTTTTTTGTACTTTGCCAGTTATGACAAAAAGGAAAAAATAATTTGCTTTTAATGCTTGAAAGCAGATTCCTTTGAGTAGGTACCTATTTATTGTATTTTATCAAAGGTAGGTATCTACTTACCGCGAGAGTTTAATTTTACAACTATAGTGAGACATTGTTTACTGTAAAATTACGTACTTATGATAAGAGAGGAATGAATTATTATAAATTGTAATGCTTGCAAAACAAAATTTTTTTTGAGATTCCGTATTTTCAATGTCATACGGTTCAATAACCGCTAATTTAAATCGTATAGGCGTAAATTTTTCAGTGTGTGTAATATATAATTTATTTAATAATTTATTAGGTTTTCGCGATCACTACACATTACAATAAAATAAATTATACTGGATTACATCGTCAGATACAACCGATGCAATTTACGCGATGTAATCCGGTTAAACTTGTTTTATTATAATGTATAATTTCTATGGCAATAATAATATAATACATTTTTTTGATTAAGTAACTGTTTATTTTATTTTCCAATATACATATATTCATATTTTAATAAGCTTCAGTAATGTGATTCAGTAGTACGAGCTCTTTATGTAACAATTTACAATAAATAAAACTATCAATTTACTGCAGCTAATTAAAAATACTAAATTATTTTCTTCGCCGCCCGTACAAACTCACTGCGTTCGTGCGCAAGAATAACTTTCGCTACACAAGCTAACGCCATCTCTGAGAACTACTGAGAAGCGTTTGGAACGCAGTCGGCATTTCGAGCGGCAAGCAACCCTATTCATTCAAGTGTGTGCGTGTTTGTATAAGACGTAAGCTTGCGTATGTAGGCGGTGCTAGCATTCATATTGTATTGAGTGGCCGGGGTGTGGCTTTAGCCACTAAGCACAATTTAAATAATTTAATTAATAAATAAATTAATTTATTTCATTTTTAGGGTTCCAAAGTCCTACAAGGAACCCTTATAGTTTCGTCCTGTCCGTCCGTCTGTCCGTCTGTCCTAATCCTTTACAGCTTAATAACTTCTACAGTTATAAACATAAGTAAATGAAATTTTGTTAAAAAATAGTCTACATACAGATCTCAATTTTAAAAGAATAAAAAAATCTTTTTTTTTTTTTATGGGTGGCCATTTTAGCGGTGGCCTCCATACATGTAAAATGGGGAAAAAAAAATTTTTAACGCTACACCCCCTCGTGTGGGATATCATTGAATAGGTCTACTAAAATGAAGGTAATGTTTCATACACCACTTTTTTATCAGGTGTACCATCTGCGAAATATAGCCCGCCAAAGTGGCTTGCAATGTGTCCCCCCCCTGCCATTTCTAAACTATGCAATGTAGAAACTTATAATCTTCCACATTGATAGACCTTTGTGAAAACTCTCTTTTAAAATTATTTCGAGTATAATGTGATCATAATTTTTTGAGTTATAGAGAGAAAACTGAAAAATACTTAAAACGTCCTAGTTCAAAGGACATTGACCTTAGAGAAAAATTATCATAGCAAATAATGCTCCTTTAGCTACTTTCTATTTGAAAAAATCACAAAAAGTTACTTTGAAATGACACACTTCTTAAATTTGGCTTCTTGAATTTATCGCTAGATGGCGCTACTAACAACACGCTCTGAGTCGCGAATGCTGCCGATTATTGCAAAAACTAAAATAGCCATGATTAATATTCGATTTGATTCGTTTGTAATTACACCTACTTAAGGAACCCTATAATACTGAGCATGGCCCGACATGCTCTTGGCCGGTTTTTCTCTATCGTAAGATTTCGCTTCGCATGCGCATTTTTTCATGAATACAAACAACTGAAAGGCATTTAAGAAATAAAATAAAGACAATTTATATGATATAAAAGCTTATCGCGAGATTTAAGTAGGTACTCGTATTTACTTGGTTTGAAATTTTTAAAAGTTAAATTCAATCAGATCAAGTTATTCAATTTACTTGTTTATCTACATGTAGGTAAATCTCGCGACAAGCTTTTATATTATATCATATAAATTGTGTAATGACGTTATATGTTGATAATAAAAGTTTCAAAGGAAAAGTTTGTTTTATTCTTTTTAGCGCATTTAAATAAAAGCTTGTTTTTAAAAAAGTTTTTTTACTTTTAATCTTTCTCTCTAATTAATCTCTTTTAATTTTTAGTTATCGCTGGACAGGTGTTTTAACTCGCATTCGTATTCACAGCAAGTCCTTTCATTTGATACACATTTTGTAGGAAACCATGAAAAACTTAGTCCGCCATATTGTATTTAGAGCAACGTCACTTTATTTTTCCAGTTATTCTCAGCAAGCCCTATCATTTGATACCCATATTGTAGGAGTGCATTAAAAAAACTAGTCCGCTATCTTGGGTGTCCCGCCATGTTGGATTTAGAATGACGTCACACAGCTAACCATGCATTGTCATCCAAACTAAACGTGTATACAAAAGGACAATGCACAATCAATGCACAGATGGGCCCATTTTTGGCGCCATGTCAAAACTGTATGTTATTCAAAAATTATTTCTTATTTTTTTATGTTTATGTGTTCTTTATCAACATTTCTTTCACCCTAGCATTAAAAAACATAATAAATATGTACTAAACTGAATCGTAAGTATATCCTCCATTCTAACCGAACGAAAATGTTGCCAGATATCAGACTATTTCCACAAATAATCGGAATCTATTCTAAATACCGATACTTCTATGAATTCACTTTTACTATGTTTCAGATGCTATTATACTAAACTTATCTTGATTGATTGATTTCTTATTTTTTCTTTCCACAATTTATATCTTTAGATTTCGGTTCTCATGCGTAAATCTGTTAAAAAATATAAAAAAGTCACTCATATGACGTCAAATCAAAAGAAATTGCAAAACATATTTTTGAAATCTTCTTGTACAGAAAAATAAGATGATTTTTTGCTTTAAAATACCTATGCATTTATTGTAATTATTGTTATAATAATTTTAAATTAACTGAAATATTACTTATAAAATCGATATTAATTAATACACCCAAAAACTTAAAAGCTTGACATATTATTATTTAAAAAACACTACAAAATCGATTTCAAAAATCGATTAACAAAATAATTATATCTTGCAACACCATACATGGTGTCTCTTGATGTCCTTATGGGTGCGTTCAGTTATATCGCCCAACGATGCACGGAGCTTACCTACTTATCAATCAGTTAAGGAGTTGGAAAATAATTAATTTCTCTTAAACCAGAGTGACAAAATTTAATTCGTTTGCAGAATAATAAAAGATAATTCTTGGTCTACAAAATAAGACTAAAACCGCCGTGTAGGGATGGGTTTAGACCCGGGTTTTTTCCGAAAGGTGAGTTTTTTCCCAACAGACTGGGAAAAAACTCGGGTAAAAACCCATTGGTCGGGAAAATACTTAATTGACAATATTTGTTTAAAGTAATCAAAATAATACATAATTTCCTTTTTATGAGTAACCATTTATTATGTTTAATTCATGTAAAATATGTTTTTATAGAAAAATCAAATTATGTTTATTATTTATGGCGTGATTTCGATGTTTAGATTATTTTAAATAATAGTTGCGAGCGGCACGTTTTGTTTGTTGTTGTTTCCATGCATTTAGCTGTACACTTTGTACCTACTATTAGGATGCGTAGCACATGGGCTGAACCTCTTATGCCATGATTATTTAAAGTGCGACTCTAAAAATCTTATAAAACTTCTAAAAATGTTAAAACTACTGAAATTATAAAAAGGAACTCAAGTTCCGTCTGCTTTATATTAAACAATATATAAGAATAAAGTAGCCAACAGTTGAAATTGCTTTTTAATACAAGATAGGGAAGCAATGCCACACCATTATAAGGCATGCAAAAGCCAAAAGCATCTTTGCAAGCTCTAGCAGTCCATGAAAATTCTACTTTGTCCAGAAATGCCAAATTAATATTGCTTTATGAAGATTAGAATAGGATTACACATAGGGAAGACCCATCGGATGGCAAAATTGTCACCTCTAAGATCGAGATGCTCAATTAGGTCGAACACTTTTATGGGTATCTGTATTCCACGAAAACGGCGAGATCAGCGGTTCCTAGCAATGACGACAAAAGAGCCCAGCTCACGCGCCATAACACCAAGGATCTCCCGGACGTTGACCAGTGTGACATTAGGGTGGCTCTTGAGCAGCTTAAGAACAACCAAAACTCCGGGCGATGACGGAATCACCACTGAACTCCTAAAAGCAGGTGGGACTCCGGTCCTAAAGGAGCTACAGGGTCTGTTTAATTCTGTCATCCAACAAGGCTTTACACCGGAGGCATGGAGCGGAAGTGCGGTGGTACAGTTCTTCAAAAAAGGGGATGAAACCATAATGAAGAACTACAGACCCATCTCACTCCTCAGGCATGTCTACAAGTTTTTCTCGAGAGTCATCACGAATCGTCTCGCCGGAAGACTCGACGAATTCCAGCCACGAGTGAAGCTGGGTTTTGAAAAGGCTACAGCACCGTAGGTAGACCACGTCCATACTGTTCGGCAGATCGTACAGAAGACTAAAGAGTACAAACAGCCGCTGTGTATGTCATTTGTGGACTACGAGAAGGCCTTTGACTTCATCGAAACTTGGGCAGTTCTGGATGCCCTTCAGCAATGTCACATTGATGAACGGTATTTAGAGATGCCTATACAACGCTGCTACCATGACTGTTCAGCTCCAGGATAAAAAGATGAAGCCAATCCAACTGCGCAGAGGGGTGAGACAAGGGGATGTAATATCCCCAAAATTGTTCTCAAATGCGTTGGAGGACGTCTTCAAGACGCTG
The DNA here is from genome assembly GCA_949699075.1 of Asteroscopus sphinx. Lineage (NCBI taxonomy): Eukaryota > Metazoa > Arthropoda > Insecta > Lepidoptera > Noctuidae > Asteroscopus > Asteroscopus sphinx. The sequence continues at coordinate 14,860,335 of OX453004.1, read as the reverse complement.
GACGGGACTGGACAGGGTATGAACGTTAAAGGCGAGAACATCTCACAGATCTCCGTTTTGCCGATGAGATCGTTGTAATGGCTGAATCGCTGGAAAAACTGGGTGAAATGCTGTACAGCTTAAACGGAGATTCTCGACGTGTCGGTCTCGGCATGAATTTGGACAAGACTATAAAGTCATGTTCAATATGCATGTCATGCCAATATTTGTCGAAGGGTCGGCACTCGAAGTTGTAACAAAATACGTCTACCAAGGGCAGGTAATTCAGCTTGGTAGATACAACTTCGAGAAAGAAGCTGACAGAAGGATCCGTTTGGGCTGGGCAGCATTAGGTAAACGTCCCCGAGTCTTCTCCTCACCTATACCACAAAGTTTGAAGACAAAGGTCTTCAACCAGTGCCCCCTGCCTCTGTCATGACTTACGGTGCCGAGACGTGGACTCTGACAGTTGGGCTAGTCCACAAATTCAAAGTCACTCGGCGAGCTATGGAGTGAGCTATGCTTAGAGTTTCTTTGAAGGATAAAATCCGTAACGAGATTATCCAGAGAAGAACCGGAGTGACCGACATAGCTTGTAGGATCAGTAAGCTGTAGTGGCAGTGGGCTGGCCATGTCTGTTGAAAAACCGATAGCCGCTGGAGCAGACGAGTCCTTGAGTGGAGACCGCGAATCGGCAAACCCAGCCATGTGGACCGACGACCTGATGAAAGTAGCTGGGGCGGCTGGATGCAGAAGGCAGAGGACCGAGTGTTGCGCCGCAATTTGGAAGAGGCCTATGTCCAGCAGTGGACTGCGATAGGCTGAGTTGATGATGAAGTATTAAGAATTTAACATAAGTGTGTGAATTTAATCAATTGTGTTTGAGATGATGCTTAGAAAAAAAGGAATTAATTAGATTAGGATCATATTAGAGCACTAAATACATGTTTCGAAGCCAAATGTTAGCATCATATTACTTCAATTGTATAGAATAGTATTTTCCCGGCTTTTGGGAAAAAACCCGATATTTTCCATTTTTTCCCATATTTTTCTTTTCCACCCGTTTTTTTTTCTTTCCCTGCCCATCTATAGCCGTGACATAGCAATTTTTTTTGAGGGGCCTAAAGCTCCAAGAAAATGGGCAATGTCCTTTCAGTTCAATCGGTTGAAGATATCTGCATCAAAATTGAGTTGCAAGATTCCACTCTAACAATTTACATACATACATTGTAAGTTAAATAAAAGCTTGTAAAAAGCAAAAAAAGTGCATATTTTATGTGGATTTTTTTTGTGTGCCTTTTATTTTTTGTGTGATATCTCTTTGCTAGGAGGCCTAACTCAAAATTTTCACTGATATAAAATTGCAATCCACGTAAAAAACTTCTATACTTTATTGACTACTCATGCCAAATTTTATCCGGATAGACAAAGAGCTTTATGTGAAAATTCTATTAAACTTGTTGTGAGGTGCTTTTAGTACCTACCGACTAAAAAAATCTGATTTTACCTCCTCATCATCCTCCTGCCCTTATCCCAATTTATTTGGGGTCGGCGCAGCATGTCTTTTTCTTCCATACATCTCTATCAGCCGTCATCTCCGTGTTCACTTTCTATTTATCCATATCATCTTTCACAATCCATGCATTTTTTCTCTGGTCTACCTCTTTTCTTATAGCCATCCACATTCATACACAAAACTTTTTTCGTAACATGTTCCACATTTCTCCGCATCACATGTCCATACCATGACAATCTACTGCTTCTCAACTTTTCCGTCACTGGCGCTACTTTCAAACTCCCTCTCACATACTCATTTCTTATCATATCCATTCTCGTTACACCACACATTCTTCTTAACATTCTCATTTCAGCTGCATGTAATTGCCTTTCATTCCTCCCTATCGTAGCTTTCGTAGCCCAGCATTCCGATCCATACAGACAGCAGGTCTAATCATGGTCTTCCCGTGACCTGCCGCCATTTCATCCATCCTGTGTTAATTCTGTGCTTGACGATTCGGTCTATATCGCCATCGCTTTGCAAAAGTGAACCGAGGTACCGAAAGTCGGAACAGACAGGGGGTCTACTCCCATTCGACGATATTCGATAAATCGTACGATTCATCGCACAATTTGCTACTCCGGTCAGTAATAGACGTGTTTATTTTAAATTTTGTTAGTTGAAAATGATAGTTTTATTATTCATATTATAGTCACAAAATTTTATAGTATTTTCATTTATTGCGTCTAAGACGAATCACAATTTTCCCGCCGCCGCGCCGCGTAGGTTAAACGCTAAGAAGTGGTATTTTAACGTCCTGAATCTCAGTTACCTTTTAATGTAAACCGTTTAAAAATAGACCATAATATTCGGAATATGCTCCCATTGATACTTTACAAATTTAAAAAATAATCTCCGGTTCAGCTAAATTACCTTTTTAACATACCGATATTTTTTACCACAAAATAAGATTTTTAAACCTTAATTTTCTCCAAAAATAAATAAAATTTCTAAACAAAAAATATACCAAATAAAACTTCAGAGTTTTGCCAACATAATAAAGTTGAAATATTAAAATAATTAAAAAAAATCTTATCATAACTTAAAATCAAGACCGTTATATTTTCTTGCGCTCGCGACGTGGTCTCTGTACCACAAGATCTGGGCTCAGCATCGCGATATCTAATTCAGTAACAGAGACATGGTAAAAAATATAGACTAAGTGCAGCGAACAACCATAGTGAAGCCAACAAAAACCGTGCTCCTTCATGTACAACCAGTGCTCACGCACACACATGCACCTTAAACCGTGCTCACCCCTCTCAGTTCACATGTCACGGCATCTTCCAGTAAGCATCGCGAAAACAAATCTCCTTCAGGAGAATGGTGTGTACGTGAGCACTGGTTGTACATGAAGGAGCACGGTTTTTGTTGGCTTCACTATGGTTGTTCGCAGCACTTAGTCTATATTTTTTAATATGTCTGTGTTCAGTAATGGATATTTCTATAGATCTTTCTATCGAATAGAATGAGGAGCCAATAATCCACTTCTCGTTGCTGTTTTCGTCAAAAAAATGTAAGAGGGCTTTTAAGACGATTTTTTTTAGTAACTATAATCATACCAAATTAATATAAACACGAGGGTGTCCTTCAGGGCCACTGCCTCCATCACACCAAACTACCCTTTCAGTTACTTCTTTTGGTGGCACTTCAGCTATCAAATTAACAGCCCAGTTTGGATTTACTTGTTTAGGGGCATTCATGAATCGTGCCATCCTGTAGTCATCAGATTGCCATTTCTGTAAATATGAAATACAAATCTAGTTGAAATTATATTCAAAACACATTTTAGTGCTATACTGTATATTTTAAAACTATTTAATTACATAATAGAGCTAAGTCATGTATAGGCTATATATGACTTGGCTGTATTATATTGACGACCTCTGTGGTCTAGTGGTTCAAGTGTCGGACTGCTGATAACGAGGTCGTGGGTTCGATTCCCACAGGACACAAATATTTGTGTGATGAAACATAAGTGTTTGTGTTGGTCTGGGTGTTGCTTATGTATTATAAGTATGTATTTACAAAAAAAAGTATGTAAGTATTATATCCATTGTCTAGTACCCATAGTACAAGCTCTGCTTAGTTTGGGACTAGATGGTGCTGTGTAAAAATGTCCAAAAATATTTATTTATTTATACTCGTATTATTACCTATTCTATGGTATAGTCACGATCCTTCCCGGTGATTATGTAATTAAATAGTTTTAAAATAATTTATTCTTATGACTATGACCAGTGGCGGCCCTAGGGCGCACTTTGGTGTTTTTGTTTATAGTTTAGTGTGACACAATATAGCATAGTTTACTGTTTGTTTTTGAAGATGTTATAATTTAAATAATAAAAACTTTTTAACAAAAAATAAAACAGACTTCAAAAACCTTAACTAAATAGTAAAAAATAATCATTGTATGTATTTTAAAATCTTAACATAAACCAACATTTTGAAGGAGGCGCGTGATTGACCCTTTGCGTCATGTAAATATAATGTACAGTCGAGCGCATATCTATAGTAATAAAAAATAAAAATAAAAAAACCCGCCGAATACATAACCTCCTCCTTTTTTTGAAGTCGGTTAAAAACAGTTTATGTGAACGTACATGAAAATCACGCGCCGCCTTCAAAATGTTGGTTTATGTACAGATTTAAAAAAAAAAATTAACAAAAAATAAAACAGACTTCAAAAACCTTAACTAAAAAGTAAAAAATAATCATTGTATGTATTTTAAAATCTTAACATAAACCAAAATTTTGAAGGCGGCGCGTGATTGACCCTTTGCGTCATGTAATGTACAGTCGAGCGCAATATCTATAGTAAAAACAGTTTATGTGAACGTACATGGATATCACACGCCGCCTTCAAAATTTTGGTTTATGTTAAGATTTTAAAATACATACAATGATTATTTTTTACTTTTTAGTTAAGGTTTTTGAAGTCGGTTTTATTTTTTGTTAGTTTTTATTTCATACTTTTTAGTTGAAAATTGCGAGGGTTGATTCATAAATGTTTATATAACCAATTTGAGTTTTTTTTTTTAACCTTTGCTATCCCACTGCTGGGCAAAGGTCTCGCTCATGTTCTTCCAAACGTCCAATCACTATTGTGAAAAAAAAACACGCATATCGGCCAAGAATTCTCAGAAACACGAACCAATGAGCAGATCATCTAGATAGGCGAAGCTAAAATAAACTGATTTATTGAAGCTGGTTAAAAAACTACTCAACCTAAGTCAATAAAATTAATATGGGACCACCGCGCGGACTTTCTTGTACATACATGAAAAAAAAAAAAAAACCGCCGAGTACATAACCTCCTCCTTTTTTTGAAGTCGGTTAAAAATAATATTTAAGAAATAATATGTAATTTGATTTGAAGTTAGTTGAAGTAGTATTTCATTGCTAACTTTCTTTACAATTTCGTATACGTAATGAAATTAATTAATGTAAAAGATCCATTCAAGATCCGCCAAAATGTAAAGGATTCGGATATGGATACAGATCTTAATTTAACCTCGGATATCCGTTGATGCGGATACGGATATCCGGCACATCACTAATTGTCACATACTTTCCAATTGATAATAGTATGCATGATTTGGGGTCTTTCGATACAATTGTTTTTTATTTATTTATTCCTGATTATAATGAACATAATACATTACAATCTAGCCTACAAGACTAATAAGTAATTTTTCTCCCACTTGCTCGGAAATTGGTTCATTATTCAAAAAAAAAGAATACAACAATCCGCTCTTTTCCGTACGCAACGAAATAACAGGCCGGTAATATCCAACAGAACAATAATAGAAATTGCTGGACACTTTTTATTTTTTAAATTATGCTACCGCGGTTTTTAAGTACACACTTACATAAATTAGGTGTTTTTAGGTACAAAATAATATTATACAGGCTGAACGCGCATTTTTTTTTCAAAACTTTGAAAATAGAACAAGAACTGCGCGCGGGCGAATAGTGTGAATGAAAATGAGATACTGTTGAATTAATTTGTGTTGTGTTTCCTCGCAAATGAGAGAAAAGTACTATACAAGTCTCGGCCGAAATAGCAATTAACGGCCTCGTTTAGTTAAAAAGGACTCGGCTTGCGCCTCGACCTTTCAAAATCACTTGGGAAGTACTCGGCTTCGCCTCATACTTCCATTACTCGGCCGTAAATTGCTTCATTTCAGGCCTCGACAGTAATGTACTATTAATCCAACTAATTTTTCTACGTTACATATGTTTTCTAACTAAGAATAATTTCGATTGCAGTTAGAGTCTGATAATAATATAAAAACACTTTATTCATGTGCTCAGGGTGATTTGTATTTCGACCTATTCCTTGAAAGGGGTTATACTAGAGCTCATTTGCAACAAAAATGATCCTGTGAACCAAGGGGCGCCAGTCATTTGTTTTCGAGTTAGGTATAGCAGTTTTAAGACTTTTTTGATATTTTCCGTCTTCAAATGGAAAAATGCTAATTGTGAATCATACTTTGCGCACTCAATTGACACTTTCCTGAAAGCTGATGAATAGACAATTAATATCAAATAAAATTCATGGCCAAAATTTTCATTACCTCGGAAATAAATGTTCATAAATCACAAGTTATGAATCAAAATCATCGAAGTACCCTTTACATTGCAGAGAGTTACTCGAAAATAATGTACGACATTTGGCGTACAAATTACAGAAATAACATCCTCATTTTGTAAGCTATACAAAATGGTACAGATGTGGTCAAGTTTCGCAAACTCACTTCACTTTGATTGAAGTCATTTTTCGTTGTCTTGTTCGAGCGAGTTTTGTTATACCTACTGTTGTGTAATTTAGATTGTATGAATCTCTCCGGCATGTTTTGGCGATCAGACATCATTGTAGTCCAAAAAAGCTCACGTTAAAATATGTATTGGTTGCTCGGTACCGGTACCAAATCCTGCTTATCAATACATATACAATATATTTATGTATGGCATATCGAGTTCATTCCTTTTCTTTTTAACGTGAGCTTTCCAGCGCAGGAGCCCTACCACGACCTCTTATTACGATTCAATTGAGGACCTAAATTGATACGCTTTGCTTTTTCGTACCCTGACATCGAATACGCGTGACACTTTTCACACATTAGGATCAGCCAGAACAAAGTCTAAACTGAGTCGGAAATCTTGCTTTCGTTCATTCAATTTGTACCGGGACCTTAATTGCATGGTCTGAACTGGTTCGCAATCTGTCAAATAATACGACTCAACTAAAGTTGATGTTTTCTTAGTAAAAAGTGAATAGTTTTCGTTATTGTATAATAAACTTAAGTAAAAGTTTAATAATTTAAAGGTAATTCGTGCCTTATGTTAATTATAAAACTTAAAAACCTAGTATGATGTTAATTATTGTGATAATTACCGAAAATTTACTTTTGTATTATTTTAGATGTCTGACAATTATATTTTATTTGAGTTTATGGAGTGTGATAATAATAAGAAATCAGCCGGATTTATTGTTCAAATGGAAGAACAAGACTTAATTATAGGAGCCGGCTTTCTAAACAATTATTTTTCTTAGATCTGTGTAATGAACTAAGACCATTATGGGACTTCTTAAAGGTAAGAATCATAAATATTTAACTTCTTTTAAGACTTCTCCTTCATAATATATATGGGCGTGCTAGTGTTGCCATCAATTTTGTTTACACTTTTTTGACAGAACTTAATATATTAATCTTTATTACTGGTCAGTATTGAATGTTTCTTCCTGGCGTTGGTTGAACATTGCGCCCTCTAGTGTAATTTGAGAGTAATATAGCTTTCCATAGCTTATAACATTAAAATATTAATTTATACTCGGACTCAGACCAATTAATGTCTATGCTATATCGAATATCGATGCTTACAACGCAATCTATTGCCATTTTGAGGTAACTAGTTTATACAATTAATTACTTTTAATTAGATTATGAAGTATTTTGAAATAAATATCCATTATTTCTAGAATTTGCTATGTAGTTTGCTGTTGTATTTGTTGTACTTTGCAAAGATCATCAAAGTTGTATTTGTTGTACTTTGCAAAGATCATCAAAATTGTATTTGTTGTACTTTGCAAAGATCATCAAAGTTGTATTTGTTGTACTTTGCAAAGATCATCAAAGTTGTATTTGTTGTACTTTGCAAAGATCATCAAAGATCAAAGAAGATACCTTTTTGTTTAGCAAAGTTTAATATTTGATGATCCGTATTAATTAAATTAATGTTGTAAATAATGTTAATATTATGATAATTATAATTCGAATATTCTAATTAGATTAATGAAATGATTAATTTAAATGTTGTTAATTTAATTTTGTGGTTCTGATAATTCCGCTTTATATTGTTTCATATTTTAATATCTGGCATGATTTGTTGGTTTATATAATGATTAGAGATTATCTAAATTAACATTAGTTTTATCACGACGACTGGTTAATTATTTTAGTGTTCATTTATAAATTAAAATGTATTTAGTGACTCCCTTGGGTCTATTTGATTGTAGTAATATAAAGATGGAGACACTGTGCTTTGCGCGGGCTGTCATTATTGTTGTAAAACTTTTTCTTCTGGTCAGTTCATGTAATAATCGGAAAATACATAATTTGTAGTAAAGAGAAATTTGTTTCGTGATGAATCCTGATGAAACCTTGAGCTACGCGCGGACATATAGATAGAGATAGATAGATAGAGTATACTTTATTGTTTGCACACCATAAAAATAAAAATAAAGTTATAACAAACATGAGCACAGTACTAACAATTGGCGGTCTTATCGCTATACATATACCTATGTAACAAAACGAAAATCTACCGAAAAGATGGTAACTATCTCAGTAATCATATCAAATAAGTATGTATTGCATTGTCTAATAGGATTAAGTAATAAAAAAAACAAATTATCTACCTAATAATCATCATCATCATCATTTCAGCCAAAAGACGTCCACTGCTGGACATAGGCCTCCCCCAAGTAGGAGAGATATGCCATAATATAACTGTCTACCTAATAATATAATAGATATAATACTATTTGTTACACTTGGTTTGGTGTACACACCAGTAACAATAATAAAAACTTAGGAATAACATGTCACTATATACTATATAACATTAACAACCTGCTACATAAACCTATCTTAGTCTACTTCTAAATACCCATATGGATTATATATAGGTACCACGAATAACTTATGAAATACCAATAATAAACCAATTTGTTTCAGATATTGACTGCTCTGTTGTTTTATGGAACAAGGGCACATCCAAGGCCAATAATCGAAAAGGGCGTCTTTTGGCTGAAATGATGAAAAAATTATGATATAAATTATACGTAACCGTACGTAACGTAGAGCTCTACGTAAATAATATTGGTAGTTTGTACGCTAACATTTATTCATTAAAACGTAGATGAAATTAACTAAAAAAACAAGTTTTGGATAACACCGACACCTCAGAATAACCAGAAGCCGTGAACACGCCTAATACTGAAGCGTCTAAAACTACTTTTAAATAGAGTAGTTTGACGCGCAGCCGATTAGTCGCTCAGCGAACGTCGAATCGCGTAACGTGTTTTACCGGTGTCCAATTATATTAAATTATGCAGTCTAAGGCCTTAGCCTTCTCATTAGTAGGTACCTGGTTGTATGCAACAATTCGAGCCTTATCCTGAGCCGAAAAACGCGTAAATTATTAGTTTCCAAGAACCAGTATGAAAGTGTCCACGAGCTACAAGCAGAACTTAGACTAAACTTATTCTAAATATCCACCACAACAAGATCAAAAAATCGACAGGGAGCGAAATAATCAAAAGAGTGCGACTTTGTATTCAACAGGAAGGGACTCCTTTTGAGCATTTGATAAATTGATTAATTTTGTATTAAAAAAGCTACAGGAATTATTAGTTTCCAAGAACCAGTATGAAAGTGTCCACGAGCTACAAGCAGAACTTAGACTAAACTTATTCTAAATATCCACCACAACAAGATCAAAAAATCGACAGGGAGCGAAATAATCAAAAGAGTGCGACTTTGTATTCAACAGGAAGGGACTCCTTTTGAGCATTTGATAAATTGATTAATTTTGTATTAAAAAAGCTACAGGAGCTTTATCATACCGATCGAAAGGCTTCATCATAAGGATTATTTTTTGCTAAATAACATAGTGTCACAAATAAAAAGAAGACCATGAATTTTTTTGTTTATGTCAGATTATTTCGATTTTTTTCACTTTTTATTTTATTTTGAAGGATTTTAACTTGATTTTTATTATTTTCATACTCATAATTGACAATATTCCAAATATTGCCTAAAAATTCCAATGGTTCCAAAGAAAAAACTAAATAAGTAAATAATTATTTTTTTCTCCAAAACTAGTTATCATTTGTTAAATGGTTTTCATAAATGCAAAGAAATTGTAGCATAAATGCAAAGACTTACAAAGTTCTTTGACATAGAATCTTCCATATTTATGACAAATATAACTAATAGACCAGGGTAGAAGCCTTTAAAAAAAATAAAAAATGAAAAAAAAAATAGTAGGATGAAACCCATTGGAAAAGGAGGGAAATATTATAAAAATGAAAGGAAAAATAATTTACGGGCGACCTGAGGTCGGGAAGGGGATGGGGGTGAGTTTTTAAGGGTAAAAAACGGTTTTTCTCGATTTCCGGCAAAACTAAAAGTCCTATCGAAAAAAGTCAAATGGCAAAGTTGTAGGTAATAAAAAGATCTAAAACTTTTGTATCTATACTTTTTTCACATAACCTCAAAATTTATGTGAAAAATCCAAAAAACCAAGTTTTTGGTTTTTTATTTTTATCTTTTACAAATTTTTATTTTTTTTAACGAAATTTGGTGAAAACTTACCTTTTTATGTCCCAAATACGCTGTAATTTATTTGATTAAAAATATTTATTTTTTCACCTTATTTTGAATTAATATCGAAAAAACACCCTAATTTTCAATCGAAAATTCACTCGTCAAAATATCAGCTTTTTTCAAAAAGTTGGTATGGTTTCTGTTCGTTGAAATCTCTACTTTCCGATGGTGAAAAAAAAATATATGTTACTACAGTAAATCTTCTCAGAAAATGCAAAAAATAAAAAAAAACTTGAATTCGAAAAATTTGTTTGTGCAAAATTGTAAAAGATAAAAATAAAATACCAAAAACTTGGTTTTTTGGATTTTTCACATAAATTTTGAGGTTATGTGAAAAAAGTGTTAATACAAAAGTTTTAGATCTTTTTATTACCTACAACTTTGCCATTTTACTTTTTTCGATAGGACTTTTAGTTTTGCCGGAAATCGAGAAAAACCGTTTTTTACCCTTAAAAACTCACCCCCATCCCCTTCCCGACCTCAGATCGCCCGTAAATAATTTTTCCTTTTATTTTTATAATATTCCCCTCCTTTTCTAATGGGTTTCATCCTACTATTATTTTTTTTGGTTTTAAAAATTATCGACCCTGGTCTATAAGTCAAGATGAAAAATATAAACTTGAAGAAGATTATTCACTTATTATAAATATTTTTACGAAAAGTTTTACTAGTATGCAACTTTGTAAGAATAAAAAAATTAAAAAAAGTAAATTTTATTATGACAGTATTAATTGAAATGTAGGAAACAGATCATTCAAACTTCTTAAGACTTTTTAGTCTCTTTGGTCCTCTAATCAGTTACTTTCCGAAAAGTAAATTCAACATCTAATTGAAGCATCTCTGAACTAGATTTTCTTGACAATTTGTAGTTTGTTTATTGCTATATTTTTATTCAATATTCAGTAAAAAATAAAAACTATAATTTTCAATATGAATTTTTCTTTTCTAGTCCCATAACACTATGATTTAAATAAATCAATGAAATTTTATGGAAAAAATCAACTTTGATTTAAATCACTGATTTTTATAAAAAAAACTTGATTTAACCGACATCTACACATCTGACACCCTACGCAAGCCTGACAACACGCTTACAACATCACCAGAAGAAGTAAGACGCGTCCTTATTGAAACTCACTTCCCAGGGTGCGTATTTACTCATGCAATTGACTGGCAAGATGTACCTCAAACACCATCGGATGTTGACTGGCTCTGCGCGCACATGATGGTAACTTTGGAAAAACTCCAATGGGCCATCCGGAGCTTCCATCCTTTCAAAGCAGCGGGCCCGGACGGAGTGTTCCCTGCCCTACTACAGTGGGGTGGAACTTCCGTTGCCAGAAGACTGGTGCCCCTCATGAGAGCGTGCCTGGCCCATAGATACGTTCCCAAAGGATGGAGGGAAGTGAAAGTTATATTCATCCCAAAGCCAGGTAAGGGCGATTACACAAACGCTAAATCCCACCGACCAATCAGCCCGACTTCCTTTTTGCTAAAGACCTTGGAGAGGCTCTGCGAAAGGTAGCTGAGGGACGGCGCGCTTAAAACTATACCACTGCACGGCAACCAACACGCATACAGCTCAGGTAAGTAACAGAATCTGCTCTTCATCTGGTGGTGAGTCAGATAGAGGAAGCGATACACAACAAAGGTACTTGCCTGGGCACTTTTATAGACATCGAAGGAGCATTCGACAAAACAAACTTCTTCAGCATAAGAACAGCCCACTCCAAGCACGGAGTGGAGCAAGTACTAACTGACTGGATTGAAAACATGTTAAGTAAACGGGTGGTTCGTCTTGAAGGAGAGCAACAGATGGCCATGATAGCCAGAGGCTGCCCCCAGGGAGGGGTGCTGTCTCCCCTTCTGTGGAATCTGGTAATTAATGATCTCATTACCAAACTCAACGCCAACCACTACTACACAATAGGATATGCAGATGACCTCGCCATCCTCGTATCGGGTAAGGTGACTGGGACCATCTGCAACCTTACTCAACAAGCGCTTTGTGTTGTAGAACGCTGGTGCAGAGAATTTGATCTTTCAGTGAATCCCACCAAAACTGAGTTAGTCATGTTCACCCAAAAGTGAGCATTAGGACCCTATTGCTTACCCAAGCTGTTCAGTACTGAACTCCAGCTGGCCAACGAAGTCAAGTACCTCAGTGTCATCTTAGACAGTAAGCTAAGTTGGAGTAATCACCTAGAAAACAAACTAAACAGGGCCTCCATCACCTTTTGGCAATGCAGGAAAATGATAGGTAAGAAGTGGGGCCTATCCCCTAAAATTATACTATGGCTATACAGCGCGGTAATCCGCCCCATGATTGCCTATGGGGCCGTGGTTTGGTGGCCCAGAACCAAGCTGATTACAGCTTCAAACAAACTACAGCGCATGCAAAGACTTGCCTGCGTGGCGACTACAGGCTGCATGAGGACTACCCCGACTGCAGCATTCAAAGCCATGCTGGGTATTACACCGCTGCACCTTTTTATACAACAGGAGGCGGCGATGGCGGCAGTACGTCTAAAAACACTACATCTATGGAGTAAGAGTAGTACACAGCACACCAGTTGATAGAAGAACTAAGCAATGAATTCCCTCTGTTAAAATCCATTAACGACCAGATTCCCAAGCAATTTATTTTCGACAAGAAGTACAAGATCCAGCTGTATGAGGATCACCGATGCGAAGGGCTGTGCCCTGCAGAGGTACGAATCTTCACAGATGGATCCAAAACAGGTACAGGTACGGGTGCCGGGATCTTCTCAGAAGATCTCAATATACACATAGCCACACCACTGGGGGTCCATAACACGGTGTTCCAGGCCGAGTACATGGGCATTTCCCTGGCAGCTTCGGCGATTATAGCCAGGGAGGTTAAAGACCACTCAATTCGCATACTCTCGGACAGCATGTCCGTACTACAAGCACTAAGCCGCCACACGGTAAACTCTGGGCTGATACACGAGTGCCAGCAAAACCTCAACCAGGTAGGTAATCTCAATAACATAACCATTCAATGGATCAAAGGACACAGCAGTTCCCGAGGCAATGATGCAGCGGATGAACTGGCCAGAAGGGGATCGAGTATGGTAGTCGTGGGACCTGAACCCATAGTGCAACTCCCCTTTGGATACTTACGCAACTTGGTAAGGAAACGCACCAAGGACAAACACTTCAAACGGGATGGAAAGACCATGGTGAGTGCAGACAGGCCAAGGAGGCACTTCCCACAATCGACGGCCGGTTCACGAAACAGGCCCTCCGATTGTCAAAACAACAGCTGCGTACAGTCACAGCTGCTATAACTGGCCACCTGTCCTTTAACAAACATCTTTTTGTCATAGGTGTTACGGACAGCCCACTGTGCAGAGCCTGCATGGTGGAGGACGAGACAGCAACCCATGTGCTTCTAGACTGCCCTGAGGTCGCCACATACAGGGCCAAGTACTTCGGTAACCCAGGTACCCTCAGAGATCACCAGCAACACCAAGGCGTTGCTGGCCTTTTTCGAGGAGTTAGGGTGGATCGAGTAAGTTCCCACCCGTACGCAAAATACACGCTTGGACGTGGAGTTGCGGAAACCAGCCCGTTATACTATACTATACTAGTAACAATACTATTAATATTGTAGATAAAAAAGACATTGAAGCTCATTAAACTTTTGAGTTCCTTAAAGTGTTCAGTATAGTATGATCCACCATCATCATGAAAATAATATACTGATGTAATGGCCTGCTTAAGACTTGAACATAAACAAGACTTAAATATTCATCCATAGTAATCACAGATAGATGGTATGTTACGACTTTACAATTTCATACAGAATCAGTTAAATAATATAGTACCTCATGAGTTTTTTTTTTCACAACTCAATTTCAGTCTTATTAGCATAACATAACATCACGCCTGTATTTCCCCGAAGGGGCAGGCAGAGGTGTAATAGTACACCCACATTTCGCCAGTTATGTTATAGTCCCATGTAATAGGGGGCGAGCCTATTGCCATTGACCGGGCACAACTCCAGACTCCGGGCTGCTACTGAGAATTTCCTAATGAAAAAACCCAATAACACTTTGCCCGACCCGGGAATCGAACCCAGGACCTTACGCTCAGCGGTCGCGCTTGCAACCACTAGACCAACGAGGCAGTTCAGTCTTATTGATTTGGGATTTGGGCTATTGACTAACACATTATTTTATTGTTATGTAATATGTTTAAAGTCCTTATTTCAACACATTTCATTTAATGATAAATTAACACAGTAACAAAGTAGTGTATATGTATGAAGGTACCACAATTAACTATTTTATTATCTAGGAGTTATATAAAAATAACAGGTACCTACTTGTCCTGTATGAGTGGAAACATCTTCGATCTTAGACGCCATACAACGGCGGGTTATAATTTTAACGTTTCTTAACGTAATACATTGTTTCACTGGCAGACGTGATACTGTGTTATTCATGGTTTCAGAAAGTTGTTTAATACGATTTTAAGTAAAGGAGGATTTATATTCAGCTTAATTATTATTCTCATTGATTCAGACCACAGACCAAGTATTATATTCTCTTTGACTCTTTGTAGCATAGATAATACATATAAACTGCTTTGTAGTGTTCTCTTAGTAGTTTGTGACTCTTTGGCAGATTACCAAATGTACTCTGTGCAGATTACTATATTAGTACATGAACTCACAGACCAAGTAGAGATGCTACGCATCATGAACTACTATATAGTAGGATAACACAAAGACACTATGTGACTTAAAACGAGCCCAGCGAGAGGTCCATAAAACTATTGCATTTCTTTCTACTAGGGTGTCCAAATAATATTTATTCATGGATTTTCTCAAACTTAATGTTATCGTTTCGAAAACTAAGAGGGGTCATTGTACTCTTAATGAAGTAGATTATAATATGCTTTGACTTTATTTATGTATTTTTCTTACCCCGAGTAGAATCAGTATATCAAATCCGTTCAGCCGTTTCAGTGTTATGGAAGAACAAACTAACATCCATACTTTCGTATTTATAATATTAGTAGGAAGTAGGTATGGACATTGTCAACACGGCCTGCTGGTTTACGGTAGGCAAAGTCGATGTTTTATTAATTTTATTTTCATGGATCATTGGTGTCAATTCTCTTGTTCACGCTACTTCAACAACTCAACAATCACTCTCTTTTATTAATAGTAGATACAAGAAAGAGATGGCAACAATTTTAGAACTGTCAAATTAGTTTACGTGTTACATTTCACTGTATTTTAGTGGGCACGTTCCGAAATCACGACTAAACTACTGTCAAATTAGTGTACGTGTTACATTTCACTGTATTTTAGTGGGCACGTTCCGAAATCACGACTAAACTTGTATAGAAATTTAAATTCCGACTAATTTGACAACGCTTAAATTGTTTCCATCCCTTTCTGTTATCTCCTATCAGTAAAAGAGAGCGATAGTTTAAAATAAGTTTAGTTCATGAACAAGAGAATCGACACCATTGCCAACTTTGCTAATTCTACGTGTGCAAAGATATTATACAACGTGTAATTTAAATAACTCAAAACCTCTTAAGGGGTCATTGTACTCATCAGTAATAAGCTGTTCCCTGCATTTGTGTTCACATTACACGACAAAATATAAGGAATAGTTGTGTTTTCGCGATTTCGGGGTTGGTCCCATTATTTAATTAGCATACCGGGAAGCCTCGAAAACGACACCCATATTGATTTTATTTAAAAAGCCACGTCTGCCATCTTGGATTTCAAAATAGATGTTATATTCGTAATTAGTATCCCGGGAAACCTCGAAAACGATACCCATATTGATTTTATTCATTTTTATTATTTTATTTCTATTTCGAGATCCAAGATGGCGGACGTCACTTATTTAATAAAATCAATATGGGTGTCGTTTTCGAGGTTTCCCGGGATGCTAATTACGTCTATAACATCTATTTCGAGATCCAAGATGGCGGACGTGACTTTTTAAATAAAATCAATATAGGTGTCGTTTTCGAGGTTTACCGGGATGCTAATTACGAATATAACATCCATTTTTAAATCCAAGATGGCAGACGCAACTTTTTGAATAAAATCAATATGGGTGTCATTTTCGAGGTTTCCGGGGTGCTGATTATGAATATAGCATCTATTTTGAGATCCAAGATGGTGGACGTGACTTTTTAAATAAAATAAATATGGGTATCGTTTTCGAGGTTTCCCGGGGAGCTGATTATGAATATACCATCTATTTCGAGATCCAAGATGGCGGACGTCACTTTTTTAATAAAATCAATATGGGTGTCGTTTTCGAGGTTTCCCGGGATGCTAATTACGAATATAACATCTATTTCGAGATCCAAGATGGCGGACGTGACTTTTTAAATAAAATCAATATAGGTGTCGTTTTCGAGGATTCCCGGGATGCTAATTACGAATATAACATCCATTTTTAAATCCAAGATGGCAGACGCAACTTTTTGAATAAAATCAATATGGGTGTCATTTTCGAGGTTTCCCGGGGAGCTGATTATGAATATAACATCTATTTCGAGATCCAAGATTGGCGGACGTCACTTTTTTAATAAAATCAATATGGGTGTCGTTTTCGAGGTTTCCCGGGATGCTTATTACTAATATAACATCTATTTCGAGATCCATGATGGTGGACGTGACTTTTTAAATAAAATCAATATAGGTGTCGTTTTCGAGGTTTCCCGGGATGCTAATTACTAATATAACATCTATTTCGAGATCCAAGATGGTGGACGTGACTTTTTAAATAAAATCAATATAGGTGTCGTTTTCGAGGTTTCCCGGGATGCTAATTACGAATATTACATCCATTTTTAAATCCAAGATGGCAGACGCAACTTTTTGAATAAAATCAATATGGGTATCGTTTTCGAGGTTTCCCGGGATGCTAATTACGAATATAACATCTATTTCGAGATCCAAGATGGCGGACGTGACTTTTTAAATAAAATCAATATAGGTGTCGTTTTCGAGGTTTCCCGGGATGCTAATTACGAATATAACATCCATTTTTAAATCCAAGATGGCAGTCGCAACTTTTTGAATATAATCAATATGGGTGTCATTTTCGAGGTTTCCGGGGTGCTGATTATGAATATAGCATCTATTTTGAGATCTTAGATGGTGGACGTGACTTTTTAAATAAAATCAATATGGGTATCGTTTTCGAGGTTTCCCGGGGAGCAAATTATGAATATAACTGTCACGTCGTGGCCAGTGTTGGGAAGCTCAGGCAGGAGAACTCGCAGGGTCGAAGGTTCGGTGGCTTGGCACACGGTGACACACGGAAGTAAGAGGAGAACAGGAACTACAGGAACAGAACTCAGGAACAACAGGAACTAGTGGTACAGGAACTGCAGGAACTAGTGGTATGGAGGTATGGAACTCCTCTGAGGTATGAGGGCACAGAGGGCCAGTAGTACGGAGGGCCGGAGGAGTGGTAGGTCAACTCCGACTATAAAACAATTGAGCTGCTGCTATGTCCATGCAGCTAGCTCGGGCTGGATTCAGGTAGGTAGGTAGGTTGGTAGGTCGGCACAAACAATAAAAACACAACAGGAACGTTTTGGGTATACTGTATCTCACTAACTGGTAACTTGATACATTGACTATTTGTTGATAAAATAATATAATGATTATAAGACAGAGTCACAGACACATGAGTGTCTTTCAGCGTACAATATAGAAACTGGTTAAGTAAAATAATATAAAAAAATACTGTAATGGTCGGACACGTCCATGCCCGGCCAAGGCTACGATATAAGTCTGTTGTTTTATGTTAAAAATAGAAAATTATGGAAGATTTTTAAATTTTGAATTTGGATAGGTAAAGTTTTATAAAGTGGCCAGGAAGTCCAAATAAGGTGGTGAGCAGCGTAACGAGTTTAGCCTCGTTACAATAACATCTATTTCGAGATCCAAGATTGGCGGACGTCACTTTTTTAATAAAATCAATATGGGTGTCGTTTTCGAGGTTTCCCGGGATGCTAATTACTAATATAACATCTATTTCGAGATCCAAGATGGTGGACGTGACTTTTTAAATAAAATCAATATAGGTGTCGTTTTCGAGGTTTCCCGGGATGCTAATGACGAATATTACATCCATTTTTAAATCCAAGATGGCAGACGGAACTTTTTGAATAAAATCAATATGGGTATCGTTTTCGAGGTTTCCCGGGATGCTAATTACGAATATATCATCTATTTTGAAATCCAAGATGGCAGACGTGGCTTTTTAAATAAAATCAATATGGGTGTCGTTTTCGAGGCTTCCCGGTATGCTAATTAAATAATGGGACCAACCCCGAAATCGCGAAAACACAACTATTCCTTATATTTTGTCGTGTAATGTGAACACAAATGCAGGGAACAGCTTATTACTGATGAGTACAATGACCCCTTAAGAGGTTTTGAGTTATTTAAATTACACGTTGTATAATATCTTTGCACACGTAGAATTAGCAAAGTTGGCAATGGTGTCGATTCTCTTGTTCATGAACTAAACTTATTTTAAACTATCACTCTCTTTTACTGATAGGAGATAACAGAAAGGGATGGAAACAATTTAAGCGTTGTCAAATTAGTCGGAATTTAAATTTCTATACAAGTTTAGTCGTGATTTCGGAACGTGCCCACTAAAATACAGTGAAATGTAACACGTAAACTAATTTGACAGTTCTAAAATTGTTGCCATCTCTTTCTTGTATCTACTATTAATAAAAGAGAGTGATTGTTGAGTTGTTAAAGTAGCGTGAACAAGAGAATTGACACCAATGATCCATGAAAATAAAATTAATAAAACATCGACTTTGCCTACCGTAAACCAGCAGGCCGTGTTGACAATGTCCATACCTACTTCCTACTAATATTATAAATACGAAAGTATGGATGTTAGTTTGTTCTTCCATAACACTGAAACGGCTGAACGGATTTGATATACTGATTCTTCTCGGGGTAAGAAAAATACATAAATAAAGTCAAAGCATATAATCTACTTCATTAAGAGTCTTAGTTTTCGAAACGATAACATTAAGTTTAAGAAAATCCATGAATAAATATTATTTGGACACCCTAGTAGAAAGAAATGCAATAGTTTTATGGTCCCCTCGCTGGGCTCGTTTTAAGCTTTGAAAATGGAATCTATGGAAGCGACATTATTGTCTATGCAATTTTACAGATAAGATATTTATAGTCTTCTCTCTTTAACATACGTACAACCACATGTGAAGGAAAGATACGACACTACTTACATACGTCAGTTTTCCGTGACATGAATTACTGAGCGTGGCGATTATTTGAAAATCCGCCATTTTTTGTCTCGAGTTCCTGTGGTTAATAAAACCACAAAATCTACGAATTAAAACGTTTATTACCCATTTTAACCCAGGAATCATCACAATTTTTCTGAAACAACTCTAACGATAAGTACTACAATTATATTTTTGTAAAGAACAAGACTACTAGGCGGCCATAATATGTCTCAGACATTTCAAAATCGACACGATTTTTTTTCGTTTATGTCAAGTCCAATAGTTCCATAGTCAAAGGTTTTAAGTCACATAGTGTGTTATCCATAAAGGTATTATACAGGTATTATACTGACGTAATAGAGACACTGTCACCTCATTATCACGTCACCGAAAACGAAATAAGTATATGTGCGAAATTGACACGTGTAGGAGTGATTTTTAGTGATGTGACATGGACGTTTCCGCATTATCGATATAGTTCAACCGGCCTTACTTTTAAGGAGTGGTAGTATTTTAAAACTGCTAAGCTATTAAGTAACTATTGTTTTAAAATTACAGATATTTGAGACATAATTTTATTTATTTTAAAAGATTGAGTTACGCAATTAAGGGCTATATTATAATTACATTATTAATTTCACGAAGGTAAGGAATACATAAATAAGAAATAAAAAACCAATTAATCATCATTTCAGCCGTAAGACGTCCACTGCTGGACACAGGCCTCCCCCAAGCATATATTGGGGGGATATGTCATAATCGCCACGCTTGGTAGGCGGGTTGGCGATCGCAGTTGGTTGGTTAAATACTCAGAGAACGCTGCTGCCCATTCTCTGGTGAATCCCTTAGTCGCCTTTTACGACACCCATGAGAAGATATACGGTGGTGCAATTCTTTACGTCCGGTACCACACGGAACATTTTACAATTAATCATATTAGTTTTAATTAGGTGTATAGAAAGGTTTTCAATCCCGGAACTAAGTTCCTATACACGATTCCGGAATTGGTCAAATTATTGAATTTTTATGAAAAATTACAATATCTATGAACTTAACAAGTTTTCTTGTCCAGTCAACTTAAGTTACACATCAGACTTATCCTACTAATTTATATTACTACATGTAATACTAATGTAAATTTATAGTATATTTATAATTTGTAGTATATTATTATAGTATATTAAATGTAGTATATTATTTTGCGAGTAAAGTCCGGTTTGCTAATAGCTTTATCATGCGTACAGCCAAAGAGTGGAATTCCTTGCCCGGCGTCAGTGTTTCCCGAGAAATATAATCTGGTGGTCTTCAAGACTCGAGTGAATAGGTTTTTGCTGGGCAAGCGTGTACCATCGTCGACCGCACCATCGCTTAACATCAGGTGAGGTGGCGGTCAAACGCAAGCCCGCTAAGAATTAAAAAAAAAAGAAAAAAAAGTCCACTTCCACCTCCACCGATGCTCCACTCCACTCCACTCCGCTCCACTCCACTCCACTTCACCTCCACTTCCACCTCCACCTCCACTTTCATTCATCCATCTATCCATCCATCCATCCATACTTACAAACTTTCACATTTATAATATTAGTAGGAAGTACGATAGGATAGGATTTTTGGAACTAAAAATTTTGACATTCTGTCTCCATAATAATTTGTCATCTTCGGTTGAACTAGTTTTTTTATCTCTAACTCTTCTTGTATTATATTTATTTTTGACTTTTACTTTATACTCGTCACTTCGTAGATTTACCACTTTGAATATTTACCATTATTAAAGTAAAGATCTTTATATGAAAAAAACACCGACCCGAACAAATTCCGTATGTATGGATCGTTGGTGATTTCATTAAACGATACTGTTATCCTTAAAATATCTACTGCAAACCCTGTAGTTTTTTCGAGGCTTTCAGCTTTTATTTTATTTTATTTTATTGTATAGGATGGCGAAACGAACTAAAGGCCCACCATATGTTAAGCGGTTACCTTTGCCAATAACAACTGCAATACCATCTAGGCTGTTACCTAAATGTATTAATCTGAGCCTAAATGGTACCGCAAGTCGGTTCGCCAAATTGAGACATGAAGATGGAAAGTCTCATGTGATTGTAATTACACCGGCACCCGTACCATTCTGACCGAAACACAGCAATGCAAGCATCACTATTTGGCGGAGAATAGTATATACGGTGCTTATTCGTTTTAACATTTGTGCCCATCCATTTTTAGGGTTCCGTACCCGAAGGGTTCCAAACGGGACCCTATTACTCTCGCTACGCTATCCGTCCGTCCGTCTGTCTGTCACAGGGCTGTATCTTTTGAACGGTAATAGGTAACCGGTTGAAATTTACTCAGAATATGTGTTGCTATGAGGTGTATCACGACAAATACTAAAAACAAAAAAAGTCTAAAACCAAAGGGGGTCCCTATAAAAGA
The DNA here is from genome assembly GCA_949699075.1 of Asteroscopus sphinx. NCBI lineage: Eukaryota > Metazoa > Arthropoda > Insecta > Lepidoptera > Noctuidae > Asteroscopus > Asteroscopus sphinx. Next base: position 14,838,177 of record OX453004.1, on the reverse strand, counting down.
AACCTCAAAAAACATGCATTTTTTTCAACGTTTTTGTTCCTGCTCTATCTTCAAAACGGTAATATATACCAGCGTCAAACTTGGTCAGATTATAGTGCAAATTATGTAGTTTCGCAACAAATACTAAAAATAAGACAAACATAGACATATTGAGAGGTACGGAACCCTTACTGCGCGAGTCCGACTCACACTTGGCCGGTTTTTATTCTTTAATAACAGCATTTACAGGAAATCTGGAAGTTATGAAGTTAGCCGGTCAATATTTTACAGCATTTTTAGCCCGGCCGCACATTGTCATAAAATAGCACCGTACTTACATTTTAATATGTCAAAAGCAGACATACGATTCGGAAAATTCTGTCAGTCTGCGGGGCTGGTACTAAAATTAACTGTATAAATGTAAAATAAGCATTATGAAAGTAGTATTGTCCTGCAGATAATTACCTGTGAAACGTCTCTTTGCCATAGACGTACAACATACTATTATAACATCGTAAAAGTACAACCATGGTATAGGTTCCGGCGCGTAAGATTTTTTCTGTGATCAATTAATGAATCATTGTGATTTCCTTCCAATGTGCGGCCGGACTAAATCAACCTTTCAATACTTTCAACCGACTTCAAAAAAAGGAGGAGGTTCTTAATTCGATTGTATTTTTTTTAAAGCAATAACGGACACTAACTTGTGACATGTATGGTGCTAGGTAGTACAAAAAATATATAATTGAAACTATCGACATATCGATATATTTTGAGCAATCCATATGCGAAACGGTTTCATTTTCACGTACACAATATTTTTTTATCAAACACATAATTATTTAAAATAACATATTATATAGAAAATAGGGTATTTACTGCATGTTATTAATGTATTACTAAATAATTTTAAGTATAACTTCTATGAAAATAAGCATTATGAAAGTACTATTGACCTGCAGATACTTACCTGTGAAACGTCTCTTTCTTTAGGTTAATGATGTAAATTACACAGCAGTATAACACAGAACACTACACCATTACGATTATTGATATTAATTGGATAAAATACAGAACGATCATGAAATAAATCATAAAATAATAAGAGATTATATTTTGATGGGACGCTATGGGAGATTACAATTTTCAAAATGGGTTCTACTGTAATTTTATTATGTCTCTTTCTAGCATATAGGTTTTTTCGTAAAGATCGGTATCGCAGTCGCACACTTTATTGGTCTATTACGTCAGTATAGAAATGTCTTTGGTGTTATCCTACTATATAGTAGTTCATGTACTAATATAGTAATCTGTGGTCTGTGGCAAAGAGATAGAGGTGTGTCGTTACGTGATTTTTGGGTAACATAACGCAACGTTGTCTGCGTCTGGACAACGTTGTACAAACCGTCTATTTTACAACGATCTATTTTTCAATCATATTCTCAATAACGTATCCGTCTATTTTACAACGATCTATTTTTCAATCACTGTTTATTCTCAATAACGTATCCGTCTATTTTACAACGATCTATTTTTCAATCACCGTTTGTTCTCAATAACGTGTCTATCTATTTTACAACGATCTATTAGATTTAAAAAATACTTACATGTTTTGATATTTTCTTCAATTATTTGATGTCACCGATGCGTAATGTTTTATGGCGACTAAATGCGATATCGTCAAACACGATTGATATTCAAATGAAAGGACTTGATGAGCTCTAGTCAAATAAATGGGCCAAACTTCTGATGGCCATATCTCCTAAACTATAGCTCTTACAGCCGTCATTTTGGTAGTCAAATGAAAGGTCGCGATGAGCTCTAGACAAATATGTAGTCAAAACATCTAATGGCCATATCTCCTAAACTATAGTTCTTAGACCCATCGTGTTGGTACTCAAATAAAAAAAATCGATGAGCTCTAGACAAATAAATGGTCAAATCTTCTGATGGCCATATCTCCCAAATCATAGGTCTTAGATCTATGTGTTGGTACTCAAACGAAAGGGCTTGACGAGATCTACCCAAATATATGGTCAAAACTTTTGATGGCCATATCTCCCAAACCATAGGTCTTAGACCCAGAGTGTTGGTACTCAAATGAAAGAGCTCGACGAGATCTACCCAAATATGTAATAAAAAATTCAGCCACGCAATTTTCGACCTTATCGACATTAAGCGAAAAATGATTTCCTTTAAATATTTGGACTAGTAATAAATCATAGCTATCAAATTTTACGAAATTAAACATTTGTCAGTAAGGTCTAAAATCGCTTAGCAGATTTTTTTATTACATATTTGGGTAGATCTCGTCGAGCCCTTTCATTTGAGTACCAACACGATAGGTCTAAGAGCTATAGTTTAAGAGGTATGGCCATCAAAAGTTTTGACCATATATTTGGGTAGATCTCGTCAAGCCCTTTCGTTTGAGTACTAGCATGATGGGTCTAAGAGCTATAGTTTAGGAGATATGGCAATCAGAAGTTTGGACCATATATTTGGCTAGAGCTCATCGAGCCCTTCGCTTTGAGACTAACACTATGTGTTCGGTGCAGTGCCACCGAACAATTTACCTAACAGACGCATGCGCCTATAAAGCGATGAGTTCAAGTAAATTAAATTAGTGCATTATACGGACACATCGCGACCGGGTGCATTCATAACATTATTAACATTCCAACATTTTTAACCGACTTAAAAAAAAGGAGGAGGTTATGTATTCGGCGGGTTTTTTTTTTTTTTTTTTTTCATGTATGTACCCCGATTACTCCGAGATTTATGGGCCGATTTGCGTGGTTGTTTTTTTATTTGGTAGAGGAAGTCCGCGCGGTGGTCCCATGTAAATTTTATTGACTTAGGTCGAGTAGTTTTTGAACCAGCTTCAATAAATCAGTTTAATTTAGCTTCGCTTACCTAGATGATCTACTAATAGTTTCGTTTTTCTGTGAATTCTCAACTAAAAAGTATGAAATAAAAACTTTTTAACAAAAAATAAAACCGACTTCAAAAACCTTAACTAAAAAGTAAAAACTAATCCTTGTATGTATTTCAAAATCTTAACATAAACCAAAATTTTGAAGGCGGTGCGTGTTTTTCATGTATGTTCGCATAAACTGTTTTTTTACTATAGATAAGCGCTCGACAGTACATTATATTTACATGACGCAAAGGGACAGTCACGCGCCACCTTCAAAATTTTGGTTTATGTTAAGATTTTGAAATACATACAAGGATTATTTTTTACTTTTTAGTTAAGGTTTTTGAAGTCGGTTTTATTTTTTGTTAAAAAGTTTTTATATAACAGTAACAATTCATAGTTTTAGTAACATAACATTAGATTAAGAACTTTATACAATTTTATAACATCATTTGAATAGACTCTTATTCATCTCTAACATTGACTTTTTATTTAAACAAACATTCCAACACTCGAAGACCTCGCACCGCACATTTTGGTCCTTCGAGCCGGATTTGACTAATCAACAAAACAGTTGCGATAACTTGATATTTAATTTTAAAACCGATAACATCTCAAAAACACTCGGCTTGTGTTGGAACCCAAGCAACGATAAGTTCACATTTAAATGTACAATATCGACAGAAACAACAAAGCTCACAAAACGAACACTTCTTTCTGAAATCTCCAAAATTTTTGACCCATTAGGATGGCTAGCACCAGTCGTAACAAAAATGAAACTCTTATTTCAAACAGTATGGAAAACAAACATAAAATGGCACGAACAAGTATCAGATGACATCTATAAGGAATGGTCTAGGTTACGATCTGAAATTAACATAATAAATGAAATTGAACTTCCCAGATGGATATTATGTAACGAACATGACGTCATAGAGTTGCATGGCTTCTGTGATGCTTCCCAGAAAGCATACGCAGCCGTAGTCTATGCTCGTATCAAACAACAGAAACAAGTCGTGTTATTGGCTGCCAAAACCAAGCTGGTACCACTCAACAAAACATTAACACTTCCTAGATTGGAACTATGTGGAGCACACTTGCTATCCAATCTTATCAACAAAATTAAGCTTGCCTTAAATCATCATGAGTTGGTGATCTACGGATGGACAGATTCCAAGGTCGTTATTGGTTGGTTACAAGGTGAAGCGAGCCGCTGGAAGCCGTTTGTAGCAAATAGGGTACAGAAAATAACAGAGATAATGCCTGAACAAAAATGGCGTTACGTAAACACAACAGAAAACCCAGCCGATGCTGCAAGTAGAGGCATATACCCTTCTCAGTTAAGGGACCACTCACTCTGGTGGTCGGCTCCATCTTGGATATCTACATTTGTGTGATGTATGCGTATGAAGGTACATAGAAATATTTATTATATATATTGTTCCACATAAGTGGGTAGTGTTATGACACTGCTACTATGTCATCTTTTGTACGTCAGTCGGAATATACTTGTAATCGTGTGAAGTAGTTTTATTCCTTGATCTGGTATCCTGGTCCCGGAGATCCCAAATACTTCAGTGGCGACGAAGACTATTAAAACCGTGTGTTGAAAGTGTGTGGTTATTTGTGAAAACATTCAAGATGACTATTCTAGGTATCACTGGAATGGCATACAATTTATTCGAATCCTATTTATCGAACAGATGCCAAATTGTTAAACTTGGTAATTATGAGAGCTCACCCCAAAAAATCACATGTGGAGTTCCGCAGGGCTCTATTTTAGGACCTGCATTATTCCTTATCTATGTAAACAACATTAATCAGATTGGACTGACGGGATATCTAACCCTTTATGCAGATGACACAAGTTTATTTTACTTTAGCGAATCCATACACGATATCATAAATGAGGCACAAAATGACTTAAATCAAATAAATGAATGGTTTCTACATAACTTACTTACCATTAACACGACAAAAACATCTTACATGATATTTGCGGCTAAAAACAAAAAGATCCTCCCTTATGCCCCTTTGAAAGTAAATAATTACACTATTAACCAATCTGGTAAAGAAAAGTATCTTGGTTTACTATTGGATGACAAACTGACCTGGAAACCCCATATTGATAATATGAGAACCAAACTTATATCACTTTCCGGAGCCCTACGCAAGATAAGGAACTGCTTACCTCCTAAAATTAAATACACCATCTATAGTTCTTTAGTGAAACCTCGTCTAGAATACCTTATTGAAATTTGGGGATTGGCATCCAAGACTAACATCAAAGACCTACAGACAACACAAAACAAAATTATAAAACGACTATATTGTTATGACTTCTTAACACCAACCACACAGTTATATATGGAAACTAAACTACTCAATCTGACACAACTGTACACCTTCTACATGTGTATGCTAATAAAAAAGATACTAGATAATACTATACAAACAAACATTAAACTTTATAAAAAAACTTATACACACAACTTAAGAAACATTTTTGTTTGAACATTTTTGTTTGAGCTGATTCTGCGTCCCCCAAGGACGGAAAAATATGGAAAAAGAAATATTCTATACGAAGGGGTACAATTATATAACAAACTGCCAAATCAAATAAAAGAGTGCAAAAGTATTCAAATATACAAAAGAAAACTAAGAGAATATATTCAGCAAATGCAATGTTCTAAATAAATACAAATAATACCTACTAGTTAAAATAAAAACAATACCAAAATATATTAAATAACATACCTATAACCCTTATATTAATAGTTTTGAATATATGATAACAACGTATTATTGCCATAATAATCATGTACAATACTTAACTAGATATTTGAAAATAAACGCAATGTACAACATATTATATTTTTATATACTTAATAGATACAAATATACACAATAATACACATAATAAAATACACTTAAATAATAAAAGCCATAGAGACATACGTAACTAAATAAATGATGGACGGTCTCCCTGACTATACTCCGTTGTATCGCACACTGACAAACAATACATGCGGATAGATACTCATTACTCACACATTGTATTACGCGCAGTTTTGTACTGAACTCTGTCCTACTCAATCGTTTGCCATAATACATATATAATATACATACATACATATACAATATACATATTACAAATATAATAAATAATATAATATCTATGAATCGAAGCCAGTCACACACACGCACACTATAATACGTTCGCATTGATCCTCAATCGTATTCAGGTACCTTCATTCAAAAAAAATAAAAATAAAAACTAGCTATTGTATGAATTTGTAGATTAGATAGCTAGATTTGCATGCTTCGTATTTAAACGACGAACTATGTGTAATTTTAAGAATAATGTAAGCTTCTCATATAAGTGAACTGAATGTTCTTTTTGAGAATAAAGATTCTTTAAACCTATGACCATCGGTAAAATCGGAGAGTTCAAAGTGCAATCAGATGACTGGAAATTGTATATTGTATGTGGAGCGTCTCGAAAATTATTTTCTGGTCAACGATATCAAGAATGAATTACGTGTGGCAACGTTGATAACCGTAATGGGAGCCGAGAGCTACGAGTTATTGGTAAATTTGTGCACGCCGCATAAACCAAGCACAAAGACTTTTGAATCGGTAACGGCCATAATGGAAAAACACTTGCAGCCAAAGCCGAGCGTGTTAGCCGAGAGATTTAAATTTCGTCAACGGAAACAAAACACAGGCGAAAGTATAGCAGAATACATAGCCGTTCTAAAAAAAATTACGAAAACTTGCGAATTTGGCTTGAAGAAAGTATTCGGGATCAATTCGTGTGCGGGATAAGTAGTGAAGTCATTCGTCAACGTTTATTCGCCGAAGAAAAGTTGGACTATACAAAGGCCTATAGCATGGCTATGAGTATGGAAGCGGCAGAGAAAAATGCAGCTGTTGTCGAAGGCGGTACAAAGTCCATGGATAAGACAAGCACAGCGAGTGATTGCTTGGCGGTGATGACGACGACTCAAAGCGGGGCCCGCAGAGCGGCGCACTATGGAGCAGCGGAGGCGGGTGCGCGCGGTGACAGGCGCCCGGCCACGCGCACCGTGCGCGCGCCGCGGCCTGCCGAGGGGACAGCGACAGCGTCCGCGCCGGCGGCGCGTGCTCGGCGAGACCACCAGTGCAATGCCTGTGGAGGGATGCATGACACGGCGTGGTGTAAATTTACGCGATACGTTTGTCGCGTATGCAACAAGCAAGGACATCTGCGTCGCGTCTGTCCGTTAGAAGTAGGACACCATCACATGGAGGGAGTTCTTGCCCTAACAGGCGAATCGGACGGTGAACAAAGCGACGAGGTAATGACTGTCGATATTAACAAATATAGGACACAAATATTTGTGTGATGAACATAAGTGTTTGTGTTGGTCTGGGTGTGTTGCTTATGTATTATAAGAATGTATTTAGAAAAAAAAAAAAGTATATAAGTATTATATCCATTGTCTAGTACCCATACCACAAGCTCTGCTTAGTTTGGGACTAGATAGTGCTGTGTAAAAATGTCCCAAAGATATTTATTTTATTTATTTATTTATTAATAACTTGTCTATTGCTCAGTGTCCACCAATATATTTGTCATTAAAAGTGCATGACAGAGAGATAAAGATGGAGTGTGACACTGGAAGTGCCATATCTTGTATTAATTATGAAACGTACAAAAAGATGTTTAGTGATTTAAGAATAAATTCATGTAACATTGTGCTAAGATATTACACAGGGGAAATGGTAAATCCAATTGGGGTTATTAAGCCAGAGGTAAAATATAAAAACGAATGTAAAAAATTGGATTTGTATAGGGGGTAAAACTATATTAATCGGTCGACAGTGGATGGCCGAATTGAAAATACAATTATGCTCTAATTTGATGGATGGGGTAGTGTCGGTAAATAGTTTGCAACAGAAGGAGTTCAATATGTCTGAATTTAGTTCCAGATACTGTAAGGTGTTTGAGGATGGTTTGGGTCGATTCACCGGTGGTGCAGTGGGCATCCACGTGCAGGCCGGCGCGCGGCCGGTGTTCATGCGCGCGCGCCCGCTGGCGTACGCGATGCGCGCGCCGCTGGAGCGCGCGCTGGAGCAGCTCGTGCGGGACGACATCCTCACCCCTGTGCACCGCTCGGACTGGGCCACGCCTATCGTGCCAGTGGTAAAGAAAGACGGTACTATCAGAATTTGTGCTGATTATAAATTAACTTTAAATAAGGTTTTAGAATTCGACCGGTATCCTTTACCGCGAGTGGGAGATTTGTTAGCTCGTTTACATGGGGGGGAATATTTTAGTAAAATTGACTTATCCCAAGCATATGCACAATTTGAATTAGATGAATCCAAGAAATTTACTGTTATAAATACGCATAAAGGTATGTTCATGTTTAATCGATTAGTGTATGGTTTGTCGTCCAGCCCCGGAATATTTCAAAGACACCTAGAACAATTATTCGCCGATTTGCCTAGCATAGGGGTGTTTTTGGATGATATAATTATCACGGGTGCAACAACCCAGGAACATATTAACAATTTATACAAGGTCTTTGATCGTTTAAATTCCTCTGGTCTCAAAGTAAAAAAAGAAAAATGTAGTTTTTTTGCGAAGAAAATAAGTTATTTAGGTCACATAATTAACAAAGATGGAGTGCAAACATGTGCGGATAAAGTTAAGGCTATAATTGGTACACCAGCCCCCTCAAATGTTTCAGAGTTAAGAGCATTTATAGGTATGACAATGTACTATGCCAAATTCCTTAAGAATGTCAGTACAATTCTCTCACCGCTGTATAAACTGCTCCGAGTAGATGTACCTTTCAACTGGTGTGGCAAGTGTGAAGAAGCGTTCAGACATGTGAAGCACCAACTAGTGTCAGCTGAGGTGTTGACACATTATTCACCTGACTTGCCGCTCGTGTTGACCGCTGACGCGAGCGGTGTAGGGATAGGCGCAGTGATATCGCACATCACCGCGGCCGGAGAGCGGCCGATAGCATACGCGTCGCGTTCGTTGAGTACTGCCGAACGGGCGTATTCACAAATAGACAGAGAGGCACTCGCTATAGTTTTTGGTATAAGAAAATACCATCAGTACTTATATGGGCGTAAGTTTGTACTAAAGACGGATCATAAACCGTTAACTTATATTTTCGGGAATAAGGTAGGCATTCCGGTTATGGCAGCGTCGCGTTTGCAGCGGTGGGCGATTTTATTGTCAGGTTACAATTATGAAATTGAATACGTGTCATCCAAGAAGAATTGTGCTGATGCCTTATCGAGGTTGCCACAGGGTGAACAATCGAGCGCGAGTACGGAGATCACGTATTTAAACTTTGTGGAGGATTTTCTACCAGTAACAAACAGTGAAGTTAGGAAACAAACAGCAAAAGATGTTTTATTAAATAGAATACATCTATATGTGCAGTCGAGCAGCTTAAGAACAACAAAGCTCCGGGCGATGACGGCATTACTACTGAACTCCTAAAAGCAGGCGGGGCTCCGGTCCTGAAGGAGCTACAGAGTCTGTTTAATTCCGTCATCCAACAAGGCTCTACACCGGAGGCATGGAGCGGGAGTGCGGTGGTACTGTTCTTCAAAAAAGGGGATAAAACCCTTCTGAAGAACTACAGACCCATCTCACTCCTGAGTCGTGTGTACAAGCTGTTCTCGAGGGTCATCACGAATCGTCTCGCCGGAAGACTCGACGAATTCCAGCCACCAGAGCAAGCTGGGTTTCGAAAAGGCTACAGCACCGTAGACCACATACATACTGTTCGGCAGATCATACAGAAGACTGAAGAGTACAATCAGCCGCTGTGTATGGCATTCGTGGACTACGAGAAGGCCTTCGACTCTATCGAAACTTGGGCAGTTCTGGATGCTCTTCAGCGATGTCACATTGATGAGCGGTATATAGAGATGCTGAGATGCCTATACATTAATTTTATTTAAATAGTCGCGTCCGCCATCTTCGATGTCGAAGTATTCGTCATGCTCCACCAAATGGTGTGCGTCATCCCAGCGAAAAAGTGTCGAATTTCTTAATTCGAGATAAGTAAATCGTTAGTGTATGACGTCGTGTAATTGTGTATGAACATTTCAGATTTGTGTGTCCAACCCTTTTTGGGATATTCATCAAAAACGTTTTCCGCTGGAATGACGTCTTCCCAGCGAGACTTTTTTTTTCCAAAGGACGTAAGTAAAATAAAATAGTTACATGGATTAGACTATAACGAAAGGTAAATGTGTATGCATAAATGAGATTTGTGTGTCTAAAGACTCCGAAGATATTCAAGTTTCCGCTGCGGTGACGTTTGGCTGATTGCTGGATATCATAAACGGTAAGGCGAATAGTTGTGACTTTTTTTACACATGTTGCGATTCTTTTGTGTGTAATGTTTGTGAAAACAGACTTCGAAAAAAAATTACCGCTAGGAAGCTATAAATTTTAAAATGAAATCAGGTTATTAGGTCCTAGTACTGCGTATATGAGTTCCGAAGCCTAAATGTTAAAGTTTATTTGTACCTTATAAATGCTCACAATGTCATGTTAAGTCTCATCGATGTACTGTAAGTAAATAATGAATTATGAACAAAATTACTAGGTCTGGGCCACGATGTTGTTCGCCATTCGATTGGACGAGTTTACTATGGGTTGGCAAATTAAAAGGTTTCCCATTCGTTAGTGTATTAGTTCAATTATCCATCTGTAAAATTGTAGCCCAATACACTTAATAATTAAAGAAATATAATCAAAATACCAATGAGAAGCGCAATACATAGATAAACCAACCAAGTTTGAATGTATACTAAAAAGCGGCCGCGCGATACATGGTGCTTACCTTCCAAAATTGTTGGTATAGTACCGTTTTTATTTTGGTACATGTGCGTACACAATTCTTTAGTTTTTATTTTCTCATTTTACTTTACACAGTCATCAGTACAATTATTAATATAATAATATAATTTATATAATAATTGGGGTGCAAGAAAGGAGCCTCCACGAGCGACGTAAATAAAGCGGTCTACAAATCCCCAAACGTCCGGCGCATCCTGGACGCCTAGCACTCGGTAACGCAGAGTCTAGGTGACTAATCCTTTCACCACGATGGTACAATGTGGTCTTTCCCAAGACCTATCCCAAACGGCTCTTTTAAGAGCCAAACCCCGGAATTTAACTGTTCCAGCTCTATGTGTCATTTCTATTAATATCGAAGGATTTTCAAAAGAAAAGGCACAAATTCTCTCAGAGCTTTGCCACTCCACCAACTGTGATGTACTTTGCGTACAGGAAACACACCGCAGCCAGAGTCAGATAAGGCCAGAAATTCCTGGTCTAACACTCGTTGCTGAAATACCCCATCCAAAATATGGGAGTGCTGTATTTACTAAGCCCGGCACTGCAATAGTCTCTACTTCTTTTTGCTCTATCGACTCAGTAGAAACCTTGACTATAGATACTGGACATTGTACAATCAGCTCCGTCTACAAACCACCAAACCAGCCTTTTAAGTTGAGCCCAACCGACAATTTTCACAGCCGGGAGTCAAAAATCGTTGTAGGTGATTTTAATAGTCACAACATTGCTTGGGGTTATCAAGACACAAATCCTGATGGTAACGCTGTAGAGCATTGGGCAGAGGTAGAAAACCTGTCCCTGTTACATGACGCTAAACTACCTAAATCATTTAACAGCGGCCGATGGAAACGAGGCTATAACCCTGACCTAATTTTTACTAGTAATAACATCAGTCGACTGTGTACAAAAACAGTGTGCTTGCCAATTCCTAGGACACAACACAGACCAATAGCATGCCAAGTCTATGGCACTCTTAAGCCGACCGTGGTTCCTTTTAGACGTCGCTTTAACTTTTCCAAAGCCAACTGGAGCAGCTTCTCCCGAGAATTAGACGATAGGTTGCGCGAAATCGAACCGATACCACAAAACTACGACCAATTTATCAATGCGGTCTGGGCATCGTCACGCCGACATATTCCAAGAGGTTGTCGATCTCGCTATGTACCTGGCTTGGACTCAGACTCATCGAAACTGCTTGAAGATTATGAATTGCTGTATGCTAATGATGCTTTTTCTGAGGAAACAATCATAGCTGGAGAGAAGTTGCTATCAAAGGTCAGCGAAAACCATAGACAAAAGTGGCTAAACACAATAGACAAAATTGATATGACAAAAAATAGCAAGAAAGCGTGGGCAACTTTTAGAAAGCTAACAGGCGACCCCCCAGTACCAACAAACCCGGGTAAAGTTACAGCCAATCAGGTGGCTCATCAACTTCTACTAAATGGTAAGGCCCCAAATAGACTACCAAAACTAGCTAAACCTACCAAGAGTTTAACACCGTCAGTAGAAATCAGTAAACCATTCACCTTGTCGGATATAATCTCAGCTATAAAAGATCTGAAGAATGGCAAAGCGGCTGGACTGGACGACATTACTGTAGAACAACTTAAACATTTAGGCCCGCTTGGAGTGTCATGGCTTCTCTCATTATTTAATAGATGCCTTGAAAGCGCAAATATCCCCAAAATTTGGCGGAAAGCTCAAATCACGGCACTGCTCAAACCAGGTAAACTGCCAGACGACCCGAAAAATTACCGCCCCATCTCTCTTTTGTGCCACACATACAAATTGTTTGAGCGGCTCTTACTCAATCGCCTCCTGCCCATGGTTGACCCTAAACTGATCCCGGAGCAGGCTGGATTCAGACCGGGTAAGTCATGCTCTGGGCAAATCCTCCGACTGACGCAGCACATAGAGGATGGTTATGAAGATCGCAAAATTACTGGCATCGTTCTCGTCGACCTGTCAGCAGCATATGACACTGTCAACATCAAGAGACTACTGGCCAAACTGACGGATATGCTTGATGACCTAGGTTTTATTCGGATACTGAGTGAACTGCTACGGAATAGACGCTACCAAGTACTCTTAAACACAGAAAAAAGTAGATGGAGATCTCAGAAGAACGGCCTTCCACAAGGAAGTGTTTTAGCACCCATTCTCTTCAACATCTACACCAACGACCAACCTAATGTTGAACACTGTGAGAGGTTCCTTTACGCTGATGACCTCGCCCTGGCTACACAAACAAAGAATTTTACGGAAGCTGAAAAAAATCTAGAGGTAGGCTTGGAGGTTCTCGGAAAGTATTACGCTGAAAACGGTCTTAGACCAAACCCCACAAAAACCCAGTCATGCGTTTTCCATCTTCGCAATAGCTCAGCTAGACGTACGCTTAACATTAAATGGCAGGGAGTCGCTATTAATCATAGTAATAATCCTACTTATTTAGGAGTCACCCTTGACAGAGCGCTGACATTTAAAAACCACTGTTTGAAAACCAAACAAAAGGTCGGTTCCCGCAACAACCTGCTTAGGCGCCTTACGTCAACTGCCTGGGGTGCCTCACCTACGGTACTCCGAACTACTGGCTTAGCACTCTGCTTTTCTGCGGGTGAATATGCGTGCCCAGTGTGGCACCGTTCCGCCCATTCCAGAGAAGTAGATGTTGCACTAAAAGAAACTTGCCGAACTATCACAGGCTGCCTTAAACCGACTCCACTTGGCGTACTTTATCCTACAGCTGGTATAGCGCCCCCACAAGTCCGTAGAGAGGTTGCGTGCGCAGTGGAAAAGCACAAACAGGAGTCTGATCCAAGACATCCACTATTTAGCGCTCAATTACCAACACAGAGGTTAAAAAGTCGGCACAGTTTTTTAAAATCAGCAGAGGCCTTATCGGGGTGCCCGGTTGAGGCCCGTTGTAAACTGTGGCTGAAGACACTTTCTCCACCCGCTCACTATATCCAGCCGAGTGAGCACCTTCCTGCGGGATATAACCTTCCCTGGTCAACCTGGAAGTCACTAAACCGACTACGAACTCAAGTGGGAAGAAGCAAGTCCAATCTCGCCAAGTGGGGCTATATTCAAAAAACAGCGACAGGGTGTGGTTGTGGCACTGACCCCCAATCGATGAGTCACCTCTTACACTGCCCTTTGTGTCCCGAAACCTGTAGCCTGGGTGACCTTTGCGTTGCCACTGATAACGCCGTTGAAGTGGCAAAGTTTTGGGCTTGCCAAATCTGACCCAAGAGATTACATAAATACCATACCATCGACACGAAGAAGAAGAAGAAGTACAATTATTTCAAAATAAGTAGGTACTATTCAGTTATTGACATGGGGTCACTAAGAACAAATTATAATATTGTAAAGAGACCACGACTGTGGTGCTAAAGTTTTACGTATTATGTGAGATTTCCATGTAGGTAATTAACATTCTTGGTTTAGAAGTTACAAAGTTCTGACAGACAAATGGATTTGAATTTCTTTTTTACAGGTTCCGTCCGTGTGTCCATCCGTTTAACTTGAAGAAGTAAAAACAAAAAAATCATACAGTTAGTGATTTGTATGATTATTTTGTTTTTGTTTTGTAACGGACACTCAAGCATAGTGAATTTGTGTGTTTTATTGCGAAAAAAGTTATTAAAAACTTAAGTTTAATTTTTTTCTTACTTCCTTTGTTCTTCATATCGGATTCAACATAAAACTATCTCGTGTTGTGTTTCCTAGCGTTTTTATTTATGCTATCTGTGTCGATCTAGTATAAAAGTATGTTTGGCAAAATACATCCAAAGTCGATGGGACCCCGTACGTTGACAGTGGGCTAAAATAAAGAGGTAAACAATGAACAAGGGTTCACTGTAGCTGCTAATGTTCTCGTCTATTCACATTTACAATTAATTTCACTGCACTTGTGGCATAGTCGTTAAGGTGGTCACCTCTCTATTGACACCACGCCAAATGTTGTCGGCTCGATCCCCACATGCAGTTAATTTATTATCTACGTAGAGCTGGTTACGAATAATATACATAATCTTTAATTTTAATAAACATAACAACCTACATTAATGTAGATACCTACTAAGCTTATGAATGAGTCAATTATTGTAACTGATCTGTGATTTTAAACATTAAGTAATTTAATTAAAATAATAGCTATACTTATTTTTTGTATAAATACCTTTTCTATATCTTTTATGTTGATTTTAGTATGTAGATTTTTATTATTTTGTTGTTGTTGATTTTTTTGCACGAGTTTTTAAGTACCTATACATACACATATCTACAATTGATAATCATTAGTAAATTGATACTTTTGAAAATAAAACTAATTAAACTGCAGTTGTTTTTCATTTTTACTAATTATTGTGTACGCACCTGTACCAAAGTACCACACCAATAACAATAAGTATGCTAACAATTTGGGAAGGTAAGCACCATGTATCGCGCGGCCGCTTTTTAGTACACATTCAAACTTGGTTGGTTTATCTCTGTATTGCGCTTCTCATTGGTTTTTCGATTATATTTCTTTAATTATTAAGTGTATTGGGCTACAATTTTACAGATGGATAATTGAACTAATACACTAACGAATGGGATACCTTTTAATTTGCCAACCCATAGTAAACTCGTCCAATCGAATGGCGAACAACATCGTGACCCAGACCTAGCAATTTTGTTCATAATTCATTATTTACTTACAGTACATCGATGAGACTTAACATGACATTGTGAGCATTTATAAGGTACAAATAAACTTTAACATTTAGGCTTCGGAACTCATATACACAGTACTAGGACCTAATAACCTGATTTCATTTTAAAATTTATAGCTTCCTAGCGGTAATTTTTTTTCGAAGTCTGTTTTCACAAACATTACACACAAAAGAATCGCAACATGTGTAAAAAAAGTCACAACTATTCGCCTAACCGTTTATGATATCCAGCAATCAGCCAAACGTCACCGCAGCGGAAACTTGAATATCTTCGGAGTCTTTAGACACACAAATCTCATTTATGCATACACATTTACCTTTCGTTATAGTCTAATCCATGTAACTATTTTATTTTACTTACGTCCTTTGGAAAAAAATAGTCTCGCTGGGAAGACGTCGTTCCAGCGGAAAACGTTTTTGATGAATATCCCAAAAAGGGTTGGACACACAAATCTGAAATGTTCATACACAATTACACGACGTCATACACTAACGATTTCCTTATCTCGAATTAAGAAATTCGACACTTTTTCGCTGGGATGACGCACACCACCAAATGTGGGTCCGACACGCACCGGCTCTGTGTGGTTTGCGCTTTAGAGTTCCTAAGACTGTGGTACAACCATGGGCGTATTCAGAATTTTGTCATCATTCAACGTAAATAGGAATAATCTACTTTTTCTTTGATTTGAATGAACGAGTTTATTTTTTTCAAAATACACGCTAATAACGATAGACGACTTTGTGGGATTCCTGGGAATTATTTTTTCCCGATCATTTCATAGTCATCTTTGGGATCCAATAAAAAAACCAAATACATTCGTGCATACAACGCATGTGTGGTGCCGGACGCAAAGAATTTCACCACCCTATATCTTCTCATGGGTGTCGTAAAAGGCGACTAAGGGATTCACCAGAGGATGGGCAGCAGCGTCCTCTGAGTATTTAACCAACCAACTGCGATCGCCAACCCGCCTGCCAAGCGTGGCGATTATGGCATATCCCCCCCTTTTGGGGGAGGCCCATGTCCAGTAGTGGACGTTTTATTTTTTCGGCTGAAATGATGATGATGATGATACAACGCATGGTCACCCTAGTGTGTCAGTGCTTTGTAAATATGAAAACCATATGAAAACACTTTACCTGTGAAAAGATAAGCCACAGCCAGGATATGATTCTTTTTTACAACCACGTACGCAACAAAAATTCACCATTTTTTGTTGTGAATTACTTTGCGTGATCTTATAAACATATTTGATAGCATAAACTAAGGTTAGAACATGTATTAAAACGTTAAATTGTTATTATTTGGTGAACCTTATTTTCTTTCATTTTTCGAGGTGAATAGACACGCGAAAGGGGTGAATAGATACGCCTGAGGGGTGGACGCGCCAATATGGTCAATAGACACAGCAAAGGGGAGATTGACCACGAAAGAGGGGTGATTAGTTATTATTACGACAGGGCTGCCACAAAGTATTATATGGATATTTTGACTTATTTAATTTGATAAGAATATGAAGGTTATGATTAGTTTTGTTTTGGAGTCTGGAGTTTGAGATAATAAATATTGTATTTAGATTTATATTGATTACCTTATTTTTATTTTTTATAAGAATATAGAAACAAGTGATTTGATATGGAAATATTATTTTGAAGTCTAAGTGAATTATGTTAGTTTTCTTTTCGAATTATATCTTAAGTTTGTTATGTTTATGTTGATTTTTCATTACTGATTACCATAATTTTAAAGATTTCCAATTTAAGAAATATGTTTGTTTTTAATTATACCTTAAAGTTTGATTTGCTTACCTTAATCCTAAATAATAATATATTTATGGAAACTACAATGGGGCAGCCCTATGTTTTTTTTCCATTCACCCCTCAGGCGTGTCTTTTGTCCCCCGAGGACAGGTAAATAGAAATCATGTATATTTTTTAAGAATTTTAAATAATTATAAACATATCCAAATGGAAATGAATATATTTCATTTGTTTGAGCTTAGACTCAATAAATACATGCTTTAAAAGTTGGGTATCTGTTCTGCAACATTACCAAAACCTTTACAAAAGATCGCAGACCTATCTATTCACCCCGTTTTACGGTACTATAGAAATTTTTATTTTACGTTGGCATTTTTTTAGACAAGGACACACAAGTCGCTTCTCGGCTCTCCCTTTCTTTTGGTTTTCTGCTTACATGAAAATAAACCTTAAACCATAGACTTAAGGTATAGTTTTGTATTGATAAAAATATGTAGTACTTTGTCCAGGAATGTATGTAATACATACATATATAATGATCTTGTTGAAAAGGCGGGAAACCTTCGAATTAGGCGGGAGCGTTTTTCATATATCTTTTTGATAAAATTCATATTTTATTAGTAAAACGAGGCCAGTTGAGTAGATTTGTGTAAATATCATATATTTAGTTCATATTTCATTTAGTTTGTAGTGTATTGTGAATATTTAGGTAAGTTTTAACAATTTTTTCGTTTCTGACCCATGGATAAGGAGCCGCCTGACCGGGGGGACCCAGTCCCCTCGGTAGGCGAAAATATCACCATTGTTTCCTCCGTATCCTTGGAAAATGAATCCAGCATGGATACGGATGGGTCCGTTACTCGAGAGAGGAAAAGGACGAGGGCTTCACGTAAAATGTGTAAACACTGTAACAAAAGACGGCGGCATGGTCAGGAAGGTAATAGTACAGCGAAAAGTAGTAAAGGGAGTCACTGTCATTGCGACAGTGATTCTCAAATAATTACAGAATCAATTGCCACCATCTCAAAATAAATATGTCAGGAGGGTCCTTCACCTTTACAATCTGTAAATGGTTTACGGCCTGAACAAAACATTGATGATAATAGTTCAAATAATCCGCAAAAGGCGCCTCAGGTAACCAGGACATCGTACGAGCCCACAGATCTGGCACCTTATGTTGTGCATATCCAAAAAAAGGGGAATCCAGCTACCACACTCCACCCAGTTACGTTAGGACATTTTCTCAAGAAACGTTCATTCCAAAATATTATAAATGGGAGTTTAAAGCGTATAGGTAGGAACCGAGTTTCAATTTTTTTTTCCAAGTATGAGGATGCAAATTCTTTTGTGAATGATATTTGTCTTACTAAGGAGAACTTAAGGGCCTTCATTCCTTCTTTTAATGTTTGTAGGATGGGTATAGTTAAGGGTGTACCTACTGAATGGTCTCCTGAGGAGATCATTGAAAACATTTCTGTGCCCGTAGGGTGTGGTAAAATTTTAAAAGCGCGACGGTTGAACTATAAAGTTCAGGGGCCAACCCCTGTTTGGAAGCCTTCTCAGACAGTAGTAATAACTTTTGATGGGCAGGTGCTACCGAAGAGAATTCTTGTATGTTACAATTCTTTACCAGTAACTTTGTACACTTTTCCAACGATTCAATGTTTTTCATGTTGTCACTTTGGACACACAAAAGTGCAATGTAGGTCAACCCCTCGGTGTTACAAGTGCGGACAGGGTCATTCTGCCGACACTTGTGGTATAGAGGATGAGGTTGATGCTGCATGTTGCCTTTGCGGTGGCCTACATTATGCAATTGATAAAAAATGTCCCGAGTTTGAAAGACAGAAATCAGTTAAACTTTATATGGCTCAAAATTGTGTCTCATATGCTGAGGCATCAAAGTTACACCCCCCAGTGTCGAAATAATATGCAGATATTTTATTGTCTGCCCCATCAGCTCATAATAAACCTTCTTCTTCAGTAGTTTCCCCTTTATCCTCATCTAGATCATATAAAAAAACAGTAGGTATTCATGAAACCTCGAACTCCTCCAAAAACATCAAAGGGTTATGATAAGGCAGCTCATCAAGCTCTGATTAAAAATGACGCTCCATCTCTTTCTAATGGGTGTGCATTACAAAATATAACAAACAATGAAAATCAAATTTTAGCTTTAATCATTACTTTAATTAATACACTTACACAAAATAATAATATTTCACCGTCCAACGTTGCCCCTTTGATTGAAAATTTATCTAACTTGTTCACCTATAATGGACCTACACCTGTCCAAGATTATACAGTGGAACAGTCGTAGCATTATTAATAAAAATACGGAATTGTCACATATTTTAAATAAATTCGAACCATGTGCGGTTGCTATTTGTGAGACATGGCTTAAGCCACTGTTCACATTTAGAATTCCTGGATATGTTTGTCTGAGAACAGACAGAAGCGATGGGTTTGGTGGAGTTGCCTTACTCATAAAGAATTATTTTCCTGTAAATAATTTTCCTCTTCCCCCTCTTAGCGACGATATATCGGCTGTCGCTGCTATTGTAAATAACATTTGTTTAGTCTGTATATATTTTTCTCGTCCTACTGTAAATATTTTATCGGAAGTTAGTAATTTGTTATCGGTTTTACCTAAGCCATTCCTAATTATGGGAGACTTTAACTCCCATCATCAGTCTTGGGGTAGCTCTATTTCTAACTTTTATGGAGAGAAACTTTTGGACATCCTGGATTCTCATAATCTGTGTATCTTAAACACCGGCCTTCCAACTCGCCTCACAAGTCCAGATGAGGGGTTGAGTGCTCCTGATCTTTCAATTTGCACACCTGATATAGCATCTATTTTATCTTGGTCTCGTTTATCTTCTGTCCATAGTAGTGATCATTATCCGCTAGTTATTTCATTTCCATATAAGAAATCTGTAACTAATATTCCAAAACCACGTATAAAGTATAGATTAGATAATGCAGACTGGGATTCATATAGAAGTTCTGTAGAGCAAAAAATTCTTGAGCTTGCTGATTATTTTCCAGTACAGGATCCCCAATTATTATCTGAAAAATTTACAAGAATTTTAATAGAGGTTGCAGAGGTTACTTTCCCTATTAAAAATGGAGCATTGGGCAAGATTCCTTCCCCTCCCTGGTGGGATGCTGAATGTACTCAGGCTGTTAAAAACAGAAAAGCAGCAGAGGAAAATTATTCTTGTGGTATGACTACAGAAAATTTCGAGGTATATCTAGAAGTAGCTCGTACTTCTCGTAAACTGCTTAGACGAAAGAAATTCGAAGGCTGGCAGAAATTTTGTGCCTCTATCTGTCCAGATGTTAACTGTTCTATTGTGTGGCGTAATATTAGGCGCTTCAGGTCTGCATTTAGTGAATCTTCAACTTCGAAATTGCCACCAGTCTTGGCTAATCAATTTATGGATAACTTAGCCCCTCCTTCAGCTCCAGAACAGAGTTCTTTTCTTCATGCTCCTCCTTTACCTATGTGTGACTCTGAGCTTAACTCCCTGTTTTCACTAGGCGAGTTGAAGGGTGTTCTTTCACATGTCAAAGATTCAGCTCCTGGTGAAGATGGTATACCCTATTCTTTTATAGCTAATCTTTCAGACTCTGCCTTATCTGTTTATTTAAATCTTATTAATACTGTGATGATATCTGGCAATATTCCTCCAAGCTGGAAATCTCAAACCATTATCCCCATATTGAAACCAAACAAGCCTTCTTGTAATGCCACCTCTTATCGTCCTATTGCACTTTCATCAGTTCTTGCCAAAATTACTGAGCATCTTGTTAAGATTCGTTTGGAGTGGTTCGTAGAAAGCAGAAACTTACTAGCTTCATCTCAGTTTGGGTTTAGGAAGGGTAAGAGCACACTAGATAGCCTTAGTGTATTCACTTCAAATATTCGTTTAGCTTTCTCTTGTAATAAATCTGTAATCGCAGCATTCCTTGATATTAGCTCAGCTTATGATAATGTTTTAGTATCAGTTCTGGAACAAAAACTTCAATCATTGAAAGTTCCATCAATGATGACAAATTTTATTATTAATATGCTCTCTGAAAGGTCTATTAATCTGTACCTTGATGATGAGTCCAAATTAACCCGATTAGTATGGAATGGCCTTCCTCAAGGTTCTGTACTTAGTCCACTTCTTTATAATATTTACACCTATGATTTAGAATCTTCCCTTAATGAATCAGTACAAATTCTACAATATGCAGATGATTTACTTTTTTATATTTCTGGAAATTCTGTTCAGGAAATGTGCACTTCTTTAACCTCATCTTTGTGTTTGTTGAAATCTTGGCTAGGAAATAATGGTCTGGAACTTTCAGTTGATAAGAGCAGCATTGTATTGTTTACTAGAATGCGTAAACCTCCTTCAGTCAATGTCCAGTTTAACAACATCTCCATGCCTATTAAAAATCAAGTAAAATTTTTAGGTGTTATTTTGGATTCACATCTTACAGGGCTTCCACACTGTGAGTACATAGCAGCTAAATGTGAGCGCAATATAAACATCATCAGATGTCTATCTGGTGTTTGGTGGGGTGCTCCTTTTTCATTAAAATTAATGTACAATACTCTAATTCGAAGTGTATTAGATTATGGGACCTTTTTGCTGGAGCCTGGCAGTGCTGCTGGGTTGAAAAAATTGGATGGTTTACAGTCTAAGGCAGCGGTACTCTAAGTGTGTTCCGCGGAACCCTAGGGTTCCGCGATACCCCTGTAGGGGTTCCGCAAGAATTTAGAAAAAAAAAACAAAACACCTCTCTCTGGTCACTGGTCGAACGTTTTGAATCCGCCCGCCGCGCGTATACTTGTGAGCGCGCAGTCCCTTTGATAAAAGCCGCCTCTGAATTAGACGCTATAGTTGTGAACAAGCGACTTTCGGCTCTATCTTAAAAAGCATAAAGTCGAGATTGTTTACAACGCATTTTTTTGTATTTATATTTTTATTTCCGCTTTTTGTTTATCAAAGGCGCCGACTCGAGTATTTTTGAGAATGTTCGAGTTCGAGTCTAGGACTAAGTATAAAAGCGCTATTATATAAAAAAAGTCGCGCCTCGTCAGTCAGTTGACGATTAGCGTTCGGAGCGATAAGTTCGTACCTACCTACTTACAAGCTGGCTAGCCTGCTGCCTTCTTGTAAGTTCTACTGCCCGCTGTATTCTGATTGTATCAGTTTTGTACATTTCTTCTTTGGACTAAACTTTGTCTCATAAACGCAGTAACGATTGTGCATTATTTTGACCCTACCATCCTGACGTGTAACATTATTAATAAAGAAGAATGGAACGTTGGCTTAAAGGTGTTAAACGTGTTGCAACGACATCTTCTAATGACGCTGAATGTTCAAAAGCAGTACGCGCGGAGAATACAGCAATTACCGATCCAGACGATGATGCCACGACGTCAAGCTCCACGGTTTCAAAGACGAAAAAAAGGAAGTATGATGAATCATATATCAGTTTCGGATTTGTTGATTCCAACGGCTCACCTCTCTGCATGTTATGTAGTAAACTGCTTCCTAATAGTTCCATGGCACCTGCCAAATTACGCAGACATTTAGAAACTGTACACCCCGAGTCTAAAGACAAGAATAAAGAATTTTTTGTTCGTAAAAAAGAACAGTTATTGGAAAGTCAAAAAAATATGATGCATGTAACACAAACTATCAATGAAAAGGCCACGGAGGCATCATATTTAGTTAGCTATCGCATTGCACAAGCAGGTGAAGCGCACACTATCGCTGAGAATTTAATAAAGCCATGTGTGTTAGACATAACAAAATGTATGCTCGATGAAAAATCTGCAAAGCATCTTTCTACTGTACCGCTATCAAACGATACTGTTTCACGGCGAATCCATGATCTGGCAAGCTACGTCAAACAAGAACTAGTTATATTTAATGTCTTTGTTGCACGTCTACAAAAAACACGATTCGCCTTGCAAATGGATGAGTCAACTGATGTCACTGGTCTGGCTATCTTGCTGGTTATCGTGAGATATCCATATGAACGTTCTTTTGAAGAAGACATGCTTATGTGTTCACCGCTGCCCACAAACACTACCGGGGAAGAAATTTTTAATAAAATAAACATATTTTTTAAAGAAAATAATCTTAGTTGGAACGATTGCATTGACATTTGTACAGATGGGGCCAAGGCGATGACAGGTAAAACAGCAGGAGCAGTATCACGAATAAAAAGTAAAGCGCCTAATTGTAGTTCCAGCCATTGTATTCTGCATAGACAAGCACTTGCGATGAAGCAAATGCCGTCAAATCTAAAATTAGTTATGGATGAAGCGGTAAAAATAATTAATTTTATCAAATCACGACCACTACAATCCCGATTGTTCTCATTATTGTGTGAAGATTATGGCAGCAAACATAAAACACTGCTGCTCCATACAGAAGTGCGATGGCTGTCTCGGGGTAAAACTTTAACAAGGCTATTTGAACTTAGAGCCGAGTTACAAATGTTTCTTTCAGCAGATACAGTTTCTTTTAATTTGAAAGACCGTTTGTATGATAAAACTTGGTTGTTCCGATTGTCTTTTATGGCAGATATCTTTCAAAAACTGAACGAATTGAATTTATCATTGCAAGGTAAACAGACAACAGTGTTCCAGGCCTATAACAAAATAACTGCCTTCAAAAGAAAATTAGATTTTTGGATTATTTGCGTTGGTAAGAGAGAAATAGAAAGCTTTACGTCACTCAGTGAGTTTGTTAGCGATAACGACTCGGAAATGTTTCAAGATGATGTGTTTGAAGAATTGGTCCAATATCTCACTTCGATGCGCGCATCTTTTGTAAAGTATTTTCCCGAAGAACATAATACAAAAATGAAGCTGAATTCATGGATTCATAATCCTTTTTTACCCAACTTGCAAAAGCCCGAAAGTATGTCAAACGAGATATATGAATCTCTTTTAGAAATGTCATCAGACACAAGTATGGAGTCACTGTTCAAAACGACGCCTCTCAACGATTTTTGGTGCAGAATCCGTGATGAATATCCAATGCTTGGCAGAATGGCTCTGAATATTCTTCTCCCGTTCCCAACAACATATTTGTGCGAAACAGGATTCTCAACCTATGCAGCCACGAAAACAAAATATCGCAATAGACTGGACGCCGAACCTGATATGAGACTTCAAATGTCTTCTATCAAACCTGATATCAACCAATTGATGAAAAATAAAAAACAGTTTCATACCTCCCATTAGTTCAGATTTTTTCATTTTTAATATCTTCTATTATTGTACTTGGCATGTGGTTAAAGTAAGTAATAATTAGTAACTGTTACATTGTACTTTTATTATGCTTATATAATAAAGAATACACTTTTAAAAACTATTGTTTTATTGTAGGGTTCCGTCAAGTATTTTGCTTGTCAAAAGGGTTCCGTGACCAAAAAAGTTTGAGAACCGCTGGTCTAAGGCATTGAGAGTAATTTCAGGTGCAATGAGATCTAGCCCTATCAACTGTCTACAAGTGGAATGCGGAGACCCTCCCCTACATATGCGAAGACAGTTTCTAGCAGACCGATTCTTATTCCGATGCTTACAATTAGCTAACCACCCTTTAAAATCTATAGTTTCCCGGCTGTCCTATGAAGTTGTTTCTTCAGTTTATTGGAGAAATAAAGCTACCCATTGCTTGGTAAAAAGTTTAACAAAATTTAATTCAGTTAAATCTCTTTGACTTCTTCCAATATTTCACTGTAAATACAATGCTTTAATTTTATCCCCAAACATTCACTTTAACCTAAATATCTACAAAAATCACAGATTAATGATATATGTAGGTACACAACAATGACACATGTCAAAATCAAAACTTCAATTTCATTATGGATAGGGACTGGGGGGGATACCATCATATTTTTTCGGATTCATCCAAGCATGGGCACAATAGTTGTGTGGGGGTTGGTGTATACCACCCACGTTACAATGTGGTACAGAAGATTAAACTTCCTCCTGAAACATCAGTATTTACGGGGGAATGCTTTGGTTTATTTAAAGCAGTTGAATATATTTTAGTCATGGGGTTACAAAACGCAATTATTTTTATTGATGCAATGAGTGCCTTGCAAGCCTTAGCTAGATTTCCTTTTTATTCACAAAATCCATATATAGTTTTTGAAACTCGGTGTCTACTTTTACAGTGTTCTTTGAAGGGGTTTTCTGTGTATTTTGCTTGGATACCTTCTCATTGTGGTATTTTGGGTAATGTAAGAGCAGATCAATTGGCTAACGAGGCTGTGAGTTGTGGAGATGTATTCCCTTATAAAAACAGTTTTCAAGACCTGTCTGCGCTGCCCAGAATTCATTTACAGGAATCCTGGGGTGAGCTCTGGACAAAGCACTCAGAAAAGGGCCGATTTTACCGTTCAATTCAGCCTGATATCCCTACAAAACCATTGTTTTCTAAATTTAAATTCAGCAAAAAATTTACTTCTATCATTATACGTATGCGCTTGGGCCATGTGTGCACTCCGGCTCATCTGGCTAGACTTGGCATCGTGCAGAGCCCTATGTGTGCCTGTGGCGCTGATGTGGGTGATTTGAATCACCTAATTTTTGCTTGCTCCCTGTATGACCACACCTCTCTTATCCAAAGTCTTGTGTCCCTCCAAGTTCCTTTTCTACCTCTATTTCTTGTATCTTAGGTAATTGTAATATAGATATATACAAATCCATTGCCCATTTTATTGTAAATAACGATATTAAAATATAATTCTTGTGTACATAATAATACATTAATTCACCATTATTTAGTTTTATTCAGTATAAAATGATATTTTTTATATATATATTTTCATGTATTTTTTTGTGTTTCCTAGAATAACTGATCTTCTTTTCCTTTTCCAAATTCCGATCCAATTTGTTTTTTCGCGTTTCGTTTCCTGTTTTTTATAATTTGTCGGTGGCTAAAAGCACGAACAGTGCAAAGAATGAAGAAAAAAAAAAAAAAAAAAAAAAAAAAAAAATCTTCATATGTAGCTAGCTACCATGAATCTATATAGTAGGATAACACACTATGTGACTTAAAACGAGCCCAGCGAGAGGTCCATAAAACTATTGCATTTCTTTCTTTCATGTTATTGATCCCGTAAGATGTCGTACCGCATCAGCAGCTCGTCAAAGAGGTTTTCTTTCTGTGTATCTCTGTAACAAACTTAATATAATTTTAAATTTTTACCCACTCTCGCTTCACGATTGTCAAATTAAGGTTAGGAATTGGCTTTTCACACTAAATTATGAGGAAACTGAAATATTACTTCAGACAATTCAGTAGATAAAGGATATATAAATATAAACTACAGAAAAGCATTACACATAATTACAATTTTACACACCCCCTCATACATTTACACGCACGCACGCACCCCCATACATACTCTCCACTAACACGCACTCACTCCTTCATTTCACTCACTCTCACTAACTCACACACTTACACTCATATATTTGTTTTTTACTGTTTTCTTTTATTTAAGTGTAGTTATTAAAGCACACTCGGTAAATTTATTGGCATTATAATATTGTAGACTGATAAAATGGAAGAAGGCGCTGAATCCTGATATACAGGTACACCTAGTTTGGGATTCAGAGGCTTCAATAAGTTATTGTAAAATATATTTTGGTCAATAAAGATTTTATTATTATTATTATTCTACTAGGGTGTCCAAATAATATTTATTCGTGGATTTTCTCAAACTTAATGTTATCGTTTCGAAAACTAAGAGGGGTCATTGTACTCATAATGAAGTAGATTATATGCTTTGACTTTATTTATATATTTTTCTTACCCCGAGTAGAATCAGTATATCAAATCCGTTCAGCCGTTTCAGTGTTATGGAAGAACAAACTAACATCCATACTTTCAGCTAGTCAGCTATGACTACTATGTCGTCGGCAAACCGGAGGTGAGTGACGTACTCGCCGTTTAGGTTAATGCCTCAGAATATGAGGTTAATGCCTAGCCCTTTCCAGTCCAGGGCCCCAATTCCACTTATTTACAACGTTTGATTAGCGGCAACGGTTCGACTGCGTTCATCGTTCGATGATAACATAAAAAGTTATTCCACTATAAACATGAGCTAAAAACGAAGATGGATCGCAGCTGGAATAGAGTTGTAAAGTGACGGTCATATGTGGTAAGCGTCTGTCATTTATTGCTCGGTCACAATCGACATTTACTGTCACGAAGGACATATATTATTTCTCTGTTTGCTATTCACATTACGACATTATTTCATTAGCATTAGCCTACGACATTATTTCATTAAAATACATAACACAGTAAACAGTTTTACTTCAGTTAACTATATTATTTTAGTTATTTTATACAGTTTTTCAACACAAATGTGTAAAAAGTTTGATTCAAACTTGAAAAAAATACGAAACATTGCGTGCCCTTATTTTTCTAAAAACCGGCCAAGTGTGAGTCGGACTCACGCAGTAAGGGTTCCGTACCACCAATCGGCCTGATACCCCATAAAAACTAATTTAATTTACGAGTTTATCAAAAGACATCAACGATTGTACGCGAAATGTGAATTTTTGCATCTCTTTCTTACGTAGGTACCACCACATATGTTTATGTTTGTCCTGTTTTTAGTATTTGTTGCTAAACTACATAGTATATGCACTATAATCAGATTAAGTTTGACGCTGGTATGTTTTACCGTTTTGAAGATAGAACAAGAACAAAAACGTTGAAAAAATGCATGTTTTCGAGGTTTCTTGTAAGGGGACCCCTTTGGTTTTTTTTTTAATTTTTAGTATTTGTCGTGATAGGCATTATACTAACACATATTCTGTGAACATTTCAACTGGTTATCTATTACCGTTACAAAGATACAGCCCTGTGACAGACAGACGGACGGACGGACAGCGTAGCGAGAGTAATAGGCTCCCGTTTGCACACTTTGGGTACGGAGCCCTAATAACAACACGGCCATCTCTTTCACTCATGTCTTAGCAAAAACATCAAAGGCATACCTGCGTTTTGTCGAATCGCTGGCCCCCCGCGTCTCCGGACGCACCACTATAGCGGTGGGTAATCTTTATTCTGGTAAGTGAATTGATTCACTTACGTCCAAAATTAATATCCAATCTATTCACGATTTGCCCTACTAGAGATAGGAATTTGACATAAGCATCAAAATATGTCAGATTTCTATCTCTAGTAGGGTAAATCGTGGATAGATTGGATATTAATTTTGGCCGTTATTCCGACTCCGGTTCCAGTACCGGTTTACCCTGATTATTCCTTTATTCCATTGGCACCGTTGGCTCCATTGGCTTACTAGCTCATTTTGGTCCCACAATTTTTTTATTCATTCAGTTTACTGAATCATTTGTCACATTTTCAACAGAAGGTAATTTTATTCATGGAATAAAAAAATTAAACAGGGAAATAAAAAAACAAGTGTGCTTTCAAAAATGTAGATCCGGGGCTGGATTAAAGTACGCGACACAAAGGCTGGATCCGCCCTTGTGTGACGGCGACACAGACCAGGTAGAGATGCTACGCAGACGGCGACGACACGGCACGGCTCCACCACAGAGTACATTATAATTCGGCACATAGATAATAAACTTATACTGGTATTGGATTGGGCAACACCTTTGGCGTGATGCGTACGCGCCCGCAAGAAAATCGCTACGTGACCATAGTAACCACTATAATAAAATAAATAGTTTGTTACATATATATTTTATTTCGATTAGTGTACATCATTCATTTAAATTAACTTTTTATAATAAATATGTAGGTATAATATCGAAGTTAGAAGCAAACTAAGCAAAAATATTAATATCCTTTGAAAAAGCATCTTTGTCAGTAGACCTGTCTAATGAAGTTTCTGTTGCGCTAAGTAATTCGTCAGCTCTTTCATCCAATGTATTCCTGTAAACAAATAAAGATGTTACTATTGAATATACTACTTTCATTTATTTTTTTTAAATGTTTATTAGGTAATCTGTTTTCCGACGGTCAATACGGGTGTCATCTATATCTGCTATCATGTTTTATTATTCTTTGAGGATAGAGGTAGGGGTCTTGGAACGCCTCTATGCCACTGCGACCTGGTAAGATCTATTGTGACGCCTCTTGCAGCATTACAGCACTTCCCCAAACTGCAAGTCAATCATGTTATAGGTACGGGGTTACTGGTAACTCGACGTATACCTTGCAGGACGTTATAGTATAGGGTTGAAATGCAACAAATTGAGGCTCTAATGTTTTACCGAAATTCAGTAGTTTTTGAGATATGTTTGTTTTTGTTGAAAAATCCCAGGTTTCTTTTTTTATGAGATATAGATCTGCTCTTGACCGCGATTTAAACAGCTTTGTCAAGATGTGGTCGACGATTGAGCGAGCAAACGTATTAGGTGCCGATTCACTCTAGCTTTAAAGGCGTTAGGGTTGTATGTACCTGGAAATACAGATGCCGGCAGTGAATTCCACAACTTGGCTGTGCGCATTATGAAAGAGTTCTCAAAGCGCTTGGTCCTGATAGTAGGGATTTCTACCAAATGTGGATGATATCCTGCAGTGCGTCGTGAAGTCCGATGAAAGAAAGGAGATGGCGATGGATGGATGTGTGTTCTTGCGCACACTCCAAAGTACAGCCTGTCGAACACCGACAAACAAGCCACTGTGCGTCTATGGGCTAAGCTTTGTAGCTTAGATTTTACTAGCAGTTCATCACCAATTAGCCTCTCAGCTCTGAGTTGAATCGAGTCAAGAGCGGCAAGCTGGTATTTGGCAGAGTTATCCCATAAGAGACTGCAATACTCCATTTACGATCGGACTTGAGCTTTATATAAAGTGAAAAGCTGTCCAGGAGTGAAGTATCGCTTCATCTTGTTTAGAATGCCCCACTTTTTGGCCGCAGTTTGCTTCTTTGCCTCGATTGTGGTGCCGAAGTTGAGGTTAGTTGTCAACTCCATGCCAAGAAGTTCTAGGTGGTCGGCGATGCTAATAGGTGTACTTTGGAAACAACCACTTAAAGCCTATTTAAAAATAATTAACGGCGTGTAAAAGTGTAAAATTTAAGTTTTTATAATAGCTGATGCCATCAGCTATTATAAAAACTTGAATTTTACGCCACTGCCTGATGGCATAGCAGATCTCAGTTAATAATTAAAAGTTCAAAAATACTAAATACTTTTGCAAAAATCACAAATTAATTTAATTTTTAATTTTTTTGCTTTTAGTTTATAGAAATGTAGTCTAGTGCAAAAAATACTATACCTGTCTTAATTATTACATTTCAACACACCTGCGCCGTACATTACCTATTTTTAAATAGCTTTAAATCGTTGAATTAAAGATCTTTGAGTGGTTGAATCTGGGATGTTTCAACAAAAATCTAAGTTTAAATATCTCAAAGACTTCTGAATTTCGGTAGAACATTTGGTGGCTTAATTTTTTGCATTTCGACCCCACTATAACGTCCTGTAAGGAATACGTCCAGTTACCAATAATCCTGTAGACAAAGTGTATCAGAAATGCGTAGTCATATTTTGATCACATTACTATGTCCGTGATTTTAAGAGCCCTCTCACATTTTTTTGACGAAACCAGCATCGAGAAGTGGATTTTCGGCGTTCTCATTCTTTTCCATAGAAAGATCTATAGAAATTTCCATTACTGAGTTAGATAACCCGATTATTCCCGATACTCAGCCCAGATCGCGTGATACTGAGCCCACGTCACGAGTGCAAGGAAATATAATAGGTAGTCTTATCTTTTTAGCATGGGGTAACAATACGAAGCAAATAGAATTAGTTATAACAAAATCTCATAGATGGCAGCATAGATAACACTTGTGAGATTATTAATCTTTAAAAAACGTTATACGGCAAAAAATCAAGGCATCGTCATTTATCTATTTACACTCGCACTCGGTGATAACACTTATACAACGACAAAAATATTAAGCTTTTAGTTCAGTTAAAACCCACCATTGAAACCTATTACAATTACGAATTGGCCATTGATCTCTAGTTTTGATTTAAGCTAATAGCAATAGGTGGCGCTGTACTCAAATTGTCACATGAATCGTAACGAGACGAGAACTGTACATGATTTAATGTTTTTGGAAAAAATCACCTACGAACCTAGGAAGTTAGGAACAAGACTGACTGACTGACTGACACACACACTTTCATGCACATACATACCATACCTACTTACACATAGCAGTGTCCATAGCAGTCTCCATTATTTTTGTTCTTCTTTTAAGGGAATCAAGGGCTGGCGGACCTTAACACAGGCTACTTTGTAACCTAGCTAGGACGCCAGTTCTAATTTTGTATTTGTTACTACTATTGAAGATCGATCCCTAGCTTATACTATATTTTTGAAACAGACTGTACCATATTTTATGAAATAAAAACTGATACTGAACACTAATCAATAAAAATAGACTTAACGAGACTGATGTCAAAAATTAAGTTTCTAGAATTTCTGTACTACAGATTATTATATTATAATTATTATCAAACTGAGTAAAATGACAAATTCTAAAAATGGGAACGACAATTTCGCCACTACATGAAGTGTTCGAGTAGCCAGGCGGTGTAATGGGTAGGATTAGTTTGTTTTGTTCCGAGATCAAATCCAAACTGCCGACTTACTTTTTGTGATTTCTTTTTAGATTTTAAAATATTAATTGTGTTTTTCAGAGATTTGACATTAGATCGACAATAAATGTCAAATCTGTGGTGTTTTTCAATAGTTTAAATTTTGTAAAATTGTAATAAATGTTTATCTATGGCGTTAGTAGAAAATTATAAAAATACGACATTGTGTTTATGAACACGATATGGTGTTATTTTCCGACTCTCACGCGGACAATGTCGCGGGCACTAGCACTGGAAAATACATGAAAAAAATCGCCATGAACTACCGCCGTCGTATGTGATATTATTTGTCATTAAACTGGAAATATCATTCATTCATACTTTATCATCAATACATAAACAAAACTCGACTGACGTACGAGTAGATGTCGTGTGATGTCGTGTTTGAGTAAGTAGGTAGTACTTACCTAGTTTTGATTTCATTGTTTACTTTTGGACGTTTAAGCAGGAAGTCAAAAAAATAAAAAATAAATTATTTTATTTATTTTTTAAATTTTCTATTTTTAGGAGATTTGTCAGTTTGACGTGTACGATTTTGGGGGGATCATGACCCCTACGACCATACCCCCTAGAACCGCCACTGATTTTTACCTGACTGCCCCAGAAGGAACGTAATGTTTATTCGTAAGTCGCATTCAATAAATTGCATTTCAAGGTCACGCGCGGCGGCGCAAGCAACATCGTATCTCAGCCGGGCCCCGAGCGGGTGGTGCGGCGGCGGCGGCGTTGCACGGAATAGGTCGCTAGATAGCTCTGTATAACAACACGCAACCACGCGCTCTGTGTCGCGGAGTGCCGCCAATGCTGCCGTCTATTGTAAAAACTGAGAAACTAGCCAGAGCAATTGCCAGACTTAGGAAGGTCTCATTTCTTTGTACGGGATTGTGTATCAGTACTATAGTATTATATTATTTGTTATTTTTAGTTATTTACATATTTCAATTTAGTTGTGTTGGCAAAAGTCTGAATTTTTATGTTGTATATTTTTGTTTTAGAAACTATTTATTTTAGGATAAAATTGACGTTTAAAAAACCTATTTTCTGGTTAGAAAATAGGTATTTTAAACTGGTAACTTAGCTAGACTGGAAATAATTAAAAAAAAAAATGTAAATCTTGTATCAATGGGAACTCAGAATACAGAAACAACTTCTTTCTAAACACACGCAGGAACAAGTTCTTTCCGAATTCTATGAATGGGAACATATTAAAAAACCGGCCAAGAGCATGTCGGGCCATGCTCAGAATTATAGGGTTCAATAAATGGGTGTAATTACAAACGAATCAAATCGAATATTAATCATGGCTATTTTAGTTTTTGCAATAGACGACAGCATTTATGACTCAGAGCGAGTATTTAGTATTTATTTATTATTTTTTATCTAGAAAACCAACAGCGTTACATATAAAAAATTTACAGAATATGGGTATTACAGTATTTTATGGCTAATAATATGTTTCCCTGTGTAGCTAGGTAAGTATAAAACATGCGAACGGACTACAAATAAAAAATTTAAAGTAAAAAATACAATCATTTTCTGTCCAGTTCATTCTTGTCCATCCTAAGGTTGCCTGGAAGAAATCGCTGATCGCGATAAGGCCGCCATTTGTACAATAGTTTAAATGCATATTCAATGTAATGTCTTTTATGGTGTACAATAAAGCATATATAAATAAATAAATAATAATTCCTAGAGTTAAGAGCGTATGTTCGATTTAGCGCAAGTCAAAATCTACACGATCTATCGAATGGCACACTCACTACGGCACGATACAATGGTTCCTCTGTGTGCGTGAGTGCTGAACCGTTAGCACTTTAGCACGAATAATTTTGATACTTTTATTTTTTTAGGACCTATTTTGACTATTTATTTTTTATGAGTGAAAATTTAAAAATTAAATACGTTTTTTTGTAAATATTATAACGGATTCGGATTCTACTTATCAATGCAAATATAAAATGCTGCCTCAGTGTTTTCATTTAACAAGTATTTTCAAAGATATAGATAGCGATTTGAAGTTTTTTTTGCATGGAGAAAATGCTAAATTGGAGTTTTACGCCAAAACCAACATTACCTTAAAGTTTCGTGTAGGTATAGATCCATATAGTACTAGTGCCAAACTACACTAAATACATACTCTGTTGCTACAAAAATCTTCGATTTGGTTTTAAAAATCATTATTATTTAAAAAAAATCGTCAGTTAAAGATAAAATTCAAATTGGCGTTTTACGCCAAAACCTCACAATACCTCAGATTCATTTATAGATGATATATTATATATCATAGATATCATATAATATTAGAGATGCCAAACTATAATAAATACATACTGTGATGCTTCAAAAATGTTCAATATGGTTTTACAAGTATTTTTAGAGATACAGCCATTTGAATTTTTTTATGTAAGTATGGAGAGAAAGACGTTTTACGCCAAAACCTTACGTTACATTACATCAAAGTTTCGTGTATACATATATTCATATAGTGTTTGTGCCGAACTACAATAAATGTATACTCTGTTGCTTCCAAAATCTTTGATTATGCTTTTAAAAATCATTTTTATGAAGAAAAATTTATCGACAGTAGGAGATAAAGTGATAATTAACATTTTACGCCAAAAACTCACAATACCTCAAAGAGTAATTTATAGATTCGTATAGTAGAGGGCCAAACTACAATAAATACATACTTTAATGCTTCCAAAATGTTACGTTTTATAAGTTTGTTCAGAGATCTAGTAATTTGAAGTTTTTTTATGTATGTAGAGAAAAGCGTGTTACGCCAAAACCTTACGTTACCACAAAGTTTCGTGTGTATATTTGCATAGAATTTGTGCCTAACTACAATAAATGTACTCTGCTGCTTCGAAAATCTTCGATTAGGATTTTAAAAAACATTTTTAAGAAAAGAAAAAAAATTGACTCTAGGAGATAAAGTGATAATTGGCATTTTACGCTAAAACTTTACAATACCTCAAAAAGTCATTTATAGATTCGTATAGTAGAGGTGCCAACCTACAATAATCCCACAGCGCGCCGCCGCCGCCAACGGTTTTTAGACGACGCCAACGCTGATTTGCGTATCGGCGTAAAATCGGCGCGAGTTCTAAATGTTTTAGAACTTAGTTTTAGGAAACCCTACAACAGCACTCACACTCTTCTCTAATATATTTCTAACTTTCAAACATAGACACGTTTAAGTACCTAGACCTAGTACATAAGAATAATAAAACCGGCCAAGAGAGTCGGACTCGCGCAGTAAGGGTTCCGTACCTCTCAACGACCTGATACCCCGTAAAAACGGATTAATTTTCGAGATTTTATCAAAAGACATTAACGCACAGTGCGCGAAATATAAATTTTTGCATGTCTTTCTTACGCAGGTACCACCACATATGTCTATGATTGTCTTATTTTTAGTATTTTTTGCTAAACTACATAATATGCACTATAATCTGACCAAGTTTGACGCTGGTATATATTACCGTTTTCAAGATAGAGCAGGAACAAAAACGTTGAAAAAAATGCACATTTTTTGAGGTTTCGTGTATGGGTAAAAAAAGTATAAAACCAAACCAAAGCCTTGACTTTTTGTTTGTTTTTAGTATTTGTCGTGATACACCTCATAGCAACACATATTCTGAGAAAATTTCAACCGGTTATCTATTACCGTTCAAAAGATACAGCCCTGTGACAGACAGACGGACGGACAAACGCGAAGTTTTATAGTAGTTTTAAAATATTTATAAATAAATTATAGAGCTAATTTAGTTGAAATTTTCAAGTGTAAGTTTTTAAAGAATATGTTCTTCTATTATAGTAATTTATTGTTATATTAAATTATGTAAGATATAGTTGTGAAAATAATAATTGTATCGACTATAATTTCTGAATAATTTCACATTGTTTGGATTTTTATTTCTTATGTATTCAGCCTAAAATAAAAAAATCCTTTCTAGTTACTATTTTTTACCCGACTGCGCCAGAAGGAGGGTTATGTTTTTCGAGTGTATGTATGTATGTAGGTATGTATGTATGTATGTATATTTCTTTGGCACGCTCTGTGGCCTAAACGGCTTGATGGATTTGAGATTGAGAGGTGTCGTTAGATTCGTCTTAATTCTGAGAGTGACACTGGGTACATCAAAATTTAAAAAAATAAAATGGCCGCTTTTTGGCGCCATATTACCTCTCCAAAAAATTTTTTTTTCCGTCAAAAATAATCGAGTGGGGTATCAAAATCAAATCAAAATCAAAATATTTTTATTATATCTCATACATAAGTGTTCAAACATAAATTGAGGCAGCTCCAGTAAGTTACAAAAGTACTTGTGTTGGAGCTGTCTCGCTACTTCCCATCGATCATAACAATGATGAGACTATTATATATATAAAATAAAGGGTTTTATAAATGATTTACAAAAATATGAACAGCTTATATGTTTAAATGTAATTTGGAATGAAAAATGCTAAAAAACAACAAAATATTCAACGTTAAAAACAAATTTGACTTTTCAAAAAAAAACATTAATAGTATGATAAATAAAACATGACAAAACTAAAAAAATTAAAATAAAAAAATTAATTAACAAAAACAAAAAACCCGACTGCGTGTAAAAATAACAGAAAAGATATAAACAAGACTCATCAACACGCAGGCGGAGGCTACTATGAACTATTATGTAATTCATGAACAAAAACATACGTAGCCTCCGACTGCGTGTTTTTTTTTTTTTTTTTAATCTTTGTTTATTATAAAGGGGGTTTTTTCAAAAATGAAAATGCCACCCCCATGATTGTATACAAAAAATAAATACTAAAAAAAATATTTAAATTAGTTAAACTAATCTACCCGCAACCTTAGACATATGGAGATCATTTTGTACAGCATTCTAGCGTCATCCGACAATGGTGAAGCCAGAATGCTATTATAGAATCCTACACTAGTATTTGTGTCACTGAAAGTGTGACGTCTTTGAGCTTCAACGCGCCTGCACTCAGCCAAAATGTGATGGGTGTCTTCAACGATTCCGCACACAGCACAGTTAGGAGATTCAACTTTGCCCATCATAAATCCAAAACTGTTTAGCGGGACATGGCCTGACCGGAGTCTCAAAGCCGTCACAACCTCCTGTCTGCACATCCTTCTCACACTGAACCACATCGAATGAGGGAGAGCGGGCTGAATCACCTTATACCAAATATACCTATACCTACCTACCTAATACCTTTCGTTAGAGATCTCTTATCAAAGTATTCTGACCAATATTCAAAACATGTTTGCCTTACTATAGGAATAAGTTCGGTATACCAAGGCAAACAACCAAATGGTTCTCCATCAGACCTGGCTTCATAAGCGAGACGATCAACTAACTCATTTCCCTCTAATCCAATGTGAGAAGGAATCCATTGTAGGACAACAATTTTATGTTTGGCAACAATTTTATAAATATATCTAATAATAGAATAAGCCAATGGAAGCCCTCTAAAAAGTGTCGTGCAACGGATCAAGTGTTGTAGGGCACTTTTCGAATCTGTAAAGATGACAAATCGTTCACAATCCAAAGATTCGATGTACGCCAAAGCCTCCGCGATGGCAATCAGTTCTAAATGCATTATAGATACTTTTGCAGTAACTTGGAACTTATAGTAGGCACCTGTTTGTGTATCTAAAAATGCAGCGCCAGAACAATTCTCATGTAAAGAACCATCCGTATAAACAGAGTAATAGCCACAGTATTGATCATTTATCAATTTACAGCACAGGACTCGTAAATTATGAACATTATAACAACGCTTAGGTTTAATGATAGCATCTAAACTAGGCTTAATAATAGATGATAAGTCCATATTGCTGACCCAAGTGTCCATTGAAAACATATCAAGCGTACTGTTGCAATAAATAGGTTCCTGTCTTAAAATGTTGTGTAAAATTACTAAAAGTGGATTTTTCTTCCGTCTCCAATAATTATTTTCACTAAGATCATGCAACTTTTCAAGCATATTTATAATAGGAAAATTACTGCACTTTGATTTTAAATAGAATTTCCCGGCTAAGTATCGACGTCGCAGAGATAGGGGACACAATTGTAATTCGGACTCCATTACGTGAATTGGAGTGCTCTTGATAAAACCACCAATCAAGCGTAAACATACATTTTGTGATCGATCAAGTTTTACTAGATGAATGACGGCGCTGCTATCTAATAAAAAACTGGCATAGTCCATTCGGCTACGAATAAGCGCAATATACAGCCGTCTTAAATGAATCTGATGAACACCCCACCCAGGCCCCACTAAAACTTTAAAAATATTCGTAAACTTAGCCACCCTTTCACAGACCTCGTTAATATGCTTCTTCCAACGAAGACCCCTATCTAGCCACATACCTAAATACCTAACGGCATCTAATAACTCTAATGTTGTACCATTCAAACGGACATCAACAACTTGTCGACGAAATCCTCTATTAAATAAACAAATTTTACTCTTAACTGGGGAAATTTCTAAACCTATTTGACTTAACATATCATCGATTAAGTCAAGTGCAGATTGGATCTTGGTTTGGCCCTCGAGAACAGACTTACATTGCACATAAATTGCAAAATCATCCGCATACTGGGAAATCTGAACATCGTTCTGCAAAGTTTTGCAAATCTCCATAGTTATTACATTAAATAACAATGGTGATAGTGGGTCCCCCTGAGCCAAGCCGCGACCAGAATGTCGACTTATAAAGCTGTTTCCTAGTTTTATTTTAAGAACTCTTTCATGGAGAAAATTCCACAAGTATTTACATATTCGTGACCCAACTTGTAGATTATCTAAAATAAGAATTAAGGAAGAATTGTTTACATTATTATATGCACTGTCAATATCTAAAAAGCAACCCACAGTGAGTGGAACAACCCTCGGACCAACCCACAGACCAGTAAGCTTCAAGACTCCGCATAAACAAAGTTTTGTATTCGAATGCAGTCGTAAGACGTTGGTGGGGTCAGGGGGGCGAACGGCGCGTTATGATTGGCCGGCTCAAAAGTTCGGTGGTATGATTCCTTATGATTGGTGCCGCTCGCTGACTGAGTGACGTTCCGATTGGCGGAGGGACGTATGATATGCAGTGGTAGAGCATATGCGTTGTGACCGGGGGTGTCCAGCTAACCGGCGTCTAGAGGCTTACTGGTCTATGGACCAACCAGTCTGAATTTTAGTAACGAGGCAGCTTAAGCTATCTAAACATGACCTACATTTACGAAAACCCACCGTATTTGTAGAAAATACATGATTTTTTTCCAGGTACCATTCCAGTCTTCGACATAAAATATAATGAAAAATTTTGCACACACAAGATATCAGTGATATGGGTCGCAGAGAAGAAATGTCATTGGAATTACGTCCAGGTTTAGGAATAGGTATAATACAAATATCGCGCCACTGAAATGGGACAAAGCTATGCATAAAAAATTTATTATACAATGATAACAAAACAAGTTTACCTACGTCCGGCATGTTCTTAATCATAGAATATGATATATCATCGTACCCAGGAGATGTATCCTTCACTTTAATACATTTATCGAGCTCTTGAATAGAGATTTCACATTCTAAGGTAGGATTACTATGGTAAGTAATCGGAGACGGTGGTGACACATAATCAGGCGTCAATGAATTTAATAAGTTTTCAGCACTTTGTGGGTCAACATAACGTCTCGCAGCTCGGCAACCTTTGAACCATTTCATTTTGCGCCACATGTCACTGGAAGTTGTAGACTCATCAACTGAAGAACAGAAATCTTGCCAGTCTGTTCCCTTAGCCTGACGCATTAACCTCTGACTTGTGTGAATCCTTTCCATAAGAATATCCAAATTTTGGGGAGTGGGGTTGCTTCTAAAAGTGGCCAGGGCCAGTCTACGACGAGCCACAGCGTGTGAGAGTGCGGCAGTCCAATAAGACCTTGGTGTAAACTCTGAAGTAGGGTTTTGATTAAATTTAAATAACGGAATAAATTTGTTAGTTGCGTCGTTAAGTGTCTATAAACAGGTCATAAGCATTTTGAAGGTCATTAGGTAAATTGAAATTGTTAAATTTTTGTTCTAAATATTTGTAATAAGATACCCAATCTGCTTTTCGAAAATTTCTTTTAATAACTGGGGGAAACTGTAACGAACATAGGGTTGAAATTTTAATGATTAAATGATCACTGCCCAAATTTTCATTTAGTACGGTCCAATTAAATTGCAATGAAATATCCAAAGACACCAGTGAGATATCGGGGGAAGTTTGTTGCAAATTGCCATTTACTAACCGAACTCGTGTATGCGTACCGTCATTCAAAAAAACAAAGTTGCTATCCAATATCGAATCGTGGATTAAACTACCTCTATGGTCAGTTTTATATGACCAGCTGACGTGATGGGCGTTTAAGTCACCTAGAATTAATGTTTTGGATGGTAATAATGTTAAAAGACTAGCCCAATCCCGCTGCGTAGTAACTACCGTAGATGGACAGTAGACTGCAAATACATTTTCAATTGGTTGACAGTTAAACAACTGAACGCACACTACCTCGATGCCGGTATTGGCAATGTGCACGTGTCTCCGCCGTGCTTTGATTGACTTGTGTACCACTATAGCTACACCGCCGTATGAGTCTTCACGGTCCGTACGGTAAACATCATAACAACTAACTTTAAAATTACTTTCCGGCTCGAGCCACGTCTCACTAAGGACAGCAATATGGACTTTTTCTTGGCGTAAAGTTTCCAAGAAAGAAACTAATTTCGGCTTAACACTCTGGGCATTCCATTGTAAAATATTTAGCCTGACAGCTTTTTTAGGCATCACAGTGGATAAGAAGTAAAACTAAACAATTTTTTAATCCACGACCATTCGGAAATATAACTAACTGACAATAACATCAACCACTCGAGGCACAGCTGAATAACAGAATTGATTTTTGAAGATACACTGGCTTGTCGGAGGAAAATGACCTCTTTTAATCGGGATAAAAGTTCACTGAAAGGGGGACATTCCTCCTTTTGTCCGTCATCAGACACACGATCTCCCTTATCATCGGCATAGGAATTCCTAAACGTCCAATCGTCATCAACAGGGTGCCCTTTGTTTTTCGTCGATTTCGAGTCAGTTCTTAAAGATTGACGAGTGGCTCTGGTATGTACTTCGACTTTGTGGATATTAGTCCTCGCCTGAGTGGTTTCAGCATAGGTAGCGCGAAGAGGGGCATCAGGCGTGGCAGATATCTTATGTAGTGAGGAATTGCCTTGAAGCAGGGGAAATTGGTCACAGGCATCTGTGGCCAACGGGGTTGGGGTGGGTACAGATTTTTCAAGTGAAATGTAATATTCCAAAGCCTTTCTGTATGTACATCTCAACTCTGCCATGATTTCCCTAAGCTTCCTCTCTTTCTTGTACATCGGACAAGTCTTACTTAAGGATATGTGATTCCCATCACAGTTAACGCAGCATAATGATTTAGCATCACAGTTTTCATGATGCCCGCCACACTTGGGACAAATGATGGTTTTTCCTGGACACATTTTGCGGACATGGCCCAGTTTCCAGCATTGGGAACATTGCGATACCTGATGTATATATGGTACAACTCTTACACTGATATCACAAATATTAACGGATGTGGGTAAACAGTCCCCACTAAAACAAAGCCTAATGCT
Source organism: Asteroscopus sphinx (assembly GCA_949699075.1). Lineage (NCBI taxonomy): Eukaryota > Metazoa > Arthropoda > Insecta > Lepidoptera > Noctuidae > Asteroscopus > Asteroscopus sphinx. The sequence goes on along the minus strand of OX453004.1, from coordinate 14,796,517 downwards.
TTCGCTGGGGCACCAACCTCCTTCATCTTTATTGCGACGGTTAAGCCGCATAACTGATAAAAGAAATGCAGGGGGGGGGGACATGAAATATTTTTAAGAATCTCGTCATCAGTGAGGTCAAGGTCAACATCCTTAATAATGCCATAGCTGATAGAAACTTCCATGGCCTTTTGAAACTTCCAACCTTTCTGTATAAGCTTCTCGCATTCAAAAAGACTTTTAGCCGCGGCTTCACACTCGAATTGGAGACGTACTTTAAAAGGGCTCAAATATTTTACTTGGCAAATCTTTGCGATATTATTCTCCTTAAAAGTGCGTGCTAACGCAAATTGTTTTGGAAGGCGGTCTTTTGAGGAAATATATACTTCGAATTTATCCTCCTTTACCGTATTACAACTATTTCGACGTGACTTCTTCCCCTTAACTTTCGTCCAACCCTCGTCTTCCTCACTTCCATCCTCTCTTTGTCTTTTCTTCCTTCTTATCAGCTCCTCTTCAGTCTCGCTACAAACATCTATCGTATCCAAGGAAAGATTCAACGGGCGTACTATGTTATTTTTTAACAAGGGCGACTCAGGCCGCGATGAGTCAGACATTGCAAAGATAGTCGTGCCACCTGCACCGCGAGGTTCGGCGCACGACTACTACTCGTGATAACGCGTAAACAAGTGAACGGCGCGATAAGGACAGGGTCCGCGACAATAAGACACGACGACCTGCCCGAGCGAGTGCCGACACGGGACTGGACTGCGTGTTGATAAGTCTTGTTTATATCTTTTCTGTTATTTTTACACGCAGTCGGGTTTTTTGTTTTTGTTAATTAAATTTTTTTTCTGGTCTGTCAGTGATTTCAGATATTTAAAGCTTCGAAATTGACGCTGAAAGTGAAATTAAGAAAACCTCTGTTCAGTTATCTTGATAGATTTTACAAATACTCTAATAATCGAACAAAATAAACTATCTACTATTTAGACAATAACATTTCCTAAAATTATTAGTAATTGATATGTTCGTAAGATAAGTGGTTGATGAATAATCAGATTTGAAAAGTTACGTTTTTGGGCAAAACAGCCCACGGACCGAGCATACCTACGCTCTTAAGTTTAAAATTTAGTCAATTTATTGTTAGAGTACCTTTATGATGCCGAATAATAACAGCTGGGTTGCTTGCTATTTGCCTTCATTTATCGTTTTCCTTATCTGTGTTTTAAATGTAGGTTTAGTACAGTTAAATATAAAAATCTGTGTTATAAATTCGAGCAATACGGGTCAGTACACAATTTTGGGCGTAATTAGTCGAGTGCCGAGGCACGTGTAACATTGGCGTGTGACGAGTGCGCCGTCGGGGAGTGTTAAAAGTTACCTGCGCAACTAGTTAGTCGCGCCGGAGTTCCGGGCTATCCAGGCGTCCATTAAGTATATCGTATAGCAAATACATATCTAGTACTTTACGCCTTTCATCAAGTGTTAGCAGATCATGTGTCCGACAACTATTTTCATAGGACATCGGAGGTTTTCGGAGACGATAGTTAAGGTGGTTAACAAATTTTCTTTGAATTATTTCTACTTGATTTTTAGGGTTCCGTAGTCCTACAAGGAACCCTTATAGTTTCATCATGTCCGTCCGTCTATCCGTCTGTCCTAATCCTTTACAGCTTAATAACATCTACAGTTATAAACATAAGTAAATGAAATTTTGTTAAAAAATGGTTTAGATATAGATCTCAATTTTAAAAGAATAAAAAAATCTTGATAACGTATTTTAGGGGTGGCGCCCATACATGTGACATGGGGATGAAATTTTTTTTTTCGCTGCGCCCCCTCGTGTGGGGTATCATTGAATAGGTCTACTAAAATTAAGGTAATGTTTCATACATCATTTTTTTATCAGGTAAATCATCAACCATCTGCGAAATATAGCCCACCAAAGTGGCTTACAATGTGTGTCCCCCTTGCCATTTCCAAACTATGCAACGTAGAAACCTGTAATCTTCCACGTTGATAGACTTTTATAAAAACTCTCATTTAAAATTATTTCGAGTATAATGTGATTATAAATTTTTGAGTTATAGTGAGAAAACTGAAAAATACTTAAGACGTCCTAGTTCATAGGTCATCGACCTTAGATAAAAATGATCTTAGCAAATAATGCTCCTTTAGTTACTTTCTATTTAAAAAAATCACAAAAAGAAACTTTGTGTTATATTGATAACACAAAGTAACAGCGCCACCTAGCGCTAAATTTATTAAATTCTTCTTAAATTCATCTGCTTCTTAAATTTAGCGCTAGGTGGCGCTGTTTGCAAAAAACTAAAAAAGCAATGATTAATATTAGATTTGATTCGTTTGTAATTAGACCTGTGGCCTGATTCACAAACGTTCGAAATGTTTCCGTTTCCGAAGTGAAATTTGACCGGCAAACGAAACAAAACGACCACTTCCTGCGACCACGATAATGCAAAGCATTCAAAACATCAGGAAAAGCAATGTTAATAATAATACGCGATGTAATCCGGTCAAACTTGTTATATTACAAAAAAAAGATTTGAGAATCGAACACATTCGGAAATGCTATTCATAGTTCTTTACTTTTACATCGAGTGCTTTCCGACAGCAAATGGCTCACGGGAGAGTTTCCATGAATTTCGCGTTGCGTTTCCGAATCCGTTCGGTTCTCAAATCGTATTGTTTCTTAATAAAACAAGTTTAACCGAATTACATTGTGTATTATTATTAAAATTGGTTTTCTTGACGTTTCGAATGCTTTGCAGCGTTCATGGTCGCAGGAAGTGGTCGTTTTGTTTTATTTGCCGGTCAAATTTTACTTCGGAAACGGAAACTTTTCGAACGTTTGGGAATTAGGCCACAGTAGGTCCTAGGGTTATAGGGTTCCTTAAGTATAAGGAACCCTATAATACTGAGCATGGCCCGACATGCTCTTGGCCGGTTTTATATATGATGTATTGGGGGACCAGATTGGGCACGCATATTCTAGGACGCTGCGAACATACGCAAAATATACCGATTTAAGAGCCCCAATGTTTTTAAATAATTTACACGACCTAAGAACGTATCCCAAATTCTTATAAGGTTTCGTGCTTCGATCAATGAGGTATTATTTATCGAAGGTTTCGTACTAACAAAGTCTATGTGATCTGAAAATGTTAACAGCAGTCCGACACTCGAACCACCAGACCACAGACGTCAATTTAGGTTAATTAGTGGGACAAATCCACTGAAGTAAACTAATTAATTATTAATAATGATATCATGTTTAGGCTCAACCATAACAGGAGGGACCCAACGATCCAATACTCTATGCCAGTAATGGCTACATTATCCTCACATTTATAGTGATCAATAAGAAGTAGTTATAACTTACCTGCTATTAACACGGTGTAAACTAACATCTCCAGAAAAGCTGTCGGAGTCGTCATTTAACGATGTTTGGGAATCTAAAAATTCAAAAACTCGATTGCTAAGCAGGAAATTACATAACACAAATTCGTAAAAAAGGCAGTAGAGTTTTACAACAGTATTGCAAGCCAAAACTTAGGGCTGTCATTGGGCATTGGAAATAGAACAGCACAACAGTCAACAGCACAGACTGAAATACACCATGGCCAGATATTTGGAACGGTGCACAACTGCACCTGGCCGCCTGGCATTTCTTGCGCTTTCTCTAAAACAGGGACTGTGGAAAGCTGACCAAGTATAGTTTAGTTAGTAGCAGTAAAGCTCCTTTGAGAAAGAGCTCGTCGGGAAGTACTACCACCGTACCTACTTCTCCGCCAAATAGTGATGCTAGCATTGCTGTGTTTTGGTCTGAAGGGTACACGTGCGTCAGGCTGGCCCGGCCCCGTGGCTTTAGGTCGCGAGATATGTGTTATCCGAATGTACTCCTCTTCAGAAGCATTTGTACTTACTACATTTTCAATGTACCGCTCTAATAAAAAAAATAGAAGCATTTGAAGGGGGCCGGGCCAGCCTGACGTTTTCAGCCCGGCCCCATCTGTACCACGACAACTACCAAACTTGCTGAGAAAGTGGTGCCACAGAAGAGATGTACTCCGCATAATACACGTACATAGTGCTTAATCTAATCTTAAAACCTAATATTTTCCGAGATATTAAGGTGTAAAAGGGGCCGGGCTGAAAACTGTATCGACAGCTTTAACTGGATAACCACGAAAGCTATCAATACCTATCCTAGGTACGAAATAATCTCCCGCGAATTTAGAACACTTGTACTGCTTTCTTTTCAAATTAAACCCTCTAAATATATAAATATAAGTAATATAAATTCGGCTGGCCCGGCCCCTTTCAGTCGTTAATATCACTCTCAATATCATATCAATTTCTTTAAGAAGGCGATCTTTGCATTCTTATACAGCAGTACATCAATGCAGTTCGAGTCCTGTGTCTATCAGCCATGTATTTGAAAAGATAATCAATATTTAAAAATGTACTGGTCGAGTGACCATCAGTCAAATGCTAATTTTCAGGACATTATTTATCATAATCATAAGTATTGATAAATAACTGAGGAGACGATATGTAACTTTAGCTTGGACGTGGGATACTAATGCAAAACGACACAATACATAATCCTACTAATATACAGGATGATTTGTAATTCGACCTATTCCATGATAGGGGTTATACTAGAGCTCATTTGCAACAAAAATGATCCCGTGAACCAAGGGGCATCAGTCATTTGTTTTCGAGTTATAGCAGTTTAAGATTTTTTATGGCCTATGTCCAGCAGTGGACGTCTTTCGGCTGAAATGATGATGATGATGAAGATTTTTTTGATATTTTCCTTCTTCGGATGGAAAAATGCTAATTGTGAAAAATGTATTCTACTCTAGGCAGTCAATTGACACTTTCCTGAAAGCTGATGAATGATCAATTACTATCACACAAAATTCATGGCCAACATATTCATAACCTCGGAAATAAATGGACATAAATCACAAGTTATAAAACAAAATCATCTAAGTACCCAGTTTACATTGCAGAGAATTTCTGGAAAAAAATATATATGATATTTGGCGTATAAATTACAGAAATAACATCCTAGTTTTATAAGCTATCCAAAATGGTACATATGTGGTCAAGTTTCGTAAGGGCTCGGAAAAAAAATGCAGTAATAGCAGAATTAGGAGCACTTTGCTAGAAGTAATTTTCTACATTTATATAGTGTTGTTGTTGGGCCGGAAAGTAACATAAGCTACTTTTTTTTTTTTTTTTTTTTGTAATGATCCTCTAAACTGGATAAAACACTTTTTTGTTAACGATATAGTAGTGGTTTCAAGGACATGACCAAGTGCTTATCCTTCTAGAAGTGGATACAACATGCAAGAGATAGATACACTCAAGAGATTACCCGAAATTAAATTACAATTATATGTTCAAGTTAAACCTCAGCGGTGACAGTACTTATATACAGGTAGTCCCATTGCGAAAGTGTGTTTGTTGGTTTGTATCCCTTTCACGCAGTAACGGAGCAACAGATCAACATCCGGTGAAATTACAGTCTCATGAGACTTTCCATCTTCATGTTTCAGTTTGGCGAACCAGTAACTCAGTTTGGACTCAGTAACTCTAGATCCATGATGGATCTATTGAGAATTATTTTTCACATTAGAACCAATTTTTGAAGAAGTGTATCAATTGAGAACTTTATTTCTCGTTAGATCTATTGTGTAGATCTATGAGATCCATGATGGTTCTATCGAGAATTATTTTTCTCATTAGAACCAATTTTTAAGAAGTAGATGTACGGAGAACTTCCTTTCTCTGTAAATCCATTTCTTTGATTGCTACCTTGAGAATCACACTTTCTTCCGAGTGATAATCAGTGCTTTATACTACACATTCGGGGAACACAAAAAACAAAATCTTTATTATTTGAAGTTTTCTCGCTTTTCCAATGTCAAAAATCTTGTTGTATTTATTTCTAGACTACTCAGGCAATGATTGAATGTCAAGCTCCAGGTGTGCTAAGACTAGTAAATGAAAAATCTTAGACTGTATTTCAGGACTGGTTGATTTTTTTTGTTGTGGTGGTATAAAGGATTATAATATAATAATAAAATAAAAAGCCTTTTATTTCTTGCAACTTGCTATCTAGGAATACTGTTTACAAAAATCTTATTCTAGTGTTAGTAGTTTATTTAATTGAAAATTAAGTGTTAGTAAGTTTATTTTGGTTTTTGTTTACAAGAACCCCTCTGCAGGTAAAGGCCTCCTCCAAAGATAGCCAATCTTCTCGAGATTGGGCTATTTCGAACCAGCTAGGACCAGCTGTGTTTTTTATCTCGTCTTCCCATCTAACGTACGGTCTTCCCTTTTTACGTTTCCCTTGTGGACCTTTCCATGCCGTCACTCTTTTGGTCCATCTCAGGTCTTGAAGACGCGCTACATGACCAGCCCATTTCCATTTTAATGTAAGTGCCTGTACAAGTCCATCGGTTGCTTTAGTAATTTTTCTGATTTTTGAGTGTTGTATTTTTTGCATTTTTTTTATGTTTAACATACTACGTTCTATTCCTCGCTGGCATGTAACTATCTTGTTTCTTGTATTGTTGTTGAATTTCCACGTTTGGCAAGCGTACGTTAGGCATGGCAAAAGGCACGAGTTTAGGACTTTTGATTTGATGTTCGTCGGCATGTTACTTTTAAATATTTCTTTTAAGCTCCAATATTTATTCCACGTTAGCTGTGTCCTGCGTTCTACTTCCAAATCATTGTTTTTTCGATTGAAGCTAATTTTTTTGCCAAGGTATGTGTATTGTTCTGTATACTTAAGAGGTTCGCTATCAACCATTATTAATCTTTTGGTGTTATTTGTCATTAGCATTGTTTTCGAGAGGTTCATTTCTAAACCCACTAACTTGCTAGCCTTATTTAAAGATTCGATCATCAATTGTAGTTCTGATCCTCTCTCTGATAGCAGCACCAGGTCATCTGCAAATCTTAGATGGCTTAAGTACTCGTTTCCAATCTTTATGCCGCATCTCCTCCAGTCGAGTTTGTTGATAATAGATTCCAGTGTAGCTATAAATAGCTTTGGGGATAAGGGGTCGCCTTGTCTTACCCCTCTTTTAACAGGAAACCATGGGCCGGCTGTTTCTAGTTTAACTCTACTCTTACTGTTTTTATAGATGCTTTTGATCACTTGTATGTATTCTTTTTCTAACTTCTGAGATTGTAGAGTTTCCCAAATGCTAGTATGTGATACGGTGTCAAAAGCTTTCTGATAATCAATATAGGCAATGTAGAGGGGCCTCTGCATCTCTTGGTATTTCTCAATGAGAAGCTCTAATGTGTGTATGTGGTCAATCGTTGAAAAGCCTTTTCTAAAGCCCGCTTGCTCCACAGGTTGTCTTGCTTCTAATGTAGTGCTGATTCTTTGGTTTATAATTGAGGAGAAAAGCTTGTAGACACACGGTAGTAAGCTTATTGGTCTGTAGTTTCCGATATCATTGGGATCGCCTTTTTTGTAAATTAAAATTATGTTAGATTCTGACCATTGGGTGGGTGTCTCTCCAGTTTTGAGAATACTGTTAAACAGATTTGTCAAGGGCAGGGCTAGCGCCATGGAAGCTGTTTTTAAGGCTTCGTTCGTGATATTATCCGAGCCTGGACTTTTGTCTGTTTTTAGTTTATTCGTTGCTCTTATGACTTCGCTTACTTCGATCTGGGCTATATCCTTCATACTGCTTTCGCTCGTAGTATTTTGGTTTATGTTACTAGTATTCTTGTGCTCTCTAGCGCAGTATAAGTTCCTGTAAAATTCAGTTGCTACGGTGATGATATCGCTGCGGTTGTTTAGTGTTTTTCCAGCTCGCTTCAGTCCGTCGATCCATGTTTTATTTGATCTTAGCTCTTTGTAAGCTTTTTTGGTACTTCCTGCTTGGTTCAGATATTTTTCAATTGTGTTATATCTATGATTTGCATAATCCTTCTTTATATATTTACTTACTAGTTTATAGAGGGCAGAGATTTCATTTTTTATTGATCGTGTTTTATTTTTAGTTTTTTGTAGTTCCTGTCTTCTCTTCAAGAGTCTTAATGTGCGCTCTGACAAAATTTTATGCGTTTTGTATAGATTTTTGGGTGTGTCTCGGGCGTTCTGTAGACTTCTGATGATAGTTTTGATTACATTATCGTAGTATTTCTGTACTGTTATATTTTCTTGCCAGTTTAGTAACTCTTGTGATTCGTAAGAAGTAAGGCATTCTTTATATTTTAATTTTTCTTCTCCGTTTTTCAAGCTAGCATTTTGATAGTTATTGTATTTAGTTCTGCTCTTCTTTGAATGTGTGAGTGTTATTGTTGCTCTTACTGGCCTGTGGTCAGAAGGGTAGTTAACATTTAGTACTTCCATATTTTGAAATATACGTGGTCGATTTGATAGCATGAAGTCGATTTCATTTTTATATTTCCAGTCTGGAGATCTCCAAGTCCATCTGATCTTTGGTTTTTTCCTGAAAAATGTGTTCAATATTGCGAGTTTATTTTCTATAGCAAAATCTATTAATCTTTGGCCTCTTTCGTTTCTTTCGCCGTAGCCGTTCGGTTTCATGACAAGATATTCTTCTTGTTTGGGTTGTCCTATTTTGGCATTTAGATCTCCCATCAATATATAGTCTTTATGTGCTGCTTCTATTGCCTTGTCAACTGTCGTATAGAAGTTTTCGATTTCTTCCTCGCTTGCTTTTTCTGTAGGTGCATAGACTTGTATGATAGATAGGTGTACACCTTCAATTATAACATTTAATAATGCGACTCTTTCTGTGAGGCCGATGAAGCTTTCTATATTATTTTTGTGACATTTATTTATTAGAAAGCCCACACCATACATTCCAGGCGTATGACCTGAGTAGCAAAATATGAAATTTTCGTATTCTTCAATTTTTTTTCCTGTGCGTCTCGTTTCCGATAAACCTATTATATCATATTTTATTTCTTTCAGTGCTTCGTTGAGTTCGATTAGACGTTCATAAGATGAGAGTGTTTTGACATTGTATGTTATTATATAGAGCTTTTTAAGTGGGTTTGGTTGAGTCTTTGGAGGGTTTTGGTCGTGATCTTCCACGGTGACCAGCCGGATTGGAAGATGTTTTTCTTTACTTGTTAGTGTTTTTTGTGTGGTTTCCATGTGGTATAAAGGATTAAGAATAAATAAATAATAATTAATAACTCAATAATTATGATAACATTTAATAATGTCCTGAAAATTCGAACTTGACAGATGGTCACTCGATCAATAAATACAAACATATTTTAGATTTAAATTTTCGTCTCAAATACACGGCGGATAGACACAGGACTCAAACTGCATTGATGTACTGCTGTATAGGAATGCAAAGATCGCCTTCATAAAGAAATTGATATGATATTGAGAGTGATATTAACAACTGAAAGGGGCCGGGCCAGCCGAATTTAAATTACTTATATATTTAGAGGGTTTAATTTGAAAAGAAAGCAGTACAAGTGTTCTAAATTTGCCTGAGATTATTTCGTACCTAGGATAGGTATTGATAGCTTTCGTGGTTAACCAGTTAAAGCTGTCGATACAGTTTTCAGCCCGGCCCCTTTTACACCTTAATATCTCGGAAAATATTAGGTTTTAAGATTAAATTAAGCACTATGTACGTGTATTTCGGAGTACATCCCTTCTGTGGCACCACTTTCTTAGCAAGTTTGGTAGTTGTCGTGGTACAGATGGGGCCGGGCTGAAAACGTCAGGCTGGCCCGGCCCCCTTTATATGCTTCTATTTTTTTTATTAGAGCGGTACATTGAAAATGTAGTAGTACAAATGCTTCTGAAGAGGAGTACATTCGGATAATACATATCTCGCGACCTAAAGCCACCGGGGCCGGGCCAGCCTGACGCACGTAAGGGTACGGGTGCCGGTGAAATTACAATCACATGAGACTTTCTATCTTCATGTCTCAGTTTGGCGAACCGACTTGCAGTACCATTTAGGCAACAGCCTAGGTGGTATTGCAGTTGTTATGGACTAAGGTTAACATCAGGTATTTAGCTCGTTTTGCCATCCTATACTATAAAAAATATATATTTTAAAAGCTATTATTTTTTAGATTTGCAGTTTTATACTAAATAATATAGAGTTTTTTTCACTTAATTATTGAGTAATTTATAAGTAAGTATTTGACTTACATTACTAATTGTTAACAATTAAGTAATGTAAGACTGTATGGTGATCACATAAAATTACCTGAAGTAGTAAGTCGATGAGTTGTTAGGTACTCGGCGGACAAATATGGCGGCAGGTCGTCAGTAGCGTCCCCGGTACCACCTTCAGCACCGAGCGTCTCCACAACCGACAACCACTGGCCGTTATGACAACGAAATCTTTCCACCTTAAATAAAAATATCAGATTAGTTCACTGGAGTAGAGCAAAAAGTATTTGTTTTTCCGATCGATATTTTTTGAAAGTTAAACATACTTTTATTCTGACTGCCCAATCATTTTGCATCTGTGATACAATGTCAAGGCAATTATCGCACATTTTTCTTATTTCCGCATTTTTATCTTGCATCAGATCGATAAGGTAGGCTGGAGCTTCTGCAACAGAAAGATCTAAAATAAGCAGAATGTCCCTTCTTCATTTCCAGCTTAACACTCACAATTCAGTAGGAAGGATGGGATAGTACTTGATTGTCATCTTGTTGCAAATATCCCTTCAAAATCGCAAACGTTGGGTAATTTTCTCACAACGCACAGTACACTTGGTTGATACAGTATACAGTACCACAACATAAGCCAAGCGCAAATTATTTTTGCGAATTGAATAAATGGTAATGTGTTTTTAACCGACTTCAAAAAAGGAGGAGGTTATGTATTTGGTGGTTTTTTTTTCATTTATGTACACTCGACCATCATCATCATGACCCACCATAAGCTTAATTTTCTACAAACATTCTAATACAATTAGGTCGAATTTAGAAACCAAACTATGCGGAACGACAACGACAGTTAATTCGAAATTCAAAACATAATTTCAGTTTTATAAAAAACGTTATTTTTTATCCAATTATTAATCTATTGCATTCATAACAAAGCTCAAAATTGCCTAGACCTCTGACCCGTATTAAAGCAGTTTCCTTAATATTCAAAATGTCCTAAGTGCAGCACGACAGTAATAAGAAGAAAATTTTACTGTTTTGACAATTTCATACGAATTATCGGCTGAGTGGGTCATGATTCCGATTGTTCGACTGCACACCGATTACTCCGAGATTTCTGGGCCGATTTATGTGGTTGTTTTTTATTTGGTATGTTGTGTTTATTATGCTTTTATGTGTTTATTTTACATATGGTTGTATCACAGTTTTACTATACTTACATACAGTTGCGTTACGAATGTACTTGCGCGGAGCAACGGCGCCGCGGCGGGGGCCTTGCGGGGCGCCGGGCGGCGAGTATCTATCCACGATTTGCCCTACTAGAGATAGGAATTTGATATAAGCTCCATACAAAATATGTCAAATGTCTATCTCCAGTAGGGTAAATCGTGGATAGGTTGGATATTAATTTTGGCCATTAGCCGGCGGGATGGCTCGACGCGGGTTCACGGCTTCACGCGAGTGTTTTGCAATATTGTGATTTTAAATGCCGTTTGGTAAGTTCTATCGAGTAGAATGGTGAACACAAACTGTTCTGTCTATGGATGTTGTTCGACTTCTAAAAAGAACAAGGATCTAAAATTTCTTAGATTTACCCGTGATGCGAGATAATTTTTCCATTCTTCGTAATACGTAGGTACCCAGGTAATGAGAATAAATCCTCATGAAGTTTCGAAAAAATAACATAACTATTAACTAATACCTGTTTTTAGGGTACTAATAAAATAGTATTCAAGTCATCAATATATATTATTTATTATGATTATGTAGGTATTCAAGTATCTCTTGGCGCGCTTTCCTCCTCTAGACATACTGGCGGATATGGACGCGAGGGTCTATGACCGGATTTGCGCTATCCGCCAGAGAGGCGAGAGCGCGCCCAGTAGGGCGTTCGAAAGGTTTTGGCGGCAGGAGCGACGACACGCACTGGAGCGGTGGCGAGAGCGGCTTTTAGAGCCGCAGTATGCGCACAAGCGCGTGGTCGAAGCCATCTTGCCGTGCTTCGAGGCCTGGCTGAGTAGGAGTGAGCGCGTCACCTACCGCCTTACTCAGGTGTTCACCGGACACGGTTGTTTCGGTGAATACCTGAATAGGATCGGACGTTAGGCTACGGCAAATTGCCACCATTGTGGAGGTGACCAGGATTCCGCCCAACACACGCTCGCGGAGTGTCCTGCTTGGAACTCAGAGCGGCGGTTCCTGGTTGAAAAAATCGGGCGAGATCTCTCTCTGCCAGCAGTAGTGTCGGCTATGCTGGCAGAGACGACAAATTGGAGGGAAGTAGCCTCTTTCTGTGAGACCGTCATGGTTCAGAAAGAGGCTGCGGAGCGGGATCGAGAGAGGGCCGATCCTGCTCGGAGAAGGCGGCGCCGGAGAGGCAACCGCTCCAGCACCTAGCCCTTCAGGGCAATCGACGTACCCCTCGCCCGGTCGTTACTCGATTGAAGTGCGGGGGGCCTTCGAAGTCACGGGCATTCAGAGTGGGGGCTCTGATTGTCCACCGAGTGACTTCTAGGATGGCGGCGGCATGTTGTGGTCACGTGCTGCCATGAGAACCGGGCATTTGCACCGGGAGACAAATAGTCTCCCTTGAGACGTGCCTTACAGGCGTAGCATAGGGAGGGCTCCGGAGGCTTATTACTTTCCCGGAGTCCCCCTTATTGTGCTGTAGACGGCCACTGGGGGGGTTTTACTGGGTAAGATTGCCACACACCCCGGCCTCCATCCCCCATGAGGCCGGCAGCCTTTTGAAGGTTTCCTACACGCAGAAAAAAAAAAAGGTATTCATTTATATTTTCTCGCACTACGCGTCATAGATCGTGGGTCAGTGAACTCTTATCGGGTCGGGGTTTAAATACCTTGTATTTTTAATATTTAGTATTGTCGAGATCCGTAATTTTTTTATTATTAATTTGCATGCCGTAAGGCTGAATTTGGAGATACTAATATACTATGTATAACCTATAACATCAATAATCATATTATATCGCAAATTAAATAAATTAATTGAATAAAATGATTATTATTATATTTTAAATTTTGTAACAACTCTTGCATATTTACGACGGACAGCGGCCTACACGGCTTGTACCTACACGGGCGGCGGCATCGGCAAAGGCGTCGGACACAACAACACAACAACAACAACACAACTGTGGTTGTACTATACACCTCTCCTTACTCTTTGGGGAAATACAGGCGTGCGTGATGTTATGTAGGTCTATGTTATTATTATATTTAGCGAACAAAAACAGTTTTATCCCTTTTGTTAAGCAAAGGGTGCGTTTGCATATCAGGCAAAATGATGCTGTTTTTCGGTATATTTTAAGGAATAACTAAACAAAATCCAATATAACTAATAACTACCTCGTATAGATTGGTTCTTCATCTTCAAATGATAGGTAAGGTACTTGATCATCGAAAATTTTAGTTTTTTATAATGTAAAATCGATCTGTCGTTGCCATTTTTCACAAATTGGGTTGAGTTTAGGTACATTTTTTGTGCTATTATTAACATATTTTACTATTTCTAAACATACTATTTGTTGGCAAACATATTCAATTCTTAATGCTTTTTTTATTATTATCTAAATGCCATAAATAGTCGCAGAAAAAATTAAAACCGAAACTTATTTTTTCACATTTTTTTCTCTTCTGGATGAATCTTAATCGATTGCATTAGGGGTTATTTTATTTTTGATACCCGTCTTGATTTATTGCACAAGCATTTTGAATGAAACTAGTCCGCGCGCGACCGCCGTCGAGAGTGGACACGTATCGCACTCCATCAAGTCCGGAGGTAAAGTCTCATCATAACTAACAAAACGAGCCCAAACTCGGCTCCCCTATTACAACACGTCAAGGAGTTCCAGTAGCAGTCAACGAAGTACACCTTCAGGTCGCTCCATCAGGTCCGGAGGTAAGATCTCATCATAACTAACAAAACGAGCCCAAACTCGGCTCACCTAGTACAACACGTCAAGGAGTTCCAGTAGCAGTCACCGAAGTACACCTTCAGGTCACACCATCAAGTCCAGAGGTAAGGTCTCATCATAACTAACAAAACGAGCCTAAACTCGGCTCACTTAGTACAACACGTCAAGGAGTTCCAGTAGCAGTCACCGAAGTACACCTTCAGGTCACTCCATCAGGTCCGGAGGTAGTGTCTCATCATAACTAACAAAACGAGCCCAAACTCGGCTCACCTAGTACAACACGTCGAGGAGTTCCAGTAGCAGTCAACGAAGTACACCTTCAGGTCACACTATCAAGTCCGGAGGTAAGGAGGTGTGACATTCCTAAATGCACCACTACAGCCTACCTTAAAAATTGGGGAACTGACCAAAGTATTAGCCTTTGGGAAAAATCCCCAGGCCAAGAACACTCGAAAGCGCTACTTGTGGGCTTCAAAAAAAGGTTTACGAAAGAAGCGCTTTCAAGAATCAGATAAGAATCCTGACAAGAAGCCTTACTGGGCACTACAATAAATGTGATAATGAATAAACATCTTCACAGGATGGGCCTCAGTGATACCAGTTTGCAGGTTTTGTCGCGATAAGGATGAGACGCCCATCCATATCCTATGCGAATGTGATGCAGTGCACCACATCAGAAGCCAGCATCTTGGAGGCCACGTCATCTCAACGCAGGAGATCAAATCCTCCTCCCCCAAGGTCATAGTCGACTTCATGATTGAGTTGCAGCTTGGGGAAGTGCTGTAATGCTGCAAGAGGCGTCACAATAGATCTTATCTGGTCGCAGTGGCTTAGGGGCGTTCAAGACCCCTACCTCTTTCCTGAAATAATAATGACCCGTGTCAATGTAGTAGTTCGATTCTGTACCTATCAATTTTGCAAACGCGTCCTTAAGCGTTAGTTTCCCAATTCAATTATTAAGGCAAATATATATCCCAACAAAAACAGTCTGTAAAACCGTGCCAAGTCTTGACTAAGATTACTTGGCATATATAAAAATAAATGAAGATCAAATAAACAGCCAAGTCTAAGTAAATAAAAGAAAATGAGTGACTTAGCCGTGACACATTTTGTAAGAGTATAAATATTTTTAGGACATATTTACACAGCGCCATCTAGTCCCAAACTAAGCAGAGCTTGTGATATGGGTACTAGACAATGGATATAATACTTATATACTTTTTTTTTGTAAATACATACTTATAATACATAAGAAACAACCAGACCAACACAAACACTCATGTTCATCACACAAATATTTGTGTCCTGTGGGAATCGAACCCACGACCTACTTTAGTTTATTTTATTCACTTAGACTTGGCTCTTTGTCCGACATATCTACCTAGATTTACTAATCTGCCAAATGTTTAATGGCCAAGTCACTTGTTTTCTTTTATTTATTCACTTAGACTTGGCTCTTTATTTGATCATACTACTATTTATGGTAGGTAGTAATCTTAGTGGAGACTTAGCACGTTTTTGCAGAATGTTTTTGTTGGGATTTATCTTCTTTTTGTAGGTACGAACATTACATTTTTTTGTACTTCCAATTAAAAACATGCACATGAATAATGCTATCAACATTTTTAATCGCGTTAAGTTTTGCTGTGGTGGCATTTCTGTATCTCTAATAATAGTTTAGCTAGTCTCTTTTAGGGTTCTACATAAGGTGTTCATGGGCGCCGGCAGAAATAATTTCCAGGTGGTGCAGATTTTAGTTTTCTTACAATCTTTGCCGTATATGATTGTTAATAAAAAGATGAAATTTTTGTCGGAATGTTCGAGACATTTACAAATTTCTGACTATTTATTATGAATTTGATTTCCAACAGACGGCTTTTTATTTCAATAATTCCTGTTGATCCCGAGATTCCTAAGGGGTGCAAGTGCACCCCCTGGCACCCCCTTGCCGGCGCCCATGAAGGTGTTCAAAGAATTTTAGGCCCGTATTACAGAATGATACCCAAGCGTTGATCACTGTTTAAAACTAGTTTTGAGTTGAGCTTTGATTTTAGAACGTTCCTCAAGCAGAGATTTATTGATCACAGTTCAGCTGAGTTTAGCTTTATTTTATACTGTCACCTGTTTCGGTATTTGAGCAGAGATTTGATCTGTAATAACTCTAGTGTGGTCCAGACTACGCTTGAGTAGAGATTTCTATTATATTTCAGGTCAATTTCGTGTGTTATGTTGTTGAATTAAAGTTTATTATTACCGTACTGGAATAAGACCGATGCTCAAGTAACGATTCTATACTTAAGTAGTGATCAGCCCCTCTAGCCAAGTTGACAATCTACAATCGTCAATGCTATAGAAAACAATCAAAATGTATGGAAATGACATATCTCAACGAAAAAGTCATTCGTAGATTGTTAACTTGGCTAGGGGGGCAGGTGATTGAAGTTTAAACGAGCTTCTGTAATACGGGCCTTAGTGAATGTCAGCGTCGTGTAGTACCTGTCCGCGAGACGAGGTAGTCGGCGGCGCGCGGGTGCGACAGCAGCTGGCGGAAGGCGAACACGGTCTGCAGCACGTGGTCGTCGTCGGCCTGGCGCAGGCGCAGCAGCGCCACCAGCGCGTGCGCCGCGCCGGCGCGCAGCAGCGCGGCCGCGGCGCGCTCGTCGCCGCTCAGCGCGCCCGCGCCCACCACGCCCTCCAGCACCAGCGCCGGCGACCACTCTGCACCTTGTTGCATCAGCATTATCACACACAATATCTAATACTAGGGGAGCCCTAGAAGGGATTTCGGGATTTACTCAAGCGTGGCAGATTAACATAAGGGGGGATACCTTGGACCCTGTTGAGTACCTCCACCATATATAAGCCCTCTATATAGGGACGCGCGTCTAGGGTAGCCCATCAGAATAGTAAAAAAAAATCGATAGTTGGATTTACTCGAGCGCAGATTAAGTTATGGTGGGTTAATTACATGCTGAAAAGTGTGCATTTCACTAATCTGACGATTTGAGTGTGACGTAAGGGAGCGGGAGGGTCACAAACTTGCAAAAAAAAACACCACCTTGACATTCTCGAGCGCGGTACATTTTTTTATTTGACGGAAATAATTCAAGGATAACGGGAAAAATATAATCTGCCGATTTTCACAAGCTGAAGCAACGAAAAAAAATATCAGCCTTACGCAATTCCTATAAAATGGTAGGGTTAAAATTGATTGCCGTGCCCTCTTTTAAGGGTTCTGTACCCAAAGGGTGCCAACGGGACACTCTCTAGCTACGCTGTCCTTTCATCCGTCCGTCCGTTCGTCCGTCTATGCGTCCATCCGTCACAAAAATCTAAAACCAACCGACCAAAAACCATTTTTTTTATATTTATGCGAAAAGTTGACTTCAATTTAAGTGTATTATTTGGAGCGGTGGGACATGTAGGTACGTTAATGAAGAAGCGCGAGCGAAGCGAGCGTGAATTTTTTTTTTCACCGCCAAAGCTTCAATCGCTTGCACCTTTGAGTGTTCAATCCCTCCTATCCTGGCTCATGTAAAGTACGGCGCAAACCGTTCAACAAAATGAACTACCGCAGTCGTATGTGATATTATTTGTCATTAAACTGGTAATATCATTCATACTTTATTTTGAGCAAAATAATACCTATGCTGTAAATTGAACTTTAGTCATCATTTCAGCCAAAAGACGTCCACTACTGGACATAGGCCTCCCCCAATTAAGGGGGGATATGCCATAATCGCCACGCTTGGCAGGCGGGTTGGCGATCGCAGTTGGTTGGTTAAATACTCCGAGAACGCTGCTGCCCATCCTCTGGTGAATCACTTAGTCGCCTTTTACGACACCCATGAGAGGAGATAAGGGTGGTGCTATTCTTTTACTTTAGTACATAAACAAAACTCTAAAATAATATTACATATTTTTTGACGTACGAGTAGGTAGATGTCGTGTTTGAGTAAGTAGGTAGTACTTACCTAGTTTTGATTTCATTGTTTACTTTTGGACGTTTAATCCATTATCAAAGGTTTTTAAGCAGGAAGTCAATAATTTATTTTTGTAAATTGTCTATTTTTAGGAGATTTGTCAATTTGACGTGTACGATTTTGGGGGGGTCATGACCCCTACGACCCCCCCCCCCTAGAACCGCCAATGGTATCAAATCGATGGGTGGAACTCTTGCTGCGTGAGTCCGATTCGCACTCAGCCGGTTTTTTCTATTTCGCTCACACGCTTCCGTCCACTGCAGCATGTCATTGAAAGCCAGACAAGACATTTTAAAGTTTAAGTTTAATAAATAATTTATAACTATTAGGTATTTTAACGAGATGTTGCCCAATGGTCGAAATTTGACCGTATTCCATTTATTTTTTACTAGCTGTGCCCGCGACTCCGTCCGCGTGGATGTCGGAAAATAGCATCGTGTCATAATTATGAACACAATGTCTTCAAATATATATGTACATATAAGCGCCTACACAGGCGATTACACTATTTACCGACCATACTATATTTTGTTTTTACAACCAACCGGCTAAGGTGATGGAATTAGCCCTAAACTCCCTTATTCTGAGAAGACGAAGTAATTGGGCTGATTATGTTAAGTTATTCTATAACACTAACCACATCTCTTCTTATGCTGAGAAGAGGCCCATGTCCAGCAGTGGGACTGTAATGGGCTGGTAATGTTATTCTATAATACTAACAATATCCAGTTCATTAACTCTTCTCATTTCTCCTAGCAGTGGGACAGTAATAGGTTGACTACGTTATGTTATTCTAAATTTTCTAGTTTCTTAACTCTTCTCGTTTCGAGAAGAGGTCCTTGCCCAGCAGTGGGGCAGTAGGTAATGAGCTGAATATGTTATGATAATCTATTACACTAACAATATCCAGTTCCTTAACTCTTCTCATCCCAAGAAGAGGGCCATGCCCAGCAGCGGTACAGTGATGGGCTGTGTTATGTTATTCTATATTTTCTATAATACTAATAGAATCTAGTTGTATTTTTAGGAACCTGCAACCAACCAGCAATCATGACCTTTACTTTGTATGCAACTTAATACAATAGAGGGGTCAAGCTGTATCGCTGGATCTACTCAACCGATTCAGATAAAACATACCCTATATGTTAAGTTAGACTAATACCAATACAACTGCTAAGTTTCATTACGATCCGTTCAGCCGTTTTCACGTGATGAGGTAACAAACAGACAGACATAAATTTTTTAAACGATTAATTCGTGTTCTATTGCTTATTTCTAGTCCCCCTAGCCGATTTTCGCGAAAAAAAACTCAATGTACAGACTTTTCGACCTTTACAGTTTTATTATAGTATAGATGATTGAACTATGCCGAAAATAATACCATTTCTATTTTTTTTATTGATATGATAACACTAAAGCTCGTCAATAGCTACTAAACAAAAAAAAACAAAAATCGATTGACAAACAGAGGAGATAATGGCACTGAACCGTTTTTTCTTTGCCTATTTATATGTATATAGATAACATCTGTGCGCGCGACTTCATTCGCGGGATATTTATGATAATTAAAAAAACAGCCAAGTACGAGTCGGTCTCGCGCATTAAGGGTTCCGTTCCACCGAAACGATTATATCCACAATAATAATAAATAAATAATAAAAATGAAAAAAATAATTTTTAAACCGTCAGAATAAGAAAATCCTTCCAAATAATTGTCAGATTATGGGTCAGCACGACTAGGACATCGAGCTGAACCGTTTGTATAATAATCTGACGCGCTCGAGTATTTCGGCGATTTTTTTTTGCATTTTCAAGAAGCCGCCACGAGCTTGCGTCACGTCCGAATCGTCAGTCTTTGGTATGACAGCTTCTTTAGGGTTCACTTAACATCCCCCCTGAAAATCTGACGCGCTCGAATAATTTTTTTTCCCCCTTTTTTACCCTTCCGTACGGCCACCCCCACCATGGAAACCGTCAGATTAACATACCTCCGTCATCAGAGATACGTACGACATCTACACTATCAATATCTGACGCGCTCGAGTATTGCCATGTGGCTGTTTTTTTTTACATTTTTGAAAGCCTGTAGGCGCTCCCCCCACCGGTAAAGGGGGGTCATCATATAATATTTTTTCTTTCTACCATCTAATCTTCAAAATCCAATAGGTCCCCACGACGCTCGAGTAAATCCCCATTTAGCATCGTGGGCTCCCCTACTATAATAGTACTATCGTACAGAACGGCCACTCACTGCACCCCGCCAACTGCCGCCGCGGTTTGCCGCCAATTGGACTGCAATATTGCAATGGATGTCAAACGCCAGTCGCTATACAAGCACGCCATCTCTGAAAACCACTGAGAAGCGCTTGGAACCCAGTCGGCAAAAGTCGGCATTACGAGCGGCGAGCATCCCTAACCTACACGTGTGCGCGCGTTCGTATACAGACGTAATCTTGAGTGTATATATTATTTTTTTCGAATGAACCCTCGCAGAATTAGTACGCATAATGGATACCCTAACTGCTTAACCGGACGGGTGGCGAAGTATCCCGTTAGGGACTCCATCCGCCGAAAAAAAATCCCTAAACCCAACTTATAACTAAAAACGCGGTTGCAAAACCGCATAAGCTCACTTGAGTATATAGGTGGTGCTAGCATTTATATTGCATTGAGTGGCCGAGGTGTGGTGCAGACAAAGAACAGTGGGGCTACTCTTGAAAATAATTCCAATATCAATCCATTACCAATGTCAAAAAGTCGCAAGAATTAATGAGTATTTTTCATTAAAAATATTCACAATACACAATTTTAATTCTAATAAGGTTTAATTAATTCTAAAAACACTCAATTTCAAATCAATTTATTGCAAATCTTGCATTTACAAGTACGAATTGACATTAGCCCAATGACGATCGATCGGAATTATTTTCAAGAGTAAGGCCACAGCCGCCACGGGGCATGATATTATAAGATTTTTCATCAGGTATTCTCTTCCCGCGATGCCTCCAAGCTACGTCACGATCAGTGTTGCCATTTATTTATATCTTCAATACAGTTAAGGAGACTTTTGTTCATAATGAATATAAAATAAATTCCTAACTAGCCTATTTGTGATCTCGTGTTATTCATCTAATTAGTTACTAAAGGAAACTGTATAAAATTACTAGTTCAAAAGTGATTCTTTATAGAAGCAAGTAAATGAAAAAGTGCATTTTGCTCGGGTACCTAATTTGTTTACACAAAGTGGCAGCACATCAAACTGACAAGTGTCACGCTAACAGCCCGCTATTGGCTGCACACTGCACAGCCGATGACGTAGTACGGAGGAAATCACGTGACCTAGCTGTCACGGGAAGAGAGTACCTGGTGAAACATCTTATTATACCATGGAACATGTCTACAGAAGTCAATCAAGAGAAAAACGCATTCAACAATTGGAATGATTATTGAGAACAATGGATGTAGATACCAGTGGCGGTTCTAGGGGTTTGTCGTGATAGGCACCATAGTAACACATATTCTGTGTCAATTTCAACTGGTTATCTATTACCGTTACAAAGATAAGGCCCTGTGACAGACAGACGGACGGACCGTCTCGTTAGCACCCTTTGGGTACGGAACCCCAAAAATAGCACAACACTTGCCACCTATCTTTTCACAAAAAATATTATTGCTTATTTACTTGCAAAAAGACCTAATTTCAAACGGTAATATGGTTGCGTTACATATTGTTGTGTCGCGGTTAAAAAGGCCTCAAGACACCATAGTAAGCGTGATGCGGGCTCTGGTTCCCCATTACAACATTAAACTGGTCAATTTAGACCATCATTCACGTTCACTTGACCAGCATTCACTGGGCACTGCAAGCTGAACAAAACCTTCACAGGATGGGCCTCAGTGATACCACAGTTTGCAGGTTTTGTCGCGATAAGGATGAGACGCCCATCTATATCCTATGCGAATGCGATGCAGTGCACCACATCAGAAGCCAGCATCTTGGAGGCCACGTCATCTCAACGCAGGAGATCAAATCCTCCTCCCCTATGGTCATAATCGACTTCATGATTGAGTTGCAGCTTGGGGAAGTGCTGTAATGCTGCAAGAGGCGTCCCAATAGATCTTATCAGGTCGCAGTGGCTTAGGGGCGTTCAAGACCCCTACCTCTTGCCTCAAAATAATGATTATAATCATTCACGTTTTACGTTAAGGAACCATTATAATTACCTGGATCTAAAATCTTCATAATGCAGGGAATCAAATTGTATCGTTCGACGACTGCGAATATGTCGATGTTGTTATTAATGTTCAGTATATTATTAAGAGTTCCAAGACATTCAACGATGAATTCTTCGTTAGTGTCACCATTCGTGACAGCTCCTGCGATATCTCCAACAAATTCCTGTAATGTAAATGTTTTTACTATAAACGTGCAAACGAGGCCATTAATTGCTATTTCGGCCGAGACTTGTATAGTACTTTTCTCTCATTTGCGAGGAAACCCTACCCCTCTACCCCCTCCGTTCGCCTCACTTTTCGTAACTCCGTAACGCATCACCAGCTTACTCCCCAAGTCAAGCGTGCCTAAAGAAGTTTTACTTCAAAATCAACATCAAAAAGACATGCCAAGATTGTTTACTAAATAAGACAAGTAAGAAAAAATAGAGTGTACATCGTAATACTTACAACAAAAAGCGCTTTATTTAGCGGATGATGCGAGAGGTTGCGCACAAGTTTCATGAGCATGGCGTTGCGGTGTCGGAAGGCGCGAGCCAGCAGGTCGCGCAGGCGGCCCTCGGCGGCCATCTGCTGCGCGGCGCGCTCGCTCCACGCCAGGTTGATGCACAGCGCCAGCAGCACGTCCGTCGTGGCCGCGCCGCCGCCGCCCGCACTCTCCGCGTTCACGTTCAGCAGCAACATATCTGTCAGCTACCACAACAACAACATTAAAGGCAGACACACGGCAGCTATCATGTAAAAATTACAATACAATACAAATACTCTTTTTACCATTGCCACTCGAAAAAGGGCATTTTATTCATCGATAACAGTGAATAAAACTCTCTTTTACTCACAAGAGAATAAAAACATTTTGAATTTGGAACAAGCACGAATTATGTACTAAGAAATGAATAAAACGTGCTGACCGTACGTACTGGCTGGCTGGATGGAGCTATCAAATTTAAATTAAGAAAAAATAAATACTACAGGTTGGCTGGTTCAACGAGAGACTTATTGAAGGAGGATGTTTAGTACTAGATTCTCGTTCCAAATATGTGTAAAAAATTGTACCTTAATTTTTGAAATATTTTAAAATCGATTTCATAAATTTCTGTGGACACTATTCCGTCCTTACAAATCAAAATTTCATGCAGTGAGGTGATGCACCTTGCTAGGTCAGTGTCCATCGGTGGCTATTTTCACCCTCTTTGCCTTTTGTACTAGACAGCAGACCCCGAAAAGTCAGAGCTTGCGCGAGCATTTTGACTACTATACCTACGCGTGATTTGTCGTAGAATATTTTTTTCATCTTTTTTTCTTTATGTGTAGGTACGCACATTCTACCATATTCTTGAATATGTCTTTCATTCACCCAGTCATGCTATATACCACTATTTATTTTCTCGCCGTCAATGGTAAAAAGTAGAGTACACAACTCGTGAAAAAAAAATTCATCTCGGGCCTTGTATCCCTCGCTCCGCTCAGGATTCTATTTTTGAACCACTCGCTTCGCTCGTGGTTCAGTCTTAGAATCCTTCGCTGCTCGGGATCCAACTTAGTCCCTCGAATTAAATTCCCTCTTTTTTCACTTGTTGTATAATCTACTATTTCAACACACTTGCTCGTAAAGTGGCTCTTATTGCACCGCTATTAGGTTCATAATGTAGCTTATAACGCACGCGTGCTTTCTAGGGTTCCGTACCCGAAGGGTGCCAAACGGGACCCTATTACTCTCGCTACGCTGTCCGTCCGTCCGTCTGTCTGTCACAGGGCTGTATCTTTTGAACGGTAATAGGTAACCGGTTGAAATTTTCTCAGAAATTGTGTTGCTATGAGGTGTATCACGAAAAATACAAAAAAACCAAAGGGGGGTCCCCATACAAGAAACCACAAAAAACAACGTTTTTTTCAACGTTTTTGTTCCTGCTCTATCTTCAAAACGGTAATATATACCAACGTCAAACTTGGTCAGATTATAGTGCATATTATGTAGTTTAGCAGCAAATACTAAAAATAAGACAAACATAGACATATGTGGTGGTACCTGCGTAAGAAAGACATGAAAAAATTCATATTTCGCGCACTGTGCGTTGATGTCTTTTGATAAACTCTCGTAAATTCAATCAGTTTTATGGGGTATCAGTCAGGTATCAGGTCGTTGAGAGGTACGGAACCCTTACTGCGCGAGTCCGATTCGCACTTGGCCGGTTTTTTCATTATATTATCACACTAGTGCTTTTTAATTTACAGTTTATTTTTAAATCGCAGCAAAGAGTTTCTATGCCTAAATAAAATAAAAATTTTTTGTGAATAAATCAACTTATTACTCGTATTAATTCAAATATTTCATTAAATTATTTATTTTTGTCAACAAATTAACATTAATTTGTGTTATAAATAAAAAAATCTATTTAGTATATTTTTAACATTAGGCTGTTTGGCGGTTTCCTTCGACCACCTGCGCGCCCATAGCTGCACGGCACCGTGCGATTACAGTAATCCGCGCGCTATTTTTCACAAATTCAATATTTATTAATCTAAACGGTTTCACTCACGTTATTCCATCGGGTGTGCCCGACCAGTTTAACAACGACCGATGGAATAACGTGAGTGAAACCGTTTAGATTAATAATTATGAATTTAAAAAATAAAAATATTAGCGACCAAATATGTTACAAAACAAATGAGCTCTGCCTCCTGGACTAAGTTAACCTGTATCCCAGGAGA